>CM077079.1:213385348-214029098 GCA_039513925.1 Platanthera zijinensis
TCTTCCACCACCAGAGTTTTTCTATTGAATAATCTAAGTTTTCAATGAAATTCATTCCTTGTTTCTTTACTTTCGTGTACTGCTGTGAATTGTAGTTTGAGTTGTCCCAAAGAGTGCATAGATCTCCAAGGGAGAATCTACCCAGGAAAATGAGTTCTGTGACATACCACCGTACGATCACCCAGTTGACATCATTTTCCTTCTGCGACCTTGGAAAGCCATGCACAAAGTCCATCGAAATGTTGTCGAACTTCCACTCCGTAATAGGCAAGGATTTCAAGAAACCCCCTAGCTTTTGGCACTCTGCCTTCACTAAGGCGCAAGTCTGACATTTAGCCACAAATAGTGCCACATCCTTCTTCAGTCTTGGCCACCAGAACAACTTCTTCAGATCTCGGTACATCTTTGTGCTCGCTGGGTGAATTGAGTACTTGGTATGATGAGCCTCGTACATCAACTCCACCCGCAAATTACCAACGTTCGGGATGCACAAACGATTGTCCTTCCTTAGCAGTCAATCTTTAACTATAAATTGGGAATTTGACCCATCTGAAGTTGCATCCATGATCTCCTTCATGTTGTTATCCAATTCCATAGCCTGCCAAATCCGATTAGCCAAGTCATACTGAACTTCTGTCCAGTTAAAAAATGCTTCTGCGCTATTCTGCTTGTCAACACAATAGATGTCTAACGCCTCCAACTCAAAAATCAACTGCTCATCATAAATCGACAACCAGTTCGCTTTGGCGGGAGCCCTGCGACTCAGCTAATCCGCAACTGTATTGCCTTTCCCGGGCACATAATGAATTTTGAACGTATAGTCCCCCAGGAACTCCATCCATCTCTGCTGCCTCATTTTCAAATCTTTTTGATCCAGCAGGTATTTCAGGCTCTTGTGGTCGGTGTAGTTCTTGGCTCGCCAAAGTTATACGTGCGCGAACGGGAGGGAGCCGACTTCCATTTCCTTCGACGAAGACTATGAAACAGACATGAGAGAGGGGGCTGAACCCTAGGAATCACAGAACTTTGTCTATTTTCATCATGGTAAGGAACGCAGAAAATAATGTGCCTTTTTATACATCTTTGTAAAAATAGGCTACCGCCGACGCTTAGGCTAGCGCCTGGCGGTAGGTTCACATGCTTGATCCTGACAGCTGTCCTCCAAATTTGGAAAAATATTCAAAACGAATATTTCCTTTTTCTAATGCTAGCGCGACGTGGTAGGTAGATAGCGCTCGGCGGTAGGTCAACTGTCTCGATGCTTTTGTCTCGATGCTCGTTGAGTGGCTAGCGCGGCACGGTAGGATAGGTAGTGCCACGCGGTAGGTCAGCTTTCTCGACTCTTTCATCTCAATAATTGTTGAGTGGCTTGCGCGGCACGGTATAATTAATATCTCCCCGCGGTAGCATCCTGAGCGCGCTGTACAACTAATTCTTCGAGCTAATGTGGGTGGTAGACTAGCGCGATGCGGTAGATTCCCAAGCCTTGGCCAATTAATTCAGGCTACCGCCCGACGTTAGCTAATACCGCTCGATGGTAAGTTCCTGAGGAGAGCTCCTTGTATTTCTTGGACCTGTAAACCTGCACAATCTACCAATCACAAGATGTAATCAAATACAATATGTGAGGTTATATTATCAAACTAAGGATATGTGAACCGTCGACTCCAACAATCTAGTCACTAACAATGATGTTTTGTGCCCTCTTATCCATGATTGCCAAGATGACTTCATCTTTAGTCATCTCAGTGTACTTCTTAGGAGTTTGGAAATTTGCATCAATGACTGAGACCTTCATGGGAATGAAAGGTCCCTCTTAGACTGTAATGAAGATCTTTTGGTCTGAGGCTTGCATGAATAGCCTAACCCTTTCTTTCCAAATCCCAAAGTTTTCTTTACTGCAAATAGGGAGCTTCATAAAGCTCAACTCCTTATGGCTCTCACTTGAACCCATGGAGTTAATCTTTAGCTACTCTTGGAGATCTGTTCAGACTGTTAAGTCCTTTTTAACAACATCTCTCTGATACCACTTGAAAATCTTGTTTTTAAGAGTAGCTATACACCTAGGGGGTGAATAGGTTTTCAAGTCTTTATGACTACCTTTTGATTTGGTGTGTTGTAAGTTAGATTATTGAGTTTGCTTTCAAGAACACAGATCAACACACCAATATTTATAGTGGTTCCCCTAGGTATGAGTACATCCACTTTCCCTCCAACCTTTCTAACAATGTGTTAGAAAAGTCCATCTTCTCCAAAACTCGGCTAAAAGAGCTTACAACTCAGATCTCTCAGGATCTCTTAGACATCCTTCAAGTCCTACCTCAGGCCAGAACCCTACCCACTCAGGGTAAACTATACTCCTATAGCTCAGTGATCCTCCAGATCATCTACCTCATGCTTAACAAGAAGCTCAATAGCTCACGCTAAAAGGATAGCCCTACACTTAGAGATGATAAGTCTCTTACCTCGGATCTGACTTAGATCCTACCTCAGGCACACAAGCCCTACCTTAGATTCTAAACATAATCCTACAACGCAGCCTTTATAAGTTAGACTTACAACTCAGATCAATAATAATCCTATAGAAAGAGTTTGGGTTTGATGGTGATTGACTCTAGAGAAAAATATTCTCTAAGTCTTCTTTTTCTTGAACTGAAAAACTTCAGTTTGGCTAAATTACACAACACCTCCCCACTTAAGAGCTTCAAACCACCACTACTAACCACGACCCACGATTCGGCCTTTTTGGAAAAATAAGAAAATAGCCGACAAGGAACCTCAAAAATTAAGAAATTCACTCGGGGAGAAAACCAAGGTAAGGGAAAAGCGTTGAGATGACTCAACACGTCCTGGAGTTGAGTAAGCCCCACTCACTTAACGCCTAACCAGACCTTGGGTTGAGTGAGTTAGCCTCTCTCAACGCCAGAAACAACCATGGTGTTGAGTGAGGTTCACTCACTCAACGCCCTCCGCAAGAACAGCTCTGGCGTTGAGTGAGCTAACCTCACTCAATGACAAAACAACCATGGCGTTGAGTGAGGTTGACTCACTCAACGCCTCCCACAAGAAAACTTTGGCGTTGAGTGAGCTAACCTCACTCAACGCCAAAACAGCTATGGCGTTGAGTGAGGTCCACTCCCTCAACGCCTTCAGCAAAACAGACATTGGCGCTAAGGGAGCTAACCTCACTCAATGCCAAAATAGCTACGACGTCGAGTGAGGTCTACTCACTCAACGCCTTAGCACTTAAGCACAGGAGAACCCTAAACAAGCGCCATTCGGAAGAGGTCGGCGGGAAAGCCGATAGATTCTCGTCGAATCGGCGGGAATGCCGACTAATTCTTACCGAATCGGCGAGAATGCCCACTGATTCTCGCCGAATCGGCGGGAATGCCCACTGATTCTCGGTAAATCGGTGGGAATGCCCATTGATTCTCGCCGAATCGGCGGGAATCACTAACGATACTCGTCGAAGTCGGCGAGAATCACTTAGAGATTCCCGTCGATTTCGACTTAGACGAATTTCTCATGTAGTCGCCTCACTACTTAGCCGCAAAAGAACAGACAAAACTTTGGCTTTGAGTGTGTGCACCACACTCAACGCCAAATCCCGGGCGGCTTTTGGCTTTGAGTGTGTGCACCACACTCAACACCAAATCCCGAAAGCCTACCAAGACCGGTTCTAACCAGAGCACTACCACAAAAACCTCCCTCTCTCTCTCTCTCGGCTCCACCCGCAAAAGCACCAAACCAGAAATAAAATCTGGAGTCTAAATGGTGAAAACAACCAGTGGGTTGAGCAAAAACAACACAAGGAAGAAGATCAAAACAGAATTTAGGGCTAACCTAAAACTACATCACAAAATTTTAGCACGCAGAAGAGAAAAACTTGGCTTTTATCCTAGGGCTAACCGGGTAGTTAAGAGGGGGAAGATCAAAATAGCAATTGCAAGAACCACTTGCCTCGGTTTTTCAGCGAAGCTTCACTCGAGCCTTTCCTCTCCCTCGGCACCAGCAGCAGCAACACCTAGCCAACACATCCCGAGCTTTAATGGCGGAAAGGGCAAAAATCGAAAATCCAAATCTCCTAAAAACCCTACGGAAATCAAATCTCTTACCGTAGAAATGCGGATCTACGAGAGAGCACTCAAAATCCGCTTTCGAAATCGAAATCCGTCCACAAATGTGTAACGTCCCGATTCACGCTAGGCCCCTCGCACGAGTTTTGAGTCAAGAGACTTGACTCGGGCTCGGGACGCACTGGCAAAAGGTGTCAAGTGCGTTGAATGGAGTGTAGGGTTGAGTGATATCCAACGGATCGAAAGGAAATGGCCTAAGGGAAAATCGACGAGAATGGGAGTTGATACTCGCCGATCGACGGGTATCAGGAATGATACTCGCCGATCGACGGGTATCGGGAATGATACTCGCCGATTCGACGGGTATCGATGGTCGATACCCGCCGGATTCAGAATTGCTGATTAAGAATTAGGCTAAGGGAAATTCGCCGAGTATCATTGTTGATACCCGACGAATTCGTCGAGAATGCCCGGCGATTCTCGGCGATCGTCGAGAATGCCCGGTGATACCCACCGATCGTCGAGTATCGCTGACTGATACTCAACGCACTCAACGGCAGGAATTTTCGATAGGTTGGCTAAGTGAAATTTGCCGGGTATCATTGTTGATACCCGACGAATTCGTCGAGAATGCTCGACGATTCTCGCCGATCGTCGAGAATGACGGTTGATTCTCGTCGAAATTGACTTGTGCGTTTTCTTCGCCCAGGAAGATTCGCTGGCTTGTACAGGCGGACCGAACCGGACTTCGGGATTCGTGCTGATGATGATTCCTTGGACCAGGTCACTTCAATATGACCCATTAGGTGCGGTCCAATGGGGCGTTGACACGTGGCGGAAGGATTTAACCTAATATATCGGTTATAAGAGGAGATAAAGCCGAACCCTAGCCGATGGTTCTTGCCGCAATCGTGGACCTCGCGAAACCGACAGAGCCAAGGGAAGCAGTCGGTGTTCTTGGAGGCGGCCTTCTCTATCTCTCTCTCTCTCTCCTTCCTTTGTCGTGAAGAACAACTGCACCAAGCAAGAGATGCCGCAAAGAAGAATGACTAGATCCATGGTCGGAAATGGTGTTACCGCTGGAAACGAGGTGAGCTTCCTCCCCTCTCCATTGGTGCTAGATCTGTAGTTAATATTCTAGGAGAGATATCGACTCCTTAGAGTCTTGATGGTGAGGAGGAGATTTGTTAGAGAAAAGCCATGCCATGGTCGTTCTCTAGGCTTAGTCCCCTCCAACTCTTCATTCTTCAAAGTGAAGAAGAGAGAGGGATTCGTGGAGAAATATGGCTTCGTGAGGGTGAATAAGGGTGGACGATTTTCTGGAGGAGTTTTTGGGAGATTGGTGCAAGGAAGAAGATGAACGGATGCCGTTCATCTCGCCTTAAGATGCGTGCAGAGATCTGTTTTCTGCACGCAGCAACCTTCGTGGCCAATTTCGGGGGTGCTCTGGTCATATCTGGGTTTTTGACTAAACACGAAGGTCGTAGCCCTCAAAATTATCTTTCTAACGAGTACTTGCACGTTTCCAGGCGATACCTATAGCCACGGAAAAGTTCGTTTGAATTTGCTGCGATTGGGGAAAATTCCACCCAGGAAATCTGTATCCTATGCGCAGTAGGCTTCGAGTGAGTTTCTGGTGTGAGGTGGTCAAATATGGGCTTTCCACTAAAAACTAAAGTTGTAGCCCTTGAAATAATCTTTCCAACGAGTGGTTACACGCACTCGTCGGATTTCTGAAGCCTCAGGAATCCTTGGTTGAAGTTGCTGCCCGGATTAAGGCTGCACCTAAATTCTTGGCTGTATAACGTGGAATGCGATTTGGTGGAATTTAATGTTGTGATCAAACTCGAGGCTTGGGTAAACTCTTTCGACATAATCATCATAGTGATATGATAAGTTGAGGTTATAAATCTGAATTCGTATAATGAGTTGTGAACAAGCTTAATTGAAGGAAAGAGCTTGATATAAATGGGTAGTTATAAATTGATAGAGGTATAAATGATTTAACTATGACCATGATGTATGTTGAATAGATAACAAGGGAATTAGTAATCCAATGCTTAGAGTGTTATATCCCTACGGGTAGCATTGTGGAAGTAACAAGTGCGGTGTTGACCGTCAATGGTTGGAATGAGATTGAGATGAGTAAAGTTGGACGGTTGGGCTTGGTCCTCGGTGTTCACGTCCCGAGGCTCCTTCCACATTTGATGAATGGTTGGGCTTGGTCCTCGGTGTTCACGTCCCAAGGCTCCTTCCATGCCACGATATTGTGAAATTGCATGTGGTGTGAGTCGACACGTGGTGTCGTAATCTCGGGTTAAGGATAGTGTGGCAGGTCTACGGGCTCGCCAATCGTCACACCGATGGGAGTTGACAGCTAGACCTTGGACGGTTGGGCTTGGTCCTCGGTGTTCACGTCCCGAGGCTCCTTCTGTGCCAAGTGAACGGTTGGGCTTGGTCCTCGTGTTCATTTCCGAGGCTCTTTCCGTGTCATGCATAGGCCAGTTCGGGGCTAGGATCTTGGTGCTCATTTACCCAAGAGAACCCGCTGAGCCGTAGTACGCATGTGAGCTCCGCTGTTATGTTCTTTGCGTTGAGGCATATAGAGGCCTAGGCTAGGTAGTGTGGAGACCAGCCTAGTTGTGGAGATGCCCGCTCTACTGTCACCGTTTGGCCACGACAGTTGATGCCTGAAAGGTTAGCTACCTGCTCGAATAGTGGGAACTATAAGTCTGTGTCGACATAGAGATTGCATGTGCTTGATCATAGGTGTGTCATTGCATTGCATACATAGCATTGCACTTCATTGCATACACAAGACCCTCATCGTATAAGTTTGTATGGGCACTCCTATACGATTAGTTACTTATTGCTGAACGACCCTCAACTTATATGCTTGTATGGGCATCCATATAAGTTGAGTTACTTACTGTTATAACATTATACTCTCTTGCTGCTGTAGATTATAGAGTTGTAAAATATGAGCTTGGTCATTTGTACACTACTTTTATTGCTACCTATGATTTGTATACTTATTTCACCTGCTTGTACTACTATTTTATATATATCGTACCTGTTCCTTTCTCCGCCCGGTGCCGAGGAGTCGCCGGGGGAGCGGATGTGAAGCCACTTAGTCTTTATGACTAACGGTTACTACGCCTTCCTTTTTAGGAGAAAACCTCGCAGGTGGAGCAGCAGGCTATGCAGCTGGACAGCCAGGCCATGATGACAGGGCCTGAGGGGATGATACCGTCGCTACCGTCGGTTACAGATGTGAGTGAGAGAGATTTTGTTGTAGCCCTTCGGGGCAATTCCATTTTCATAATCTGATTATGTAGAAGCTTGTTTAGCTTCTCTTTTGCTATATTTATGGACTTATGCTTGGTGTGGATTGACTTCCTTTTATTATTATGGTTGGGTTGGCATTTATATATTGATATTGGTTGTAGCCGACAGGATAGGCGTCTTGTGGTGCAGGCTATGTCATAACCCGCATTTTCTCCGAATTATGAATTATCAGAGTGTGAGAAAACACGTGTCGTGATGCCACGTCGAGCAGGGGATAACTGCTGACGCTCAGGCAAAACACTATCTACTTTACTTTATGAAAATCATTGGTTAAATGATTAGAAAATTAGTTATATTTTAAAGGCCGTATCCCTCGGCTCAGTAAATCAGATAGTCCACGGGTTGAAAACTATATTTATACGCAGCGAAAAATACTTCAGTTATGATTGAGACATCCTAAAAGAGAGCATAAGTGTTCCCCCAGGGGACCACTTATAGTATGCAAGACTCTAGATTTAGTTTATATATGTATAGGAAAACGATCTTATACGTTATTTTGAAAGTAGTACATGAGTTTTATGAAATATGCAAATCATGAATTATATACATAATAGGATTCTTTAAGTTTAAAAGTAACTAGCAACCTAACATAAATCATCCCAAGAGCAAATAGACTATCTCCAGAAAGGTAGCAGTAAAAGAAAGCATATCTAGTATATAGGGTAAAACTACCAGTGGGCGCCAACAACTGACACGAACCCACTGACAAGTATGTATGTCTGTAAGAGTGCAGAAAACTACCTCACAAGTCAAACAAAAGGGTCCCCAAGGACCAAGAGACCTCCAGCAGCACCACAGTAAAACCACAGCAACCTAGCCACTACACTGGCTACTATCGAGAACCTGAGGCATTCAAAAGACAGAATACCTCAGCAAGAAATAAAATACAAGTGCTAAAAGAAAGTGCTGTAACAAAGTAAGCAAAGAAAGTGCAAGGGCAACTAAGACAGAAACAAACGCTGTCCAAGGCAAGACAAAGCAAACCTGCACAAAGTGCGAAGAAACAGCAACAACCCTGCTTAAAAAAAAACCTGCAGAGTCAACAAGGCTAACAAGTGCCAAAAATATGCTGCAATCCACAAAAGAAGAAACATCTAACATCTTAAATTGTGAGAGATGCAGTAGCAAAATCAACAACATGGATCAGGTTTGGAGGAAAACTCTGTCCCCAACAACCCTTACCAAGAAAATGCTCAAGGGTATACATGTGAAAGCACTAGGGAACCTCCCACAAACCTGCCCAGGGTACAGCTGGGACAAGATAAAACGTGTGTCCACGGCTAAATCACACAAACACATCACCCCTATTCAGAGCCTTAACCACCACTACTGACCACAACCCACGATTCGGCCTTCAAAAAAAAACAACAGCCGACAAGAGACCTTTGAACTCGAGAATTCACTCGGGAGAGAAAGCAAAGCTAAGGGAAAAACGTTGCGATTACACAACGCCTCGACGAGTGAGTACTCCCACTCGACACTAAAGCTAACGCACGAGCACCAACATCAGGGCGCACGATCTCAGACGCACGACCATAGGTCGTGCGTGCTCACCTACACCCAAAATACGTCGACATCAAACAAAAATTAGCGAGAGATTTGGACAAAAATCCAAATCCCCAACTAATCCTAAATCCTTAATTTATAACATAATTTCTACAATTTATTTGTATAAACCGTACACACTAAACCTATCACAACGAAATCCTAACGAGAACGATAATAACAAGAGAACAAAAATAAACGATTTCCAAAGAGATTTCGGGTAGGTTTGGTTAGGGTTTTCGGGTAGGGTTCGGTTAGGAGGATAGCATAACCAAAAAGCTGAAATTTAAACTACGAAAACGAGAGAAATTAAGGGATCAAAATGGCAAGGGCGAAAGGAGCACTTGCCTCGCTATTCACCAAAAATTTCGCCAGCACAACCTCGCAATATCGGCCGTCCACAAGCACACAAAGCTTCCAGAAACTAGAGAGAAACATCTCATCAAAATGAGGAACAAAACCAACAAGAACGCACATCCAATCACGGAAAAATCTACGGTGAAATCTCAAATAAGTTACCTCGGAAGGAAGATCTCGCCTAGGGGAGTTCGGATCCGGCCTCAGATGAAAATTTCGGGAAGAAATGGGCGGTCAACGGGCGGTCGGAGCAGCAACTAGGGCTTCCGCCTTTTCCTTTTCTTCCGCTCGGGAGAACAGCAGCCGCACTGTTTTCTCCAGGCTTGCGTTTTTCCTCTTTTTTTGGTTTACACGGGTTGGGGAGGGAAAACTAACCTAAATAAATAACCTAAGTTATATTATATAAACTTAATGCTATCCTATTTCAATTCCTGGAGGCGTTGGGTAATGGGGGAAGGGAATGAATACAACCTAAAATATTAAGTTATATATAATAAACTTAATACAAATCTAAACATAACATATCCTAATGCTATTTTGACTAAATAAAACTAATAATTAATCCATATACTAAATACTAACCATATATATATATATATACTAACCACATACACTCATATACATGTATTCTCCCATACCTATATAAATACACGGATTTACGCAAGAACACGCATACCTCCACGCACACAATTTCAACTCCGCACGCACGCACACGCGCGCACGCACACGTATATAAATATCGGCACGCATAAATCACGCGCCACGCTACACATGCGTAAATAAATATATACGCTATCATAAAAAAAAAGGCGACTCACTAACGAGCGATCGTCGAAACGACGAAAAAAAAATGTGACGTTCTCGGATTTTGACCGAACTCGCACCGTAGCTAAACACTCGTGCTACGAAAACAACGACGAAGTCGAAAATGACCTCCGACGATCAAACACTCTGGCTAACCTCACCCGAAGCCAAAACACGAGGATTCCCTGAAAGGCTCAACCGGGCCTCCAAAACAGACACCGGCTAGTTGGGGAACCCCGCAAACAGGCTAAACCTCTAAAAACACCTAACGAGGTACTCTAACAACGGCACGAGCCGGAAAAACGTCAACGTAACGCCAAACGAGAATTAAATAATCGCAGAAAAAAAATCGGGGGCGTTACAGTCACTCCCCCTAACAGAAAGTTTCGTCCCGAAACTTTACATATGCTACTTCTACTACAGAGGGAAAGTAATAAAGTACAAGTTACTCAAATGGAAACATACCCGACAAATCAGGGGAACAAATGAGGGTGAGCCTCCCTCATAGCCGACTCTAGCTCCCAAGTCGCGCTCTCCAAATCTTGATTCTTCCAAAGAACCTTCACCATCGGAAAAGACTTTGTCCGCAACACTCAATCTTGAGTATCCAAGATGCGGACCGACACCTCAACATACGAGAGGTTAGGCTCCAACTGGGGCACATCATCCAAGACTTGTCCACTGCTCCGCACACACTTTCGCAACTGGCTCACATGAAACACATTATGGACACCAGGGAAGCTGGCTGGTAGATCCAACCTATATGCAGACACACCAATACGCTCCAAAATCCTGAACGGGCCCACATATCTCGGATCCATTTTTCGATTCTTGCCAAACCTCTTCACTCCTACCATCAGAGACACCTTCAAGAAGACCAAATCCTCCACCGAAAACTCCAAATCGGACCTACGCCGATTGGCGTTCTTTTCATACCTCTCTTGAGCCACCCGAAGTTTCTCTCGAGTGAGCTTCACGGAAACCTCCATTTCTTCAAGTGCATCAGGACCCAATAGAGGTCTCTCACCAGCCTCGGTCCAAAACAATGGAGTTCTGCAGCGCCTCCCATACAACGCCTCGAAGGGGGCCATCTGCAGGCTCTCTTGGTAACTGTTGTTGTAGGCAAACTCCATGAGCCGCAAACGCTCATCCCACGCTCCACCGTGGTCTAGGATGTAGCACCGGATCATATCCTCCACAATCTGGTTCACACGCTCAGTCTGCCCGTTGGTCTGCGGGTGGTAAGCAGTAGAATACCTCAAATCTGTCCCCAGACCCTCTTGCAAACTCCTCCAGAAGTGAGATGTATAACGCGAGTCTTGATCCTAAATGATGCTAACTGGAACGCCGTGCAATCTGACGACCTCATCCAAATATAACTCCGTTATTTTCTTCATCGGGTAATCGATCTTATAAGGCACGAAATGCGCACACTTCGTCAGTCGGTCCACGATCACCCAAACTGAATCAAACCCTCTTGGAGATCTCGGCAAGCCCATGATGAAATCCATCGAGATACTTTCCCACTTCCAAGTCGGGATCTCCAAAGGTGCCAACTTGCCACCCGGCCTCCCATGGTCGGCCTTCACCCGCTTGCAAGTGAAACACTCGGAAACGTACCAGGCTATATCCCCCTTCATACCATACCACCAGGCGATCTGCTTCAGATCATGATACATCTTGGTAGATCCTGGGTGGTAGGCAACACTAGATCCATGAGCCTCCTTGCATACCATTACCCTGATGTCTCCAACCGCAGGAATGCAAAACCTGCCGCGGTACTTCAAAGTACCCGAGTCATCGATAGAGAAATCCGGCAACTCCCCTCTCTCAGCTCTGAGGTACAGGTGTAGCAAGTCCGGATCCTCCTTCTGGTGCAGCCTGGTGAGTGAAATCCAAGACGGTTCTGTCACTGACAAACTGCTCTGCAAATCACAGCATCCTGCGGAGATATCCATCAATAAGAACTCCTCCACCAAACAGTCTGCGGTGAGGTTGAAGATCTTCCCCGTCTTCCGGCTCAAGGCATCGGCCACCACATTGGCCTTGCCCGGATGATAATGGATCTCAACGTCGAAATCTGCCACATACTCTAGCCACCGCCGCTGACGCAGATTCAGCTCCTTTTGTGTAAACACGTACTTCAGGCTCTTGTGATCTGTGAAAATCTTGCACTGAGCTCCATAGAGTAGGTGTCTCCACAACTTCAAGGCAAAAATCACCGCTGCGAACTCGAGGTCGTGCATAGGGTAATTTCGCTCGTGAGTCTTCAACTGCCGTGACCCATACGCGATCACCTTCCCCTCCTGCATCAACACGCCACCGAGCCTGACATGCGAGGCATCCACATAAACATCGTAATCCTTGCCCTCCGCAGGCAATGTCAACACAGGGGCAGAACATAACCTGCTCTTCAACTCCAAAAAAGCCTCCTCACACTTATCACTCCAAATGAACGCCGCATGCTTCTGCGTCAGCTTAGTCAAGGGCGCTGCCAAGGTAGAAAAGCCCTCCACGAACCTTCTATAATAGCCGGCCAACCCCAAGAAGCTCCTGATCTCCTTGGGTGTGCTCGGTCTATGCCAATCCATCACTGCAGAAATCTTCTCCGGATCCACTGAAATACCATCCTTGTTCACTACATGACCCAGGAAGGAAACCTGAGGCAACCAGAACTCACATTTGCTCAGCTTGGCGTACAACTGATGATCCCTCAATGCGGATAACACCAACCGCAAGTGCTGATCATGCTCCGCAGTATTCCGAGAGTAGATCAGCACGTCGTCAATGAATACGACGACAAACTTGTCCAGAAAGTCCTTGAACACCCGGTTCATCATGTCCATGAATGCTGAAGGCGCATTGGTCAGCCCAAACGACATGACCAAGAATTCGAAATGCCCATGCCTCGATCGGAAAGCCGTCCGTGGAATGTCCGACTCCCGAATCCTGAGCTGATGATAGCCCGATCGAAGGTCTATCTTGGAGAATACTGCACTCCCACGCAACTGATCGAATAAGTCGTCGATTCTGGGCAGTGGATACCTGTTCTTGATGGTGACTTTGTTCAACTCTCTATAGTCGATACAAAGGCGCATCGAACCATCCTTCTTCTTTACAAAGAGAACCGGAGCACCCCAGGGCGATGAGCTCTGCCTTATGAAGCCCTTTGCCAATAACTCATCTAGCTGGGTACGAAGCTCCTCCAGCTCTCACGGGGCCATCCGATACGGCGCCTTGGCAATGGGACGCGTACCGGGCTCCAAATCAATCATGAACTCAACATCTCTGTCTGGAGGAAGACCGGGAAGATTGCTAGGAAACACGTCGGAAAACTCCCGCGCAACAGGAATCTCATCCAAAAGCGGCACACTGCTAACAGTCCCCAGCACCGAGACTAAGCAAGCAAAATAGTCAGCTCGAAATAACCTCTGAGCACATACCGCAGAAATCGCCGGAGAGCCCTGACGTGAATCACCGTAAATACTCCCAGGCTGACCGCTGTCCTTCCTGAAATCCAAGCGCTTTCCCCTGCACTGGATCACTGCATCATATCGGGACAACCAGTCCATACCCAGGATGACGTCGAAATCCTCCAAGTCTATAACCTTCAGATCTGCCTTGGCCAGAAAATCCCCCAACAAAATAGGACAGTCCAGAACGCCCTGATCTGATATCACGGAATTGCCTGAGGGGAATTTGACGCAAAAGGCATTACCAACACGATCAAGAACCCACTGGCACTGCTCGACAAAGGCCCTAGCCACAAAGGAGTGGGTAGCACCTGAGTTAAAAAGAACGCGCGCCCAGCGGTTCCTTACCTTAAAACTCCCTATACACAAAAAAAAAAAAAAAAATATAATTTGCACAAGCAATCTAAGAAAACCACACAATAGCAACACCAAAACTTCTACCGAATTGAAGAGACAAGCGAGAAGGTTTACCTGAAATGACCTGCGTCGAAGTCTCAGCCTCCGCTGAAGATACCACATTAAGCTTCCCTTTACCCTTGTCCACCGGCTGAGGCGGAGGTAATGCCTGAAGTGGGACTGCATGAAGAGCGGACTGAACCTGAGGACATCTCGCCTTTATATGGCCCTTCTGACCACACTGAAAGCAGGCTCGATCCTTGGACCAGCACTGAGCGGCATCATGCCCGGGTCGCTTGCAAATAGGGCAAGGAACATCCCTCCTAGGAGCACCCTGAATAGCATGCACATGTTCCTTCTTTTGAGCCTTTGCCCTCTTGTAACACCTCTCCACAGTATGGCCCGACTGGCCACAGAAACTACAGACCATCTTGCTCTTCTTCCCAGAAGCAGCACCAAGTACCAGGGAGTTCTTCTCTTCAGCAGTCTTCCTCTTTTCATTCCGCACTAACTGGCCTCTGTTCTTCGCAGTCTCTATCGCCTCCACCTTCAGAGCAGCTTCCACTACTCCCGCATAAGTAACTGCGCCGTGAGCAACTGCAAGCTGCTGGACATCGCTCCTGAGGCCATCCAGAAAATGCTTCGCTCTGTCCTCCTCGGTAGCCACCAAACTCGGAGCAAATCAACTAAGCTTGCTAAACTCAATCTCGTACTCGTTGATGGTGAGCTGACGCTGTTTCAGATGAAGAAAGTTGTTCATCAACCTGTCTCGCTCCACTATCGGTAGAAACTTCCTCATCAGGAACTCCTTGAAAGAACTCCAGGAACTTCCTCCGACCATGCATTCCTTCTCTCTTAACCACCAGGTCTTCGCTTCAGCTGATAAACGCCCAGCATCACCTTCTGATCATCTGAGATACCTGAATAGTGAAGCATCTCCTCCATAGTGATCAGCCAGTCGTCCAACACCATGAAATCCGCCTTCCCATCGTAAGTGGGAGGGCTCAGCCTCTGGAACTGGGAGATGAAAGCCATCCCGGGGCGCACCACCACTGGAGGCACGAGAGGAGCAGGAGGGGCAGGAGGGGCTAGAACAGCTGTACCCACGGCGGGGTCCTGAACTCCCGGAGTCTGACCCGCCGCTCCGGATAAAAAGGACTGTATCTGGGCCCGCAACTCCACCACCTGCCTTGATAAGGCCTCGTTGCTCTGCCTCAGACTTTCCACCATCGCATCACTTTGAGCACCGGAGGACTCACCCTCAGACTGGGGAGTCGACCTCGTCACTCTACGCTTCAGCGGCATACTATAAGGAAAATTAAAATAGAACAAACGATTAGAACTTAGCTAAACTCCTAGGATTAGACAAAAGGTACAGACAATACATACATAAATATGATCTTCTACTGCTATACTTGCTCTGGGATTTTATTTTATTAAATACAAAAATAATGTTATGCTTAGCCTAAGACGGTTCACCACCATCACTCTAACTCTTGTGCCTAGATCGGGAATGCATGAATTTATATTCTTTTTGACTCAAAAATTATGTGAGTACACATGTCATCCTGCAAGCCTTTAGCTTGGCGCGTTGTGCTTATGCAATGTTATGCTATGCATGATTATGCTATGCATTCTAAAAAGGCCCTAATGCATGCCATGGCGGCGTACACATGAAAATGTTATGCATCCCATAATACATAACATTCTCATGCAACGAAAAGGAAAACGTGCTAGTCACATCCATGCGGTGAGGTTATGCACCCCATAATACATAACCCTCGCATATTGCCCCTATGGTGGATCCATATACAAACACATATTATGCATTCCATATTACATAATATGCCCTGTATACTTCATGTTATGCTATGAGTGTAGTGCAGTGTTCGTGCTTCAACCAAGACGTGCTGATGACATGTCGGTGTGTGTATGATATGACTCTAAACATCTAATACAAACAAGGAAAGGTTTGCCCGACCAACTTGTCGAGCAACCTCCCTCTGATACCAATTGTCACAACCCGCATTTTCTCCGAATTATGAATTATCAGAGTGTGAGAAAACACGTGTCGTGATGCGACGTCGAGCAGGGGATAACTGCTGACGCTCAGGCAAAACACTATCTACTTTACTTTATGAAAATCATTGGTTAAATGATTAGAAAATTAGTTATATTTTAAAGGCCGTATCCATCGGCTCAGTGGATCAGATAGTCCACGGGTTGAAAACTATATTTATACGCAGCGGAAAATACTTCAGTTATGATTGAGACATCCTAAAAAAGGGCATAAGTGTTCCCCCAGGGGACCACTTATATTATGCAAGACTCTAGATTTAGTTTATATATGTATAGGAAAACGATCTTATACGTTATTTTGAAAGTAGTACATGAGTTTTATGAAATATGCAAATCATGAATTATATACATAATAGGATTCTTTAAGTTTAAAAGTAACTAGCAACCTAACATAAATCATCCCAAGAGCAAATAGACTATCTCCAGAAAGGTAGCAGTAAAAGAAAGCATATCTAGTATATAGGGTAAAACTACCAGTGGGCGCCAACAACTGACACGAACCCACTGACAAGTATGTATGTCTGTAAGAGTGCAGAAAACTACCTCACAAGTCAAACAAAAGGGTCCCCAAGGACCAAGAGACCTCCAGCAGCACCACAGCAAAACCACAGCAACCTAGCCACTACACTGGCTACTATCCAGAACCTGAGGCATTCAAAAGACAGAATACCTCAGCAAGAAATAAAATACAAGTGCTAAAAGAAAGTGCTGTAACAAAGTAAGCAAAGAAAGTGCAAGGGCAACTAAGACAGAAACAAACGCTGTCCAAGGCAAGACAAAGCAAACCTGCACAAAGTGCGAAGAAACAGCAACAACCCTGCTTAAAAAAAAACCTGCAGAGTCAACAAGGCTAACAAGTGCCAAAAATATGCTGCAATCCACAAAAGAAGAAACATCTAACATCTTAAATTGTGAGAGATGGCAGTAGCAAAATCAACAACATGGATCAGGTTGGGAGGAAAACTCTATCCCCAACAACCCTTACCAAGAAAATGCTCAAGGGTATACATGTGAAAGCACTAGGGAACCTCCCACAAACCTGCCCAAGGTACAGCTGGGACAAGATAAAACATGTGTCCACGGCTAAATCACACAAACACATCACCCCTATTCAGAGCCTTAACCACCACTACTGACCACAACCCACGATTCAGCCTTCAAAAAAAAAACAACAGCCGACAAGAGACCTTTGAACTCGAGAATTCACTCGGGAGAGAAAGCAAAGCTAAGGGAAAAACGTTGCGATTACACAACGCCTCGACGAGTGAGTACTCCCACTCGACACTAAAGCTAACGCACGAGCACCAACATCAGGGCGCACGATCTCAGACGCACGACCATAGGTCGTGCATGCTCACCTACACCCAAAATACGTCGACATCAAACAAAAATTAGCGAGAGATTTGGACAAAAATCCAAATCCCCAACTAATCCTAAATCCTTAATTTATAACATAATTTCTACAATTTATTTGTATAAACCCTACACACTAAACCTATCACAACGAAATCCTAACGAGAACGATTACAATAAGAGAACAAAAATAAACGATTTCCAAAGAGATTTCGGGTAGGTTTGGTTAGGGTTTTTGGGTAGGGTTCGGTTAGGAGGATAGCATAACTAAAAAGCTGAAATTTAAACTACGAAAACGAGAGAAATTAAGGGATCAAAATGGCAAGGGCGAAAGGAGCACTTGCCTCGCTATTCACCAAAAATTTCGCCAGCACAACCTCGCAATATCGGCCGTCCACAAGCACACAAAGCTTCCAGAAACTAGAGAGAAACATCTCATCAAAATGAGGAACAAAACCAACAAGAACGCACATCCAATCACGGAAAAATCTACGGTGAAATCTCAAATAAGTTACCTCGGAAGGAAGATCTCGCCTAGGGGAGTTCGGATCCGGCCTCAGATGAAAATTTCGGGAAGAAATGGGCGGTCAACGGGCGGTCGGAGCAGCAACTAGGGCTTCCGCCTTTTCCTTTTCTTCCGCTCGGGAGAACAGCAGCCGCACTGTTTTCTCCAGGCTTGCGTTTTTCCTCTTTTTTTGGTTTACACGGGTTGGGGAGGGAAAACTAACCTAAATAAATAACCTAAATTATATTATATAAACTTAATGCTATCCTATTTCAATTCCTGGAGGCGTTGGGTAATGGGGGAAGGGAAGGAATACAACCTAAAATATTAAGTTATATATAATAAACTTAATACAAATCTAAACATAACATATCCTAATGCTATTTTGACTAAATAAAACTAATAATTAATCCATATACTAAATACTAACCATATATATATATATACTAACCACATACACTCATATACATGTATTCTCCCATACCTATATAAATACACGGATTTACGCAAGAACACGCATACCTCCACGCACACAATTTCAACTCCGCACGCACGCACACGCGCGCACGCACACGTATATAAATATCGGCACGCATAAATCACGCGCCACGCTACACATGCGTAAATAAATATATACGCTATCATAAAAAAAAAGGCGACTCACTAACGAGCGATCGTCGAAACGACGAAAAAAAAATGTGACGTTCTCGGATTTTGACCGAACTCGCACCGTAGCTAAACACTCGTGCTACGAAAACAACGACGAAGTCGAAAATGACCTCCGACGATCAAACACTCTGGCTAACCTCACCCGAAGCCAAAACACGAGGATTCCCTGAAAGGCTCAACCGGGCCTCCAAAACAGACACCGGCTAGCTGGGGAACCCCGCAAACAGGCTAAACCTCTAAGAACACCTAACGAGGTACTCTAACAACGGCACGAGCCGGAAAAACGTCAACGTAACGCCAAACGAGAATTAAATAATCGCAGAAAAAAAATCGGGGGCGTTACAGGCTAGCCCGAGTGTTAGTGTCACCGCAAGGCGGCTGTTCTGGGCATAAGACCCCTCTCGTGCCGTGTCCTGTGTTCCGGGAGGGGGGTCTTACAAAATGCTCCCGGAATCTCCGTCCGAAGGGGTAGTAGGTCCGGTGGTTTTCCTCTGTTTTCCGCGAACAGGAGCAGGCGACGGTTTGGTCTCGGGAAGAAGAAGAAGGGGCCCGCTGATTTTGCTTAAGGCTTAAAAATAAATCTAACACGTCTAATCAGCCTTAATCACCTCCTAAGCCGCCGGTTCACTCTCAGAACTTTGAACCGAAAAACATTTAAATAGCTTTAAAATATTACTTATTTTCATTTATTACTAGCACACCCAAAATGATGCGAAAGCCAAACTACCTCAGAATTTTACGAAATTCGCACAGTAGCTAAATATCCACGCTACGAACACAATGGCGAAGTCGAAATTAACTTTCGACGAACAGAACTCGAGTTATACCCACCCGAAGCCAAAACACAAGCATCCCCTGAGAGGCCACACTGGGTCACCCAAAACGACTCGGCTTGCTAGGGAGATCTTGCCAATAGGCTACAAAATAGGCCACCTAGTTCTAAGGAGTTAAGACCACACTCCACAGATGGCACAAGCCAAGAAAACGCGTCGACGTAACGCCAAATGAGAATTAAATAATCGCAGAAAATTGAGGGCATTACAACGGGCATGTCCCAAGGCGTGTCGTGATCGGGTTCGGCGTTGGTCGCGTGGTCGACGATTTTGGAGTCAACAGTCATCGGGGGGTGAACATGGCCTTGAACACGGGCGTGTCCTAGGGCGTGTCAGTCACTCAAAGCTTTCCACTCAACGATCGTTGAGTGAGGGCGCATGGCCTGAGCCCAGGCGTGTTCGGGTCCGACATGGGCGTGTGAAATTCGACATGGGCGTGTCGAATACCCGTGTCCTCATCGGGTCGTTTGGCGAGTTGTGCTATGGAAGCTACACGGGCTGGGATACAGGCGTGTCCCATGGCGTGTCTAGCACACGGCATATGACACGGGCGTGTCACAAGGCCGTGTCGTGCTCTGGATGTTTTGGACCTGTGTCGATGGAGGAACACGACCAGTTACACGGGCGTGAACTGGGTGACACGGGCGTGTCAAGCCTGACACGGGCGTGTCGAGTGCCCATGTTCTTTTTGGGATGCGACAATTTTGACGGTGAATGAGTGACACGGCCTTGGACACGTGCGTGTCGCAAGCCATGTTCGAACCAGATCTTGGATTTCAAGTTCGGATCACAGCCGTCCGTTTCCTTATTTTGAGATCCGATGGCTGGGGGTTGTTTCCCTAGGGATATACCCGGGTTTAGGGCTTAGAAAACTCCATTTCCCTTGGGTTACTCTCTTTCTAAGATCTAGAGAGAGGAGAGAGCAAGTAGGAATAAGGAAGGCTAGATCCGGCCACTGGCTGAGTTTTAGAGCTCCAAATCATGAGCCGACTTCGGATCTGCGGAGGTAAGGAGATTGCGGTGCTTTTTATTTGTGTAGTTTTCCATGGCGCCAAGGATAAACGCTAGGGTAACGATTCTCATCCTAGGACATGTGAAGTCCTCTTTTCCTTTGCATAGGAAGCCCTCTCTCGCGAGTGTGCGGTGAGTTTATGGCATTCCTTGGGGTAGATATGTAAAGTACCCCTTGTGTAGAGTCCGCATTCGATAACGAACATAGGCATGTTGTGTGAAGCCTACACGGACAAGTTGGTCTATATCGGTGATGTTGCATTACAAAAATGGCCGGAGAAGACTCTATGCGAATGTTTGTTTTTTTGGTGTTTTCTAAGAGGTAGATTGCAACAAGGAGCCTTGGGGACTAACTCCAAGGTGCACCCGGAAAACTGGGCAAATGCGTGATTTTGCCAACATGGTGGCCGGTGAGCCAACTTGAACATAACCGGATTATGTGAATTATGTGATGGAAATAGGACTCGGGGAGTCTTGACCCGCGCATATATCTTAAATTGGCATTGCGGTATGAGCAACGGGTCAGGCGGAACCGTACCTGCTCTATGTCGTTCAGTGGAACCGTTGTAATAGATGAGGGTCTTCGGCGGTCTATGGCTTAAATTGACGTGACCAATGCCGAGAAGACAAATTGCTCATAAGGTTGGCCGTCCAAGGGGTGGTGGTGAGACGAAAACATCTATGGCTTAAATTGACGTGACGTTGGCTTGATCGCCGTGAATGTGCCCTGAGTGCACGAGGTGTGTGGCCATGTGTGCCTACGCCTGTGATGAAGTGTGTTTACACTATACTGCTTGGTTATGCTAACAAAGTGCAGGGAAAGAGCATCGCCGCCCCAAGTTGGGGGCGGGGTCATTATAATTTGTCAGCATGGCTGACCGTTGCTTTTGTTTGCCACAGTACGGTGGATTGTTGCTTGCAGGTGCTACGGAGCCGAGCGGTAAATAGCGGACTAAAGCCCAAGTTGCAGAGCCGGCCCTCGAAGGCCTAGTTTTTGAGTGTTTTCTTGTATTCTCATGTGTGACCGGCCTGCGTGCCGAGGTTTGGAAGACACTTATATTTGAGAAAACAATTCTAAGGCTATAAGGTCAGTACTTTTGTATTGTACATTCCTGTTGGTTTGAGTAGTGGACATTCATGCTTGTGGCTGGGTTCTTTATTTCTTGCAACTTAATAAATTGATTCCGCTAGATACTCTGTGTAGGATGTTGTGATTGGTTGATTGGTTTGAATGAGTAACCCATCGGTCTGTCTGTGGTATATGGCGTCGGGCCCCGACCGGACCTACTTCTATATTCTATGTGACGGATAGGGGTGTTACAAACGTCCACTAAACGCACATTTTGGCCAAGGTGGGTTCTCCTTCACTAGGCATGAATCCATCAGAAAACTTCCCATAACTGATAGAGGGAGTGAATCTCAATCAATTGGGAGAGGAAATGAGGAGTCAATGGCATTCAATCACCATGAATGGCCATTTTCTCCCTCTTTCTCTCTCTCTCTCTCCTCCATTAAAGGGGAAGAATGCATTTCTCTCTCCTAGTCATCAAGGCTGAATTTGATGACTAATCCAGCCTAATGGCAGCCCATTAGCTCATAATATTAAATAAAATAAAGTTAGCCCATGTATATAGGGCTTGAGCTTGGGTTAACCCATTTTGGCTAATTTGACTAAATACTAGGGTGGAGTTGACCTTGGTCAAATTGACCTTTTGGGTTGTCCCCAATGGGTCCTTGGTGACCCATCGGCCTCCCCTAAGGCTCCGGTAGGGTTGGGTAGGGTTTTATTGGCACCTTGGAGGTCACTTGCCCCTTAGTTAGGGCACTTTGACCACTTTAGGGCTAGGGTTGACTTGGGTCAGCTTAGCCACTTGGGTTGACCCCAATGGGTCCTTGGTGACCCATTAACCTCACTTTAGGGTTAGGAAGGCAAGTGTGGGTTCCACTTAGCTAAGGGAAGGTCAATTGACCTTAAGTAGGCCAGTTTGACCCATTTAGGGTTAGGGTGGACTTTGGTCAACTTGACCACTTTGATTGCCCCTAATGGGTCCTTAGTGACCTTATGGACCACCCAAGGGGTTAGGGGTATTTTGGTGGGGTCATAGAGTCAAGTTGAATCCCTAAGGTAATTCCCTAGGTCTTGTGGTGAGGGTGTGTTATAGGCAGACCAAGGTGATCTTCACCTTGGCCTTTGTTCACTTGATCCTTTGAGCTTCTTATGGTTTTTTCATGACCTAGTCATGACAAAACCACTCCTAGGGGTCTAATTGTTTGAGGGATGTTACAAATCCCAATATATAAAAATAAAAATTTCATCCCCGAAATTATGGTTAAGCCTACGGTGTTTCTATTGAAGTAAAAAGTATGTAACATCCCTAGGAGTTGAAGGTATAATTGTCTCGAAGAGATCCTTGTACTTTTGATGCATCAAGTACTGTTGCTCCCAAGTGTTCTCCTCCTACCCATGGTTTCTCCACAGGACCATGACTAGCGGAACCTTCTTGCGTCACAAGACCCGCACCGTCGTATCATCGATCCTGATCGGCTCCATGTTGACTGATCGATCTGAGTCCACCGGGCCGTCTGTGGTGGAAATCAGCTGCTCATGGCATAGTAGAGCCCTCTGAAGTGAAGAGACGTGGAAGACATCGTGTAACCCCGCTAACTCCAGTGGTAGCTCCAGTCTGTAAGCCAAGTGGTTAATCCTCTCCAGGATCCTATAAGGCCCCATATATCTCAGACTGAGCTTCTTCCACCCGTGAACTCGCGAGACTCCATGCATCGGTCGTATCTTCAAGAAAACCTGGTCTCCTATCTGGAACTCTACCTGACGGTGTCGCGCATCATAGTATTTGGTATGACTGCTCTGGGCTTCCAACATCTTATCCCGGAACAATCTCACCTGGGCATCTGTGTCTTCCACGAACTCTGAGTCGAGTGCCTTTGGATCCTCATCCTGGATCCAAGATAGTGGGGTCATGCACCTCCGTCCATATAATGAATCTTAAGCGGGCCATGCCTATGCTGGACTGATGGTTGTTGTTGTACGAGAATTCGATTAGAGGAAAAAATCTCTCCCAGGGCTCGCCGAGGTCCAAAATGCATAGGTGCAGAAGATCCTCTAGTGTCTGATTGGTGCGCTCTATGTAGCCATTTCTCTGAGGGTGTAAAGTCATGCTGAACGTCAATCGAGAACCCAGATAAGTCTGAACCGACCTCCACTCCTTGGATGTAAACCATCCATCCTGATCTGACACGATCGTCCGGGGCACTCCATGATAACGAACAAACTGCTCGACGAACCTCCGCACTAGGACTATGACTAGAGCATCATTCGCAACTGGAATAAATCTGGCCACTTTCGTCAGTTTATCGATGATCACCAAAATCGAATCATTCCCCTCATAAGACCGGGGTAGCCCATGTATAAAATCCATGGCTATGTCCTCGAACTTCCATTCTGGCACTAGAAGCGGCTGTAATAATCCGGCCGGACTCTTGCACTCCGCCTTTACGAGCTAGTAAGCCTCGCAATGCGTCACAAAGTATGTAATATCCTTCTTCATGCCCGGCCAATACATCATCCTCTTCAGGCCTGTTGTCATCTTCGTGATACCCAGGTGCACTGAATATTGCTACAGTGTGCCTCTGTCATGATGTCCTCCCGAATTTGGCCTCCTGCTGGTATATAAACCCTATATCTAAAGCATAACAACCCATCTCTCAAAGTGTAATCCATGTCTGCCTTTCTCCAAGGCCCTAAATATTGGCTCTGTCCTCGCATCCAGCCTCTGTCCATCCCTTAAGTGATCCCGAATGTCATCGGTGGAAATCATCAATGACAGGTACACCGTATATAGCTCTGGATCATCCTCGGAAACTAGAGATATTTGCATCTCCTCCAACATCTACACCATCTCCATAGCAATTAGCTAAGGCCCTACTCTAGATATAGTTGCTCTCTGGCTCAGAGCATCTGCTACCACGTTTGCCTTCATGGGATGATAGTGCATGGTATACTAATAGTCTGACAAAAACTCTACCCAGCGTCTCTGTCTGATATTTTGCTCATTCTGCGTGTCCAAGTACTTTGGGTTCTTATGGTCAGAGAATATATCGCAGTGGACCCCGTAGAGGTAGTGCCGCCAGATCTTCAGGGCAAAGATAATCACTCCAATCTCCAAGTCATGCACCGGGTAATTTTGTTTGTGTTTATTCAACTAACGAGAGGCGTAAGCTATCACGTGCCCATTCTGCATCAGAACGGCACCCATCTCCTGATATGATGCGTCTGTATAAGCCTGAAATCCTTCCTTCAAAGATGGAAGAGAAGGGATATGGGCCGAGGTAATCCGACCCTTCAGTTCTAGAAAGGTAGCCTCGCATAGTGGCATCAAAACAAATGGAGTCTCCTTCTTCGTCAGAGATGTGAGAGGGAGAGCAATTAGAGAGAATCCCTCCAAGAACTTTCGGTAATATCCGACAAGCCCTAGGAAACTCCTTACGTCAATAGCCGTCTTTAGTGGTGGCCAATCCCGTACTGCCTGAACTTCGTCAGATCTACTGACAATCCTGCTCCACTGATAATATGGTCCAAAAAGGCCACCTCCTTCAGCAAAAACTGGCACTTGCTGAACTTAGCATATAATTTGTGCTCTCGGAGCTTCTCCAGAGTCAGAGCCAAATGACGCGTATGCTCCTCCTCAGTCCTTGAATAGATGAGGATGTCGTCAATAAACACTATGACGAATACATCCAGATATGGCTCGAATACCCGGTTCATCAAACTCATGAACGCGGATGGTGCATTCGTGAGCCCGAAGGGCATCACGGTAAACTCATACAACCCGTATCTCCTGATGAAAGATGTCTTCGGGATATCCTCCTCCTGAATGCGCAGCCAGTAGTAATCGGACCTCAGATCCAGCTTTGAGAACTAATGAGCTCCCTCCAATTGGTCAAATAGCTCATCAATCCTTGACAGAGGATAGGTGTTCCGGACCATCAGCCTATTCAGAGCCCTGTAGTCAATGCATAATCGGAGTGTCCCATCCTTCTTCTTGACGAACAGCACCAGTTCTCACCTTGGTGAAGAGCTTGGTCGGACAAATCCGTCTTCCACTAGCTCCTGTAGCTAGTTTCAAAACTCCACCAACTCCTCTGGGGCCATTCAATAAGGAGCTCTTGATGCCGGCTTAGCCCCCGACACGAGCTGTATCTGGAAATCCTTCTTCCGATGCGGGGGTAGCCCTGACAACTTCTTTGGGAATATGTTAGCAAAATCCCATGCTACCGGGATACAAGGAATGGAATCCTTGGCCTCGGCCATCTCGAATAGCACTTGATAGACCTCGTCTCCTTGCAGATGGGCCTTGATGGCCTGTACGGACGATAGTAAGCGGTGGGAGGTATATCTAATACATTCGATGACGATGTAGGAGTCCCCGTGCCATAAGGTGATCCTATTCGACATGCAATCGATCTGGGCATGGTTCCAATGCAACCATGTCATGCCCAGGATCAAGTCGAAGTCTGGTATCCTTAGGATTGTCGTTGGTACTTCAAAAGCCCTTCCGCCAATTTCTGCCTCAAAGTTCCAATGGGCAGAGGTTAATAGCTCTGATCCGTCGGGTAGACCCACCCTCATCATCAATCCTGTGAATTTTTTCACGCCTTCTAGTCCTTCCACGAAGGCTTCTAACACGAACTAGTGTGAAGCACTCGTATCGAACAGTGTATGAGCGGGTTTGCTGCTGACGAAGACTATGCCTGAGGTTGTTAAATGTCTTAGAAATCTAGTTATGGTTTTCTTTCCTATTTCTACAATTCTATATCCATGAGTCTACCTTTTAGGAAAAAAAAGAACTTAAAATCACCGGCATACCTGTTATTACCTGCTCCACGTTCTCGGGCTGAGCCAGGTCCAAGGAATATACTTGCCCTCTGACTTGCCTGCGGTCTCCTCCCTATAATCCACGTCCTCAGCCACGTCCTCGACCACCAAACTGCCGAGCAGGTGGGGAATCCTGAAGTGCTAGTAGGGGTGCTTCCCTAATGGTGCAATTCCTCTTGAAGTGCCCCGGTTGGTTGCACCGGAAACATACATGTGCCCTTTCTCCTGTCCTTGGCATCTCTTGTATTTGTAAAGGCTGAGGAGCCAATACCTCTGGATTCCTCTATTCCTACCTGTCCTCTCGGCGGGGTTGATCCCCATTCCTACTTTCTTCGATGACATGACCTCTAGGATGGTCTCTCAAGCCACCAATCACAACGTCGTTAGCCGGTCTCTTCAGACCCCAAACTGTAAGCTGATCTGCCTCTCGCTTCTTGTCCATCTCCAAGATCCTAGTCAGGCTCTTATCAGAGACGAAGAGGAGGGCTGTCGCATGTCATCATGTAGGCCTTTATAAAACCTATTGGCGTAGCCCGCATCATCCAACTTAAATGAGTCCGCATAGCGGGATAGATGTGTGAACTCCCGGTAGTACTCTAACATTGTCCTGTTGCCCTTCCTTAACTGCAGGAACATGCCTTCCAATTAATCCCTCACTGACTGAGGTATAAAATGCTCCAATAGAGCTACTCCAAACTCCTCCCAGGAGATGTCTGCGCAATCCACTCCAGCAAAGGTGGTGTCCAGCTGTGACTTCCACCATCTCTTCCCATATGACTCTAAGCAGGAAACTGCAAGAGCAACCGCCTCCTCTATCGGGCATTGAATTCCAGCCAGCATCTCGTAGATGATGTCCAACCACTCCTCCGTACGAACTGCTGACTCTGTCCTGAGGTAGGATGGAGGAGAAAGCCCCCGAAAGGAACTCATCCAGTTGGACCCAAAATTTGGTTGTCGAGCCGGGGCCTGCTGAGTCCTGAAGGCCTCCAGAATAGCCGTCAGTGTCTGCCCCATCTCCATCTGCTGGAATGGAGTCGGAGCCGGCAGGGGTGGAACCACATTCTGTGCCTGAGGTGCACCCTGCTGTGGAGTAGGGTTCGTCGCAGCCTACAAAGGAAAAATTCCACTTGTTAGATAATGTACAAGTGGAACTAATGAACAAAGTGGACTTTTACATGTGATTCCCCTTATGGGCACACCATTGCTTCCACTGCTAGTTTGTCCGCAAACTAAGCTCGCGCGGGGTGGCCTAGGGTTTTTGTGGACTTCTTCTCTTTGGATCGATGTTTCTCCTGATACCACTTGTAAGACCCCATTTCTTTTCTTTTAAACCACCAGGGTCTTTTGACCAAAATTACCGTTTTGCGGTGACACTGACACTCGGGAAGGTCGCCACTACAAAACGTCGATCCTACCTGCCTTTACGATCACCAAAGAGAATGAAGCTTATACACATTTCAGATAAAACTAAGTCCACAATCACATATAATATGAAATAGAAGAAATCACAACATGTCCACAAGATAATAAAAGTACTGTAATAGAATAGTACATAGAAATATAAACGGGCTCAAGCCCAGTACTTCAAATCCTCACTACAAACTCTCGCGAAAGCTAAGTAAACTAATCACTCACGGAGCCAGTAGCTGGTGCTCCTATGCTAGACTGGCCCACCTCCATGAGCACCATACTCCGCTGCTGCTGTATCCCCTGCTGCTGCTCCCTGTCTCTCATCCGGAGCCCCTGAAATATTGTGGTCGTCGACCGTTAGTCAAAAAAACTAAGTCATATCATCCCCTAGCCCTCCCCCATGTCTCCTAGGAACCGAACGGGGAGAAGGAAAGGGAAGGTAATGAAGGTGGGGAGTACAAAGAAAGTAGGTGGCGGTGGAGCTACTCTAACAGCTATTTATAATGGTAAATAGAACTAATGAAGGAAAGTACAAGCTAGTAGTTCTATAATAGCAAGCAATAAGTATAAAAGAAAAAGTGCATCGCAAGGCAGGTAATAAATATCCATAAGAATAGAACCATAACTTATAAGCATGCCCATACAAGCTTATAAACTACGAGGTCGTTTTGCAAGGCCTAACGTGTAAAAAGTCACATGCCGATTTATACGTAAGGGGTAAGGGTTGAATGATGATGTCATGGTATGCTATGTTATGTGGGTTTAATGTTATGTTCATACAGCATAACACATACACACGACTCTATCCGCACAGACCTTTAGTTCCCCCCATTTGGGCAGCTAGCTTCACTCCCAGGAACCTCCATAGTGTCAAACAGAGATAGTA
This sequence comes from Platanthera zijinensis, assembly GCA_039513925.1. Classification (NCBI taxonomy): domain Eukaryota; kingdom Viridiplantae; phylum Streptophyta; class Magnoliopsida; order Asparagales; family Orchidaceae; genus Platanthera; species Platanthera zijinensis. The sequence continues at coordinate 213,413,990 of CM077079.1, forward strand.
GGTCGGCCCCCCCACTCCTAGGAGGGTATCCACACTACCAGGCCTAGCCATTATGTACGCCTATGGAAGGACACAACATAGAGTCACCACATATTAATACTGGCCATATCCACCTGTCTTCCTTTAGCTGAGTGTAAACCACACCCGCCGAGTCAGCGTATCGACGTCGGTGTGAATAACAGTCTAATACAAAAGACCCACCACCTTTTGCTCATGTATTCAAGAACTCCCGAGCCATCGGCTCCCCGAACTAACTCGTCCGTTATAACTACCCCCAAGCCTACCGCTCGGATAACTGTACAAACTAACCTCCCGAATTACCGGGTGTGTGTAGGTGAAACACTAGTTATACTAATTGCTCTTTAACATTTATTCTTATAGTTTATGTTAACCTTGGACTGCCCGGGGTATTCCCTATGAAGGGCTCTCGGGGGCACTAAGAACTATGATGGTAGATGAAGCTCATCGTTCCCTTTCGCAAGGCACTTACTATTATTTGTTATTAAAAAAATTCCCCAATCCCTTTAATATTATACTGGATCTATCCCTAGTATATTATGACTCCTTCTCTCTCCATAGGGAAGACGATCCTTCGTCGATCCCGAGCACAACTTACACTAGTATACCCAACACTACTCCTAATCATGACACCTAATGATGAACTTATTTCTACTTCTCCATAACTACTAAACTAATAACCCCAACTCCATATGTCCACTTCACATCCAATCACAATTTCTACAGTTTCACTATATGCAGACCAATCTAAGCTATATGATGTGTTGGGTATTGTATCCACAATTACCTGGATTTGAAGAAGCCTCCAGTCAAGCTAAGATGGATTCACAATATATTTGACAATCTTCTATTAACTTGTGCTTGCAGCTATTCCATGCTAAGTACACACCAATATCAGGGTGCAGTGGGTCAATATAGACGAATCTGCGCAACATAATCCCTCGTTGAGCAGATCAGTGTGTTGACTCACGTGTGCTCTCTCTATTGTAGTGTACTTACTTTCAAGTACAGGGTCGAGATTGATCAAGAGCAGAAGAGGAGCAAAGATGGGTCAATGACCAAGTTCATAGGAAGGAAGAGAAAAAGCGTCTAAGTAAAAATCGACAGGAATCACTAAGTGATTCTCGCCGATTCGACAGGAATCATTCGTGATTCTCTCCGAATCGTCGAGAATCAGTCAGTGATTCCCGCCGACTTCTTCCGGATGACTGTTTTCCTTCAGAAATTCTGCTAAGGCAGAATCGACGGGAATCGCCAAGTGATTCTCGCCGACTTCGACGGGAATCATTCTGATTCCCGCCGATTCGTCGAGAATCAGGTTGCATTCCCGCCGATTCCCGCAGGCTGACTAGTTTTACAACTGGAAATCGGCCAAGGCAGAATCGACAGGAATCGTGAGTGATTCCCGCCGACTTCGACGGGAATCACCAACGATTCTCGCCGATTTTGCCTGAGGCAATTTTCGCCTGTTTGCTGGACCGAACAAGGAAGCCGTGCGCTGTTTTGGCCGGGGCTAGGGCTTCTACTTGTGGGCCCCACAACGGTCATATAGGGTTGGCTTCCAGTATATATACTCGCGTATTTTGAATAGTGATTTGTATCGAAGAACGGAAAGTAAAACCGAGGCCGAGCGTGCCCTAGCCGATCGCGGAACTTCACCGATCGCCGTCGCCGCTCGCAAGCTAGTCGCTGTCGCTAATATTAGAGCATCTTTGATCTTCCGGCGATAGTACCGAGGCAAGCCTAGCATCTCACGCTTCTCTCTCAAGATCTCTTGTCTCTCGATTTGTTGAACGAGGATAGTTCTTCATTCCGAATCGATTAAGAGGACTAATCCGATTGAGATCGTTGGTAGACCTTGCTTGCTTCATCAAGAAGTTTGGATCTACAAAGAATCGCCGCCGCATTTGCTTTCCGCCGCCGATCTTGTCAAGATCCTCTCCAAGAGAGAACACCGGTCGTGGATTCTTCGTCTCTTTCAAGAAAGCCTCAACGAACGAAGAAGGACATCGGGATCTCCAAAATTTTGTTTGTATTTCTTGTACATTCAATTTTTGTTTTGTTGTAAAGGAATTTTGATTCCTAGTTGTAAGGGTTGGGTGCAACCCGTGGTGGAGGAGTAGTGACTCTTTTGATTGGAGGGTTCCTTCCATAGTGTGAGGATTGGATTTCAATCCGATTGGTGAAGTGACCGAGTCATCCCTTGGTGGGAGATAGGTCGAAGGGGGAGAGTGGACGTACCCAAATTGGGGAACCACTATAATTGCTTGTGTGTCTTTCTGTGCTGTGTTTGTTATTTGTGCAGGTTATTTAAATTCCGCAAAAGACTGCACGACACCTATTACCCCACCATAGGTGGATTTAGTCGACACTAGAATCTTTCAAGTGGTATCAGAGGGAGATTACTCGTCAATAAGGTTAACACCTTGAGTAAGATCCTTCTTCTAGTGTCAAGAAGAATACAAGACTCAAGCATGGAGCTGTACACTGATGTCTCTCCTCTGAGTCTCCCTGCCTGCATAAAAGAGTACTATCCCATCTGGAAAATGAGAGTTCAGTTTCATCTGGAGGCCATTGACCATCGTGCGTCATTCATTATGTAAGAGGGTCCCTTCATTCCCATGAAGGCTTTCGGTTCTTGAGAAGATCTCCAAATCCCGAAGAGTACCACAGAGATGTCTGAAACTGAGCTCTCACTATTCAACTTGGACAAGCTGTTATGACGGATCATCTCTGATATCTGGTCAGGCTCTTCTCTTAGAAGATTGGATAAGTGCAAGACTGCAAAGTCCATGTGGTAAACAATCTCTGACCTCATGGAGGGAAAGAAGACTGCCGGGACTGAATGCCATCAAGAGGATGAAGCATATGGGGGGGGGGGGTTCTCGTCTCTGATGATGAAAGTCAAGAACAACTTCTAAATATCAGGGCTCCTGTGTCTCTATCTGAGGCTGAAGAAGAGGTTGAGGAATTAATGCAGTTGTGATGAAGCTTAAACCTCAGTCTCTGTAGACCATAACTCTAACCCTGATCAGCACAATCAGGATCAGGTATATTCCTCTTCTTGCTCCCTTCCTCTTATATCTCCTGAAGATAGGAGAAGTTCAGAGGTTTGTCCCTCTTTTGATGCTAGGGAAATAGACAGTTTAAATCAAAAGATTGAAACTCTTGATTCCCTTCGTAGTGCCCTTCAGAAGAGCAACTTGCTTTTGGAGAAACAAGCTATGGAAATTGCTCAGTTGAGGACCATGATGGATCTCCAATTGGAATCCATCAAGGTGAAGGACTCAAAGATCTCGGATCTAGAGTTTTCTCTAGAGACCGAGAAGAGAATAGTATCTAACTTTTCCAAGGTAGATGCTATTAAGAGAAAGGGAGAAAATGGGTGGATCTCACGAATTATAAAATCGTGGAGAAATGGGGAAACTGTTTTCAGACCCCCCCCACACCGAGTAGGAAGGGCACACATCATGCCTTCAGGTATGACCATAAGAACAACAATGGTCACTGCAAGAATGATCAACCCTCATGTGGAAATACCCATTGTGCAAGTGTTGTTATGGCTACCCATGAGAAAATACATTTGGCTCATCATGAGCCTTTTGTATTCACTTCCTCAGCCTCAACACTTCATGAGAGTGCAGGAACCAGCTCTCACAGTACCTCTCACCACCCTTGGACGCAGGGAAAGGGGGTTGGCAAACATGTAGCCAGTATCTATGGGGCCCCCGAATGTGTGCTAACTGATAAGAAGACACCACCTCCCAGGCCTCATGACACTCACCACATGTTCTCCATCCACCCTCCCTCGTGTCCCGATGGAAAGGGTAAATCTAAGAGCAGAACCTGCTCTGCCCCTGTCAGACCTATGATCGTGACAAACTCAGTCAGTAAATCTGGTCAGAAAAGGAGATACAATATTCATGAGTGCTGGTGCTTTGGTAAAGTGGGTCACTTTGCCATAGATTATTGGCACAATCCTTCTGTGCAATGGGCAAGGGTATGTCCACATCCCTTCGCTAGAGATAGCCTTCCTGACAGAAATCTTGCAGGAAAGCATCCTGTATTTTATGCTGACAAGAACCTAGGACCCAATACATATTGGGTTCCTAACGTAAGGTAATTCGTTTTTGCAGGATAGTCTAGGTACCCGTGAACATGATGGGACCTAGACAAGAGATGTTCTAGGAATGCTATGGAACAAGTATATGGGATAAGAGATAATGCTAACTACATTGTCCTACTTGAACTGGATACCTGTTGTACTTCAACCTACTTATAGTGGATCCGAATGATAAGTATAGTGGAACAAGTATATGGGATAAGAGATAAGGAATGCTATGGAACAAGTATAGTGGATCCGAATGATCAACCTACTTATCCCAGGTACGCGCATTCAGTTTCGAAAATTGAATCACATTACATAGAAGTATATATATATCCAAACAAATATATAGATTCTCCTTCAAGATATAAATATATATATACACACATCTGATGGAAGGACACAAATGCTAAAAACTGTATGATCCTTAGTTTGGAATCTGACATTTTTATATATATATCATTGACAATGTGTGACAGTGGGTGTCAATCGGTCCGATGAAACTCAAAGGACGTGTGTCAGTAGTTACAACGAAAATTTTACCTTTTGACTCATCAAGAAATAGCCAGTGCGTAATTTTAGGGTTAACCTCCCTTTGACTTGGCATAGTTATTCTGACCGGGATATTTATTATCCAACAGTTAATAGGGAAAAGTTTTGAATTAACAGGAACTAAATCAATAATTTAAATTTATCAATATAAAAACGGTCAAGCGGAAACCTGTCATTCTCAGCAGAAATATCGGATACAGCGGCTATCTTAGGAAATAAATAGCGCTTATTGCAAAAGTCCCGACTGTTCGTATTCTGGAAATAGCGGAAATCCCATTGCTTGGTGTTCTCATCGACTCCCGATCGCCTCTCGTCGATTGTAGTCCGTCGCCGTCCTCTCTCCATCGGCTCGGTGTTCCCGTCTTAGGCATCTTCTTGACGCAAGTTATCGCCGATTCACCGCCAGCATTCCCGTTCTCGTCGACTCACGCTTCCGTCGACTCACGCTTCCGTCGACTTATGCTTCCGTCCCGACGCAAGCTGCTTATTTGACTAGGGCTTCTCTCCGCTCGGCCCAAGGGTAACGACCGTCCCTCACTAAATTACTAGCTTGTTTGTAACTTGTCTAGTTCCTATTAGTTTAGTTCCTGATCTATAGATTTAGATAGAGTTAAGTCCCTTGGATGTTACTTGTTTAGGTTTATAATGGCTCCTCGAACCACGGACGGGCTCCTCACTGGGAGTGAGTTGGTTAGGACTGGCTTCGCCCATGCTTTTGATGAATTCAGGAACATCATCCTGATGCTCGAGCAAGCCGGGCTCTCCTTTATACTCGAGCACCCTTGCAAGGTTCTAGATAAGGAAGTTCTTGAGTTCTATGCAACTGCCAAGCTACGTCACGAGGACACCCTTATAATGTGTAAGATTGCTGGACTAAGAATCAAGATGACTGCTGGAAGACTATCACATAATCTGTAGCTCACAAGCTCAGTACAAGAGGAGTACCTGGATGAAACTAATCGTGCAAGGACTCTACTATTCTACGGACTAGCTCGAGGGACCAAGGTCATCAAACGCAAGGACATGAACGAGGAAGGGAAGCTCCTCTCAGATATCATAAGAAAAGTTCTGATCTGCAAACCCGGCTCCCATGATCATATTTCAGGGGATAGGTTTAAGATCATGATGGCTGTGGTGTGTAGGAAGAGATTCAACTGTGGGGCCATGTTGTTTGAGAAGATTAAAGATACTCTACAAACTCCTAACTTTGGGAGAATCATTTGCCTATACCTGAATCAGATGGACGGTGACAGGTTTGATATGAGCAAGGGAGTTCCTCTTCACTACTTAAAGAAGATGGACTCTAGCATTTTTGATAGATGGGAGAGGAGAATTGGCCAAGGAGGTGCAGCTGAAGCACATGGTGATGAAGAAGATAGAGCTTCGGAGCTCAGAAATCCTTTGGATGAGCCCAGTGAAGTTCCTGATCTGCTGCATGCAGGAACTGATGGGGAGTCTTTACCCATTCCTCCTAATGCCCTCAGTATTGATGTCTATATTTCAGATCAAGCAAACGTCGTTGCTAATATTACCCTGATCGCGAAGGATGTTGTGGATACCCTCTCTACCGATCAGGCTGACGAGGAGGAAGTGGAGGATGACATGGAGGATGATGCTGCTGATGAGGATGATGTGGAGAATGTGGCCACTGATGATGTGAACAATGATCAAGCTTGAAATGGGATGGATATGAGGGAAATTGATGTTGACCTCCCCTCTGTGGAACAGGTTCAGGTAGCAATTCCTGATGTATCTGGTGTAACAATTGAGGGGGAGACCTCCCGGCAGGGTATGATGAGTATATATGAAAAAATGACAGAGGCTGCCCCAATCCCCCCTCAAGAGACTGTGAATCTATCTAGCTCTACCAGTGTATCTGCAGAAGAGAATCCTGACTCCCAGAGTCCTATCCCCACTGAGCACGACCAGGACATGCATCAAGTTCATCCGCTAGGACCTAGCCTGGCAAATCACACAGTAAATATCATTCAAGGTATAGTGGATGAACTGAAGGGCTCTTTTGAACGATCTCACAACGAGGTGCTGAAACGAATTAAGCAATCTGTGGATCTAATGCTTAAAAATGTTGTAGAGATAAATCATAAGCTGGATATGATGGAACAAAAGTTTGAAGCTAAGTATGCAGAGGCCGGCACTGCCGTCAATCTTCTAATGCAAGGGCTTCAGAAGAACACAACTGATCTGGCAGTGGTAAAGCAAAATGCACATGTTGTGGCCAACAACATCAAGTTGTTCGATTCCAACATGGTGACACTCAACGCAAATCAGACATCCCTGCTGAACGAGTTCACTAAGACTGTTAAGCATATAGATGAGTTACTGCATACCTATGCAAACTCCATTGCCCTAGAAGCCAAAAAGGGGGAGAATGAATATACAGCTAAGATGGCAGGGCTAGAACAAATCATGGTCGACAACTTCATGCAGTCAAATAAGTATGTTTTTGAAAGCTGTCACTTGCTAGTTCAGCAAGCATCTGGTATACAAATTCCAGTTACTCCTCCTGATGAAGTTACCACTATTGCTGATGAGGTTGCAAGTGCTGAGGAGGTTCCCCTAAGTGAAGCTTATGCCAGAAAGGCTGCTAGGGCCACTACCAAAGCTGCTCGCAGTGCCATGTTTGATCAGGATGCCATCGCAAAAGGGAAACGGAAACTTCAAGAAGGAACTTCCTAAGAGACTCCAGCTGAGAGGAAAGTAAGATTGAAGGAAAGTGAAGTGAAGAATGAACGATGGAGTCCTACATCGAGGAGCATCATACTGGATACTTTCATGCTACAACAGCGGGGAGAGCTGAATAGAAATTAAGTATACAGTCAGTATGAGTGGGAGATGCACAAGGAGTATGGGGCTAAAAGAAACATATTCTTCAGGTCTAACACTGTGGAACATAAATCTCCTCCACCCAGGTACTACCCGAAGCCTAAGGAGTACTTTGAAAGACAAAGCAAGAAGTTCCAGGCTGAACAACTAAAGGATGCTCAGGCAAAGGAATAGATTTTCTTTCTATATGCGTGTATATCATTCCTTGTATTTAAATGAACAATCTTTGGATATATATATATATATGATCACATGCTGATTCATTTGTTGTTCTGAATGCGTGAAATTTTATTATTCTGAATTTTTGTCTCGCACCTTTGTTATGTATATTTTTCTGGTTGGTGTAATTCATCTTAGCTAGTAGGATTTTGGCTTCTTCAAATAGGGGGAGATTGTTGGGTATTGTATCCACAATTACCTAGATTTGAAAAGGCCTCCAGTCAAGCTAAGATGGATTCAAAATGTATTTGACAATCTTCTATTAAGTTGTGCCTGCAGCTATTCCATGCTAAGTACACACCAATGTCAAGGTGCAGTGGGTCAATATACACGGGTCTGCGCAACGAAATCCCTCGTTGTGCAGATCAGTGTGTTGAATCACGTGTGCTCTCTCTATTGGAGTGTTCTTACTTTCAAGTATAGGGTCGAGATAGATCAAGAGCAGAAGAGGAGAAAAGATGGGTCAAAGACCAAGTTCATAGGAAGGAAGAGAAAAAGCGTCTAAGTAAAAATTGACGGGAATCACTAAGTGGTTCTCGCCGATTCGATGGGAATCATTCATTATTCTCGCCGAATCGTCAAGAATCAGTCAGTGATTCCCGCCGACTTCTTTCGGATGACTGTTTTCCTTCAGAAATTCTGCTAAGGCAGAATCGACGGGAATCACCAAGTGATTCTTGCCGACTTTGACGGGAATCGTTCTGATTCCTGCCGATTCGTCGAGAATCAGGTTGCATTCCCGCCGATTCCCGCAGGCTGACTAGTTGTACAACTGGAAATCGGCCAAGGCAGAATCGATGAGAATCGTTAGTGATTCCCGCCGACTTCGACGGGAATCACCAACGATTCTCGCCGATTTTTCCTTAGGCAATTTTCTCCTGTTTGCTGGACCGAACCAGGAAGCCGTGCGCTGTTTCGGTCGGGGCTAGGGCTTCTCCTTGTGGGCCCAACAACGGTCATTTAGGGTTGGCTTCCAATATATATACTCGCGTATTTTGAATAGTGATTTGTATCGAAGAACGGAAAGTTAAACGGAGGCCGAGCGTGCCCTAGCCGAACGCGAAACTTCACCGATCGCCGCCGCCGCTTGCAAGCTAGTCGCCGTCACTGATCTTAGAGTGTCTTTGATCTTCCAACGACAGTACCGAGGCAAGCCTAGCATCTCACGCTTCTCTCTCGAGATCTCTTGTCTCTCGATTTGCTGAATGAGGATAGTTCTTCATTCCGAATCGATTGAGACGACTGATCTGATTGAGATCGTTGGTAGACCTTGCTTGCTTCGTCAAGAAGTTTGGATCTACAAAGCATCGCCGCCGCATTCGCTTGCCGCCACCGATCTGTCAAGATCCTCTCCAAGAGAGAACACCGGTCGTGGATTCTTCGTCTCTTTCAAGAAAGCTTCAACGAATGAAGAAGGACATCGGGATCTCCACAAGTTTGTTTGTATTTCTTGTACATTCAATTTTTGTTTTGTTGTAAAGGAATTTTGATTCCTAGTTATAAGGGTTGGGTGCAACCCGTGGTGGAGGAGTAGTGACTCCTTTGATTGGAAGGGTTCCTTCCGTAGTGTGAGGATTGGATTTCAATCAGGTTGGTGAAGTGACTTAGTCGTCCCTTGGTGGGAGATAGGTCGAAAAGGGAGCGTGGACGTACCCAAATCGGGGAACCACTATAATTGCTTGTGTGTCTTTCTGTGCTGTGTTTGTTATTTGTGCAGGTTATTAAAATTCCGCAAAATACTACACGACACCTATTCCCCCCCCCATAGGTGGATTTAGTCGACACTAGAAACTTTCATGATGTATACAATATGAGGTACCTCAAATTTTCATCCAAAAGCCCTAAGATATTTTTTGGGTGTTTATCATGACATATTTAGCCTAAATCCAAGAACTTGTAATTTTCCTAAATAATTTGGAATTTATTAAGTTTTCCCAAAAGTTAGTCCATGGGTGAAGTACTAGATTTCCTTAAGTTATGACCATACAAAAATTATGAACACTATAGGATAGCAAGATATCAGGGAATACCAAATTTCATTGATTTTCATTAATTTTTTCTCCTTTAAATAATTAGCTCAAGGTAATTCAAATAATTAGAGGTAATGAAGTGAGTACCATAATTCGTAGTACAAAAATTATACAAAAATTAACAGAGCTTTATTATGATCATAAAACCTTACTGACAAAGTTTCATGCAATTCCAAGGTCAGTAAGCTATACAAAAAAATGCCTTAATAGAATTCATGATAGTGCACTTTGTGAAGAAATATTCTTGTAAACTCATCCAAACAATATTTAATAATTTTCTAAGCTTTAGTATGCCCTAAAATTCCTCTGGCTAAGTAACACAATTTTCCAGCAAGCTATAGTATTTATCATCTATTTATCAAAATAAGGTGCACTAGTTCACTATACACATGAAGTACTAAGAAGAAATGTCCAATTATTCTAAATAATTTATCAGTGTATAGAAATTGTATTTAATTTACTTTGCCAGAGTTTCATATCATTCTAATATAATTAAACCCTAGGTACTTAAATATCATCAAAAAGGGCAAGATGAAGGTTATAGCTACAAGTATAAGCTACTATTATCTAAACACCCTATAATAAATTCCAAAAGTTAATATTACTATAAAATTACTCCTACAAATATCTCATGAAGATCCAAGGTTATATGACCCCTTAATTAATCCATAAGGTATATAGACCTAAATAATTTCCAAGTGATTATAGTGGGGTACACGTTTCCAAATACAACCAAATTCCTTCATAGGTCATTTCACCACCCTAAGATCATATGGACTAAACACCATGTCCATACAAGGGCATATCACCCCATGCCCATCACCAATCCCCAAAGTTCAATCTTAGGGTTTGAAATTGGGCCCTAGGGACAATCAACCCAAATCCACCCAAAATTCCATGTGAAGGAGTTTAATGTCATAACAAATCAGTGGCCTAAGTTTAAACCTCTGATGAGGTGATTTGTCCACCTAATACCCACAAGGGACACTTTGACCTATATATCCCTTTTTGGCCAAGGCTAGGGTTTACTAAATTCCAAACCAAATCAACTCCAAATTGGGTAAAATTTTATACAGAGACCTATATTGACCACAAGGATCACTCTCCAAAATTTGGGAGGATTTGGAGTTCATTAGATCCATTAATTAATTCATTCATGAAAAATGGAATGTTTACCAAAATTTATAAAAATATTATCCAAAAATTCCACTTTTTGGTTATGATATATGTCTAGGTATGAATGGCCTATGCTCCAAATTTCAATTCATTTGGAGTTCGGGATTGATGGGTTCACTCCAATGAATCTCTGTTCAGCCCTATGTATAGACCTCACCAAAATGAGTGCTGAGGTCTGACCTGAACTCCAAATTGGTTCAAATTAATTTTAAAATAAACTATACTCAAAGAGCTACAGGTTTATGTTGACTACTTTTTCAGAATAGGCCAATAAGTATTTTTAATTTAATTCCTAAGGTAAGTGATTTTCTGTGACAGAAATGCACATAAAATACTTTTAATATATCAGCACAGATCTTAAAGCAGATCGGGCGGATGTGGGCTTTCTTATTCCTCCAGACAATGGCCTGGATCTACCCGACCTAGAGCCACTTCTAACAGCTACCATCGGCCACCCGGCCATCTCCCTGGCCGGCCACCGCCACCACCACCTTTGTTGAGGTGGTGGCTATCACTAGGCAGCAGCACGGTCGCCGGAGGGGCCGTTTCTGGTGAACCCGACACTTCATTTTATCGGAAAAACTAGGGAAAATCTCCACCCGATCGGGCTCAATTGAGCTCGATTCTTATCCCTAAATATTCCTAAGATCTAGCCAGAGAAGGAGTAGAAGAGGACCTTAGTGGTGGGCTGGAGTTGGGCCGATCGCCGGGTTGACATGGCCAGATCTTTAGCTTGCGGGTGTTCTGCAACAACACTGTCAAAGGCCTTGGCTCCTTCAGGAAAAGTGTGGAAACTGTTACTCTTGGCCTAGGGAAGCTTTTAAAATCATCAAATGGGGGAGGGGAAGGGTCTAGCATGCAATGGCCATTAATGGACACTAAAGGCTCATTTCGGCCAAGGTGGGTTCTCCTTCCCTAGGCTTGAATCCATCAAAAAACCTCCCATAACTTATAGAGGGAGTGAATCTCCATCAATTGGGAGAGGAAATGAGGAGTCAATGGCATTCAATCACCATGAATGACCATTTTCTCCCTCTTTCTCTCTCTCTCTCCGCCATTAAATGGGAAAAATGTTTTTCTCTCTCCTAGTCATCAAGGTTGAATTTGATGACTAATCCAGCCTAATGACAGCTCATTAGCTCATAATATTAAATAATATATAGTTAGCCCAAGTGGATAGGGATTGAGCTTAGGTTAACCCATTTGGGCGAATTTGACTAAATACTCGGGTGGTGTTGACTTTGGTCAAATTGACCTTTTGGGATGTCCTAAATAGGTCCTTGGTGACCCATTGGCCTCCCCTAAGGCTCAGGTAGGGTTGGCTTTGCACCTTTGAGGTCACTTGCCCCTTAGTTAGGGCACTTTTACAACTTTAGGGCTAGGATGGACTTGGGTCATCTTAGCCTCTTGGGTTGACCCCAATGGGTCCTTGGTGTTCCATTGACCTCACTTTAGGTTGGGAAGGCATGTGTGGGGTCCACTTAGCTAAGGGAAGGTCAATTGACCCTAAGTATGCCAGTTTGACCCATTTAGGTTTATGGTGGACTTAGGTCAACTTGACCACTTTGATTGCCCCCAATGGGTCCTTAGTTACCCTATGAACAACCCAAAGGGTTAGGGGTATTGTGGTGGGGTCATGGAGTCAAGTTGAATCCCTACAATCAATCCCTATATCTGGTGGTGAGGCTGTGTTATAGGCAGACCAAGGTGATCTTCACCTTGGCCTTTATTCACTTAGTCCTTTGAGCTTCTTATGGTTTTGTCATGACCTAGTTATTAAAAAATCACTCCTAGGAGTCTAGTTGTTTGAGGGATGTTATAGTATCTAGGAAGCATCTAGGAGTAGATTTTAGGTAGATTTTGTAGCTTACTTTTTAGTTTTTATGCATTTCCTTTATATAAATCCAATTTCATAGTTTAGGTTTTCAGTCAAGTATTTCTCCTTTATGCAATCATGTTTCACTTTCCCTTTTCTTTTATGTACTTTTTTAATCATGTTAAGTAGCTTATTTCATTCGCACTTGATCATGACAAGCTTTAAAATAAAATAAATTTCTTCTTTCTTGCCAATCTTCTATTATTTCCGCTTCAATGTATTTTTGATTTCAATTTTAGATCCATATCTTAGATTTACAAAGAGGTTGTGGATATGAGCAGATCACTCAAAGGTAGAAGGATTTGCATGCTCTCCTCGAGAGAGGAAGACATGAATCTTCCGGATTTGATAAAATTCCAATAGTGGCGTTCATTGCTTTAAGCAAGCTTAGGGGTTTTGACTGGCCAAGACATCTTAATCTATCAACCTAAGTTTAGTCGAGAGCATATTCTCGATAGAGGCACTTTTGTAATTTAGGAACCTCCACGGTCGAAGTAGGTAATTTAGAATCTTGAATTATATGACAGTTTATTTTATTTTAAAGGGAGTCTAGATCAAGTGATATCGTTTAGTCCTTTGTCTTCTTTTAGTTTTAATTAATCTTTTTATTTGCTAATAAGATAATATTAATTTGCATGAGTAGAAGTACTCAACAGGCCTTGAGTCTAATACGGCACTTGATCTTATACTCTAGAATGATAGGTACACTTGCCTATTCGATTTAGAATCACCCTCTAGCGTGAATTGTATCCATCATGTTTTTTGCGCCGTTGCCGGGGAGCATTTTTGTTAATATTCAGAAAGCGTCAATTTTATTAATTTTATCATTCTCTTTCTCTACCCCAATTCTCTTTTTATTTTTATTTTTTTAAAAAAATTCATTTCCATTAGGAAAACGTTGTTTATTTTTCTTTCAAAAAAATTATATTCTCAATTGGTCGCCACGCTTGCCAAGCTCGAAAATTATTTAAATAATTTGGAAGTCGCACGTATGTGAGAAATTTCTTGTTATTATTGTGGTGCTCCTCATCGAAAGGAAGAATGGTATCTTCATAATTATTATCATAATTTTTGGTATGAAAATAATTTTTATAATATTTATGAAAATAATTCTTCTCATTTTAATGTTAATTCTTTTTCACATTTCCATGAACAGAATTTTTCAAATTTTACTAATTTTCATGAGAATACTTTTTCGAATTTTAACGAGAAAAATTGTTTTGATTTAAATAATTTTTCTTCTATCTCGGATGTTGGTTTTTCTTGTTCATAAGATCAATCGGAAGAATTCCTGAGTAATGAGAATAATTATTTAGATCCTAATTTTTGTTCTTCATTGATCGCACCGCAACCTTTTTCTTCTTATTTTAGGGACTTTTCACTATTTTAGGGACTTTTCACAATTTCAGGTTGATACTCCTCCCCAAAATTTAGAAGAAATTATTATTTTTTCTAATAATTCTTTTAATTTTGGGGAATCGTCACAAATTCAAATTCTTTCTCCTCCCCAAAATTTAAATGAAAATTTACCTTGTTCTAATGATTTTCCCCTTATTCGAATATTTCACATATGGAGGAACATGAATCTTCATGTGCTCCCTTAGTGTCTTATTCCAAAGAGGAAGAAAAACTATTATATCAAGAATTTATTAATATTATCGGCACACCGGGTGAATTAGAAGAAGAACATGTTTCTCCTCCTACTACACCCGATTCTTATTTTCATGAATTTTCAAACACCTCTTATAATTATTTAGGAATTCAAATTCATGAAAATGTGGTGTTCGATGATGTTTCTTTAAATGAAATTTTAGTTGATAATTTTATTATAGAAAATAACCAAACAAAGCCTAATCATATAGTTTCACAAGAACCTCCTCCTTGCGAAAATTTTTCCAACGTGCTTATCTTTGATTTTTCTTTTACTAACAATTTTAAGGAAGGAGAGGAGTCGTTGCAATTAAATGTCTTCCAGGATCTATTTGACTCTCCTCTACAAAAATTCAAATTACCTCAGTTATGTATAGGTGATTTGAACTTACACTTTCAAGTCAACCGCAAGAAGGAAAATCAACCTGTAAGCGGAGGAGTAGTCGGGCGAGCGACTTCGACTTATTCGCCAAAGCATGAATTAAGGGAGTTGACCGTTCACCTTAAATTTTATTTTCCCTTCTCGTAACCAAAACCGTCTAGCTTAAAGACGGGAAAAAAGCGCTCTTGGGAGACACCCCTTGCTTATCATTTACTTTCTTGAATTTTCTTTTTCTTTTTCCCTCCTTACTTGGCATATAAACATTAGGGACATTGTTTATTTTTAATTATGGGGGTGGGATCACTTTTGTTGATTTTATTTAAAAATCAAAAAATTTAAAAATCTACAGAAAAATTTGTTTCCTTTTTAATTAAAAAACAAAGAAATAAAAAATAGAAAATCGAAAATTAACCTCTTGGAAAGGGCCTTGTTGGGCTTTCATCCCACAAAACCGCAAAGTACCTTGCGAACCCATCACTGGGTAGCCCTCGGGAAGTCCAAGTATTAACAAAAAAAAGGATCATAATTTATGTTTTTAGTATTTTTATGTTTAAAAAAAATCTATTAAACCCCTACTTAATTTTTTGTGATTTTTAATAATTTACTTTAAGTTTATTTATAAGAATTTTTTTTATAATTTACGATTTTCTAATCTTTTATTTCATCATTGTTAGTTAGATTTAATTTTTAGGTGATTTGATTTTAAGGAATGCTTTATAAACTAAATTTGTTTAGAGTAATTTATTTAGTTCTTTTTTTTATCTAATTCTAATTAGTGTCAATTTTGTAGTACTTAGCTCAACATTTTCTAGATTTCAATTATATGCACTTTATGTTTTAAGATTCTTAGGAAATTTTAATTTACTATAGTTGCTCTCTAATTATTTTAATTAAATCTAAAACTTTATTTAGCCTTTCCCTTTGTTCTTTTTATTTTCTTGTTAGATCATATGTCATGGGGATAAGAGAAAAAAATTCATTATCCCCTGGTAAACATATGCAATTTTTCCTTTTTCGTTAGATCATATATCATGGGAATCAAGCATTCATTGGTACACATATGCAATCCAAAAAAAAAAGATGGAGTAAGAGGATAAAATTCATTACTCCTAATTATTTTATTTTCATTTGAAGAGAGATAAAAAAAACTTGTTCATTTGTCATGGAAAATGGGATGATAAAATTCATCATTTTCTTGGTAAACATATGCAAATATCAAAAAAATAGTATGGGGTGAGAGGATAAAATTCATCACCTCCAATCGAAAATTTCTTAAATATTCTTATTCCCAAAACCCAATAACCAATTGAATTACTTTAGAATTAAATTAAAATATTAAGAGAGCATAAGTAGTAGTTTGAATTTTCCTTAAGTGTTAATAATTTTTAATCTAATTTTGTTTGCTAACTACATAATTTTGAAATCTAATTAATTTATTTGAGAAAATTTGCTAAATATATTTGGCTCTTCACATTTTAATTTCATATTTTATGACTTAATATTTAAATCCCAAAATTTAATTTTTAACTTTCCTTTGATTTAATAAATTTTTAGTTTTATTTAAAATTATATTAATTTCTTATAAGTACTTCTCATAGTTTTGCTCTAGAATAGCAAAAGATTAAGTATGGGGTATTTAATAAGTTAATATTTATAGTTTTTTTAATCTAGTTTTTATTTAATAAATAGTTATATTCTTGTTAGTTTTATATTAATATTGTTATTAATTCCTTTATTTTCTTATTTCAAGTTAATCTGGGCTACCAATATCAATTTGGAGCATGCAGGACTAATCAGAAGAAGAAACTGAAGAAATCTGGGAAAAATGCAAATTACACGCCCATATCACGGGCATGACCATCAGGTCACGGGCATGACCAGGAGGTGTTGGTACCCTAGTTTGGATTTGAGTTTTGTCTTCTCAATTAGTTTCTTGACCCAAGATTTATCTATGGTCAAAGGTTAGTTGTTTGGTTAGATTGCTTTAGTTGTAGAGTTGTCACTTATCCAGATGAAGATTTGGTTAAGTTTTTTTTGGTTCGACTATGGTCGAACGCCGCTCGACTATCGTCTATCAACTGTTCGACGATCGTCTATCAGTTGGTCAACTATCGTCAGTCAACAGATCGTCTATCTCTGAATTAGTTCAACTCTTGTTAGCTCGACGATCTGTGGTATCTGCCTCGTCGATCATCGAACCCTGCTCGACTTCTTTTGACCAGACAGATTTCTTGATAGTTCAACTATCTGTTTGGATAGTTCAACTATCTGATAGCTCGACTATCTGTTTGATAGTTTGACTATCTGTTTTGTTTGATAGTTCGAATATCTACGTTGATAGTTCAACTATCTGATAGCTCAACTATCTGTTTGATAGTTCGACTTTTTGTTTTGTTTGATAGTTCGACTATCTGCCTTGATAGTTCAACTATCTGATAGCTCGATTATCTGCTCTGATAGTTCGATTATCTGTTTTGTTTTGGTGGTTCGACTATCTGTTCTGATAGTTCGACTATCTGCTCTGTGTTAATAGTTCGACCATCTGTTTGATGGATCGACTATCTTTTTGATAGCTCGACTATCTGCTTTGATAGTTCGACTATCTGTGTCGTTCGACTATCTGTTCTGATAGATCGACGATCCTTGTAGTTCGGTCGACGATCTCCGAGGGTCGTTTGACGTTCTTCTGTCTGCCTTTAGTAATTTTGTACTCCTTCTGTTCTATAATCTATTTCCTATTTATTTGGCATATTTTATTAAAGATTATTTCATTGATTTTATGCATACATCTCAAGGCAATCTTTGCCCCATCCTTTGTGTATAAGTTAAGCTTTTTCTGACAAAGTTTTTTGTCTTATTAGTTGAAATATCTTTATGCTTTATCTTCCATGCTGTCCTTTATAGCCGTTAGACACAAAAGTCTTCTCTGGCCGTAAAGAGTTTAGTCTGATGTGACTTTCTCTAGTACTTCTTTTATCAGATTGGTTATGCAGCTTCTTAGAAAACATTATCCCTTTATAGCATGTCTGTCTGCAGGATATGTTTTGTTTTGTGCTATTTGTAGCCCAGATCGCAGATCTCAGAAGAAGACAAAATTCAAACAAAGATTAGAGCCGTTACAAAGGCCAATATATAAAGTGCTTTCAAAAGAACAGAACAAGAGATATACATAAAAGAGAAGAGAGATACATACACACAGATATTCATATACAGATTCACAACAAGAAGAGATACAACTCTCAGATATTGTTACATTCAACTGAGAAGATCGACCTTCTTCAACTCTCTCTTCTTCAGTCCTGAGTTAATCCTGCTGCCAGGAACATTCACTCAAAGTCTCAAGAAGAAGAAGAAGAAGAAAGAAAAGCTGTTGAAGAAGAACATCCATTACAAATCAAGAGTCTTCTTCAAGCTGCTCCTTCAAGAACTCCAAGACAGCTCTCTATCACAAGTTCAGAAGAGTTCCTGTACCCTGAAGCAAGACTTCTTCCTGGATATCACTAAGCCAGGGGGAGCCTTGATTCTTTAGAGCTTTCAAGCTCTGTGCAATCCACTTGCTTCTCTAATCTGTTTTAACAATAGAGAAGATCCTCTAACTCTCTCTCAACCTCCTGTATAAAGGGTTATTACTCCCTTCAAAAGTGAACCTTGGTGGTAGGGCACCTGATCAAAAACCTGTGTGGGATTTTGAGCTCCTGATCAAAAGCTCAAAGGGTCTACTTTATCTACCTGAAGCAGATATGTAGGTGGCAGGACACCTGAACAAAAACCTATAGTGGATTCCTACCAGGGTGGTAGAAGAGTGGACGTACCTATTTAGAGGGAACCACTATAAACCTCTTGTGTCGTCTGTATTGCTTAATTTAATTGTTGCACTGTGGCTGTGAATAGAAATAACTAGGATTGCTAGTTGCTGTGATAGGACCAAAGCTCAACTGTAATTACAGTTAGCT
Source organism: Platanthera zijinensis (assembly GCA_039513925.1). Classification (NCBI taxonomy): domain Eukaryota; kingdom Viridiplantae; phylum Streptophyta; class Magnoliopsida; order Asparagales; family Orchidaceae; genus Platanthera; species Platanthera zijinensis. The sequence continues at coordinate 213,432,795 of CM077079.1, forward strand.
TTCTCTTGTGCACTTCACTTCGTGTTAGGATTTAGGGTTTCAAATATCTATAAACTCATTCCGCAAATTAACTCTAAGGGAGTTGAGTAGGGTGTCATAATTTTTGAATACTCTATTAACCCCCCCCCCCTCTAGAGTTGTATCAATCCTCACTTTCAATTGGTATCAGAGGGAGGTTGACTGACTGTACAAGCTAACACCTGAGTCACAAGATCCAGATAGATACCAAGTTTATAGACATTCACTTCATGGCCCAGTATAAGGATTATTCTAGCACCAGACCTCCAGTTTGCAACTTAGCTAAGTTCAGCATCTGAAAGGCAAGAATCAAGTTATATATGAACTCTATTGATGAAGATATTTTTTCTTCTATTTTGGCAGGACCTCCAACACCACCTGCTGCAGCCACTGCTACAACATCTACAAATCTCAGTGCAGTGCCACCTCTAGACTATAATGATGCATACAAGAAAGCAAAAGTAGCTGATGCTAAAGCAATGAATATTCTGGCTCAGACTATGTCTGATGAAACCTTCCAGAAAGTGGCTGATTGTACCTCTGCAAAAGCCATATGGGAATCACTGAACCAGATTGTAGCTGGTTCAGCTGATGAAAGGAAGGACAGAAGGTCCAACCTTATATCCACATATGAAAACTTCAAGAAGACTGAAGCTGAATCTGTTGAAGGAATGTACACCAGGCTCAGCTCTATCAACAATGAGCTGAGAACTCTTGATAAGGAGATAACATTGACAGAGGTCAATGATAAGATACTGATGTGCTTCCCCAGCACATGGTATCTTAGGATCTGGCCCATCAAGGAGGCTAGAAGTACAACTGAAATCTCAACTGAAGCCCTCCTTGGAAAGCTCAAATCTTTTGAGCAAGTTCTAAAGTCCAGGGAAGCTGAAGCTGAAGCTAAGATCGCAACTCCAACAAGGAAAGAGCAAACTCTTGCTCTCAAAGCTGTTGATGCTTCTGAAGGAATCCAATCCAATGAGGAGCAGATGACACTCTTTGCCAAAAGGTTTCTCAAGATGGGCAGAAAGGAATTCAGAAAGAAGTCTTTAAGATATGAAGATAAACCAAGGTATGACAGATCTCCTGCTAAAAAAATTATCTGTTATGGTTGCAGGAAACCTGGACACATTCTACCTGAGTGTCAAGAGGAAAAGAACAAGGATAAGAGAAAAGAAAAAGTACATCAGAAGAAGCACTCCAAGTCCTCCTCCTACAAAAATAAGAAGAAGGAGAAAGTATTTGTTGCTGAAACTTGGAGTGATTCAGATAAGGAATCTTCCTCCTCAAGCTCCAGTGAAGATGAGGAAGATAAGAAGGCAAAGGAAATTTGACTAATGGCAATTGATGCCTACAGCAACCACTCAGCTGCAGAGAGTTCTGAAGATGATGAAGAAATGCTTACAGAAGATCAGGTATTATCTTCTTATGATTTTTCTTCTGCTGAATTTAAATATGAATTTAAATCCCTTTGTTTAGATTTAATTAGTTCAAAAAAAGAAATTAAGGAGCTTAGAAATAGGATAGCAGAATCAGAAATCCTCTCTATTGAAAATGCTAGGTTAGAAGCAGAACTCATTAAGTCCAGTGAAGAAATAAAATTTCTTAAAAATGAACTAGCTAAGTCAAAAAGGTTACAAGAATCTCTAAATGGTAGAAGCCTTAAGCTGCTAGAGATCACTAGCATGAAAAACACTAGGTCAGGAAATAATAAGCTAGGCTTAGGAGCCTCATCAAGTGAACCCCCGTTGGTTCTAAAAAATCATCTTTCAACTCCAGTAAACTTTATTTCAGCTGATGGAATAAAGAATACTGAGCAAGTAAATCTAGTTAACAAAGCCTTAAATAAAGCTAAGAGAGAAAAGAGAAAGAAAAAATTTAAGGAGCTACAAAAAGCGTCGAACGCTGCTCGACGATCGAAGGCTCAATGGTTGAATGATGCTCGACGATCTGAGCATCGATCGTCGAACGATGATCGACGATCTCAATATGATTTTCAAAATAATCACCTGAACCTTAGAAATCCTAATGTAAATAGAAACCCTAGGTTTATTGACCCATCAACTGCATGGAGCATCCCACCTAGGAGATCCTATCCCTTCTGATATAAACCCCAACCTGCTTATTCTTTTATTTCAAGCTTTCATTATGTGAAGAATAATGGACCAAGGTTGTCTGGGTCCACAATGTCTAACTGCTTAATTTGCAGGTGAAGACCTATCCAATTACTAAAGATAAATGGTATTTGGATAGTGGCTGTTCCAAACAAATGACAGGAAACAAAGAAAATCTGTCAAGATTCAAGGCCAAGCTTGGACCAAAGGTGATCTTTGGGGATTCTAGCTGTGGTCAAACTGAAGGATATGGTAGGATTACCATTGGAGCAGTAACATTCAAAAGGGTTGCATATGTAACTAGACTGAAGCACAACCTAATCTCAGTAAGCCAGTTATGTGATGCAGGATATCAAGTATCTTTAATATGTAGTGTTAGTAGGCATTAGACAGGATAATATTTATTTAGTAGATTTTAACTCAACTCAATCTGAAATCTGCCTGTTTAATGAAGTAACAAATAATAACACCTTATGGCATAGGAGGCTTAGCCATGTTAACCTCATGAACATATCTAGGTTATCTAAATACAACCTTGTTAGAGGTTTACCTTCTTGCCCCTACAAGAAGGAAAGCCTATGCAAGGCTTGTCAATTAGGCAAGCAAACCAAAAACTCCTTTAAATCTGTAAATAAAAGTGATTCACCTAGAATCCAGTATTTATTACATTTGGACCTTTTTGGCCCAATAAATGTACAGAGTCTAGGAGGGAAGTTTTACACTTTAGTGATTGTAGATGACTTCTCTAGGTTCACTTGGGTGTTCTTCTTGAGAACTAAGGCTGATAACTTCAAAGTTCTTACAGACTTTCTGCTATGTGTGCAGACTGAGTATTCTACTCATGTGGCCTTGATCAGAAGTGATCATGGTACTGAGTTTGAGTCTCTTCTCATGCAAGAATTCTGTGAGAAAGAAGGTATCAAACATAGCTTCTCTGCTCCTAGAACTCCCCAACAAAATAGGGTAGTGGAAAGGAAGAATAGAACCCTGATTGAAGCTGCTGGAACATTATTGGCAGATGCTAACATGCCTCTCTCTTATTGGTTAGAAGCTGTTAACACAGCTAATTATGTCTTGAACAGATGTCTTATACACAAGCTTAAGAGTAAAACTCCTTATGAGTTGCTTAAAGGAAAGAAACCTAAAATTAATTATTTTAGAGTCTTTGGTTGTGTAGTGTATATTCACAATAACAACCAAGAATATCTTAGAAAGTTTAAAGCAAAAGATTCAATGGGAATTTTTCTTGGATATTCCCAAGTAAGCAAAGCTTATAGGGTGTTTAACAAATCAAAATCTAAAATAGAGGAGTCTGTGCATGTTTCTTTTGATGAGTCAAAGATGTTTTACAAGGAGAAGGAAACTTCTTCTTCCTCAAGCTCATTGCATGTACCTAAGTCATGCAAAGATGTCACTCAAGAGATTCTCCATCTATCAACTCTTCATATCACTGATTCAGACAGTGATGAAGACACTATGGAAGCAGTTGCTGTACCACCAACAGTTGATCCAATTCCTCAGGAGGAATTAATCCCAACTGTTGCTGAAGATCACATCCCACCTGCTGATCTTGTCACACTTAGAGATCATCCAACATCTCAAGTGATTGGTGACATATCAGCCGGTGTGCAAACAAGACATCAATTAAGACAGGATGTGATACATGTTTGTTTCCTTTCACAAATTGAGCCCCTCACCATAAAAGATGCTGAGCTAGATCCCCACTGGATCATTGCTATGCAAGAGGAGCTTAATCAATTTGAAAGATGTAAAGTATGGACTTTGATTCCAAGACCTAAAGGCCAACTGATCATAGGCACCAAGTGGGTGTTTAGAAACAAGTTGGATGCAAATGGAATTATTGTAAGGAATAAAGCTAGGCTTGTAGCTAAGGGCTACAAACAGGAGGAAGGTATAGACTATGACCAAACCTTTGCCCCTGTTGCAAGGCTAGAGGCAATAAGGATCATTCTAGCCTATGCAGCCTATATGAAGTTTAAGGTTTTTCAAATGGATGTCAAGAGTGCATTCCTAAATGGTGAGCTAAAGGAAGAGGTGTTTGTTGAATAACCTCCTGGGTTTGTCTCTTCAACTCAACCCTCATTTGTTTACAAGTTGCAAAAAGCTCTTTATGGACTTAAGCAAGATCCCAGAGCCTGGTATGAGACTCTAGCTAGTTTCATGTTAGAGCACAACTTTGTTAGGGGAGTAGTTGATAGAACCCTTTTCGTTAAGCATCACAAGGACACCATCCTGTTAGTTCAAGTTTATGTGGATGACATTATTTTTGGCTCCACTGATCCCACTCTTTGCAAAAGGTTCTCTTACCTGATGCATTCTAAGTTTGAGATGAGTAGTATGGGTGAGTTATCTTACTTTCTTGGTCTCCAAGTAAAGCAAGATGCTGATGGCATCTTCATCTCCCAATCCAAATATACCAAGGAATTGGTAAAGAAGTTTGGGATGACTGATGCTTCAGCAATGCATACACCTATGGCTACTAATGTAGTTATAGATTCTGATGATCAGGGTAAGCCAGTTGATCAGAAAAACTATAGGGCCATTGTTGGTTCCCTATTGTATTTAACTGCAAGTAGACCAGATATAATGTTTGCCACATGCCTATGTGCTAGATTCATGGTCAACCCCAAGGAATCTCATTTGATTCTTCTCAAGAGAATTTTGAGATACCTAAAGGGATGTCCAAATTTAGGAATATGGTAACCAGCTGAATCAGAATTTGAGTTAATTGGATACTCTGATTCTGACTATGCTGGTTGTAGAGTTGACAGGAAAAGTACCTCAGGAACATGTCAGTTCCTGGGAGAGAGATTGGTCTCTTGGTTCTGTAAGAAACATGCTTCTGTCTCAACTTCAACTGCAGAGGCTGATTATATAGCAGCTGCTAGTTATTGTTCACAGATCCTGTGGATTCAAAACCAGCTTTTGGATTATAGGTACACACACAAGAACACCAAAATTATGTGTGACAGTACCAGTGTTATCTCTATTGCACAAAATCCTGTGCAGAACTCTAGGACCAAGCACATTGAGATCAGGCACAATTTCCTGAGAGATTGTGTGGAAAAGAACAAGATCAGCCTTGAGTTCATATCCACTGACCTTTAGAGAGGTGATATTTTCACCAATCCCTTAGATGAACAGAAGCATCTGTTCTTTTTAGTTCAACTAGACATGATAAATGGAAAAGACTAAGTGTGACTTCTACCTTGTTGAAATCTATTTGAAGATCGTCGAATGATGTTCGAGGATAGTCGATCAGGTCGAGCCTATCGTCGACCTATGGGTGACGACGGGTTGTTTGTTTGTGAAGACAGAAATAGTCGAACGATTGATCGACTACTCTGCTTCAGGAAACGATCGTCGAACGACCGTTCGACTATCGTCTCCAGTATCTGTTAAAATAGATCGACGATTGCTATTTTAATATAAAACTGATGGTCGACCTAGGTTAAGAGATCGTCTTTTTAGTAGTCGACAGAGCTCGTCTTTTCGTATTCCGTCTTTCTGCTTGAGCTCTTCCCCACGCTTTCTGCGGTTTCGTTTTTGTCGTCCTCTCCAACCAAATCAATGACGATTGCTCCAGGTCTCCTGACAGCGATGAAGTTTGACGCCGGTTTCTGCACGGATTTCGACTCGTTCAGCGCCTGTGATGCGAAGATTATAGAGATGCTCCAGCTCTACAAGGATCAAGGTTTGGAAAAGCTAATGTCCACAAGGATCAAGATCAACATCCTAGAGATCAAAGAATGGGTTTACTCTTCGTCTTCCAGCGACGAATCCATGACCGGGACAATAGGCGGCGAAGAGGTAATCCTTACTCTTGCCGTACTGACTGAAATTTTCAGATTATTGAATAGACAAGAAGAATATGACCAAGATACTCAAGAGTATGGAAGAATGCTCGTCGAGCTAGGACATGCTAAGGGCATTCCTACAAAGTTGCAGAAAGTTAACTTCCCATTGAGGATAAAGTTCTTAGCTGAACTTGTTGGAAAAGTGCTGTTAGGTAAGCACTCAGCTCATGACAATATAACCAGATTGCAGTTTGCCTTGATGAGTACAATTATCAATAAGAAAGAGATAGATTGGGCAGGGATGTTGTTTGATTTGATCAGAAAGAAGAACAGCAAGAAGGAAGTAACCCTTGGAAGGGTGATAGGAATATTTCTGAAAGAAAAATATCCTCAACTGTTGGGTACAGTTGCAACTTCCATCAATGCCAGTAAGAAAATGGATCCCACCTTATTTGTTAAGTGGAAAAGGAGCATTCAGAAGCCTTCACCAGCTGGGGTAGCTCCTGTTTTATCTGAGAGCACCAGGACTATACCAGTCACTCCCCACCTACATAAAGAAGGCTCCTCCTTTCCCCCCATTACTTCTACTTCTGCATTACCAACCACTTCTACTGCATTTCCATCCACTTCTGCATTACCATCTACATCCACTGTCTCTCTTCTACTTGATTCCTCCACTATTCTCCATGCATCACCACCAGCATCTCCACTCCCTTCACATCTTGCTAGGATTTCTCATCCTAGTTTTGATCTGTTGGTTTCTAAGAATCTACCCACTCCACCTCAGTCACCAATTTCTCATTCAGATCATATTGCTCTTCCTACATCCACCCATCAATCCCCAGTTCACAACATATCTCATCAGGAGACCACCGTCCCTGATGATCTTCCATCTACTGAGCTTCCCCCATCCACATCATTTGAAATAACTCCAGCTTTCATTGTAAACATTATGGAGCTAATTACTCCTTCAATCAAAATCATGATTGAAGAAGCAATTGCCCCACTTGTTTCTACTATCTCTTCCCTGTCATGCTCCATCATAGCTCTCTCTAAGTCTGCTGAGCCCTCTTCATTTAGGGGCCTTACTTCAGTATCAACTGAAATCAGGCAGGGGGAGATGTTCGAGGAAGATGCCTCAGGACTCCCCCTTGTTACTCTTCCAGCAGATCCCCAAGCAGAAATTCAAAAAGAAATAGCAGTTCTAGTTGACATTACAACATCATCTGCAGAACCAGCACCAGTTCAGAGGCCATCTGATATCATAATGGAAGCAGAATTTGCCTTCAAAGTGTGCCTTGAAGAAGCTTCCACTCCCCTAGTTGCTCTATTCCTAAAAGGAGTCATTACCTCCTTTCTAGATGACTTGTGGGAGTTCGAAAATTCTGAAGAAAATTCTGAAGGTAATTCATTTACTCAATTCCTTGACTTGTTAACTGACATGCTAGCCTGTGAATACCTGGAAGGGATGTTTCGATACCATTTAGAACACCTTTGTGTCCCTTTTGTTTCAGATGTAGTTCAAGAAGTTCAAGCTGCTCAAGAACCTGCTCAACAACTAGCTCCAGAACCAGCTCCAGAACCAGCTCAAGCACCTGCTGTTCAAGATCCTGTATCTACTCCTCCAGCTCAGATAGCTATGCAAGATGAACTGGTCTCCAAGACAGTTACTGGAGAGCAAAAAAGAGAAATCAACAGTCTGGTATGACACCCCAGGACTACACCTGGATACTCTTCTGGCACAGGATGCATTAGAAGAAGAAAAAGAGAAAGCTGCATTAAAAGCCAAAGAACAAGCTGAGCAAGAGGCTTTTGATCCCTATGATCAACCTCCATCATCTCATTCTGATGATGAGGATGATTCTGATGAGTCAGAAGGTTCTAAGAAGAAGAAAGCAGCATAAAGGAAAAGGAAAGCTGCTGCTCCTCCTCCTCCTAATCTTGATCATGATGTTCCCTATTACATACTGAAAGGGATAGATCCCAAATCTAAAGAATATCAACATTGGATGGGACTTTCCAAAAACCAACAAAAGCAGAAAAAGAATAGCAAAAGGTATGACAGTACAGCTCCAAAGTGGAATCCCAGAGGCCCTCCTCCTCCACCTCCATGTGCAGGAGCATCTGGAAATGTGTCCGCCAATCCATTAGCCCCTTCTGCTAGATTCACTCCGTCTCAAGCACATCAAAGAAGAAGCAATCCATGATATCAAGGCAAATCTCAATCTGGACATCAAAGACAAGATGCTAATACAAAAGAGCAAGTGAAAGAGATAGCATATCAGAAGCCAACCTTTTCTCCTCCTCCTTCACCCAAGAGGAAAGCATCACCTCCAAAAGAAAGCAAAAGCATACCATCCAAAAGGCCAGCTCAAACAAAGAAAACTGATTCAAAAGGAAAAAAGGATTATTCACTCCGAAAAATCAAGTAAAAAATATGCAAAGTTTGCTCCTCCACCTTCTCTAGTTATTCAAGAAAATAAAGAGCCAGCTGCAAGTATGCTAGAACTCTCTACAAAATTCAAAACTGTAAAACCTCTAGATCCAACTGGTGATAATGAATATGAGAGCCAAGAGCTAAATCTTGATTTCAGGATGGCTAGATTTCTTGAACTAGTTGGATCAGCTCAAATCAGACAAGCCAAAGATGAAGGAAAAGATATTACAGGCTTAACTACTATGTCTAAATTCAGAAAGAAGGAGCTAGATAAATTCCAGGTCAGACCTGAGGTTTTTGATCCTTCTAAATATATGGAAAAGCACCCAGAAGCAGTAGTGCCAAGAGCAGGAGAATCTAAAATCATTGGAGAACAAGATTTAAAGATATAAAAGAAGGAAGCTCTTGATCCCTTCAGAAAAATTTCTTTCCTTCCCGGTTCTTCTGTATCTAAATCATGTTCTGATGCTGCTTAAGTTTTATTTCTTCACAGTATGTTTATTTGACTGTTTGATTGATGCTATTTGATGCTTAGATGTTTCTTTTCCTCAGTTATATTTATTTCTAGTAGTTTTGTTTTGAGAGACTTAACCCAAATAGGTGGAGATTGTTGGTACCCTAGTTTGGATTTGAGTTTAGTCTTCTTAATTAGTTTCTTGACCCAAGATTTATCTATGGTCAAAGGTTAGTTGTTTGGTTAGATTGCTTTAGTTGTAGAGTTGTCACTTATCCAGATGAAGATTTGGTTAAGTTGTTTTTGGTTCGACTATGGTCGAACGCCGCTCGACTATCATCTATCAACTGTTCGACGATCGTCTATCAGTTGGTCGACTATCGTCAGTCAGCAGATCGTCTATCTCTGAGTTAGTTCAACTCTTGTTAGCTCGATGATCTGTGGTATCTGCCTCGTCGATCGTCGAACCCCGCTCGACTTCTTTTGACCAGACAAATTTTTTGATAGTTCAACTATCTGCTTGGATAGTTGAACTATCTGATAGCTCAACTATCTGTTTGATAGTTCGACTATCTGTTTTGTTTGATAGTTCGACTATCTGCCTTGATAGTTCAACTATCTGATAGCTCGACTATCTGTTTGATAGTATGACTATCTGTTTTGTTTGATAGTTCGATTATCTGCCTTGATAGTTCAACTATCTGATAGCTCGACTATCTGCTCTGATAGTTCGACAATCTGTTCTGTTTTGGTAGTTTGACTATCTATTCTGATAGTTCGACTATCTGCTCTATGTTAATAGTTCGACCATCTGTTTGATGGATCGACTATCTTTTTGATAGCTCGACTATCTGCTTTGATAGTTCGACTATCTATGTCGTTCGACTATCTGTTCTAATAGATCGACGATCTCTGTAGTTCAGTCGACGATCTCCGAGGGTCGTTCGACGTTCTTCTGTCTGCCTTTAGTAATTTTGTACTCCTTCTGTTCTATGATTTATTTCCTATTAATTTGGCATATTTTATTAAAGATTATTTCATTGATTTTATGCATACATCTCAAGGCAATCTTTGCCCCATCCTTTGTGCATAAGTCAAGCTTTTTCTGACAAAGTTTTTTGTCTTATTAGTTGTAATATCTTTATGCTTTATCTGCCATGCTGTCCTTTATAGCCGTTAGACACAAAAGTCTTCTCTGGTCGTAAAGAGTTTAGTCTGATGTGACTTTCTCTAGTACTTCTTTTATCAGATTGGTTATGCAGCTTCTTAGAAAGCGTTATCCCTTTATAGCATGTCTGTCTGCAGGATATGTTTTGTTTTGTGCTATTTGCAGCCCAGATCGCAGATCTCAGAAGAAGACAAAATTCAAACAAAGATTAGAGTCGTTACAAAGGCCAATATATAAAGTGCTTTCAAAAGAATAGAACAAGAGATATACATAAAAGAGAAGAGAGATACATACACACAGATATTCATATACAGATTCACAACAAGAAGAGATACAACTCTCAGATATTGTTACATTCAACTGAGAAGATCGACCTTCTTCAACTCTCTCTTCTTCAATCCTGAGTTCATCCTGCTGCTAGGAACATTCACTTAGAGTCTTAAGAAGAAGAAGAAGAAAGAAAAGCTGTTGAAGAAGAACATCCATTACAAATCAAGAGTCTTCTTCAAGCTGCTCCTTCAAGAACTTCAAGATAGCTCTCTGTCACAAGTTCAGAAGAGTTCCTGCACCCTGAAGCAAGACTTCTTCCTGGATATCACTAAGCCAGGGGGAGCCTTGATTCTTTAGAGCTTTCTAGCTCTATGCAATCCACTTTCTTCTCTAATCTGTTTTAACAATAGAGAAGACCCTCTAACTCTCTCTCAACCTCCTATATAAAGAGTTATTACTCCCTTCAAAAGTGAACCTTGGTGGCAGGGCACCTGATCAAAAACCTGTGTTAGATTTTGAGCTCCTGATCAAAAGCTCAAAGGGTCTACTTGATCTACCTGAAGCAGATCAGTTGGTGGCAGGGCACCTAAACAAAAACCTGTAGTGGATTCCTACTAGGGTGGTAGAAGAGTGGACGTACCTATTTAGAGGGAACCACTATAAACCTCTTGTGTCGTCTGTGTTGCTTAATTTAATTATTGCACTGTGGCTGTGAATAGAAATAACTAGGATTGCTAGTTGTGATAAGAACAAAGCTCAACTGTAATTACAGTTTGCTTTCTCTTGTGCACTTCACTTCGTGTTAGGCTCTAGGGTTTCAAATATCTATAAACTCATTCCGCAAATTAACTCTAAGGGAGTTGAGTAGGGTGTCATAATTTTTGAATACTCTATTCACCCCCCCTCTAGAGTTGTATCTATCCTCACTTTCAGGAGGCGTGACCCATACAGGAGCTCCAGATTTAAATTCCACGTCAGCTTAAAGTTATATGCCATAGACACGGGCATGACCCTCAAGTCACGGGCGTGACTGTCCGGCATGACAATCAGGCATGCTATGCATTATGAAGCCAGTTTCAGATCCAGACAGTTTTCAGCTTACACGCCCTAGGTCACCGCCTTGACTTAGGGGCGTGACTGTAACGCCCCGTTTTTTTTCAGCAATTATTTTTATTCTCGTTTGGTGTTACGATGACGCGTTTCCGTGGCTTGAGCCGTGTGTGGAGTATGGTTTAGCTCCTTAGAACTGAGTGCCCTGTTTGGTAGCCTGTTGGCAAGATCTCCCTAGCAAACCGAGTCGTTTTGGTGACCCGGTGTGGCCTCTCGGGGGGATGTTTGTGTTTGGCTTTGTTTGGGTGTAACTCGAGTTCTGTTCGTCGAAAGTTAATTTCGACTTCGTCGTTGTGTTCGTAGCATGGGTATTTAGCTACGGTGCGAATTTCGTCGAATTCCGAGGTAGTTCGGTTTTCGCGTCGTTTTGACGCTTTATGTAATTTTGTAATTAATTATATTATTATATATTAATATATATATATATATATATAGAATGAAAAGGCATCATCTTCTTCACGTTAATAACCGCCGGTCCTGTACGAGAGAAACGCAGAAACCGCCTACCCTTCCCTTCAGACGCCGATTCCCGGAGCGTTTGTGGACGGAATTCGATTTCGAGAGTGGATTTGGATTGCTCTCGTCAAGACCTTCATTCCTACGGTAAGAAATTCGATTTTCGTGGAGTTTTGGGAGGTTTGGAATTTTCTGTTTTGGAGTTTTCCGCCATTAATGGCCGAGAGTTTGTTTTAGGTGTTGCGGCCATTTTGATCCGTGCGAAGAGGAGGAAAGAAGTCCAATGCTTCGCTGTGAATTGAGGCAAGTGGTATTCTTGCCCTTGCCAAGTTTTTTTTTTCGATTTTACTTGCTGAAATTGAAATCCCGGTTAGCCCAGGTTAGAGGCCTTGTTGTTCTCATTTCTTGCTAATTATAGGGCTTAGTTCTTCCTACTGAAACCCCCCCTATTTTGTGATGATTGGAATCCAAATTGTCGGCGTGGAGCCATTGTTTTCCTTTACTCTGATTGTTGCTCTGGTTCGGGTGTAGCCGAGAGGGAGAGTTAGGAGGGGGCGTGGTTGCTGATTTTCGTTAAGGTATTACTCGAATGATTAGGCATAGTTTGTATAGTAGTGGTGCGCGACGTTGGTAGTTTCCTGCTGCTACTGCAGTTGCGTGAGTCGTGTGCGCGTTCCGGTGTCGTTCGGGAAATTCCAAACGGTACAGGTTAGCCGCGCACGGTCGTTAACCGTTAGGGCGCACGACCACTGGTCGTGTGCCTCTGTTCGTGCGCATATATCTTTCAGTTTCCAAAGTTCTGTCTCGGAGATCGCACGAGCGCTCGCAAGCAGTGCGCACGACCACTGATCGTGCATCACTGATCGTGCGCTGACGCTAAGTTTTCTCAGGTTTTCCAGGTTCGCTTCGCATGATCATCAGCCGATGAGTGCGCACGACCACTGATCGTGCGTCACTGATCGTGCGCTCTGTATATTTTCTTTTGCTAGGCGAATTTAGCTGGTTTCGAGTGCGGGAATTTAGATACTCAAGTGACAGGCAACTACTCGAGTTCTGGATCTTCTGCCTTGGTCGTTCGACTATCGTCGAGCTCCGTATTCTTTAGTGGGTTTGTGGGTAGTGGCATTATTTTGGCGGCGAGTGAGGCTAGCTCGCTCAACGCCAAAGTTTAGGTAGGCACTGAGTGGGTTTCACTCAACGCCTAGTCGTGTTGGTTTATTTCAACACTCTTCCTTTACCTTGTCTTTCATTTCCGAGTGGATTTCCAGTTGTATTTCTGGGTTTTCCTTGTCGGCCGTTTTTCTTTATTTTCCTAAAGGCCGAATCGTGGGTCGTGGTTAGTAGTGGTGGTTGTAGCTCTTTATGGGGGTGGAGTTGTGTGATATAGCCAAGGCCACCCATGTTTTTTTTTCTTGCTCCAGGTACGGGCTGGGCATGTCGGGTGGAAGATCCCTTGTGTTTTCACGTGTTGACCCTCGAGCTTTTGACTTGGACATGGTGGATTGGGGGACTGCGTTTGCCTTCGATCTGGTTCCTCGTTGTTGTTTTTGCTACTATCACTTCCCACAGTTTAGGGTGTTAGAAGTTTCTTCTTTGGTAGTTTGCAGCATTCTGGCTCTTGGCAGCCTAGTAGGCCCTGCAGGATGTGGTTCCTGGGCTGGGTCGTTGCTGTTTCTTTGCACGTTGTGCATTTCTTGTGGTCCTGTTTTGGACAGTTGTGACTCTTTCTACTGCATGTTTTTCAGTTACTTTGTCCTTTTGGTTGACTCTTACATGCAGATGTTTTTTTTTACCTTGATTTTGCTTGCTGAGGTATTCTGTTTTCTTTTGGAATGCCTCAGGTTCTGAGCTGTAGCCAGTCTGGTGGCTAGTTGGAGGTGGTGTTGTTGGTGGACTCCCGGACTTTGGAGTTCTGTTTACCTTGTTAGTGAGGTTATTTTCAGTACTTTCTTACAGACATATATTTGTGCCAGCGGGTTCGTGTCAGGATGTTGGCGCCCACAGGTAGTTTTTACCTTGTACTAGATATATACTATTGCTGCTACCATTTTTTTTCTGGAGATAGTCTACTTGCTTTGAGAAGGTTTATGCTAGGTTGTTAGGTATTTTCAAACCATAAATACTATTATGAATGAAGCTCATGATCAGCATGTTTTTTATAAACTTAATCACTATTTTCCAATCACGTACAAAAAAACAAACCATTTTCTTATATATTACATAAATTTAATGTAGAGTCTTGCATAATATGAGTGGTTCTCTGGGGACCCTGATGCGCTCTTTAGGGTGTCAAACCAAAATGAAGTATTTTTCCGCAGCGTATAAATATAGTTTTCTTTGGTGGAGTAGATGATCCACTGAGCCGAGGGATACAGACTCTAATCATAACTGATTTTCTATTCATTAAGCACATGATTTTCTTGCATAAAGATTGTAGTTGGTTTTGCCTGAGCGTCAGCAGTTATCCCCTGCTTGACGTGGCATCATGACGCGTGTTTTCTCTTACTCTGATAATTCTTAATTCGGAGAAAATGCGGGTTGTGACAGTTGGTATCAGAGGGAGGTTTGCTTGACAGGTTTGCTTGACAGGTTTTCTTGACAGGTTTGCTTGTCAGGTTTTCTTGACAAGATAGTTGAGCAACCTTCCTTGGATGCTTTTAGTGGTTCAGCATCATGTCATTCACACACCGATATGTCATCAGCACGTCTTGGCAAAAGCATGAACACTACACTCATAGCATAACATGAAGTATACGGGGCATATTATGTAGTATGGGATGCATAATATGTGTTCGTATATGGATCCACCATAGGGGCTACATGTGAGGGTTATGTAGTATGGGATGCATAACCTCACCACATGACTGCGACTAGCACGTTTCTTTTTCGTTGCATGGAAATGTTATGTAGTATGGGATGCATAACATCTTCATGCGTACGCCGCTCATAACATGCATTAGGGCCTTTTTTTTAGAATGCATAGCACAATCATGCATATCATATCATTGCATAAGCACAACGCGCCGAGCTGAAGATTTGCAGGATGACATATGTACACACATGAGTTTTCAAATTAACATAAATTCATGCATCCGATCTAGGCACAAGAGTTAGTAAGGTGGTGGTTAACCATCCTAGGTTAGGGCATATCATCTAATTTTTTGTGAAGAAGATAAACTCTCAGAGCAAGTTTAGCAGCTTTAAGTCTATATCTACATATGTATTGTCTGTACTGGTAATCGGTTCTAGTCGTTGGATTTGGATTTGATTTGCGTTGTAATGATTTTTAGGATGGCTAGGCGTCCTGCGACTCGATCGACTCCCCTGTCTGAGGGTGAATCTTCTGGAGCTCAAAACGATACGGTGATCGAGAGTCTGCGTCTGAGTAGCGAAGCTATGGGCAGGCAGTTGGAGGAGGTGCAAGCCCAGATTCAGTCTTTGGTGGCTGTTGTGGCAGGTCAGGCTCAGGGTGCGCAAGTTCCTGCTGGGGGGTTAGTTGTTCCTCCTCCTCCTGCACCCTTGAGACCTCCAGTGGTGGTGCCAGCAGAGATGGCCTTCATCTCGCAGTTTCAGAGGCTGAGCCCTCCCACTTATGATGGGAAGGCAGATTTCATGGTGATAGACGACTGGCTGATCTCCATGGAGGAGATGTTCTCGTACTCAGGGATTTCAGATGACTAGAGGGTGATGTTAGCCACCTATCAGCTCAAAGGGTTGGCTAAGAGTTGGTGGCTGAGAGAGAAGGAGAGCTTGGTAGCCGGATGCTCGTGGGAGATGTTCAAGGAGATGCTGTTGAGGAAGTTCTTACCCTCGGTCGAGCGTGACCGCCTGATGAACGACTTCCTCCATCTGAAGCAAAGGCAACTCACGGTGGGTGAGTATGAGATAGAGTTCAACAAGTTGAGCCGTTTTGCCCCGGGATTGGTCAGCGTTGAGGCTGATCGAGTTAAGCGATTTCTCGATGGTTTGAGGAGCGAGGTGCAGCAGTTGACCAGTGCTTATGGGTCAGAGACTTATGCAGGTGTAGTAGAGGCTGCTCTGAAGGTGGAGGCTATTGAGACCGCGAAGAGCAGAGGCCAGCAAATGAGGTTGGACAAGAGGAAGTCGGTGGAGGAGAAGAAACCCCAGGTACCCAGCGCGGCTCCGGGAAAGAGGGGCAAGGTGGAGTGCAGCTTCTGTGGCCGGTCAGGCCACCCTGCCGAGAAATGTTTCAAGAAGGTGGCAGCTCCGAAGAAGGAGCAGGTTCATGCTATTCAGGGTGCTCCTAGGAGAGATGTCTCATGTTCAGTTTGCAAGCGATCCGGACATGATGCGGCCCAGTGTTGGTCCAGGGATAGAGTCTGCTATCAGTGTGGGCAGAAGGGTCACATTAAGTCGAGGTGTCCTTAGGTCCAGTCAGCTCTTCCTGCAGTTCCATTGCAGGCATTACCTCCACCTCAGCGTGTGGACAAGGGAAAAGGGAAGCTGAATGTGATTTCTTCCGAGGAGGCTCAGACTTCGACCCAGGTGATCTCAGGTTAGTTGTTTGTTGTTTTTCTTTCTGGCCTGGTGGTTTAATTGCTAGTTTATTTGCGGTACTGTTGTGCTAGTTCCTTAGCTTTGTGCGCTCCTATAGGGAAATTTAAGGTGAAGAACCGCTGGGCGCGTGTTCTGTTTGACTCCGGCGCTACCCACTCGTTCATGGCTAGAGCCTTTGTGGAGCGTCATCGGTTGTCTCTAGATCGTGTTCGGGATTCCTTCCGTGTCAAGTTTCCCTCTGGTGAATCTGTGTTGTCAGATTTGGGTATTTTGGATTGCCCGGTTTTGTTGGGGGATTTTCTTGCGAAGGCGGACCTGAAGATGATTGATCTAGAGGACTTCGATGTCATTTTGGGCATGGACTGGCTCTCTCGGTATGATGCGATCATTCAGTGCAAAGGAAAGCGCTTGGACTTCATCTGGGACGACGGTCAGCCCGACAGCGTGTATGCTGATCCGTGTCAGGATTCTCCTGTTCTCTCTGCGGTATGTGTTCAGAGATTGTTTCTTTCTAATTATTGTGTTTATTTAGTCTCGGTAGTTGGAACCGTTGTTAACGTGCCACGCCTGGAGGAGATTCCTATTGTTCGTGGTTTCGCCGATGTTTTTCCTGATGATCTTCCTGGTATCCCTCCTGAGCGGGATGTGGAGTTTGTTATTGATTTGGAGCCGGGTACGTGTCCTATTGCTAAGGTGCCGTACCGGATGGCCCCTCGTGAGTTAGAGGAGTTGCGAATTCAGTTAGATGAGTTGTTGGCTAAAGGTTTTATCAGGCAGAGTTCGTCGCCTTGGGGTGCTCCTGTTTTGTTCGTAAAGAAGAAAGATGGGTCGATGCGACTTTGCATCGACTATAGAGAGTTAAATAAGGTCACAATCAAGAACAGGTACCCTCTGCCGAGGATCGATGATTTATTTGACCAGTTGCGTGGTAGCACGGTGTTCTCCAAGATCGATCTTCGTTCGGGCTATCATCAGCTCAGGATCCGTGAGGAAGATATTCCGCGGACTATGTTTAGGTCGAGGCATGGACACTTTGAGTTTTTGGTGATGTCGTTCGGTTTGACCAACGCACCATCAGCTTTCATGGACATGATGAATCGGGTATTCAAGGATTTCCTAGACAAGTTCGTGGTGGTCTTCATTGATGACGTGTTGGTTTATTCTCGCAGTGCTGAGGAGCATGCGCAGCATCTGCGCTTGGTACTATTGGAATTGAGGAACCACAAGTTATTCGCCAAGTTGAGCAAGTGCGAATTTTGGTTGCCTCAGGTTTCTTTTCTAGGCCACGTGGTGAACAAGGATGGGATCTCGGTTGACCCAGAAAAGATTGCAGCAGTGATGGATTGGAGTAGGCTGAATACTCCTAAGGAGATCAGAAGTTTCTTAGGGTTGGCTGGCTATTACAGGAGATTCGTGGAGGGTTTCTCTTCTCTAGCCGCACCTTTGACCAAGCTGACTCAGAAGAATGTGGCTTTTGTTTGGAGCGAGAAGTGCGAAGAAGCTTTTCAGGAGTTAAAGAGGAGATTGTGTACTGCTCCCGTTCTGACCCTTCCTACTAAGGGAGTGGATTATGATGTGTATGTGGATGCTTCGCATATAGGTCTGGGATGCGTATTAATGCAGGATGGAAAAGTAATCGCTTATGGGTCAAGGCAGCTGAAGACTCATGAGAAGAATTATCCTACACATGACCTTGAGTTTGCAGCGGTTATCTATGCGTTGAAGTTGTGGAGACACTTACTTTATGGGGCTCAGTGCAAGATTTTTACTGACCATAAGAGCCTGAAGTACGTGTTCACGCAGAAGGAGTTGAATCTGCGTCTGCGGCGGTGGCTTGAGTATGTGGCGGATTATGACGTAGAAATCCAGTATCATCCGGGCAAGGACAATGTGGTGGCCGACGCCCTGAGCCGAAAGACGGGAAAGATCTTTAACCTCTCCGCCGATCGGTTAGTTGAGGAGTTCCTCCTTATGGATATTTCAGTGGGATGCTGTGGTTTGCAGAGTAGTTTGTCAGTGACAGAGCCGTCCTGGATTTCTTTGACTAGACTGCATCAGAAGGACGATCCGGATCTGTTGCACCTTTTTACCAGGACAGAGAAGGGAGAGTTGCCAGATTTTGCTATTGATGATGCGGGTACTTTGAAGTACCGCGGCAGGTTTTGCGTTCCCGCTGTTGGGGACATTAGGAGTATGATTTGCAGTGAGGCTCATGGTTCCAGCGTTGCCTACCATCCAGGATCTACGAAGATGTACCATGACTTAAGGCAAATTGCCTGGTGGTATGGTATGAAAGGAGATATAGCCCGATTTGTTACTGAGTGTCACACTTGCAAGCGTGTGAAGGCCGATCATGGAAGGCCTGGTGGTAAGTTGACTCCGCTAGAGATCCCGACTTGGAAGTGGGAGAGTATATCTATGGACTTCATTACGGGTTTGCCAAAATCCCCGAGGGGATTTGATTCTGTTTGGGTTATAGTGGATAGATTGACGAAGTGTGCTCACTTCGTGCCTTATAAGATTGATTACCCGATGAAGAAGATAGCGGAGTTGTACTTGAATGAAGTCATCCGACTCCACGGTGTGCCGGTTAGCATCATTTCTGATCGAGACTCCCGGTTTACTTCTCGTTTTTGGCAGAGTCTGCAGGAGGGTTTGGGTACGGATCTGAGGTATTCTACTGCGTACCACCCTCAGACCAATGGGCAGACGGAGCGGGTCAATCAGATTGTTGAGGATATGATCCGGTGCTATATTTTAGACCACGGTGGAGCGTGGGATGAGCGTCTGCGACTCATGGAATTTGCTTATAATAACAGTTATCAGGAAAGCTTGCAGATGGCTCCGTTCGAAGCTTTGTATGGGAGGCGCTGTAGGACTCCGTTGTTTTGGGCTGAGGCTGGTGAGAAGCCTTTGTTGGGTCCAGATGCTCTGGAAGAGATGGAAGTCGCCGTGAAGCTTATTCGTGAAAAGCTTCGTTTAGCTCAGGAGAGGTATGAAAAGAACGCCAATCGGCGTAGGTCTGCTTTGGAGTTTTTAGTAGGGGATCATGTATACCTCAAGGTTTCTCCAATGGTTGGTGTGAAGAGATTTGGTAAAAATCGGAAATTGGACCCAAGGTATGTGTGCCTGTTCGAGATTTTGGAGCGGATTGGTGTGTCTGCATATAGATTGGATTTGCCAGCGAACTTCCTTGGTGTTCATAATGTTTTTCATGTTAGCCAATTGTGGAAGTGTGTGCGCAGCAGTGGGAAACTCTTGGATGTTGTGCCCCAGTTGGAGCCCAACCTCTCTTTTGTTGAGGTGCCAGTTCGTATTTTGGATACTCAGGAGCGTGTGCTGCGAAAGAAGTCCATACCGATGGTGAAAGTTCTATGGAAAAATCAGGATTTGGAGAGCGCGACTTGGGAGCTAGAGTCGGCCATGAGGAGGGCGTACCCTCACCTGTTTCACTGATTTGATCGGTATGTTTCCCTTTGTAACTTCTGTTTGTTACTTTTCCTTCGCTAGTAGGAGGGTTGTGCGTAAAGTTTTGGGACGAAACTTTCTTTTAGGGGGAGTGACTGTAACGCCCCGTTTTTTTCAGCGATTATTTTTATTCTCGTTTGGCGTTACGATGACACGTTTCCGTGGCTTGAGCCGTGTGTGGAGTATGGTTTAGCTCCTTAGAACTGAGTGCCCTGTTTGGTAGCATGTTGGCAAGATCTCCATAGCAAACCGAGTCGTTTTGGTGACCCGGTGTGGCCTCTCGGGGGGATGTTTGTGTTTGGCTTTGTTTGGGTGTAACTCGAGTTCTGTTCGTCGAAAGTTAATTTCGACTTCGCCGTTGTGTTCGTAGCATGGGTATTTAGCTACGGTGCGAATTTCGTCGAATTCCGAGGTAGTTCAGTTTTCGCGTCGTTTTGACGCTTTATGTAATTTTGTAATTAATTATATTATTATATATTAATATATATATATATATATATATAGAATGAAAAGGCATCATCTTCTTCACGTTAATAACCGCCGGTCCTGTACGAGAGAAACGGAGAAACCGCCTACCCTTCCCTTCAGACGCCGATTCCCGGAGCGTTTGTGGACGGAATTCGATTCCGAGAGTGGATTTGGATTGCTCTCGTCAAGACCTTCATTCCTACGGTAAGAAATTCGATTTTCGTGGAGTTTTGGGAGGTTTGGAATTTTCGGTTTTGGAGTTTTCCGCCATTAATGGCCGAGAGTTTGTTTTAGGTGTTGCGGACGTTTTGATCCGTGCGAAGAGGAGGAAAGCAGTCCAAAGCTTCGCTGTGAATTGAGGCAAGTGGTATTCTTGCCCTTGCCAAGTTTTTTTTTTCGATTTTACTTGCTGAAATTGAAATCCCGGTTAGCCCAGGTTAGAGGCCTTGTTGTTCTCATTTCTTGCTAACTATAGGGCTTAGTTCTTCCTACTGAAACCCCCCTATTTTGTGATGATTGGAATCCAAATTGTCGGCGTGGAGCCGTTGTTTTCCTTTACTCTGATTGTTGCTCTGGTTCAGGTGTAGCCGAGAGGGAGAGTTAGGAGGGGTGTGGTTGCCGATTTTCGTTAAGGTATTACTCGAATGATTAGGCATAGTTTGTATAATAGTGGTGCGCGACGTTGGTAGTTTCTTGCTGCTACTACAGTTGCGTGAGTCGTGTGCGCGTTCCGGTGTCGTTCGGGAAATTCCAAACGGTACAGGTTAGCCGCACACGGTCGTTAACCGTTAGGGCGCACGACCACTGGTCGTGTGCCTCTGTTCGTGCGCATATAACTTTCAGTTTCCAAAGTTCTGTCTCGGAGATCGCACGAGCGTTGGCAAGCAGTGCGCACGACCACTGATCGTGCGTCACTGATCGTGCGCTGACGCTAAGTTTTCTCAGGTTTTCCAGGTTCGCTTCGCACGATCATCAGCCGATGAGTGCGCACGACCACTGATCGTGCGTCACTGATCGTGCGCTCTGTATTTTTTCTTTTGCTAGGCGAATTTAGCTGGTTTCGAGTGCGGGAATTTAGATACTCAAGTGACAGGCAACTACTCGAGTTCTGGATCTTCTGCCTTGGTCGTTCGACTATCGTCGAGCTCCGTATTCTTTAGTGGGTTTGTGGGTAGTGGCATTATTTTGGCGGCGAGTGAGGCTAGCTCGCTCAACGGCAATGTTTAGGTAGGCACTGAGTGGGTTTCACTCAACGCCTAGTCGTGTTGGTTTATTTCAACACTCTTCCTTTACCTTGTCTTTCATTTCCGAGTGGATTTCCAGTTGTATTTCTGGGTTTTCCTTGTCGGCCGTTTTTCTTTATTTTCCTAAAGGCCGAATCGTGGGTCGTGGTTAGTAGTGGTGGTTGTAGCTCTTTATGGGGGTGGAGTTGTGTGATATAGCCAAGGCCACCCATGTTTTTTTTTCTTGCTCCAGGTACGGGCTGGGCATGTCGGGTGGAAGATCCCTTGTGTTTTCACGTGTTGACCCTCGAGCTTTTGACTTGGATATGGTGGATTGGGGGACTGCGTTTGCCTTCGATCCGGTTCCTCGTTGTTGTTTTTGCTACTATCACTTCCCACAGTTTAGGGTGTTAGAAGTTTCTTCTTTGGTAGTTTGCAGCATTCTGGCTCTTGGCAGCCTAGTAGGCCCTGCAGGATGTGGTTCCTGGGCTGGGTCGTTGCTGTTTCTTTGCACGTTGTGCATTTCTTGTGGTCCTGTTTTGGACAGTTGTGACTCTTTCTACTGCATGTTTTTCAGTTACTTTGTCCTTTTGGTTGACTCTTACATGCAGATATTTTTTTTACCTTGATTTTGCTTGCTGAGGTATTCTGTTTTCTTTTGGAATGCCTCAGGTTCTGAGCTGTAGCCAGTCTGGTGGCTAGTTGGAGGTGGTGTTGTTGGTGGACTCCCGGACTTTGGAGTTCTGTTTACCTTGTTAGTGAGGTTGTTTTCAGTACTTTCTTACAGACATATATTTGTGCCAGCAGGTTCGTGTCAGGTTGTTGGCGCCCACTGGTAGTTTTTACCTTGTACTAGATATATACTATTGCTACTACCATTTTTTTCTGGAGATAGTCTACTTGCTTTGAGAAGGTTTATGCTAGGTTGCTAGGTATTTTCAAACCATAAATACTATTATGAATGAAGCTCATGATCAGCATGTTTTTTATAAACTTAATCACTATTTTCCAATCACGTACAAAAAAACAAACCATTTTCTTATATATTACATAAATTTAATGTAGAGTCTTGCATAACATGAGTGGTTCTCTGGGGACCCTAATGCGCTCTTTAGGGTGTCAAACCTAAATAAAGTATTTTTCCGCAGCGTATAAATATAGTTTTCTTTGGTGGACTAGATGATCCACTGA
Source organism: Platanthera zijinensis (assembly GCA_039513925.1). Taxonomy (NCBI): domain Eukaryota; kingdom Viridiplantae; phylum Streptophyta; class Magnoliopsida; order Asparagales; family Orchidaceae; genus Platanthera; species Platanthera zijinensis. The sequence continues at coordinate 213,455,508 of CM077079.1, forward strand.
GCCGAGGGATACAAACTCTAATCATAACTGATTTTCTATTCATTAAGCACATGATTTTCTTGCATAAAGATTGTAGTTGGTTTTGCCTGAGCGTCAGCAGTTATCCCCTGCTTGATGTGGCATCATGACGCGTGTTTTCTCTTACTCTGATAATTCTTAATTCGGAGAAAATGCGGGTTGTGACAGTGACTTTCCACAACTGCCAGATTTTAATTCCCACCGTTTACAGTTCCCACCGTTTCCAGTGGCAGTATAGACACGGCTAGGGTTACGAGCGTGACCTAGGGGCATGACCAACAGAACAGAGAATTTTGGGGGTTTTCTCCCAATCTTCTCGGGCTTTCAAGAGGACGGTTCCGCACCTAACACGCCCCCTAGTCACGGGCGTTACCGAGGGGCGTGACTCTCCATAAAATTCTTATAAATACCAGATTAAGCCAAGAGCTGAGGGAGGATCTAAGAAGCATCTACGAGTAGATTTTAGGCAGATTTTGTAGCTTACTTTATAGTTTTTTAGCATTTCCTTTATGTAATTCCAATTTCATAGTTTAGGTTTTAATTCAAGTATTTCTCATTTTTGCAATCATGTTTCACTTTCCCTTTTCTTTTATATACATTTTAATCATGTTAAGCAGCTAATTTCATTAGCACTTGATCATGACAAGCTCTAAAATAAAATAAATTTCTTCTTTCTTGCCAATCTTCTATTATTTCCGCTTCAATCTATCTTTGATTTTGATTTTAGATTCGTATCTTAGATTTACTGAGAGGTTGTGTAACGCCTCCATCCGTCACATAGAATATAACAGAGGGTCCGACCATGGCCCCACGCCATATTTCACAGACAAACGGCAGAATCACGTATGAATATCAAAATTACCTTCTACTCGCATCTTAACTCAGAGCATTCTAGCGGAAAGTTTATTACTTGCAAGAACTCATCCAATGAATGTCCACTAAATATATAAATAGCATATTTATATATAACAACAGGAATGTAAACAAATACACAAACGCTCATGGCCTTAAGGCCTTACAAGTTTCTCTTTATAAGAGGTGGTTTCATACATCGGCACGCAGGCCGGCCACACATGAAATCCAATTCTTCGTACGACCTTCAAGGGAATACAAGCAGCAGCAGTAAGGGATTCAACCAGCTCAATCCAAGTTAGCATCAACAAGGGAAGCACCTGTATATGGACATCCACCCCAAGGGTGATAAACAAAGCAACAGTCAGCATTCAACTGACAATTTATGACGACCCTACCCATTACCCGGGGTAGTGGTTCCTTCCCTGCATGCATTGAAATCACAACATATATATCACAATAAGTGCAATCACGCACAACAACATCACAGATGCCGGCCTTCGTGCCATACGCTCCGTGCACTCAGGGCACGCTTACAGTGTACCGATTCATTCCAGGTCCCACCACCAATTAGAGGTTATTAGCTTGTTGGCCGGGCACTAGTCTACCACAAAACGCATGTTGGAGACATCCTCGCCCATCCCACTCAGAGGCATTCACCTCACGGCAACACTGAGCACTATAGATCGACCTACATCGGTAGTGTAACAAGCTGGGAAGGTCCGCAACCCCCCATTTGCAGTGCTACAAATCGACCGCTCACAACGCAGGTACACAGTACCTCTAGATCAACTTACCGCCGTAGTGTAACAAGCCAAGACGCAGCCCCCCATTTTCATTGCCACCACTCGATCTCATAACAGTTCCACTTCAGCACACAGCTCACGTAGAGCGTACAATTCCAATGCCACAAAGGCTCCACAATCCCAAAGAATGGCTCTCATGACCACATCGCATACATCTCATACAGAGCATACAACACAAGGAACTCACAAGAATCCTCACAAACTTCGTATCCTACACATTTCATACACGGAGTCTTCTCCAGTTCGCAATATAAACATTACCAATCCAGACTAACCGTCCGGATGGGCTTCACACAGTATACCTATTCCGTACTACTTATTTCCGAATCTAGATGCAGACTTAATATTGGATATCAACTATCAACCAGCTGGAATTGCTTACACTTTCAACCTCTTGGTGGAGGATTCCATGCACATGCATAAAGGAGGACTTCACTTGTCCAAGAAGGAGATTGTTACCCTTGACGATCGCTTTGGAGCCATGGAAATTTAGCTGGATGGTAATCACCGCGATTGCTTCTCCTCCACAATGATGAACTCGGCTCTCTATTCGGATCGCTGGAGCTCCACCAGTGGCCGGAATCCTTCTCCTTCTTCCTTCCTTGCTCTCCTCTCTCTCTTATTCTTAGAAAGAGAATGAGAAGGATAGAATGAGAAATAATTCTCAATCCTCAGTCTTATAATAGCAGAAGGAGTCCTAGACCATTAGTTCCAGTTTAAAAGAAATGAACAACCACGATTTGCTCTAAAAAGCATCTATCCTAGGCTGACACGGCTTGTGACACGCCCGTGTCACAGGCCGTGTACCTTAAGCAGCACACAACTGACTCAATCAAGACCAGGACACGGGCTTAGACACGCTCGTATCAAGCACCTGATATGCCCGTATCAATCAGTACACGCCCGTACTTAGGGGCATGTCCCTGAATTGACATTGGACCAACAATCCCGAAAGGGACACGGGTTTCTAACACGCCCGTATCAACTTTTACACGCCCGTGTCACCCAAAACACACCTAGGATCCAGGCCTTGTTCCTCACCCGACACAGCCCGGCTACTAACCCGAGCAGGACACGACCTGGGACACGCCCATGTTCCAGGAAATGTCGTCTCTCGAAGAGCGTCGACTGCACTCCGCCGAGAACTCACGACACAAAGTGAAGGACACGGCTTGGGACACGACCGTGTCCCAGGCCGTGTGCCTCACTCGAGACACACTTGAGACCAAAATCACACTCGAGCAAAGAGAGCTGGGCATGCCCTGGGACACACCCGTGTCCCAGACCGTGTTTCCCAGTCTGAACTCAAATTTGGGATTTGGGGTGTTACAACCCTCCCCTCCTTACAGAAATTTCGTCACCAAATTTAGCGAAACCGTAAACACCAATACAACCACTCCTTTGTTGTACCTAAAAAAAAATGATCCGGGTGTAGAGCTCAGAGGCCGCAGCTTCTCTCGCCCCACGGCATCGCACAAATAACAGTTTTTACAAACAGACATACAACATTACATCATGACCACATTAAAGTACACTCTTTACTTTTATTTCTGCTCGTTCGCGTCCTTCATAATCCGCTTTACGGCCTCCTATAACTCCAGATTATACATGCGAGACTACTGTACTTCACGATTTGAGCTTTGTGGATCCTATAATTCTAGAGTGTACATTCGAGGTTGCGCCCGGGATGTAGATGACTCTGCCAAAGCCTTGCCCTTTTCCTCATAGGACACACCGGTCTTTTTCTAACCCTTTGAAGGGCCACTCCAATAATTACGGGCGACATGTCACGGCTTCCCACAATTAAAATACGTACGTGTCTCCACACGTCCTTGCCAAAACGTTGCTCCCAAAGCAACATCCGAAGAAGTTTGTTCAGCAGGCCTTAACCTCTTCTTATCTCGTTTCCTCAATTCCGATTATTCCGACTAAGGAACATTGAACTCCGATATTTCCACCACCATGTTCTTCTTGTCCTACACCCGCTTCAAATCTTTCTCTAGTGCACTGGCTGTATCTACTAATGCTTGGAAGCCTTGGTTCACCGAACTCTAGAGAGCCACCCTCAGCTCATCAAGAAGTCCCTTATAGAACATATTCGTCTTCCACACTTCTTCCATAAAAGTAGAGCCCGCATAGCGCCCCAGCCTAGTAAACTCATGCAGATAATTCTCAACAGTACTCTCACCATGCACCAGACGTTTGAACTCATTCTCCATTGCATTTCACCTCCATACTGGCAAATACTTTGCCCAAAATAATCTGGAGAATTCCTCCATCGATATCTCTCCTAGGGCTCTGCCTGCCAATTGGTGCAATTCCACTTCATCCCACCAAAGTCTCGCCTCTCCTTCCAGCAGGAAAGTGGTTAAAGTAACTTTTTGCCCCTCATAAGTCCTGATCGCTGTCAGGATCCTCTTCACTCTTGCGAGCCAATCCTCAGCTTGCGTTGGGGAACCCGCCCTATCGAACGTAGGAGGATGAAACTCCATAAACTGCTTCAGTTGCTTATCAGTCGCTTGCTCGTCAATCAGAGCCTCAACACGCTCTTGCCTCGCACCAACCCATATTAGCTCCACTGTAGGCGTTGCCTGCCCAATAGGTTGTGCATGAAACATAACAAATTGAGCCTCCGCAACTAAGCGCGTGGTTTCCACAGAAGGAGGAGGTGTGGGCACCTCAGCTGGTGTCGCACTCTCATTCGAATGTTGGGGTTCAGACTGCCCAGCTCCACTTCTCGTCACCTATACGTGAACAAGACATCATTAAAGTCCAATCCAAAACGACAAACATGTCTAATATACACGCCCACATTCCAAGTGGACATTCTTGAGTTTAATTATGTTATCCCTACCGAAACCTATCCTATGATACCACTTTGTAACGCCTCCATCCGTCACATGGAATATAACCGAGGGTTCGGCTGGGGCCCCAGGCCATATTTTACACACAAACGGCGAAATCACGTATGAATATCAAAATTACCTTCTATTCACATCTTAACTCAGATAATTCAAGCGGAGTTTATTACTTGCAAGAACTCATCCAATGAATGTCCACTAAATATATAAATAGCACATTTATATATAACACCAGGAATATAAACAAATACACAAATGCTCACGACCTTAAGGCCTTACAAGTTTCTCTTTACAAGAGGTGGTTTCATACATCGGCACGCAGCCCGGCCACATATGAAATGCAATTCTTCGGACGGCCTTCAAGGGCCTACAAGCAGCAGCAGTAAGGGCTTCAGCTCGCTCAATCCAAGTCAGCATCAGCAAGGGCAGCACCTGCATATGGATGTCCACACCAAGGGTGATAAACAAAGCAACGGTTAGCATTCAGCTGACCAATTATAACGACCCTACCCCTTACCCGGGGCAGTCATTCCTTCCCTACATGAATTGCAATCACAACATATATATCACAATAAGTGCACTCACGCACAACAACATAACAAACACCGGCCTTCGTGCCAGACGCTTCGTGCACTCAGGGCACACTTACGATGTACCGAATCATTCCAAGTCCCACCACCGATTAGAGGTTATTAGCTTGTTGGTCGGGCACTAGTATACTACAACACACATGTTGGAGACATCCTCGCCCATCCCACTCAGAGGTGTTCACCTCACAACAATAATGAGAACTGTAGATCGACCTACGCCTGTAGTGCAACAGGCCAGGAAGGCCCGCAACCCCCCATTTGTAGTGCTATAAATCGACCGCTCACAATGCCGGTACACAGTACCTCTAGATCAACTTACCACCATAGTGTAACAAGCTAGGAAGGCTCGCAGCCCGCCATTTGCATTGCCACTACTCGATCTCATAACAGTGTCGCTTCAGGACATAGCTCACGTAGAGCGTATAATTCCAATGCGACAAAGGCTCCACAATCCCAAAGAATGGCTCTCACGACCACATCGCATACATATCATACAGAGCATACAACACAAGGAACTCACAAGCATCCTTACAAACTCCATAACCTACATGTTTCATACACAAAGTCTTCTCCGGTTATCAATATAAACATCACCAATCCAGACTAACCGTCCGGATGGGCTTCACACAGTATGCCTATTCCGTACTACTTATTTCCGGATCTAGATGCAAACTCAATCGGGGATATCAACTATCAACCCGCTGGAATCGCTTAGGCTTTGCACCTCTTGGAGGAGGATTCCATGCACATGCCTAAAGGAGGACTTCACTTGTCCAAGAAGGAGATCGTTATCCTTGATGATCGCTTTGGAGATATGGAAATCTAGCCAGATGGTAATCACTGCGATGTCTTTGCCTCCACAACGTTGAACTCATGTAACAACTCTACCTGTCATGTGTAATATAATAAAGGGTCCGATCGGGGCCCCACACCATATTCAACCAACAGGCGGAGACGTTACTAAATAATATCAAAACCATCGAACCCTAACACATAGCATTCTAGCGGAAGCTTCATGGTTGAAAACTTGAACTCTTTAAGAACAGATATATCCACTACTACCAATTAGGAATGTATACAACCAAACACACAAGGTACATAGACTTTTGGCTTTACAGGTTTATCTTAACAAGGGTGTGGTTTACAAATATCGACGAGCAGGCTGGCCATACATGAATAAGATTAAAAAAACAAGCCTTCGAGGGCAGCAACGCAACCTGGGCTTCAGCCTGCTATTTCCTGCTTGGGATAGCACCATCTGCAAAGAAGCAATCCACCAAGCAGTGGCAAATAGGGCAACGGTCAGCATTCAGCTGACAAATTATAACGACCCTGCCCCTGGCACGGGGAAGCAGAATTCCTTCCCTGCAAAGCATTTTAGTCACACAACATATATATATAACAATCCACCAAGGATATATATAACCGCACAAGTCAATATATATCACAAACGCCGGCACGACGAACCGACATTCCGTGCACTCAGGGAACATTATTGGTGTATCGGAAAACCAGGGTCCCACCACCATTCAAAGGTCCTAGACATGACGGTACATTTTGAGCATTCCTAGTCTTTATGGAGCGCAGGCTAAAGACTCTCGCTATGTGATCCTAACAGGGCCTTAAGTACCCAAGGTTAGACAACCATAACGCGGGTACAGATCCACCTTTCCCATTGTTCAAATTCGTAAGACTCAAGACTGGACTGACGCGGGTACGGCTTCACTTTTCCCGTTCGCCACACGGGCATTCCACAGGTGCAGCCCAACGGCTCAACTTCACACAGAATGGAACTCACGGCCACAGGAGTTGAACACCAAGTACCAACTCTCACATTTTCCTAGCATTCCTACAGTACTTCCTGCTGCACCAAGTTACAGGTATCAACCAAGGATTTCATACAAACAACCAATTTTTCCAGAGTCTTCTCTGATTTGCAAACAAAGCATCACCAATCCAGACCAACTTGTTCGGATGGGCTTCACACAACATGCCTAACTGTACTACACACTTTCGGTTCTAATGCAATATAACAAGGGATGAACCACCGATCCCAAGGGAATCACTTCGCCATCAACCCTTTGGTGGAGGATTCCTATGCAAATGCAGGAAAGAAGGACTTTACTTGTCCAAGAAGGAAATCTTTACCCTTGGAAGACGTTTTGGTGTCATGGAGAAAACGATATGGTTGGAAAGCTCCGCAGTGCTCTAGCCTCCGCAGATCCAAACTCGGCTCGCGATTTGGACCATCGTAGCACCATCGGCGGCTGGATTTCTCCTCTTCTTCCTTCCCTTGCTCTCCTCTCTCTCTTACTTTCAGAAAGAGAATGGTGAAGATAGAATGAGAATTAACTCATTAATTCCCGCATATAACCCTTCAGGAAATCCCAGGGCCGTTAGATCTTCATCAAAGAAAACGAACGACCCATATTTGCTCTAAAAAGCATCTTCCCTAGGCTGACATGTCCTGTGACACGCCAGTGTCACAGGCCATGTACCTTAAGCGGCAAACAACCGACTCAAACAAGAACAGGACATGGGCTTAGACACGCCTGTGTCAAGTACCTCACACGCCCGTGTAAACAAGTACATGCCCGTGTTGAGGGGCGTGTCCCTCAATTGATACAGGACCAACAAATCCCGAAAAGGACACGGGTCCCCAACACGGCTGTGTCAACTTTGACATGCCCGTGTCAACCAGTACACGCCCGTGCTCCATTTCGTGTACTTCAGTCGGCACCGCCCGACAAAACCTGAGAACGACACGGGTATTTGACACACCCGTGTCACCAACCGACACGCCTATGTCAGTACTATTCATACCCGTGTTTCCAGCCGTATACCACATTTGACACAGCCAGGCTAACACAGAGTTGGAAACGGCCCTGGACACGCCTGTGTCCCAGGCCGTGTGACCTTAATTTGGGTTTTAAGGCATCACAACTCTCCCCCCTTAAGAGAATTTTGTCCCGAAATTGCTAACGCACGTAGTTCGCAGCAAACAAAATATTTTACAAAATATTCCCTTTGTTCAAATCATAAGGTTACAATAGCCTCGTATAAACAGCTCGGTAATTTCAATCCGCATGGTTTGCTCCTGCTCCCATGACAACTCCTCACGGCCACTATTGTCCCACCAGACCTTGACCATCCCGATAGCTTTGTTTCTTAGATGTTTAACCACCGTATCCTCGATCTGAATAGGCCTAACCTTTATCGTTAGCCCACTGTCGACTGATACTTGATCTGCAACAACCACCTGTGATGGTTCTTTCACTGCTTTCCGCAACATCGAGACATGAAACACATCATGTAAACCGCTCAGCTCTAGCGAAAGTGCTAACCGATAGGCAGCTTCCCCAACACGCTCTACCACATCAAACGGTCCCAGATACCTCAAGCTCAGCTTTTTCAGACGTTGTATCCTGGACACTCCTTTAAAGGGTTTAATCTTCAAGTATACCCAATCCCCAACCGCAAACTCCACATTTTGGTGCTTGGCATTGTAATACTTAGCTTGAATGTCTTGAGCCACCAACAGTCTTTCTCAAATCAACCGTATAGTTGAGTTGGCATCATCCATCTCCTTTCGCTTGTACAACTTTGTTTCGCCACTCTCCGCCCAAGCCAAAGGTGTACGGCATTTCCTATCATATAAAGCCTCTAAGGGCGCCATTTGAATACTAGCTTGGTAGCTATTAATGTAGGCAAACTCAATCATAAAGAGATGATCTTCCGAACTCTTCCCAAAATCCAGCGCACACATTCAGAGCATATCCTCCAACGTCCTGTATGTCCTTTCGGTCTGACTATCCGTCGAGGATGAAAGGTCGTGCTGAAATGTAATTTCGTACCCAACAGTTGTGTTGGTACCCTAGTTTTGATTTGAGTTAAGTCTTCTCAATTAGTTTCTTGACCCAAGATTTATCTATGGTCAAAGGTTAGATTTAGGTTAGATCCTATCAGTTATGTAGAGTTGTTGTTTATCCAGATTGAAAATCTAGTTAAGTGTTTTTAGTTCGACTATGGTCGAACGCCGCTCGACTATCGTCTATCAGTTGATCGACTATCGTCTATTAGTTGATCGACTATCGTCAGACAGCAGATCGACTATCTCTGAGTTAGTTCATCTCTGTTAAGCTCGGCAATCTGTGGTCTCAGTATCGTCGATCGTCGATTCCTGCTCGACTTTTTCTTTGCCGATAGATTTCTTGTAGGTTGACTATCTGTTCTGATAGTTCGACTATCTGCTCTGATAGTTCGACGATCGTCGTGATTCGTTCGACTATCTTTTTATCTACATTTAGAGATATTGTACTCTTTCTCTTCTGTGAATTATTTCTCATATATCTGGCTTATTTTATTAAAGATTATTTCATTGATTTTATGCTTACATATCAAGGCAATCTTTGCCTCATTCTTTATGCATAAGTCAAGTTCTATCTGACAAAGTCTTTTGTCCTATTAGTTGACAAATCTGTGTGCTTTATCTTCCATGCTGTCCTTTATAGCCGTTAGACACAGATGTCTTTCTCTGGCCGTAAAGAGTTTGTTTTTGATGTGACTTTCTCTAATATCTTTTGGACTTGCAGAATGGATAAGCAGCTTCTAAGAAAGCTTTATTTCTTTATAGAATGTCCTTCGGCAGACTATTTGTACTATGTGTTATTTGCAGCCCAGATTGCAGATCTCAGAAGAAGACAAGATTCAAATCAATAGAAAGTTAGAAGCCATTACAAAGACTGATATATAAAGAGCTATTGAAAGTAATACATATACAGTTAATAGAGATATACATATATTCAGATACACAGATTCAACAATAAGAACAAGTGTAGAACAACTCTCTTCTTCAATCCTGAGTTCATCCTGCTTACAGGAACATTCATACTCAGAGCTTCAAGTAGAAGAAGAAGAAGAATAAAGAAAAGCTGTTTAAGAAGAACAACCATTTCACATCAAGAGTCTTCTTCAAGCTGCTCCTTCAAGAACTTCAAGACAACAGATCTTCTCTGTCAAGAGTTCTGAAGAGATCCTGCACCCTGAAGCAAGGATTCTTCCTGGATATTCTCTAAGCCAGGGGGAGATTATATTCCTTATGAGCTTTCTATAGCTCAGTGTAATCCACTAGCTTCTCTAATTTTGTTTAACAATAGAGAAGACATTCTAACTCTCTCAACCTCCTGTACAAAGGGTTATTACTCCCTTCAAACGTGAACCTTGGTGACAGGGCACCTGAGCAAAAACCTGTGTTGTATTTTGAGCTCCTGATCAAAAGCTCAAAGGGTTTACTTGATCTACCTGAATCAGATCAGTTGGTGGCAGGGCACCTGAACAAAAACCTATAGTGGATTCCTACAAGGGTGGTAGAAGAGTGGATGTACCTATTGAGAGGGAACCACTATAAATCTTCTTGTGTTGTCTGTGTTGCTTATTTTAATTACTACACTGTGTCTGTGAGTAGAATTAGCTAGGATTTCTAGTTGCTGTGTTAGGACTAAAGATTAAACTGTAATTACAGTTAGCTTTCTCTTGTGCACCTCACTTTGTGTTAGGCTCTAGGGTTTCATATATCTATATACTTATTCCGCAAATTAACTCAAAGGGAGTTGAGTAGATTGTCATATTTTTGAATACTCTATTCACCCCCCCCCCATCTAGAGTTGTATCTATCCTCACTTTCAAGTTGGTGGACTAATCTCCAATCTCCCAAAGTAAAACGCCCATCTCGATCACTAACGATGCTACGGTGCACACCGTGCAATCGTACAATAGTCTCCACATACATCTTTGCCAACTTTTCAACTGAAACGTCCTTCAGGTTTGGGATGAAGTGCGACACCTTAGTTAATCGGTCCACAATCACCCTAACCGCATCATTTCCACGCTGTGATCTCGGCAAACCATGCACTAAATCCATGAAAATTTCATCAAATTTCCACACAGGGATAGGCAACGACTTCAGAAAACCTCCTAGTTTTTGGCATTCAGCCTTTACTAAGGCACAGGTTTGACATTTAGCAACATAGTGCGCTATGTCCTTCATTCCAGGCCACACGAAAATTTTCTTCAGATCCTTTTACATCTTCGTGCTCCCGGGGTGAATCGAATACTTTATGAAGTGGGCTTCATACATCAATTCTTCACGAAGTTTACCCATATCTGGGACACACAAACGACCGTCCTTTCGAAAAAGGCCATCATCAAAGGAAAACTGAGAATTTGAACTCTCCGCTGCATAGCGTTGTAGACTTTCATCAAGTGTTGTTTCTTGCCGAACTCTTTCCGCCAGGTCACACTGTACCTCCGTCCAGTTTAAGCACGCATTTGTAGTGGAATTCTTTTCAACACAAGAAATATCTAATGCTTCTAGTTCTCGAATTAGGCTTTCATCATGCCTTAGCAACCAATTTTCCCTTGCCGGAGTCCTACGACTAAAGGCATCCGCGACTACATTCCCTTTACTGGGAGTATAATGAATTTGGAAGGTGTAGTCACCAAGAAACTCCATCCATATTCTCTGTCGCATATTGAGCTCTTTCTGGTCCAACAGATATTTCAGGCTCTTATGGTCCGTGAATATATCCACTTTCACGCCATATAGGTAATGACGCCACAGTTTAAGTGCGAATATCACCACCGCCAACTCCAAATCATGGACGGGGTAATTCCGTTCGTGCACCTTCAACTGGCATGAGCCATATGCTATCACCTTTCCGAACTGTAGAAGAACGCAATCTAAGCCGCTCCCTGAAGCATCACTATAAACATCAAAGCCGTCCTGACCACATGGCGATGTCAAGATTCGCGCCGTGGTCAAATAATTCTTTAGATCTTCGAAAGCTCGTGCATACTCGGGCGTCCAAACGAACTTTTGATCCTTCCTCGTCAGTGTAGTTAGAGGCAAGGATATCCTCGAGAAGTTCTCTACAAAGTGTCTATAGTAGCCCGCAAGCCCAAGAAAACTCCTGACTTCTACTACTATTGTGAGAACATGCCACTCCCGTATCACAACTATCTTGGAAGGATCCACCACAATGCCCTCTCCACTAACCACATGGCCAAGGAAAGCCACTGACGACAGCCAAAACACAAACTTAGAGAACTTGGCATAGAGCTTGTTCATCCTCAGGGTGTGCAACACCATCCGCAAATGATTTTCATGATCTTCTTCGGATTGGGAGTATACGAGGATATCGTCAATAAAGACGATCACAAAGAGGTCTAAGTATTCCCTAAATGTCTGATGCATTAAGTCCATAAATACCGATGGCGCATTTGTCAGCCCAAACGGCATTACCGTGAACTCATAGTGACCATAGCGTGTTCCAAACACTCTTTTGGGTATGTCACTTTCACAAACTCTCAACTGATAATAACCTGACTTTAAATCCAACTTGGAGTATACAGTCGAGCCAACTAACTGGTCAAACAAATCGTCAATCCGTGGAATCGGATACTTGTTCTTTTCTATCAGTTTGTTCAGTTCTCTATAGTCAATACATAAACACAAGATACCGTCCTTCTTTTCACAAAGAGAACCGACGCGCACCAAGGTGACTGACTTGGGCGTATATAGCCTTGTTCTAGCAATTCTTGCAACTGAACTTTCAGTTCCGCCATTTCCTTTGGCGCTACCCAGTAAGCCGAGCAGGCCACAGGTTTCGCACCTAGTACCAGCTCGATAGTGAAGTTGATCTCCCTTTGGGGAGGTAATCTCGGAAGGTCTTTTGGAAATAGATCAGCATATTCTGATACAATCTGCACCTCACTCAAACTGGCCTTCGGCTCCATTGCCTCTACGAGTGTGAAGAATAACTCCCCACACTTCTGAACTGCCTTAATGACTTGGAGAGCAGATATCAATATCCTACTCGTCCCTCACATGCCATTGAACTTAGTCTCTTGTTCGGTATTCTTCTCCAGTGTAACTTCTTTTGAAGTGCAATCTATACAGGCATGCTGCTCTGAAAGCCAGTCCATACCAAAGATTTTATCAAACTCTGATATCGGTAATACTGATGTTTCCACCTTGAAATCCTGACTTCCTATCTTTACCTCAACACAACAAGATTTATCCGCGCACATCAAACATCCGTTAGGTAGTAACACCTTCATACTGTCTGTCGTGGTCCGTATAAGGACCACGATTCTCAAGACGAAATCTTTAGACAAAAACGAATATGAAGAACCCGTATCGAACAGGGCACGTGTCGGATAGTCCCGTATAAGGACAAAACCTATCACACCAAGATTAAAACAAGCACAACACAAAGCATAAAGTAAAACTATAAATTACTTGCACCTGTGATGACATCGGCCTGCTTGATGGCCTCCTGGTGTCCCTGATTGTAAACTTGGGGCTGCGCCTACGATGCAGAAGACTCCACCATAGCCTTCCCTTTTTCCGCATAGGATGCACCTGGCATCTTCTCGCCCTTTGGCGGACCAACTCGGCAGTCACATGCATAGTGTCCCAGCTTTTCATAGGTATAACAAGCACGAGAACTATAACCAAAATATGCCTCCGAAGAAACCACTGAAGGTGTTTGTACAACAGATTTGGACTTCTTACCCCATCTCTTTCGGTACCCAGACTTTTCCGGACGTGGTGGCTTGAACTCCGGCTTTGTAACAGCCAAGTTCACCTTGCCCTACCCTCTTTTCATGTCCTTCTCCAAAGATCGAGCCGTACATACCAAAGCTTGAAACCCCTAGTTCACAAAACTCGAGAGTAGATACCGTAGCTCATCCCGTAGTCCCCCATAGAACTGACTGGTCTTACTTCCCTCTATAGCGAAGATAGTACCCGCATACCGTCCCGAACGCGTAAACTCATGAAGATCATCATCAAAACTATGTTCTCCTTGAGTCAACCGTTGGAACTCCAATTCCATAAAAATCCGCTGCTGCATCGGCAGATGCTTTGCTATGAACAACCGAGAGAACTCTTCAATCAAGACCCCTATCAATAGTATGCCAGCCAAGTGATGCAGTTCCACCTCATCCCACCACAACCAAGCCTCTCCCTCAAGTAGGAAAGTGGTTAAAGTTACTTTCTATTCCTCCTGAACTCTGAGAGTTGTTAAGATTCTCTTAATCCTTGAGAGCCAATCCTCCTCTTGGGCTGGGGAACCCACCCCGGTAAAATAAGGAGGATTGAAGCTCATGAACCGCTTCAATTGTTGATCTGCTGTCCGCGAAAAAACCACAACTTCTACCTGTTCTTGCCTTACCCCAACTTGCATTGGCACCATTGCAGGCCACGCCTGCCCAGCAAGCTGAGCATTCATAACAACAAGTACTATCTCCGTAATCAAACGTACAGTTTTGGAAGATGGAGGAGGTGTGGGCACCTCGACTGGTGTCGCACTTTCAATAGAACGTTGAGGTTCTGATTGACCCGCAACACTTCTAGTCACCTATATGTGTAGAAACACAATTTAGCGACTATTCAAACGGCAAACATACAAAAGGGAACACACAGGTTCAACAAACATGTGTATTTTCATTCCTAAGTGGACATTCTAGAGTTCATTTTATGAGTTATAACAGCAGCACTTACACGTGCTCGCCACCCCTCAAAATAATTTGACCTCGAATTCGGAAGAGATAGACCAACATGCTGATACCCAATTGTAACACCTCTACCCGTCACATGTAATATAATATAGGGTCTGGCCGGGGCCCACACCATATTCCACAAACAGGCAGATACATTACTAAATAATATCAAAACCATCGAACCCTAACACAGATCATTCAAGCGGAAGCTTCATGGTTAAAAACTTGAACTCATTAAGAACAAAAATGTCCACTACTACCAATTAGGAATGTATACAACAAAACACACAAGATACATAGCCCTATGGATTTACAAGTTTCTCTTAACAAAGGTGTGATTTACAAACATCGGCACGCATGCCATCCACACATGAACAAGAGTAAACAAAACAAGCCTTCGAGGGCAGCAGCGCAACCTGGGCTTCAGCCCGCTATTTCCTGCTTGGGCTAGCACCACCTGCAAAGAAGAAATCCACTAAGTAGTGGCAAACTGGGTAACGGTCAGCATTCAGCTGACCAATTATAACAACCATGCCCCTGGCACAGGGAAGCGAAATTCCTTCCCTGCAAAGCATTTTAGTCACACAACATATATATATAACAATCCACCAAGGACGTGCATAACCACACAAGTCAATACATATCACAAACGCTGGCACGACGGCCCGACGTTCCGTGCACTAAGGGAACATTATTGGTGTACCAGAAAACCAGGGTTCCACCACCGTTCAGAAGACCCAGACATGACAGTCCATTATGAGCATTCCTAGTCTTTATGGCGCGCATGCCAAATACTCTCGCTATGTGATCCTAATAGGGCCTTAAGCACCCAAGGTTAGACAACCATAACGCGGGTACAGATCCACCTTTCCCGTTGCTCAAATTCGTAAGACTCAAGACTGGACTGACGCGGGTACGGCTTCACTTTTCCCATTCGCCACACGGGCATTCCACAGTTACAGCCCAACGGCTCAACTTCACACAGAATGGAACTCACCGCCACACGAGTTGAACACCAAGTACCAAATCTCACATTTTCCTGGACTTCCTCCAGTACTTCCTGCTGCACCAAGCTACAGGTATCCACAAAGGATTTCATACAAACAACCAATTTATCCGGAGTCTTCTCCGATTTGCAAACAAAGCATCACCTATAACACCCCAAATCCATATTTGGAGTTTCGGCTGGGTGACACAGCCTGGGACACAGGCGTGTCCCAGGGCGTGTCAAGATCTCGGTACTCGAGTGGGTATCGAGTAGAACTCGAGTGGGCGTCGAGTGTATCTCGAGTGAGGCACATGGCCTGGGACACGGGCGTGTCACAGGGCGTGTCCTTCACTGTGCGTATCAAATTGTCGACAAAATTTAGTCGACGATCATTAAGTGAGGCGACACGGCATAGGACACGGGCGTGTCCTGCTCGGGTTGGAAACCGGGCGGCATTGAGTGGCATTAAGTGTAGAACACGGCCTATGACACGGGCGTATCATAGGGGCGTGTTTGGCACACGGCTAAGGACACGGGCATGTGCCTTAGCCGTGTCCTTCTCAGGGGAGATGGAACTATGTCGATTGTGGGACACGCCCCTTAACACGGGCATGTACCTTATAACACGGGCGTGTCATGTGATTGACATGGGTATGTCTTAGCCCGTGTTCTTGTCTGGATTGAGTCGGTTCCTTAGCCTCTTAGGGAACACGTCCTGTGACACGGTTGTGTCACAGGCTGAAAGTGAGGGGATAAATAGTATTTACTCTAGAGGGGGGTGAATAGAGTATTATAAATTTTACTTAGTTTTATTGCGGAATTAAAATACTGATACTTATAAGAAAGAAAGAAAATAAAAAAAAACTAAGATAACACAGCACAACACAACACACAAAGAAAACACAAAGCAAACCAGACAACACAAGAAGATTTATAGTGGTTCCCCAAATCTGGGTACATCCACTCTTCTATCACCCAGGTAGGAATCCACTACAGGTTTGTGATCAGGTGCCCTGCCACCACAAGATCTCTTTCAGGTAGATCTAGAGACACTTTGAGCTTTTGATCAGGAGCCCAAAATCCAATAGGTTTTTGATCGGGTGCCCTATCACCAAGAGTTCACTTTTGAAGGGAGAGATAACCCTGTACAGATAGTGGTAAAAGAAAAGTTTAAAGAAGTCTTCTCTTTCTCAAGCAAATGAGAAGACTATGTGGATTTCTGTAGAAAGCCCAAGCTCCCCCTAAGATGTTGTATAGATTCAGGATGAAGAAACTTGGTCCTGGGTATATGTCTTCAAAGAATTATTGTAGAGCCTTTTTAGATCTGTAGACTGATATTGATTAGAGGTGTCTTTAGATCTCTGAAGGTTGAAGAATGAAGAAGACTTGAGAAAAAGTTGTTTTGAATATATTCTTCTTCTTCCTTTTGAAAGCAATGCAAAAGTTCCTGTGAGAAAAAGAATGAATACTGCAGAAGAGGTACTTTTCTGTCGATTGTATCTTTTTCTCTAACTATCTGATTGACTGTATTGCTCTCTATAGCTATCTTTATTATAATCATTAGAAAGAAAACGACATACTATTTGAATTTCCAAGGCGGTACTTAATTCTCTACAGGAATCTAGGAGCCCAAACGGCTAGAATGGCTGGCAACATAAATGCACTTCCTTAACTGTCTTCTTAAAATAAGATAATAAAATATTCTGTGAATACCATAATTAATGATTTTGAAATACGGCTATTATCCTTGAGAATATCAGCATTAATTATCTGAATATAATTGTCACAAAATAATTGACCATAAAGAGAACAAATACTTCAGACAATTTCTATAAACTGATATCTGCAAGTAGCGTAAAATCATAGACCTCAGTTCAGAGATCGTCGAACTCTATTAAGAGATCGTCGACCCGAGAAATAATATCATAGATTTTAGATAACTACTGAGAAACAAGAGATCGTCGAACTGAGCTTGTAGATCGTCGAGCTCATTTCAGAGTAGGAGACTCTGAGATCGTCGATGGGAGATCGACGATCATCGAACTGAGTTCGACTATAGTCGAACTGATATAAATACTTCACAGAAATCTTCTGATTCTAAGTATTGAGTCCACTGCAATGCTGGTCCTAAGAAACCTTACCTAAAAGGAACTAACTTAGACTAGACAAAGACCCTGGCTATATAGGTGGGTCAAAACATCCTAAGAGTAGACCTAACACAAATCCAAAAAAGGTTCCAATAATCTCCCCCTATTTGTGTGAGGCCACTCAAGAATAAAATAAACTGAAATGAAATAAGAATATAAAGACCATATATATCTGAAAGGATGAAATAACATAAACAGATATATTATAGCAATGCATTATACATAGTTCAGTTAAACATTTAAGAGTTTCAGAACATTAACTATAAATTATCAGAAGGAGGACCAGAGGAGGGTTTTGAGAAAATTATCTTTCTTTTAGGATTTGTTGCTTTCTTCTTAGATACCTTCAAGTCCTGCTCACCAAGAATTTTCTGAGATCCTGTTCTGGGCACAACTGCTTCAGGGTGCAGTGCCATATACTCAGCTGGATTGAAAACTTTCTTGCTTACTTGTAGCTTGTCAAGTTCCTTTTCTCTAAAAGATGACATAAAAGTTAACTTGGATGTGTCTTCACCTTCTTCTCTAGCTTTCCTTATCTAAGATAGGCCAATCAGCTCTTGGAACCTAGACATCCTGAAGTTTGGATCAACTTCCTGATCAACAGGTGGCTGATCATCTTAAGGAGGTAACTGGGTAATAGATTTGAACTGAGTAGACTGATCTTGAAAGTTTGGCACACTTTGATTTTCATCATCTTGAGAGTAGAGAGATCTGGAAGGAGCGGCTTCACTATACTTTCCTTTAGGCTTGTGAGATTCATCATACCTTCTGGATTGATATTGAGCTATCTTCTTATCTTTAGGTGGAGCTTGTTGTTAAGGAGGAGAGAATGTTGGCTTTTGATAAATAACTTCCTTTATATGCTTGGCTGAAATTAGATTTCTTTGTTGCTAACTACCTCCTTGGGATTGAGGTCTAAATGATCTGTCCTGCCTTTTATAAGTTCTTGCAAATGAAGTAGGCTTTGAAGATACATTAGAACTTTGAGAAACGTTTCATGAGGTTCCAGCAGGAGGAGGAGGAGGAGGAGGACCTCTCTGAAACTTTTGAGTTGGAGGAGAGTACCTCCTGGTCTTCTTCTTGGCCTTTTGCTTATTCTTTGACAACCACTTCCAGCTTTCCATGCCTGGATATGGTGTAATCCTTTTCAGAATGTAATAAGGGGTGTCATTTGTGTTTCCTGGCTTAGGAGCAGCTTTAGGAGCAGCCTTCCTTTTCCTTGACACTTTCTTCTTCTTAGGACTTGTATCCTCTGAGTCATCATCCTCATCATCATCAGATGAATCAGGAGGATTGTCATATAAATCATTAATTTCTTTTAACTGCTTATCAGAAATCTTCTTGGCAGCTAATTCTTTAGCTTCTTCTTGTATATCAAGTGTTGTGAGTTCATCCAAGGAAGGAAAGGGACTGTCATCTATGGGATAAGATGGTCCAAAGAGACTTGAGACTGGATCAACAACTGAATCAACATGTTATGTAATAACAGCAACAGTATCAGAATCCATAGAGGATGGAGAAAATTGAACAAAAGGAGCTTTTGGCTCACAAAGGTTTATTAATTCTGTCTTTAGGGCTGAATCAAGATTTTTAGAAGCCACTAGACAAATTAATTCTTCAATAATCAAAAGAGCATCTAGCTCAACCTTATCTACTATAATAGATGTAGGT
The DNA here is from genome assembly GCA_039513925.1 of Platanthera zijinensis. Lineage (NCBI taxonomy): Eukaryota > Viridiplantae > Streptophyta > Magnoliopsida > Asparagales > Orchidaceae > Platanthera > Platanthera zijinensis. The sequence continues at coordinate 213,475,005 of CM077079.1, forward strand.
TAAACAGCTATAGTAGATGGCATTACTGCACAAACTGAATCTAACTGAGTTAAAGAGACTTTTGTACAAACAACTGACAGAACAGCTGATTCTGTTGCATCTTCTGATACTGAAACACTAGGCCCAACAGAGTTCTGCTTGAGTTGTTCCACAGCTTGATGACTCATGGGTCTGGTATAACAAACCATGGCCTTGGAGAAACTTTACTATACTTTTAGGAAAGTGATTTGTTCACTATACATGTTCATTTCATTATTCAACTTAATGTTTTTTTGAAACTAAGATATCATAATTAAGTTGTCTATCTCTGAGAAGTTTGATTTCCTTCTCAGATCTTATCAGATCATTACACAGATTTAAAGTCATTTTTGAAATCTTCAAAAGTAAAGTCAAAATCTTCCAATACCTGGTCACAATCTGAATATTCTTCAGTTTCTCCTTCTTCTGAAACATGCCCTGAAGCATTGATGGTCATTAAGCAAATTTCTTCTGCCTTTGCTTCTTCTTCATCTTCACTAGAACTGGAGGAAGATGATTCTTCAATATCACTCTATATTTCTACAACAAACCTTCTCTCCTGCTTCTTGTGCTTGTGGGAGGATGATTTACTGTAGTGCTTCTTGGAGTCTTTCTCCTTTCTTCTTTTATTATGCTTATTCTCTGGACATTCTGAAAGAATGTGTCCAGGTTTCCTGCAATAAAAGCAAATAATATCCTTAGAAGGGGTTTATTCATACCTCTGTTTGTCATCACTTCTTGATGATTTCCTTCTGAATTCTTTTCTCCCCATCTTGAAGAATCTCTTTGCAAAGAGACTCATCAATTCTTCATTTGATGGAGAGGCTTCTGATTCTTCAGAAGCTTTAAAAGCTATGTTCTGCTCCTTCCTATTTAGTGTAGGAGTATTTTGTACTTCAGCTTCTCTTGTCTTCTGGAGCTATTCATAAGATTTGAGCTTTCCTAAGACTGATTCTGTTGTCATCTCATTCGTGATTCTGGTCTCTCTGATAGGCAAGATTCTAGAATCCCATGAGCTGGGGAAGCACATGAGAATCTTGTCATTTATTTCAGTTACCGAGATGTCTTTGTCAAGAGTTTTCAGCTCATTAACAATGATATTGAGTCTATTATACATCTCAGAAACTTACTCAGTTTCTTCCTTTCTGAAGTTCTCATACTGGGAGAGGAGATGAGCTCTCCTGTCCTTCCTTTCATCTGCTGATCCTGCAACCATATGGTTTAAGGAATCCCAGATGGCCTTAGCTTATTCACATTTAACTACTTTTTGGAATATGTCATTAGACATTATTTGAGCTAGTATGTTCATAGCTTTTGCATCAACAACCTTTCCTTTCTTGTGAGCATCATTATAGTCTGGAGGAGGTACTGTATTCATGTTTGTAGAAGCAGTTAGAGGGGCAGCTTGTGGTGGTACTCCTGTTAAGATGGAAGCATAAATGTCTTCATCAATAGAATTCATATAAAACTTAGTTTTATTACGGGATTAAAATACTGATACTTATAAGTAAGAAAGAAAATAAAACAAACTAAGATAACACAGCACATCAAAGCACACAAAGAAAACAAAAAACAAACCAGACAACACAAGAAGATTTATAGTGGTTCCCCAAATCTGGGTACATCCACTCTTCTACCACCCAGGTAGGAATCTACTACAGGTTTTTGATCAGGTGCCCTGCCATCGCAAGATATCCTTCAGGCAGATCTAAAGACTCTTTGAGATTTTGACAGGAGCCCAAAATCCAATATGTTTTTGATCAGATGCCCTATCACCAAGAGTTCACTTTTGAAGGGAGAGATAACCCTGTATAGATGGTGGTAAAAGAAAAGTTTAAAGAAGTCTTCTCTTTCTCAAGAAAATGAGAAGACTATGTGGATTTTTGTAGAAAGCCCAAGCTCCCCATGAGATGTTGTATAGATTCAGGATGATGAAACTTGGTCCTGGGTGTATGTCTTCAAAGAATTGTTGTAGAGCCTTTTTAGATCTGTAGACTGATATTGATTAGAGGTCTCTGTAGATCCTTGAAGGCTGAAGAATGAAGAAGACTTGAGAAAAAGTTATTTTGAATATATTCTTCTTCATCCTTTTGAAAGCAATGCAAAAGTTCCTGTGAGAAAACAATGAATACTATAGAAGAGGAACTTTTCTATCGATTGTATCTTTTTCTCTAACTATCTGATTGACTGTATTGCTCTCTCTAGCTATCTCTGTTATAATCATTAGAAAGAAAACGACATACTATTTGAATTTCCAAGGCAATACTTAATTCTTTGCAGGAATCTAGGAGCCCAAACGGCTAGAATTACTATCAACATAAATGCACTTCCCTAACTGTCTTCTTAAAAAAACAATAAAATATTCTGTGAATACCATAATTAATGTCACAACCCGCATTTTCCCAATAATTTAATTATATCAAATAACGGGAAAATACGCACCGTGATTCCATGCCATGTAGGGGATAACTGTAGACGCTCATGCAAGACTCCAAACTCTATAGTTTAAAATAAAACATAAGTTATTATGACTGAAATCCAGTTTAAATTAAAAAGGTAGCCATATCCCTCGGCTTAGTGGATCATCTAGTTCACGATTCAAAAATATAATTTATACGCTTGTGGAAGATACTTGTTTTAAATTGACTCTAACATCCTATATGAGTATAAATGTCCCCGAGGAACAACTCATGCTACGCAGACTCTAGATTTATAATAAGTATAAGAAAAATTCTTTACGCTAACCAGGAAAATAGTGACTTAGTTTTATAAGAGGATGCATGGATGCTTTACTAATAATAAGTTTTTATAAGCTTAAAAATATCTAACATGCAGTCCTAGCAATAAATCATCCTAGAGAGGAAGTAATCCAAATCAAAGAAGAAGAAAACCACATCAGTTAACAAGTGGCAAAATCAACAACTCTGTAGGCGTCAACAATCTAACAAGAACCCACAGTATAACAGTATGTCTGAACTAGGAAAAGAAAACTAAACAATAACTACCTCGCTACGGTGAGGTGAAAAACCACAAATGACACTCCCGCTAAGAGAGTCTAAAACAAGCTCCACTACCATCTACGGCTCTGAACCTAAGGCATTCAAAAAAAAAATAGAATGCCTCAGCAAGTAGGTACAAATGGTGGCAGAAAATTAAGAAAAAGTAAACAAAGGTCATAAGGGGTACAAACCCAAGACCAAAACAATAATGACATAATGTACGAAGTAAGCATCAAACAGAAAAAGAACACTTACGTGAATCATCATGTACATCGCATACACACCATATGCAAAAGGCAAAAAGGTGACGAACATGAGTAAATCATAAGGAAGAAAATCCAAAACCTTTATTAGCCACTTGTGGTCGCTCTACCTAAAAACACGGGCGAGATGGTCACTTAGCTGGACACACCCCCACGAAGATTAAATCCGTTTAACTGCGGGAGAGATTCATATACTCCACCATACACCGCAGATGCCCAAAACACCGGTAGAGTTCCAAAAGGTACTTATAAAGGGAACAACCTTGCGGAGGTGGTTACGCCCACTAACTCCCGAAACCAAGGAAAAACCAAAGAAACCACAACACTAACATCTCGGGACTTGGCATATCGGATTCTACATGACATTTCTAGATTAAAGACACGGTTGATCAACCTTTAGAAACGATTTACAATCCTATATAGACACTAACACGTCCAATAACGATAGACGAAACATTTTAATTCACCGATAAAAAATTCTTAGGACGATTATATGCACCTAGTCAAGATCGAAATTAGCATGACCAGATTTTATAATTTTGAGTGTTATTCAAGAATGATTAAACATTACCATGGTTTGGAAAGACAACACAAAAAAAGGAAAGAAAATTAAGGAACAAAGGCATAACGGTTACCATCAAATCGGACAAGGAACAACGAAGGAAAACCACCACTTTCCTTGGTTGTACCAGAAAAGTTCTCTGAATCGCTTCGCATCGTAGATCGGGGGAAAAGAACACGGGAGAGGTTGAGATCTAGACAAAAAAGGCGGATAAAGGGGTTAGGGCCGAAAAACCCTAATGAAAAAACTCAATGAATGGGGAAAAAATTTACCACGATAGCGTAGCTCTCGGCGAGAGCTTTCCGGGTCTATGTTTGGTTGAAGATTTCTAGCACCGGAGCACCGTCGGCGGCCACCGGAAGTTTCACGAAAAAAGAACTCTATCTCTCGCTCGCTTCTCTGGTTCGGAAGAATAATATTGGAGAAGATGAAGTTCAGTTCTAAAACCTAAGTCTAGGATGGCTTCAAATAGAACAGTGCCCAACTTAAAAGTTGTAGATCTCATCGAGATGAACAAATTTTATGTTGACCATTTTTTTCATACGACACCGTTTTGACCTTTAAAACTGTGCCCGAACTTTGATTGCATAGAACCACTCGAGTGAAATAGGTCTACTCGAGATAGAGAAGTCTACTCGAGATGGAGACTCGAGAGGGAGGTATCTACTCGAGATGGAGACTTGGGAACTCGAGATAATCATCAATAACTCGATAGGATAGGTATAAAACTCGAGTTGATTACTTCTACTCGAGATAAAAGACTTAGAACTCGAGTTGATCAAGTCTACTCGAGTTAGACATGAGCTGCTTCAGAAAAATCGCAAAGAGGGGTCTAAGATGGCATCAAATCGAAAAGTGGTCATCATGAAAGTTGTAGAACTCGTCGAGACGAACAAATTTCATGTTGACCATTGTTTCGTACGACAGCATTTTGACCCTGAAAATGGTGCCCGAACGCAGACAAGCACAGACTACTCGAGTGGCAGTATGAACCATTTGAGTTCCAACATGACATACTCGAGTAATAGCATATTACTCGAGTTCCAGCATGCAATACTCGAGTAGTAGCTCAATTTACTCAAGTAGTAGCTCATTACTCGAGTTCCAACAGAAAAAATAAAAATAGGGGCTCAATATGGCTTCAAATCAAATAGTGGTCAACATAACAGTTGTAGATCTTATCGAGACAAACAAATTTTATGTTGACCATTTTTTCGTTAGACGTCGTCTTGACCCCTAAAAAGGCATCCGAACGTAGACTGAACAAGACAACTCGAAATGTAAACAACAATTTACTCGAGAGAACAAAAATCACTTGAGTACTTCAAAGCAGAAAATCAAATAAAGAACAGTGCTGTAATAGTGAATTTTACAAATATACCAGAAATCGAACTATAGAGATGAATAGTAGCTTTCATTTTTTTAATAGTACTTTAATATTAAATTATACATACTTATATATTTTTGAACAAAGAATACGAGTTCAAAACGGAGGCCCAAACACGCGCCGAATTAAACGAAACTCACGTAATAGCCGAACACTAACGCTACGATTCCAACGGCGAAGGCAAAACCTAAATCCGACGAGCCATTCCCGAGATATAAATTTTCCAAGATGCGACGAACATAAATTAATTAAAACGTCGATTGCGCGCCGAGACTCCAAAAATGCTCGGATTGCGATGAAACTTGACGTGCAAGTCCAAAATTACTCAACTTAAATCACAAATGCAAAAATTGCTGATTACAGTAGAAATTCAAGAAATCGGCCGACTTGACCGGACAGACGTGAAAATGCCTTAACGGCGTTGCGCCGTCAACTCAACGTTAAAAGTAACGCCAAGACGTCATAAATATGACGATACCAAATCAAATAAAATCATCGAAAAAATCAGGGGTGTTATACTCACTCCCCCTAAAAAGAAGTTTCGTCTCGAAACTTATCACAACTCCAAAACCAAACTAAAAACGGGAAATTCAAACACAAACTAAAACATAGAGACATACCAGAACTACGAGAAGAGGTGCGGATGAGATTCTCTCAACGCTGATTCCAATTCCCACATTGCACTCTCGACGTCCTGGTTTCTCTAAAGAACCTTGACCATAGGAATGATCTTTCTCCACAACACTCGATCTAGAGATTCTAAAACGCGGACAAGCTCTTCCATATACGAAAGATTGGGCTGAATCTAGGGCACTGAGTCAAGAACTTAACGATCACTATGAACACACTTCCATAACTGACTCACATAGAACACATCGTGGACACTAGGGAAGGTAGCAGGTAATTCCAGCCGATAAGCTGACACTCCGATGCGCTCCAGAATTTTAAAAGGTCCCACATATCGGGGGTCTAACTTGTGGTTCCTTCCAAATCATTTTTCACCTGGCATCGGAGAAACTTTCAGAAAAACGAAGTCCCCAATGACAAACTCCAGATCAACCCTTCGTCGATTAACATATTTCTCATAACGCTCTTGTGTTACATGGAGCTTCTCTCGAATATGAGTCACAGCACAATTCATCTCCTCAAGGGCTTAAGGACATAGCAATGGTCTCACACCAACCTCAGCCAAAAATAAGGGAGTCCTACCATGTCTCCCATACAAGGCCTCAAATGGGGCCATCTGCAGACTCTCTTGATAACTATTATTGTAAGCAAATTCCATGAGTCTGAGACGTTGATCCCAAGCACCACCATGATCCAAAATATAACACCTGATCATATCCTCCATGATCTGATTAACTCGCTCTGTTTGACAATTCGTATATGGATGATAGGCGGTGGAATACCTTAAATCGGTACCCAACCCCTCTTGTAAACTCTTCCAAAAATGAGACGTAAATCTGGAGTCTCGATCTGATATGATGCTGACAGATACTCCATGTAATCTGATGACCTCTTCAAGATACAGCTCAGCTATCTTCTTCATGGAATACCCAATCTTAAAGGGCACAAAGTGAGCACACTTTGTCAATCTATCGACTATTACCCAAACAGAGTCATGCCAACTGGGAGATTTTGGTAGACATGTGAAGAAATTCATTGAAATACTATTCCACTTCCACTGTGGAATATCTAGCGGTGTCAGTTTACCACCAGGCCTTCTATGATCTGCTTTAACAGGCTGACACATGTAACACTCTGACACAAACCATGCTATATCATTCTTCATTCCTGACCACCAAACAATTTGCTTTAGATCTTTATACATCTTGGTGGAATCAGGAAGGTAGGAAACACTTGAACCATGAGCTTCTTTACAAATCTTAGCCTGAATGTCACCAATGGCAGGAATACAAAATCTACTCTGATATTTCAGAGTACCAAACTCGTCCAAAGAGAAATCAGGTAACTCTCCTTTCTCAGTTCTCTTCCAGAGGTGCAACAAATCAGGACCCTCCTTCTAGTGCACTCTGGTAAGGGAAACCCAAGAAGACTCTTCTGCTTCCAAACTAGCCGAATTTCTCCTCTTCTTCCTTCCCTTGCTCTCCTCTCTCTCTTAATTTTATAAAGAGAATGGCGAAGATAGAATGAGAATTAACTCATCAATTCCTGCATATAACCCTTCAGGAAATCCCCAGGGCTATTAGATCTTCATCACATAAAACGAACGGCTCGGATTTACTCTGAAAAGCACCTTCCCTGGGCTGACACGGCCTGTGACACGCCCGTGTCACAGGCCGTGTACCTTAAGCAGCAAACAACCAACTCAAACCAGAACAGGATACGGGCTTAGACATGCTTGTGTCAAGTACCTGACATGCCCGTGTCACCAAGTACACGCCCATGTTGAGGGGCGTGTCCCTCAATTGACACAGGACCAACAAATCCAGAAAAGACACGGGTCCCCAACACGGTCGTGTCAACTTTGACACACCCATGTCGACCAGTACATGCCCGTGCTCCAGCCCGTATACTTTAGTCAGTACTGCTCGGCATAACCCGAGAACAACACGGGTATTTGACACGCCCATATCACCAACTGACACGCCCATGTAAGTACTGTTCATACCCGTGTTCCGTCCATGTACCACATTCGACACAGCTAGGATAACACAGAGCAGGACACGGCCCTGGACATGCCCGTGTCCCAGGTCATGTGACCTTAATTTGGGTTTTGGATCATTGCAACTCGGCTCTCGATTCGGATCGTTGGAGCTCCACCGGCAGCCAAAATCCTTCTCCTTATTCCTTCCTTGCTCTCCTCTCTCTCTTCTTCTTAGAAAGAGAATGATAAGGATAGAATGAGAAATAATTCTCAATCCTCAGTCTTATAACAGCAGAAGGATTCCTGGACAATTAGATCCAGATTGAAGGAAATGAACGGCCACGATTCGCTCTGAAAATCATCTTCCCTGGCCTGATACGGCTTGTGACACGCCCGTATCATAGGTCGTGTACCTTAAGCGGCACACAACTGACTAAATCCAAACCAGGACACTGTCTTAGACACACCCATGTCATGCACCTGACATTCCCGTGTCAATCTGTAGACGCCCGTGCTGAGGGGCGTGTCCATCAATCGACACAGGACCAACAATCCCGAAAGGGACATGGGTTCCCAACACGCCCGTGTCAACTTTCACACGCCCGCGTCACCCAGAACACGCCTGAGATCATGGCCGTGTTCCTCACCCGACATAGCCCGGCAACTAACCTGAGTAGGATACGGCCTGGGACATGCCCGTGTCCCTGGCTGTGTCGCCTCTCGAAGAGCTCTGACTGCACTCTGCCGAGAACTCGCGACACATATTGAAGGACACAGCTTGGGACACGCCTGTGTCCCAGGCCATTTGCCTCACTCGAGACACACTCGAGACCAAAATCACACTCGAGCAAACAGAGCTAGACACGCCATGGGACACGCCCATGTCCCAGGCCGTGTTGCCCAGCCTGAACTCAAATTTTGGATTTGGGTATTATAGGTTGTATATACGAGTAGATCACTCAAAGGTAGAAGGATTTCCATGCTCTCCTCGAGAGAAGAAGGAATGAATCTTCTGGATCAGAGTAAATTCCAATAGTGGGGTTCATCAATTTAAGCAAGCTTGGGGGTTTCGACTTGCCGAGAGGTCTTAATTGATCAACCTAAGTTTAGTCGAGAGCGTATTCTTGAGAGAGGCGGTTTTGAAATTTAGGAACCTCCAAGGTCGAAGTAGGTAATTTAGAAGCTTGAATTGTATGAAAGTTTATCTTATTTCAAAGGGAGTCTAGATCAAGTGTTATCCTTTAGTCTTTTGTCTTCTTTTAGTTTAAATTAATCTTTTTGTTTGTCGATAAGATAATATTAATTTGCTTGAGTAGAAGTACTCAACCGGCCCCAAGTCTAATATGACACCTTATCTTATACTATAGATCGATAGGTACACTTGCCTATTTGATTTAGAATCACGCTCTAGTGTTAATTTTATTCATCAATTTGTCTTATAAAGGTTACAAAGATGTCTAGGGTTTAAGACTTTTTCTTTAGAAAGAAAACCCAAGTAAATCTGGAATAGTCATTAACTATCAAAAGTGTGTAGACTTTCCTACCTAAACTGTGAACTAGTATATGACCAAACAAGTCCATATGAAGGAGGTACAAACAACTCTCAGAATCCTTGTCCCCAATGCTCTTAGAGGAAGCTTTTGTCTGCTTGTCATTTTGGCATGCAGAGCAAATGCCCTCTTTGGTGCATCTTAGAATTTGTCTATTTCTGACTAGCCCTTCACTGAAGAGCTTGCTAATTATCTTGTACTTCAAGTGAGCAAGCCTTTTGTGCCATTGTACATAATATGAGACTTTGTCATTTGCTACCAGACAAGGTATTGAGTCTATACTTAAACACAAGAAGTTTAAACAATATATATTTCCACTCCTAGTTCCTGTCAAAATGACCTCTTGGTCACATGACCTTTTGATCAGGAAATCATCCTAATGGAGGACAATGACATAGCAAATATCACATTGTTGGCTTATGCTAATCAGATTATGTTGCAATCCTTCTACATAAGCTACTTTTGTGATAGAGACTAGGACATTGGTGATCATACCATAACCTTTAGTAACTCCTCTATCTGAACCTCCAAAGATTACTTTAGGTCCATTCTTCGCTGGAGTGAATTCCTTCAGGTGGCTCCTTATTCCAGTCATATATCTGGAACATCCACTATCCAAGTACCATATTGTTATTGCATGGGTACTTGGACTATCCTAAAAACACAGTTTAGTTTACCTTAGGACCCCAAATGGGATTGGGTCCTTGGTTCTTGTTAGCATGAAAATGAACATGTTTACCTGCAGCACTTTTGACAAGAAGACTCATGTAACACCCCTATCCGTCACATAGCATATAGTAGTAGGTCCGGTCGGGGCCCGATGCTATATACCACGGACAGACCGAAGGGTTACTCTTTGAAACCATTCTTCCAATTATAACGTCCTACATAGAGGATCTAGCGGAAGCAATTTATTAATTTGCAAAATAAGAACCCAGCCACAAGTATGAATGTCCACTAACGAACCCAAACAGGAATGAATTACAAAGTACACAAAATACCAGCCTTATGGCCTTACAAGAGTTCACTAAATTTAAAACAATGTCTTCCATACTTCAGCTCGCAGGCCGGTCACACATGAGTTAAACAAGTAAACAAAACAAGGCCTTCAAGGCTGGCTCTGCAACAAGGGCTTTGTGCCGTTATTTGCCACACAACTCCGCAGCACCTGCAAGCACAATTAACCTCAACGGTGGCAAACAAGAGTAACGGTCAGCTAAAGCTGAACAAATTATAATGATCCCGCCCCCAAACTTGGGGCGGCGATGCTCCTTCCCTGCACTTATTAGCATAATAAGTAGTATAGTGAATAATCACAACATCACAGGTGCAGGCACACACGGAGGCACACCCCGTGCTCTCAGGGCACTTACACGCTGAACCCGGTCAAAATCGCGGCTCACCATCGTCCCTTGGATGGCAATACTCGTGAGCATTTTAGTCTTTCTGGCCTAAGCCTAAGACCCTCTATTGGGTATTGCATCCACAATAACCAAGATTTCCATGAAGTCACCCTTGAACTAAGATGAATTAAGTTGAATTTGATATCCTTGTTTTAGCTGTGTGTTTACAGATTACCATTGCTAAGTGTAGACCAATGTCAGTCTACAATGGGTCATGAACACAGGACCATACAGTGTAATCCCTCACTGTGTGACCCAAGGTGTTGGCACATGTATAGCCTCTCTATTGGGATACACTTCATATTGAAACCTTGGATCATGGAATGAAAATTGGACTCTTGGAGAGAAGAGAAAGATTTTTTCCAAAGTTCAGAAAATTCTCTAAGTCCAATTCTCGAGAAGTACATCTTAGTTCTCGAGAAGTCCTTAGAGTTCTCGAGAAGCTTAGTCTCTTAGTTCTCGAGAAGTCCTCAGAGTTCTCGAGAAGTCCCAGCCTTTCGTTCTTGAGAAATCCAGACAGGTTCAAGAATTTTTCTAAGTCAGAGTTCTCGAGAAGTCTTATTAGTTCTCGAGAAGTCTTCTTAGTTCTCGAAAAGTCTTGGCCAGTTCTCGGGATGCCTCAACTTTAGTTCTCGAGAAGTCTATCTTGTTCTCGAGAAGCTTGGCTTAAGTTCTCGAGAATTGCCAGCCCTATTTCTCGAATAGTCAAAGTTGCCTCAGAAAATCTCTCTAAGTGTTAGTTCTCAAGAAGTCTCCATAGTTCTCGAGAAGTCAATTAGTTCTCGAGAACTCAGCCCTTTTGTTCTCGAGAATTCCAGAATTCTTCTAAGCAGTATAGTTCTCGAGAAGTCCTGATAGCTCTCGAGAACTCAGTCTCTAGTTCTCGAGAACTAAAGGCACTTCTCGAGAACTGTAAGTTAATTTTTCAGAAAAGTTATGTTAAGTCCAGATCGGCCAAAATTTTTAAATGACTTGACGTGATTGGTCCACGTATCGTCATTAATGTCTTTTCTAGCCATTAAGGGTAATCATATATAAAGTCTTTTCATTAAGACCAAACCCTAACAATTACAAGGAGCGGAAATCCGTACATTTCTAAATTTCTGGATTGGCATTCTATTTCTAAAAGAACACATTCGTCATCCTCCGCCGCCGCTCATAAAGAAGATCGAACTTTCTGCTTTCGATCCAAGAGGACTTGCTGTTCAAGGGATCGTCATCTTCCTCTTGATCGAGTAGGTCAAAATTTTCTCAGGTCAGATCGTCAAGTCTTCTTCAACCGTTTCTTAAAGAGCCGCAAATTTAAAGAAGAAGACCTAGGGCTGAATATTTCCAGATCTGAGAGAAATTCTTGTTTATATTTTCAAATCTTGTTGTTATCTTGTAGGAGATTATTCTCCGAGTGTAGGAGCGTTGTTCTCCGAGTTTGTAGGAAGTTTTATCTTCCGAGTGTAGATCCATTTGGATCGAGTTTGTAGGAACTTGGTTCCGAGGCGTAGGATTATTTTTAATCCGAGATAGTGGAGTAGCCGAGTCTAGTGATTTGCTAGATCGGTGAGATAAAGTGGATGTACCCAAGATTGGGGAACCACTATAAATCTTCTTGTTTTTTTGTGATTGCTTGATTTCTTGTGCTAGATCGCTAAAATTTGTATTCCGCAAATAGACACACGATTCACCTATTCACCCCCCTCTAGGTGATTTAGGTTGACAACTTTACACTTTCAATTTGTATCAGAGAGAGGTTGGTCGTTAAAGGGTAACACCTTGATCAATTTCCTCTCGAAAGTTATCATCTGGTTATTCAAGCAATGGACAAGGTCAAAGATTTTGCCAAGCTTCCCCAGTGCACAAAAAATAACTTTCCCATGTGGAAAGAGAGAATCAAATTTTTCATGGAAGCTGTGGACCCCCGGATCTTCATGATTGTTGAAAAAGGTCCTTACGTCCTCATGACTATCTCCACTATAGATCCAACCAATAAGGTTCCTAAGAAATTGATGGATCTAGATAAGAAATAGATTGCACTTGTCTCTTTGGACAAGAAAGCTAAAAATATTATAGTAAGTGCAGTCGATGACTCGATGCTGTAGAATCTGATTCACTGCCAATCGGCTAAGGAGATGTGACAGTATCTAGTTACTCTGATGGAAGGCACTGAAGAAGTAAGGGATGATAGAAGGTCCCTACTCAACCAGAAATATGAAGCCTTCAGGCAAGGGTCAAAAGAGACCATTGCAGATAACTTTGAGAATTTCTTCAAGATAGTGAATGGCCTAAGAGTGTGTGGCATAGTCTTCACCAATGGGGAGCTGAATGATAAGTTTCTGAGGTCTCTCACAAAGGAATGGGACAACAAAGTCTGTGCCATCCGGGAGTTTGGAAGACTAGCTGAGACAGACCCACAGAATCTATTTGGTAAGCTGATGTCCTATAAACTGCAGATCAATTCCAGAAAAGCTAAAGAAGAGAAAAGTCGCTTCTCCTCAAAAGAGAAGACAGTTGCATTAAAGGCTGACAGTTCAAGGAAGGGCAAAGCTGCCTCACCAGCACCTGCTCAAGAAGTAAGTGAAGAAGAAAGCTCTGAGCCAAGCACCTCAGGCTCAGAACTATCTGAAGGAGAGTTCTCATTTCTCTCTCGGCAGTTCAAGAAATTCTTGAACAAGAAGAAGCAATGGAGAGGCAAGGATTCCTCATACAGAAGATCACGACATGACATTGATCAGCGAAAGAAAGTCTAGAGTAGCCATGATAGCTATAACTCTAAACAGAACAAACAGATTTCTACTGACAACATTTGCTACTGTTGCAACAAACCAGATCACGTCATAGTTGACTGCCCCCACATGAAGAAGGAGGGTGGCAGAAGAGAGGAAAAGAAGTCCCCGTACCACAAGAAGAGGTCCGAGAAGAGCCTATTGGCCAAGAAGGGCAAAACTCTCAGCGACTCCGACTCATTTGAGTCGAGTTAAGAAGAGGAAGCCTACTTTGGGCTCATGGCTCAATCAGATGACTAACAAGAGCCCCAGTTTACTGGGGAGGTAAAATCTCACACTCCTCTCTCTGAATCTGAAAGTTCTGAGCATGATCATGAGGACAGATCTTCTGACGATGAGTCAAAACTTATGGCCCAGTACAAGGAGTTGATCATAACTTACGATAAATGTCGCCGAGTCGTGAAAACTCAGGCTAAAGAGATTAAGTCTCTAAGGGCTATTGAGAGCAGCTTGAGAGAAGAAGTCGCTAAGACTGACTCTCTTCAAGAGAACTTCAATTTTGCTATTGAAGAATACAATCAAGCTCTTAAGCACCTCGACCTTAAAGATGAAATCATAAAAGAGTTAGAAAAATAACTCGAGGCTGAGAAGAAACTTGTTGAAAGTTTCTCAAAGCTTAAGACAGTTCTTCCACTCGTTGCTGAATTCTCAGCTAAGGCCCAAGGAGTTGGACTAGGAAATGTTGCCGCTCCTAGTAAATCTTTTAGGAGAAACAAGGCTCAACGGAAGAATAAGGCCACCAAAAATGCCTTGGCCAAAGAAAAGGGGAAAGCCCCTCTAGGTCAGACTGTATTTAAGAAAGTCAACTTCCAACAAATAAGTTTAATCTGGACTCGTCCTATGGTCACATGACCATGCCTACTTATGTAGAGCCAAAGTCTCGGTACCAAGGATGGACTCGCCCTCGAAACTTTGGTGAGAGTGTTTTTAAGGCACCTTATGAAGAAGTGATTCTTCAGGGCTATGGTCCTATTAATCATGGCCACAACTTCAAGAAAGCACCTAAAGTAAAGCCCGTTGGTGAAAGGCCTTCGAAGGAGAAGAAGTCATGTGATTGCCATCACCATGAAGCTTCCTCCTCCAAGAGTGCTACCCCTGCTAGACCACCATCTCAAATGGTCAAGCAGGAGTACATAAGGCAAAGATAGAACATGTTTGACTGTTGGTGCTGTGGCAAAATTGGTCATTTTGACAGCGATTGTTGGTTTAATACCAGGAAGGTCACTACTCCTCAAGTTGGCAACATGAGATTGACCACTCAGAATGCTAATATTCGTAGGGGGAGTGTTCTAACCCGAGACCAAGGACCCAAACATGTTTGAGTTCCTAAGGCAAAGTGATCATGAATGCAGGTATGTCCAAAGGCCACAAAAATGCCAATCTGGTACTTGGACAGTTGATGCTCTCGGCACATGACCAGGATAAGAAGCCTACTCCAGAATTTCACTCCAGTCTGCAATGGACCAAAGGTCATCTTTGGAGGTTCAGACCGAGGGATAACTAAAGGCTACAGTATGATCACTAACGGTAATGTATCCTTTTCGGGTGTAGCTTATGTGGAGGGATTGGAACCCAATCTCATAAGCATAAGTCAACTATGCGACAAAGGATATATAGTTGAGTTCCACACTGACAAGTGCTTGATAAAGTCTGTTGAAAATATGGAAACAATTCTAACAGGCACTCGAAGCAGGAACATATTTTGTTTAAATTCATTTGTATAGATTCTTCTACACCAGTGTGTCTTTTGGCAAAAAATAGTGCATCTCTTGGTGACCAATGGCACAAGAGGATAACACATATTAATTTTAAAACTATTAATAAATTATTCTCCCAGAACTTAGTACGTGATGCCCCAAATGTCAAGCACGTCAAAGAGAGACCTTGTCATGCTTGCATAAAAGGCAAGCAAACAAGGGCTACATTTAAAAGCATTATAGGCAAAAACTCTAATAGGTGTTTACACCTACTTCATATGGACTTGTTCAGTCCACTGCAAGTTAGAAGTTTAGGAGGTAAGGATTATACGTTTGTAATTGTTGATGATTACTCGCGTTTTGCGTGGGTGTTCTTTCTGAAACACAAGTCAGATACCTTTGATATCTTTACAAATTTTGTCAGGCAGGTCCAGAATGAATACAACTGTTCTGTAGTCAAAATCAGAAGTGACAATTGAACGGAGTTCAAATCTGGGGCCATGACAAAATTTTTTGAAAGCCTATGAATCTTTCATGAGTTTTCCTCTCCTTGTACTCCACAGCAAAATGGAGTAGCTGAGAGAAGGAATATAACACTTATAGAGGGCTGCAGGACCATGTTGAGTGATGCTTCACTACCGGAGTACTTCTAGGCTGAAGCCGTCAACACTGCATGCCACGTGCAAAATCGAGCCCTCATAAACAAAAATCATGATAAGACACCTTATGAACTTCTAAAAGGCAGGAAACCAACAGTTTCATATTTTAGAATTTTTGGCTGCAAATGCTTCGTACTTAACAATGGTAAGTATCCATAGTAAGGAATACAGGGTTTTCAATAAAAAAACTCTGGTTGTAGAGGAATCCATACATGTTGTATTTGATGATACGAGCTTGCTGCAAAGCAAATCATCTAGTGTGCTTGTTGAAGATGAAGGTACAAGGCTTAAAGAGATCAGCGTGGATGAATCGACCGAAGGTTAAGATGAAAAGTTCATCAAGATCACCTCTCCAACCCCTATTGGAGAGGTAGAGGATAAAGATGAAAATATTGTCCAGGTTGATGAAGTCACTCCAGTGACTGAAGAAGTTCCAGATGCGAGGAATCTAGAGCTCAGACATCTGAAGGATCACCTAATGGAACAGATCATAGGAGATCCCCGGGATGGTGTCAGAACTCGTCGAGGTACAACTAACGAGAATCAATATTTAAGTTTTCTCTCAAAGGTTGAACCAAAGAAGTTTGAGGAAGCAAAATAGGAAGCATCATGGATCTTGGCCATGGAAGAAGAATTGAATCAATTCAAGCGTTGCAAAGTTTGGACGCTTGTTCCAAGACCCAAAGGTAAGAATATCATCGGAACAAAATGGGTATACAGGAATAAGTTGGACGAGAATGGGATAATCATAAAGAATAAGGTCAGACTCGTCGCCAAAGGATATCGTCAAGAAGAAGGGATTGACTTCGACCAGACATACGCTCTAGTGGCAAGACTGGTGGCCATCAGACTGTTCCTGGCTTATGCTGCACTGAAGGGATTCACTGTCTACCAAATGGACGTGAAGTCCGCCTTCCTAAATGGTGACATAAAGGAAGAGGTGTACGTGGAACAGCCCCCAGGTTTCGTTGATCCTAATTTTCCTACGTATGTTTATTTATTATCAAAAGCACTGTACGGTTTGAAACAAGCTCCTCAAGCTTGGTACGAAACTCTATCTACCTTTCTCCTCGAGAACAAGTTCACAAGGGGAAAGATAGATAAGACATTATTTCTTAGGGAAATTAAAGGCAAGATTTTGCTAGTGCAAATCTATGTCGATGACATTATATTTGGTTCTACAGATGACAACCTCTGTAAAAAGTTTTCTAAACTTATGCAAGGGAAGTTTGAAATGAGTAGTATGGGAGAGCTGAAGTATTTCTTAGGACTTCAGGTGAAACATTCTGAAGATGGAATTTTCATCTCTCAGACTAAGTTCACCAAGGAGTTGATTATGAAATTCGGAATGGAGAGTGCAACCTCTATGAGGACTCTAATGGCCTCAGCAATGTCTCTGAACAAGGATGAGAAAGGGAAACCTTTTGATGAAACCAAGTACAGAAGCATAGTTGGATCCTTGCTCTACTTTACTTCCAGTAGACCAGACATAATGTTCTCTACATGTATCTGTGATATATTCCAAGTGAACTGTAAGGAATCCCACTATGCTGCTGCAAAGCGGATTTTGAGATACCTTAAAGGTACACCAAATCTTGGCTTATGGTACCCAAGAAGTAATGACAGCGAACTAACCGGTTTTTCAGATGTAGACTTTGCAGGTAGCAAAGATGACAGGAAAAGCACTTCCGGGACATGTCAGTTCCTAGGAAGAAGGCTTATATCTTGGAGCAGCAAAAAGAAAAATTGTGTTGCAATCTCAACAGCCAAGTCAGAATACATTTCTGCTGGCAGTTGTTGTGCACAGTTGTTGTGGCTCAAGAATCAGCTAGAAGACTACAATATGAAGGTCAAAGACATTCCATTGTTCTGCGACTCTTCCAGCGCGATCGCAATCGCAAACGACCCAGTCTCGCACAACAGGACAAAGCACATCAAGATCTGATATCACTTCATCTGGGAGCATGTGGAGCAAGGGGATGTGGATCTGCAGTACGTGACAACAGATCGGCAAGTTACAGATATTTTCACAAAGCCGCTGGACGAGACCAAGTTCAATTTCTTCAAAACTAAACTTGGGCTGCTGGACAAAGAAGAATAGACCAAAGTGGAATAGTTCAAGGCTCAAGAATCTAGGACTCTTCAAAAAGGTCAAAAATTTCTCAAGAGGAAGGTAGCTCTCGAAAACTAAGTATACCTCTCGAAAAGTGAAGTAACAGTTCTCGAAAACTTAGACTACCTCTCGAGAAGATGATCTAGTTCTCAAAAGCTCAGCCTACTTCTCCAGAAGCAAAGTACTAGTTCTCGAAAACATACTCAACTTCTCGAGAACAAAAGACTGTCTCTCGAGAAGTCCCTTAAGTTCTCGAAAACTAATGACTCTACCTCTCGAGAAGCACTCTGAAAGCTCTTGAGGACTATGCGCTACTTCTCGAGAAGTCTATTAAGCTCTCGAGAACTATATCACACTTCTCGAAAAGTATAATGACAGCTCTCGAGAATTAAGCCTACTTCTCGAGAAATGCCCGTCTTTTCGACTTAAGTTTAATTTCTTCTGTTTTCGAAAACCTGTTTGATTTCAGTCCTGACCCTAGATTAATTAGACACTTAATTGATATTATTAGAATTATATATATATAAAGTTTTAGAAATCAATAATCAACCGACATTTAAAACTCCATCTTCTCGAGAACTTAGTGTAGAAATCAGAAAAGCTTTGTGTAGAAATCAGAAAGGGGGAGAGCTTAGTGAAAGAACAAGTGGAAAAGCTTACTACAGATGCAAAATCTCTCTGGAATGAAAAATTGACTGAGACAAATAAGAATGTTTTTGAACAAATCCAATCAGTAAAATTTCACACTTATGATACTGCAGTTTGGATGCACAATCAGATATTCCCTGACTTTCAAGCTGATCCTAATGTGATTCCACATTATCTGAGCTTCCTTGCTTAAGGTCAATCCACCCAGATGCCTCAACCTCAGATGCCTACCTTCTCTCCCAGGCAAGAAGATCAGGATCTCCCTCCTGCTTCCTATGACTAGGTTTGGGATGACATTATTCCTAAGGATTTACCAGAGATTCATACCTCTAAGAAGAGAAAGTATGGAGAAGGTCCTTCTGCAAGCAAGTTTGTTCCCCAACCAGATGCAGAGAAAAGGAAAGCAAAGGAGTTTGCTGAAGTTTGGAGCCCCACTTCCAAAAGCTTAATTCTTGAGACTCTTAAATTGGTGATGGACTACAATGAGAACAAAAATCTCCGCTACAGCTCATCTGATATGGAGTTATATGAGAAGTCCATGACCAAGAGAAGGATATATGATAGAGAATTTGGCAGGAATAATCCCAAAACTCCTCCTAAGCCTCCTAGATACTACCCTAAACCCTTCAGCTACCAAAGAAGACAGCAAGAGAAGCATGACAGACAACATCAAAGTAAAGAATGAACTCTTGTTTTTTTGTTTTTTGATAATTTGTATGAAATGATTGCTGATTAGAAATCTAAAACATTACATATATACAATCTCTAGTTTTGCCTAATTATGTCTTTAATTAATCTGTTATTGCATTTAGATTCAGTTTCATTTCCAGTTCTTTCTTAATTATCATAATTCACCTTTGTGTAGAGGGTTCTGACTTTTACAAATACGGGGAGATTGTTGGGTATTGCATCCACAATAACCCAGATTTGCATGAAGTCACCCTTGAACTAAGATGAATTAAGTTGTATTTAATATCCTTGTTTTAGCTGTGTGTTTGCAGATTACCATTGTTAAGTGTAGACCAATATCAGTCTACAGTGGGTCATGAACACAGGACTATACAGTGTAATCCCTCACTGTGTGACCCAAGGTGTTGTTTCATGTGTAGCCTCTCTATTGGGATATACTTCATATTCAAACCTTGGATCATGGAATGAAGATTGGACTTTTGGTGAGAAGAGAAAGATTTTTTTTTTTAAGTTTAGAAAATTCTTTAAGTCCACTTCTCGAGAAGTACATCTTAGTTCTCGAGAAGCTTAGCCTCTTAGTTCTCGAGAAGTTCTCAGAGTTCACGAGAAGTCCCAGCCTTTGGTTCTCAAGAAATCCAGACAGGTTCAAGAACTTTTCTAAGTCAGAGTTCTCGAGAAGTCTTATTAGTTCTCGAGAAGTCTTCTTAGTTCTCGAAAAGTATTGGCCAGTTCTCGGGATGCCTCAACTTTAGTTCTCGAGAAGTCTATCTTGGTTTTGAGAAGCTTGGCTAAAGTTCTCGAGAACTTCAAGCCCTATTTCTCGAATAGTCAAAGTTGCCTCAGAAAATCTCTCTAAGTGTTAGATCTCGAGAAGTCTCCATAGTTCTCGAGAAGTCAATTAGTTCTCGAGAACTCTGCCCTTTTTCTCTCGAGAAGTCCAGAATTCTTCTAAGCAGTATAGTTCTTGAGAAGTCCTGATAGCTCTCGAGAACTCAGTCTCTAGTTCTCGAGAACTAAAGGCACTTCTCGAGAACTGTAAGTTAATTTTTCAGAAAATTTATGTTAAGTACAGATCGGCCAAAATTTTCAAATGACTTGATGTGATTGGTCCACGTGTCGTCATTAATGTCTTTTCTAGCCGTTATGGGTAATCCTATATAAAGTCTTTTCATTAAGACCAAACCCTAACAATTACAAGGAGAAAAAATCCGTACATTTCTAAATTTCTGGATCGCCATTCTCTTTCCAAAAGAACACATTCGTCAGCCTCCGCCGCCGCTCATCAAGAAGATCAAACTTTCTGCTTTCGATTCAAGAAGACTTGCTGTTCAAGGGATCGTCATCTTCCTCTTGATCGAGTAGGTCAAAGTTTTCTCAGGTCAAATCATCAAGTCTTCTTCAACAGTTTCTAAAAGAGCCGCAAATTTCAAGAAGAAGACCTATGGCATAATATTTCCAGATCCGAGAGAAATTCTTGTTTATATTTTCAAATCTTGTTGTTATCTTGTAGAAGATTATTCTCCGAGTGTAGGAGCGTTGTTCTCCGAGTTTGTAGTGTAACGTCCCAATTCGCGCTAGGCCCCTCGCACGAGTTCTGGGTCAAGAGACTTGACTCGGGGTCAGGGTGCACTGACAAAAGGTGTCAAGTACGTTGAATGGAGTGGAGGGTTGAGTGATATCCAACAGATCGAAAGGAAATGGCCTAAGGTAAATTCGTCGGGTATCATTGTTGATACCCGACGAATTCGTTGAGAATGCCCGGCGATTCTCACCGATCGTCGAGAATGCCCGGTGATACCCACCGATCGTCGAGTATCGCTGACTGATACACAACGCACTCAACGCCAGGATTTTTGATTAGTTGGCTAAGTGAAATTCGCCGGGTATAATTGTTGGTACCCGACGAATTCGTCGAGAATGCTCGGCGATTCTCACCGATCGTCGAGAATGACAATTAATTCCCGTTGAATTTGACTTGTGCGTTTTCTTTGCCCAGGCAGATTCGCCGGCTTGTACAGGCGGACCGAACCAGACTTCGGGATTCGTGCTGGATGATTCCTTGGACCGGTCATTTCAAGTAAGACCTAATTTGGGCGGTCCAATCAGAGGGTGACATGTGGCAGAAGGGATTTAACCTAATACATCGGTTTATAAGAGAAGATAAAGCCGAACCCTAGCCATCCTTGCCGATCAATCTTGCCGTCATCGCGGACCTCGCAAAACCGACCGAGCCAAGGGAAGCCGTCGGAGCTCCTGGATGCGACCTTCTCTCTCTCTCTCTCTCCCTCCTTCCTTTGCCATGAAGAACAACGACACCAAGTAAGAGATGCCGCAAAGAAGGATGACTAGATCCATGGTCGGGAATGATGGTACCGCTGGAAACGAGGTGAGCTTCATCCCCTCTCCCTTAGTGCTAGATCTGTAGTTATATTCTAGGAGAGATATCGACTCCATAGAGTCTTGATGGTGAGGAGATGATTTCCTAGGGAAGCCATGCCTAGATTTGTAAATCTAGGTTTAGGTGTCTTCACCCTCCTCATCATTCAAAGGGAAGGTGAGAGAGGGATTCGTGAAAAAATATGGCTTCATGAGGGTTAATAAGGGTGGACGAATTTCTGGAGGAGTTTTTGGGAGATCGGTGCAAGGAGGAAGATGAACGGATGCCGTTCATCTCACCTTAAGATGCGTGCAGAAATCTGATTTCTGCACGCAGCGATCTTCGTGGCCAATTTCGGGGGTGTTATGGCAAGATCTAGGTTTTCGACTCAACACGAAAGTCGTAGCCCTCGAAATTATCTTTCCAACTAGTGTTTGCACATTTTTAGGCGATAGCTGTAGCCACAGGTAAGTCAGTTCGAATCTGCTGCGATTGGGGGAAATTCCATCCAGGAAATCTGTATCCTGTACGCAGCAGGCTTCGAGTGAATTTCTGGTGGGATGCGATCAAATATGGGCTTTCGACTAAACACGAAAGTTGTATCCCTTGAAATTATCTTTCCAACGAGTGGTTACACGCACTCGTCGGATTTCTGTAGCCTCGGGAATCCTTGGTCGAAGTTGCTACCCAGATTAAGGCTGCACCTAAATTCGGGGCTGTGTAACGTGGAATGCGATTTGGTGGAATTTAATGTTGCGATCCAACTCGAGGCTTGGGTGAAATCTTTCGACCTAATCATCATAGTGATATGATAAGTTGAGGTTATAAATCTGAATTCGTATAACGAGTTGTGGACAAGCTTAATTGAAGGAAAGACCCTGATATAAATGGGTAGTTATAAATTGTTAGATGTATAAATGATTTAACAATGGCCATGATGTATGTTGAATGGATAAAAGGGAATTAGTAATCCAATGCTTAGAGTGTCGTCTCCCTACGGGTAGCATTGTGGAAGTAACAAGTGCGGTGTTGAACGTCACTAGTTGGAATGAGATTGAGATGAGTAAAGTTGGACGGTTGGGGTAGGCCCTCGGTGTTCACGTCACGAGGCTCCTTCCGCATTTGATTGATGGTTGGGCTTGGTCCTCGGTTTTTACGTCCCGAGGATCCTTCCATGCCACGATATTGTGAAATTACATGTGGTGTGAGTCGACACGTGGTTTCGTAATCTCGGGTTAAGGATAGTGTGGCAGGTCTATGGGCTCGCCAATTGTCACACCGATGGGAGTTGACCGCTAGACCTTGGATGGTTGGGCTTGGTCCTCAGTGTTCATGTCCTAAGTCTCCTTCCATGCCAATTGAACGGTTGGGCTTTGTCCTCGTGTTCATTTCCGAGGCTCTTTCCGTGTCACGCATAGGCCAGTTCAGGGCTAGGATCTTGGTTCTCATTTAACCAAGAGAACACGCTGAGTCGTAGTATGCATGTGAGCTTCGCTGTTGTGTTCTTAGCGTTGAGGCGTATGGAGGCCTAGGCCAAGTAGTGTGGAGACCAGCCTAGTAGTGGAGATGACCGCTCTACTGTCACCGTTTGGCCATGACGGTTGACACCTGAGAGGTTAGCTTCCTGCTCGAATAGTGGGAACTATAAGTCTGTGTCGACATAGCGATTGCATGTGCTTGATCATGGGTGTGTCATTGCATTGCATACATAGCATTGCACTTCATTACATACGCAAGACCCTAATCGTATAAGTTTGTATGGGCACTCCTATACGATGAGTTACTTATTGTGAATGACCCTCAACTTATATGCTTGTATGGGCATTCATATAAGTTGAGTTACTTACTGTTATAACATTATACTCTCTTGCTGTTGTAGATGGTAGAATTGTAGAATAAGAGCTTGTTCATTTATACACTACTTTTATTGCAACCTATGATTTGTATACTTACTTCACCTGCTTATACTACTGTTTTATATATATTGTACCTGTTCCTTTCTCCGCCCGGTGCCGAGGAGTCGCCGGGGGAGCGGATGTTAAGCCACTTAGTCTTTAGGACTAACGGTTGCTACGTCTTCCTTTTTAGGAGGAAACCCCACAGGAGGAGCAGCAGGCTATGCAGCTGGACAGCCAAGCCAGGACGACAGGGCCTGAGGGGACGGTACCGTCGCTACCGTCCATTACAGATGTGAGTGAGAGAGATTTTGTTGTAGCCCTTCGGGGCAATTCTATTTACGTACTCTGATTATGTAGAATCTTGTTTAGCTTCTCTTTTGCTGTACTTTTGGACTTATGATTGGTGTGGGTTGACTTCTTTTATTATTATGGTTGGGTTGGCATTTATATGTTGATATTGGTTGAAGCCGGCAGGATAGGCATCTTGTGGTACAGGCTGACCCGAGTGTTAGTGTTACCGCAAGGCGGCTGTTCTAAGCATAAGACCCCTCTCATGATGTGTCTTGTGTTCCGGGAGGGGGGTCTTACATGTAGGAAGTTTTATCTTCCGAGTGTAGATTCATTTGGATCGAGTTTATAGGAACTTGGTTCCAAGTCGTAGGATTATTTTGAATCCGAGATAGTGGATTAGCCGAGTCTAGTGATTTGCTAGATCGGTGAGGTAAAGTGGACGTACCCAAGATTGGGGAACCACTATAAATCTTCTTGTCTTTCTGTAATTTCTTGATTTCTTGTGCTAGATCGCTAAAATTTTTATTCCGCAAATAGACGCACGATTCACCTATTCACCCCTCCTCTAGGTGATCTAGGTTGACAACTTTACACTTTCACCCGCCATCTATGCCAACGGTAAGTGCCATGTACTTTAGGTCTCTTTAACCGAATGACACGGAACAGGTACGGTTCCGCCTAACCCGTTGCTCACACAACAATGTCAATTTAAGCATAAAGCGGGTCAAGCTTCCCCGAGTCCCAAAATGATCAAACATGAACATAACCTAGTTATGTTCAAGGCTGGCTCCCAGGCCACCAAGTTGGCAGAATTGTGTTTCCGCCCAGTTTTTCGGGTGCACCTGCGAGTAAATCCCCAAGACTCCATATTGCAATCTACCGCATAGAAAACCCGAAAACAACCAAAGGCACGGAGTCTTCTCCGGCTAATCATTCATAATGAAACATCACCGATCCAG
This sequence comes from Platanthera zijinensis, assembly GCA_039513925.1. Lineage (NCBI taxonomy): Eukaryota > Viridiplantae > Streptophyta > Magnoliopsida > Asparagales > Orchidaceae > Platanthera > Platanthera zijinensis. Next base: position 213,499,904 of record CM077079.1, read on the forward strand.
ACCAACTTGTCCGGGTAGGCTTCACACACCATGCCTATGTCCGTATCTCGATTTCGGACTCTACATGCAAACAAGGGGGACTATTCACATCTACCCCAAGGAACGCCGCACACTCACCGCACACTCGTGGGAGCGGGTTTCCTTATGCAAAATAATGAGAGCTTCACATGCTCAAGAAGAGAATCGTTACCCTTGGGTTTCTCTTTGGCGCCATGGAAATCAATACGGATGAAAAGCACCGCGATGACCTCGCCTCTGTAGATCTGGACTCGTCTTGAGATTTGGCGCTCCGAATCTCCTCCGGCAACCGGATCTCTCTTGCTTCTCCTCCTTGCTCTCCCCTCTCTCTAGAACATAAAAAGAGATTGAACCAAAAGAAATGAGGGTCTTCAACCCTATTCTCGGCCTTAACCCTAGGATGGATAAGCCTGAGCCATTGGATCCTAAAATAAGGAAACGAACGATCACGATTTACCCTGAAAATAACATTTCTAGGTCGAACACGGCTTGCGACACGCCCGTTTCCAAGGCCATGTTCCACACTCGCCGTAAATCAGGAAAATCTAGAAAAGGACACGGCCTGTAACATGGCTTATGACACACCCATGTCACCCATGGACACGCCCGTGTCATGGGCCGTGTACCCCAATCGGCGCTGGAACCGTCACGTCCCGAACGGGACACGGGCTAAGACACGCCTGTGTCGACTTTAATACGCCCGTGTAAACCAGAACACGCCCATGTTCTGGGTCGTTTCTCTCAGTCGACACAGGACCAGAAACGTCCCGAGCACTACACGGTCATGTGACACGCCCGTGTCACATATCGTGTACTAGACACGCCCTGGGACACGCCCGTGTCCCAGGCCGTGTAACCTCCACAGCACAAACAAGCAAACTGCCCGAGCAGGACACGACCTCTGACATGCCCGTATCTCAGGGCGTGTTCCCTGTCTCGACACTCGTTGCCTGGATTTTCATCGACCACTCAGTGAGTCATCGAATACGCGCACGACACAGCCCTGGGACACGCTCGTGTCCCAGGCCGTGTGACCCTTACCAAGGCCAAAACTCGCCTCAAAATGCTGCTCGTTGCTCTTTTGAGTTTCGGGGTGTTACAACTCTCTTTCTCTTAAAAGAATTTTGTCCACGAAATTATCGAAAGGAAAAGATACACAAAACCAAAAGCAATGCCTCAGTTGAATAAATCTGGGTACTCCTCAAGCATTGTCTGCTCCCGCTCCCATGAGAGCTCCTCCCGACCACAATTGTCCCAACGGACCTTGACCATACTGATCTCCTTGTTACGAAGTTGCTTGACGTCAGAGTCCTTAATATGAACGGGCTTGACACTTATCGCCAACCCTTCGTCCACCGGTACTTGATAAACCGTGATCACCTACGAAGTCTCTTTCACCGCCTTTCGCAATGCTGATATATGGAATACATCGTGTAGACCACCCAACATCGCTGATAGCTCTAGACGATAAGCCGATTCACCAATTCGCTCTAGGATCTCAAATGGTCCAAGGTATCTCGGGCTCAGCTTCTTCAAGCGTCGCACCCGTGAATCACCCTTGAATGGCTTTATCTTAAAATACACCCAGTCACCAACAGCGAACTCCACTTTCCGATGCTTGGAATTATAGTATTTGGCCTGTCTATCCTGAGCGATCAGCAAACGCTCTCGAATGGTTCGTACCAAGGAAGTGGCGCTTTCCACCTCTTGATTTTTGTACAACCTCGCCTCACCCATTTCTAACCACGACAACGGCGTGCGACATTTTCTACCATATAGGGCCTCGAAGGGCGCCATTTGTATGCTCGCTTAGTAGCTGTTGTTGTATGCAAACTCCACCAAACACAGATGATCTTCCCACTACTTGCCGAAATCCAAGACGCACATGCGAAGCATGTCTTCCATCGTCCTGTTGACCCTCTCGGTCTGACCATCCGTCTTCGGATGAAAGGCTGTGCTGAACCTCAACTTAGTCCCCAGCATTTTCTGCACCAACCTCAAGTCATTGGACATAAACCGCCCATCTCTCTCACTCACGATGCTGCGGGGCACACCGTGCAGTCTAATAATGTTATCCAGATAAAGCTTTGCAAGTTTCTCCACCGAATCATCCTTCCTATTCGGAATGAAGTGCAACACTTTTGTCAACCGATCTACGATCACCTAGATGGCGTCGTTTCCCTTCTACGACCTTGGCAATCCATGCACAAAGTCCATTGAGATATTGTCAAACTTTCACTCCGGAATAGACAAACACTTCAAGAAACCCCCTTGCTTTTGGCACTCTGCCTTCACTATGGTGCAAGCCTGACATTTTGCCACATATAGTGCCACATCCTTCTTGAGTCCTGCCCACCAGAACAACTTCTTCAGATCTCCGTACATCTTCGTGCTCCCTGGGTGAATCGAGTACTTGGTATGATGAGCCTCGTACATCAACTCCACCCGTAAATTACCCACGTTTTGGACGCACAAACGACTGTCCTTCCTTAGCAGTCCATCTTCAGCCGTAAATTGGGAATTTGACCCATCCAAAACTGCCTCCATGATTTGCTTCATTCTGCTATCCAAATCCATAGCCTGCCGAATCCGATCAGCCAGGTCATACTGAACTTCCGTCCAGTTACATAGCGCTCCGGCGCTAGTCTGCTTGTCAACACAAGAGATATCTAACGCCTCCAACTCCTAAATCAACCGCTCGTCATGAACCGATAACCAGTTGGCTTGCGCGGGAGCCCTGCGACTCAACGCATCTGCAACTGCATTTCCTTTCCCGGGCACATAATGAATTTTGAATGTATAGTCCCCAAGAAACTCCATCCATCTCCGCTGCCTCATATTCAGATCCTTCTGGTCTAACAGGTATTTCAAGCTCTTGTGGTCGGTATAAATATCGACCTTTACATCGTACAAATAATGCCTCCACAACATCAAAGAAAAAATCACGGCCGCTAACTCCAAATTGTTGACCGGATAATTTCTCTCATGCACTTTCAGCTGACGCGATCCATAATCTATAACACTTCCATGATGCAGTAGCACGTAACCCAAACCACTACCCGAAGCATCGTTGTAGAACTCAAAGACTTCGGCCCCACTCGGGGAACTTAGCACTAGTGCTGTGGTCAACCGACCCTTCAACTCTTCAAAATCTTGCGCGAACTCTTGTGTCCAAACAAACTTCTGATCTTTCCTTGTCAACATCGTGAGAGGTAACGCTATCTGCGAGAAGTTCTCTACGAAGCGCCTGTAATAGCCGGCAAGCCCCATAAAACTCCAGATTTCCGCTACCATAGAAAACACAGGCCACTCCTGTATTGTAACTATCTTCGACGGATCCACCGCAATCCCTTCTCTACTTACTATGTGACCAAGAAATGCTACTGAGGGCAACCAAAACTCGCATTTGGAGAACTTTGTGTATAGATCGTTCCTCCTCAGTGTCTCCAAAACCAAATGCAGATGCTAGAAGTGATCCTCTTCGCACTGCGAGTACACTAATATGTCATCAATAAAGACGATCACAAAGTGGTCTAAGTACTCCCTGAACGTTCTGTTCATCAGATCCATGAACACTGATGGCGCATTAGTCAGCCCGAACAACATGACCGTAAACTCGAAATGCCCATATATCATGCTGAACGCTGTTTTTAGGATATCACTTTCCCTTATTCTCAGCTGATAGTAACCGGACATAAGATCCAATTTTGAGTACACCGATGACCCGACTAACTAATCAAACAGATCATCAATCCTTGGGATTGGGTACTTGTTCTTTTTCGTTAACTTGTTCTGTTCTCTATAGTCGATACAGAGCCGCAAACTTTCATCCTTCTTCTAAACGAAAAGGACCGATGCGCTCCAAGGCGACGAACTTGGACGCACATAACCTTGCTCCAACAACTCTTGAAGTTGAACCTATAAGGAGAGTGTGACACAGGTTTGGCACCTGACACTAGCTCGATCATGAAGTCAATCTCGCGCTGGGGTGGGGCTCCAGGAAGATTGTCTGGGAACACGTCAGGGTACTCGCACACTACTGGGATACTACCAAAAGTGGGCTTAGGCTTTGCAGCCTCCACTAGCATGAAGAACAGCTCTACACCAGCACGAATTGCCTTGACCACCTGAAGAGCAGACATTTAGGTCTTGCTCGACCCCTTCAAACCCACAAACAATGTCTCCCGGTCAGCTCCCAGCTTGACTTCCTTACGATTGCAATCTATGTATGCCTTCTACTCCGAAATCCAGTCCATACCAAAAATGACGTTGAACTATACTAGCGGTAGTAACGACGCTAGCAAGTCAAACTCCTGACTCCCAATACGAATCTTTACGGCACAAACTCTGTCTGCGTGCATAGAACACCCATTCAATAACAACACATCCAATTTTTCTTTCACCATCGATGAAGGAACTCTGATACGCGATAAGAAACCTTTGGACAAAAAGAAGTGAGAAGCTCCCGTATCGAAGAGTGTTCTCACCGGATTATCACAAATCAGAACAAAGCCAATACAAACAGTAATAAGCTAACAAGCACAAGGTAACAGTATTTAAAGCCAAATTGCTATAAATTTAAACCGTACTTGTCACCACATCCGCTTGTTTAATGGCCTCCTGTTGGCAAAGATTGTAGACTCTTGGTTAAGTCGGAGCATAATGGGATGCGGATGACTCAACCGCCTTGCCCTTTATCTCATAAGTTGCTCCCTGCTTCCCCTCGGAGTTTGGACATCCGCTTCAACAGTCACGGGCAAAATGCCCCGGCTTCCCATAAGTAAAGTAAGCGCCCAGGGTTCGGCCCGTGGTCTCTCCTGAAGCACTATAAGAAGGAGCTGGGCCCGAAGTCCTCTCCTTCTTAAAGAACTTATGATAACAAGACTTCGAGGTAGTCGGCACCTTAAACTTTGTCTTATTAACACTGAAGACTTTCTTTGCCTGCACATTCTTCATATCATTCTCCAAAGACTGGGCCGTGTTGACCAGGGTCAAGAAGCCCTGCGTCATTGGCCCTGAGAGCAGTAGTCTTAAGTCATCCCTCAGACCTTCATAGAATCGGTTTGTCTTTCACTCCTCATCAGCGAATGTAGCACTTGCATACCGACCCAAACGTGTAAATTTGTGGAGGTACTCATCCACGCTACTCTCTACCAGCACCAACTTCTGAAACTCGTTCTCCATTGAAATCCTCTGAGCCGAGGGGAGGTATCGAGCAGAGAACAGTCTCGAGAATTTTTCTATCGAGACGTCAGTAAGTTGTCTACCCCTCAAATGGTGTAACTCCAAATCTTCCCACCACAGTCTTGCGTCACCATCCAACAATAAAGTGGCAATTGTGGTCTTCTGCCACTCTTCCGTTTCTGTAGCTATCAAGAGAGTCTTCTGTCATAACATCGTTCGGTGCGCTACTTGCCTCAGAAACTGGATGTTCTTACGGCCCCGCACCACTCCTAATCACCTATAGACGTACAAAACACTGTTAAGTGACCGAACAATATTGCAAAATGCATTTATAGGAACACGCAGGTTCCTCAAACATGTGTATTTTCTTTCCTAAGTGGACATTCATGGGTTCTTTTTAAGTTATAACGATGATGCACACACTTGTGCTCACCACTCCTTAAAAGAATTCGCCAACCAATTCATTTAAGCATGACCTAAATCGGTAGTCTGATACCAAATTATAACACCCTTATCTGTCACATAGCATATAGTAGTAGGTCCGGCTGGGGCCCGACGCCATATACCACAGACAGACCGAAGGGTTACTAAATTAAACCATCCTTCCAATAACACACGTCCTATATAGAGCACATTCTAGCGGAAGCATTTTAAATGTTGCAAAGAAAAGAACCCAAGCCACAGCATGAATGTCCACCAAAATACCAGAAATAGGAATGAGCGTAAAAATACACAAAGTACTTGGCCTTATGGCCTTACATGAGTTTACTTTAAACAAATAGTGTCTTCCAAACATTGGCACGCAGTTCGGTCACACATGAGAGTAAAAGTAAACATTTGCAAATGCCTTTGAGGGCCGGCTCAGCAACAAGAGCTTCAGCCCGCTATTTACCACTAGGCTCCGCAGCACCTGCAAGCAACAATCCACCGCAACGGTGGCAAACAAAAGCAACGGTCAGCTAAATCTGACCAAATTATAATGACCTCACCCCTTTATTGGGGTGGCGGTGCTCCTTCCCAGCAATGCATTTGTATAGTCCAATGATTAAAGTGAAAGTACAACATTTGTAAAATATACCATAGGTACAGGCCCGTACGGCCACACACCTCGTGCTCTCAGGGAACTTAATCGGTTAACCCGGTCCGAACCCGGTCCGTTCCGCGGTCCACCACCACCCCCAGGATGGCAAACACGTGAGCATTAATGTCCTTTCAGCCGAAGCCTAGACTCGCTCTCCAAGCCAACTTTCACTGAACAACTAGGAGTGGGTAAGGTTCCACCCGCCCGTTGCTCACCTCGCCATAATAATACAAGTCATCGGCGTGGGCCAAGCTTCCCGCAGTCCCAACATATCGATAAAGCAATCGTACATAACTGGGTTATGTACACGGCTGGCTCCTAGGCCACCGTTATGGTAGAACTTTGCTTCTGCCCAGATTTCTTGGTGCACCTTGGAGTTAATCCCCAAGGATCCCTACTGCAACCTACCATTTGGAAAACCCAAAAAACAACCATCGTAATGGAGTCTTCTCCGACCATTCACGCATAATGAAACATCACCGATCTAGACAAAATTGTCCGGGTAGGCTTCACACACCATGCCTATGTCCGTACTTCGATTACGGACTCTACATACAAAACAACGTGGACTATTCATGTCTGCCCAATGGAATGCCTCGCACTCACCGCATACTCGCAAGAGTGGGCTTCCTATGCAAAAAGGAAAGAGGACTTCACATGTACAAGAAGAGAATAATTACCCTTGAGGTTCTCTTTGGCACTATGGAGATCTAGACAGATGAAAAGCACCTCAATGGCCTCGCCTCCATAGATCTGGACTCGGATCGAGAATCGGGGCTCCGAAGCTCCTCTGGCAGCCGAATCTCTCCTTCTCCTTCTACCCTTCTCTCCCCTCTCTCTAAGGCTTTTAGAAAGAGAAAAATCAAAGTAGAATGAGCGTTTAAAACCCTATTCCGGGCCTTAACTCAGCAAGGACCAGCCTGGGCCCTTGGATCCCAAAAGATGGAAACGAACGACCAAGATTCGCACTTAAAACCAATTTCCCGGGCCGAACACAGCTTGTAACACGCCTGTGTCCAAGGCCGTGTTCCACACTTGTCGTAAACCAGGAAATACAGAACAGGACATGGCCTATGACACGGCTTAGGGCACTCCCGTGTCAACCATAGACACGCCCGTGTCATGGGCCGTGTGCCCCAATCAAAGCTGAAACCGTCGCATCCCAAACAGGAGATGGGCTTAGACATGCCTGCGTCAACCTTTGATATGCCCGTGTCAATCGATACATGCCCTTTTTGCGAGGCGTGTTCCTCACTCGATACAGGACCAAAACATCCTGAAGAGGACACGACCATGTGACACGCCTGTGTCATAGGCCGTGTGCCGGACACGCCCTGGGACACACCCGTGTCCCAAGCCGTATAACTTACTCGACACAGCCCAGCTAATAGCCTGAGAAGGACACGTCCCTAGACACGCCCATGTCCCAGGACGTGTGACCCTTACCAGGCCCTAAACATGGCTTCAAATGTTGTCCGTCCCTCTTTTGAGTTTCGGGGCAGTACAACTTTGGTCATGTCTGTTCGGAGGCTTCAGCCCTACTTCCTAGCACACTCTATCAGAGTGGTGACTAACTATCCCCTCTACAACATCTTTGAGGGGGTCAAATATTCAAGAAGGTTGGCAAATTGGTCGGTGGAGCTGAGTTAATTTGATATATCTTTTGTTCCCCGCTTCTCGATCAAGGCTCAAGAGATGGCTGACTTTCTAGCTAATTATGTGGAAGTAGAGGAGGTTGAGCTCACTCACTTAGTTCCTTGGAGGGTAAAGGTGGATAGCGCATCGGGGAGACATTCATTGGGGGTAGGAGTGATCTTTAAATCCCCCAAGGAACGAAGATCGAGAAAACGGTGGTTGTTCACTTCCTCATTAACAACAACCAGGTCGAGTACGAAGCTGTGATCATAGGGCTTCGGTTAGCCAGGGAGCTACGTATGCATGATGTGGAGGTGCTAACGAATTCCATGGTGGTGGCCTCCTAGATCAGTTCCTAGAGGGTATGGATAAAAAATAATTCAAGAACAAGTCAGCAAACTACCTCATGCGTGAGGGGAAGTTGTATCGCAAGACCCTCTCTAGGATCCTAGCACATTATGTGGCTGAGGAGGAGGTCCAGAGAATCTATGAAGAAGTTCATGCCGGGGAATGTAGGAGTCACTCGGGAAGCAAGACCTTAGAAGGGAGGATAATGTGGCAAGGGTACTTTTGGCTGACCCTAGGTCGAGATGCCGCCGAGTTTTCTAAGAAGAGCTAAAAGTGCTAGCTATTCGCCTCACTCCAACTACTATCAGCCCAAAGGCTAAGGAGCCTCACCGTGCCGTGGCCCTTCATCATTTGAGGAATGGACCTGGTAGGGCCCTTCCCTAAGACCAGCGGGCAGAGGAGATTCTTATTGGTGATGATCGACTATTTTTCTAAATGGTTGGAGGTGAAGGAGCTAGCCATGGTAACTTCCCAAGTAATCCAAAACTTCATATGGGGGGAGATCATTTGCAAACATTAGTTGCCCTAGGCCATTATCACGGGCAATGGGCCTCAGTTTGCCAGCGCGGAGTTCATCAGTTTTTGTGAACTATTTGAGATGGATTTCTGATTTGCCTCGGTCCACCACCATAAGAGCAACGGGAAAGTGGAGGCGGCGAACAAGATCATTGTGAACTTGCTGAAGAAGATGGTAGAGAACTTGAAGGGGAGCTTGGTGGAGCAGCTCCCCTCGGTCTTGTGGGCCCTTAGAACTACCCCCAATACGGCCACCAGGGAGACCCCATTCAAGCTACCAATAGAATTTGATGTTCAGACACCGCGGGTGGTGGCAGCAGAGGAAGGCAGGGAAGAATGGAGAGTCAAGAATAAGGAGGAGCTGCGACTCTCCCTGGAACTGACGGAGGAGCTCTGGGATGTGACCACCGTTAGACAAGAAGAAATTATGTGGCGGATAGCTAAGTATTTTGACAAGCATGTGAGAATAAAACAATTCGCGGAAGGGGAATTGGTCCTGAAAAAAGTAGATGATGCGGGTAGATCAGCTAACGCGGGAAAGCTCAATCCAAACTAGGAAGGTCTATATATTGTGAAAGAAGCATTGAGGTTAGGAGGGTATTGCCTCCGGAATGTGGAAGGCGAGACCCTAAGTCACACCTGGAGTGGTGACACATGAAGCGTTTCTACCCATTAATCATGTATATATATCCCTTTGGTAAATATGAAATATCTTGATCTTCTAGCTTTTCTTGCAATAGAATTTGTGACAGGTCATTTTCAAAATATAGATCCCTAGCAGATCCCGCTATCAGGCTCTCACCTAGCTGATAGGGCTGGATGTCACTCGAGAGAGTCTACCCAGACCCCGAGCAGATCCCGTTGTTAGGCTCTCACCTAGCTGGCAGGGTTGGATGTCACTCGAGAGAGTCTACCCGGACACCGAGCAGATCCCGCTGTCGGGATTTTATCTAGTTGACATGGTTGGATGTCAATCGAGAGAGTCTACCCGGACCTCGAGCAGATCCCGCTGTCAGGCTCTCACCTAGATGACAGGGTCGGATGTCACTCGAAAAAGTCGACCCACACCCCGAGCAGATCCTGCTGTTAGGCTCTCACCTAGCTCGCAGGGCTGGATGTCACTTGAGAGAGTCTACTTATAAACCGAGCAGATCCCGCTGTTAGGATTTCATCTAGCTGGCAGGGCTGGATGTCACTCAAGAGAGTCTACCCAAACCCTGAGCAAATCCTGTTGTCAGTCTCTCACCTAAATGACAGCGATGGATATCACTCGAGAGAGTCTACCCAGACCCCGAGCAGATCCCGATGTCAGGCTCTCACCTAGTAGGTAGGGCTGGATGCCACTAGAGAGAGTCGACCCAGACCCCGAGTAGATCCCGCTGTCAGGCTTTCATCTAGTTGGAAAGGATGGATGTCACTCGAGAGAGTCTACCCTGACCCCGAGTAGATCCCGTTGTCAGGCTCTCACCTAGCTGGCAGGGATGGATGTCACTCTAGAGATTCTACTCGGACCCCGAGCAGATCCCGCTGTCAGGCTTTCATCTAGCTGGCAGTGTTGGATATCACTCGAGAGAGTATACCCGGACAACAAGCATTTCCCAATGTTAGGCTTTCATCTAGCTGGCATGGATGGATATCACTCGAGAGAATCTACCCTAACCCCGAGCAAATCCCATTGTCAGGCTCTCATCTAGCTGGCAGGGCTAGATGTCACTCAAGAGAGTCTACCCGGACCCCGAGCGGATCCTGCTACCCAGTTTTCACCTAGACGGCAGGGAAGGGGCCCTCGTTGGACATGATGGTTGCACTATAGCTAAGTCTCGGGTTGCTTTTGCTGTCAGGCTTTCATCTAGCTTACAAGGCATTTGAGCCCTCAGGAGACGTTGCAAAGTGCCTTGAAACCTAGTCCTGGGTTGCCTATACTAGCCAGAGAAGCTCGAGATCTAGAGGATTTTGGGGGAAGTCAAAAACTTCAAAGAAATCTCACCAAACATGGATCTCAACATCCAGTAAAAGGCATTCAAAGGTAAAACTTCGGGAAAAGACCAAGGGCAGGGAATCATACAGGCGATTGTGAGTGATCAAAGCCTGTTCTCGCAAATTGTCCCATTCGTGTGTGAGCTTATGTAGTGAGAACGGCAAAAAGCCTTGGCTACGATCCTGTATGCGTGTGAGCCTACGAGGCGAGAACATCGCGAGAACTTTCATGAGCGGCGAGTTCGAAATAAAAATATATCAGCGTGCACGAGCCAATTGGGCATGAATGGCATGGGATCTAGTCCTATACATCGAGTTAAAAAAGTTGGTAATTTATCAGATTGACGCAGAGGGAAGTCCGTATATAATCTCATGAGATATCGTGATCATGGAACTCTTAAGAAAAGGTGCGAGATGAACGCGTTTCCACATAGCAATGCATTCGAAATCAAAACACATAAGAAAAAAAGGATTTCATAACAAAACTTTGCTTCATATTTTCAAGGAATGGTTACATTTCGCAAAGGGCGGAGCCCGGGAAAAGAAATTACAGCGAAAAATAAAAATGAGAGCTTTAGGGCAACGATGTTGACTGCTCTCTCTCTCCAGAGATGTCATCAGGGGTTCCCTCTTGTTCCGGGATGGGCAAGAAGAGTTCTGGGAATAAGATCTCGGTCGTCACCTTCTCTCCATCATTATTCAAGAATCCAGGCTCCCTCATGACCTGGAGCGAGTGCCTCGCCGCTGCGATGGCATTCTTCTGCATCATCAGCTCAATCTTATGTGGAACATACATTCAAGCCATTTCCCTACTCCCGAGGGAGGAGGGACCAGCGAATCGATCTATTTCTTATTCTGGGCCCTAATTCTCCGATTCTCCACCTCGAGCTGGACAATGTGCACATCCTTTTGGGCGACAGTCGCAGCATCCTACAGAATAATCAAAGGTTAGTGCGAGAACAACATTCAGTGAACGCGCATCAAATAAGAAAGGCTTACCACTCCAGCCTCTCGCAAGGCGAGGTCTTTCTTTGCGATGTCCAGATCCCGCTTCAAGTTTGTAACCTCTTTGCAGAGCTGGGAACACGCATCACTTACAATAGCCAGCTGTCACGAGAGGCGGAAGCCGCAGCGGGCTGACATGTGGGCGAGTTTGATGGCATAGAACTAAGCTTGCGAGGTCTCGTAATCGAGTGACTTCATCAGCACAATATCATAGTAATCGGCGTTGTCTCGCCCATACATGTCGAATGCAAGTGCATAGGCCTGGCCCGAGGCCATCTCGCCCGATTGCAAGGACGGGAGCACTGTGGAGTGGAAGCACTTTTGGCTTCCCGATCCCATACCAGAAGGGGCTTGCCGGCGTCATCCAGCACCCTCTTGCCCAGGACAAAGCTCCTATGGTCCTTAGGCTCGGGTTTCTCCTTTGCTGCCGAGGTCCCGCCGACCTCGCCCACTTCCTTTTCTACAGTCTCGCCAGCAGCACTCGCGGGGAAATTTGAGGCAATTTCCTTGCCCTTGGTTAGAACTGTTGTTTGTTTCTTCTTAGGAGGTGGTGGGGGGAGGTGTCAGGCTTTCTCTTCTAGATGCTTGATCTCAGCAGCGATTTCATTGTGCCTCTACAGGCTGCAGCGACAGCCTCTGCACGTGCCATCTCAGAAGAGAGTGCAGCGCTGCCGGCTTAGGGAGGGTTGAAAGGGAGATCTCGCACCCATGCATAGGTATCGTAAGTTTGAAAAACTCTAAATCATGTAGCCTTTAGGATTAAATGCATGCGAGAACTACCTTCCTCGACGAGAACTGGAAGAAGCTTGTCAACGTTCCTCTTAAGAAAGGGAGCGTCAAAAAACTTCCCAAAGAGGAATTGGTGAAGCTTGGCCTTATGATCGTCAATACTGGGAGGGAGGTAAGTAGATTCTTCCTGTTTGATTGACGAGAGTGGGAGGTTGTCGAAGTCGCCAGATATGAAGATGAACTTTTTGACCCAGTTATGATTTTTTTGGGAGACCTTTTACCTTAAGGTTGTTACTAGAGAAGAACGCGATCCCGTCCCTCTTGGAGAGGAAGTTGAATAATTTGCGGAAGATAGGAAGGCTAAATTTCATTCCCTTCGACCGCAGGTAGCAGGCAAATGCGACTAGTAAGGTTATAGAGTTGGGGTTGAGCTGCACGGGAACCACGCCGAAATAGCGGAGGGATTAGCGAATCTCGGACCAAATGGGGGAGGTGAAGCCCCACTTCGAAGTGCTCGGTAGGGATAGCGAGTTCATAGGGCAAGAATTGGTTGATCTCCTAGTCTTTTCCCAGATTTCACGCAGTAAAGCCCTACATGACGTAGAGGTTCACAAGCGAGTGATACTCATCTTTGGACAGGTTGCAGTTCACGAATGTGTAATCGGCGAAAGCATTCACGCACTTAGTTTGCCCTTCGGTATCCCTTGTCATCTCGCCAGAATGGGAAAAAGAAATAAAGGAGGCGAGTGCAATAAAAAGAAGAGGGATTTGGAGGCTATTAAATGTGATAATTAGCGCGATAGGTAGGGATCTATTTATCGAAATTAGGTTTTGTATCTATTTATGTTTTGTTATGAAATTTAACTAATGTTATGTTACATTTTGTTCGTAGGTTCAAGCCCAAAAACTTGGTGGGATGAACCGACTATCAACCCGAAAAGGCAAGTGTACCTATCAAATTGTAGTACCAAGGTCGTATTTAAACATGGGGTTTTAAAGTACTTCCACTCACGCTTGAACTATTATCCTACTGAAAGAAAGTGGGTTATAAGAATTTTTTTAAATTAAAACTAAAGATAATTTTTTAACGAAAACTTATGATGAAAAAGGCTAGCATTCGATCAATGATTCACCATGAAATGAGACGAGAGGGATAAAAAAATATAGATTTAAAATTACAAACGGTCGTGACGGATCCGAAAATAAGACAAAATCTCGCTAGAGCATTAGGTCTCCTAACTTATAGACGCTTTGATCGAAATCTCTTTACAAATCAAGAAACCTAAAGTTGCATCATCGAGGTGATCCGCACTATTGGATTTGACTCAAATCTGGAGGATTTACGTCATCCTATCTCTAGGGTTGCGTGCAACTCCTTCCTTCTTTTAGTGATCTTTCAAATCAACGAGTCTCTCGACTTCTATGAAATGAGATCAAAGGCCTACTACCGTATATCAGAAATACAGAGTCGGCGCGAAAAAAGTCAAAGATGGACCGATAATAATTTAAACAAAATTAAAACTAAGAAATAAGAATAACCCTCATCTCACTTCATGGCTCCTCACGATTAAATGCTAAAAGAAAATTAGCAACTCATAATGGAAATTGAAATCAAACTATGATGAAAGAAATTCATTTTCATTACTTGCAAAAATAAAAGAGAACACAATATTTAAAAAGGGCAATATTATGTTAAGATAAAAAAGATTACAATAATGAAAAGACCAACAATAATGAAAAGAAAATAACAATTCACTAGCTCTCTTGCTCTCTACAACTCAACTCAAAAACTTCACTAAACTTCTTAACATAAAATTGCTTACAAAAAGTGTCTTTTAACAAGGAGGAGAGGGGTTACTTTTATAGGAGATGGAGAAGCTTCTAGATTAAGGGGAGATAAGGGGTGGCCGGCCATGTATAAGGGGGAGGATGCATGCATGACATTAAATTAAGGGATATAAAAGAGGAGGTTCAATGCATGTAATTTATGGAATGGAAAATAGAAAATATAAAATATAAGGGGGGGGGATGAATGAGCTTTAAAGAGCAAGAGAGAGGATAAAGAGAAGATGCATTTGGAATAATTAAGAGGGAGGGGAGGAAGGTGGCCGGCCCTATGCATGGGAGATGTTCATGCATTCAATAAATGATGAGGGAAGAGAGAGAGGCTGCTTGGTGGGCTTGTTGGTGGGCTCGAGTTTGAGGTTGTGGGCTGCTTGGGAGGGCTCGGGTGGAGGGGCTACATGGTGAGGAGGACTGGCCGAGCATGGATTAAGGGCTGCTCCAAGTAGGCTTGAACAAGAGGGCTCGGGTAGGCTGCTTGGAAGGGCTCGGGTGGAGGGGCTGCTCTTTATTGTTGGCCGAGTAACATGTAGGGGCTGCTCCAAGTTGGTCTTTATCATAGGCTCGGGTTGCACTAGTGGGTTGCATCATTGTTGCATGATTTGAAGGAGGCTCGGCCAACATGTAATGGGCTGGACTTGAGCTTGAACCTACGAACAAAATGTAACATAACATTAGTTAAATTTCATAACAAAACATAAATAGATATAAAACATGAAACACAAACTAACAAGAATAAAATAATAAAACTAGAAATTATCATAACACAAAGGACATTAAATAAAACATAACAAGCATAAGATTGCATAAAATATATAATTAAACTATATTCGAACAAAAAGACATAAAACATGAAATAAAAACATAACATGTATAAAGTTACATAGAAATATTATAAAACCTAAGAATTTCTTATACTAAACTAAACCAGAAACGATGACAAAAACTAGTCATAAATTCCCCCATGCTAGAGTATTTGCTTGCCCTCAAGCAAATGGAAATGAAAACTAGGGAAAAGAAATGGGAAATAAACAAGCAAATTTAGGTTTCATAATTAAGAAAAACAAAATATGAAAAATTAAACTATCCTAATTCCTATGTTAACAACTAGTGGGGTGAGAAGTGTACAATAGAAAACTTGAAAGTGGAGAACTAAAGATATCAATAGAACATAAAGAAGAATTACAAATTTCTAAATCCCTAAAACAAGGCATCCAAAATTAATGAAAATAAGAAAGACAAGAGTAGAGATTCTAAATAAATGGCGCATTGAAGTACTAGGTTGCTAGATAAAAATTAACCCCAAAATACCTCGAGGTAACGTCCAAAGAAATCCATCAATGATGGTGGCCATAGGCTTGTCTGTTCATACTTTCTCCACTACGCAAATTTACGTTCTAAAGATTAATAGGACTTCTAATAGGCATTAAAACTCGGTTTAGGTAAATGATTAGGAAATGAAAGCAAGGATAAACATGAGGGCTTAAACACTAAACCAAGGTGAGCTTAAAATAAACATAGAAATAGGAAATACTTAAAGTAAACATAAGGCCATGATCTTTTTTTCTTTTGAATATATTGGCCAAACCAAACTACTTTTTTTCTTTTTTTTTCTTATTTTTTGATTTGCTAACATTTTGATAATAACACATTTTTTTCATAAAAGAGAGCTCCAAAAATAGGCTTTAAAATTTCCTTTTCATTTCAAAGATAATACCCCTTCACAAAAATGATTTTTAAGCTCAAAGTTTTAGTGTGAAAAATAGGAAAGGAATTTTGGCTTTGGTGAAAATAATGAAATAAAAGTGGAGCTAAATCAAAAAAACATGGAAAAGGCCCAAAATTGTTTTGCAATGGTAAATTTTTTTGGTGGGCAAGAAAAGCTCAAACGAGTCAAAGGGTGGCCTAAATCATTTCTAAAGTACGTAAAAACGATGCACATGCTTTGAGAGTAGCTAGGGACAAGTTCTAGACACCAAGAAAGACTACCCCACAAATGAAAAAGAGCTAATATTACTTATCAACCATTTGTACGTAACTAACCGAATAAGAAGAGCAACGACAAATTGCTAACTTAAAATGAGAAAATAGATGCCTATATTTAAGAACTAAGAACTAGTAAAACTAAGCTATGTTAAAATGAAAAGTTTAGCAAACCTTTTCAAAGAAATCTATCCAGAACAACAAAACCGCACGGGCCTACACATCACTAGAAGAAACATAAAAATAAAGATGGAAAATAATTTTCGATTTTGTTTTTCAAATAAAATTTAGCAATTTTTTGATTTTGATGGATTTTGATTTTATAATTTTTTGTGGGTTTTGAATTTTCTAATTTCTTTTTTGGATTTTTGATAAAATAATACTCCTAAAAAGGCTTAATATAACTATACTATTTTTTTGTGATTTTTTTTTTAAAACATTTCTTTTTTTTTGGAAGCAACAAAGAAAGAAAACAACTAAACCCTCCCCATGCTTGGATTCTTCATTGTCCTCAATGAAAGAAACAAAAAGAAAAACGAGAAAGAGAAGGAGATTGAGAAGGAGAGAAAAAAATGCAGAAAGTAAATTAAATAAAAAGAAAAGGACTTCCTCGGGTTTGTGAGATGAAGGCGGATTTCGCTCCCCCATGCTTGCTTTTTAACGTACATGATCATCTGTAGGTTTGACTTGATCCATCTTGATATCAGCAACGTTGGAGCGGCGATCACGAACTTGCACTTGTCTTGCCAGCGGAAGAAAGAGCAAAATAAAAGTAGAAAAATAAAGTCTGTGGGCAGGTGCCCAAGATTGTTCTTTATTACAACAATATAATGTTCGAATAATAAAAATAAAAGTCTTCATAATTATTAAGAGAAGTCCAAAAATAAAAAATAAAAAAGTTTCACATGATGATAAATATTCAGGAGTCCAAGACAAGATCCTCCATTGTAGGAAACACAGAATCATTTGAAAAATAAAGTTTAAGTCTATGTCAATTCACTTTAAAATCACCCTTATCGGGGTGCGAAAGCAACGCAGTTCCATCAGAAAAGACTTCCTTGATCGTAAACGGTCCAGACCAACGAGATTTAGATTTTCCAAAGAAAATACGTAGATGTAAATTTAAAAGAAGAACTTGATCGCCTGGCATAAAATTTTTATGGTGGCGAAAGTTCTTATCGCGATAAATTTTTGTTTCAGGGTCGGGTGGTTTATCAAAATAATTTTTCAATTTTTTATCATTTTCAAAAATAAGATTCTCAAGATTCTTTTGTCTAAAATAAGAGTCATTTTCGAATTTTGATTGTACAGACATAACAGTGTTTTCAAAAACATTTGATGAAAGTTCAGAAAAAGAAGACGAGAAATCCTTTGGAGAAATATAGGAGTCTTCTTTTAATTCATCAATGAAAAAATAAGAATCATCATTTTGTAAAGAGTTTTTCATAGATTTGTTAATATCAAATGTAACTTCCTCATCTCCCATATGAAGAAAAAGTTTCCCGTCACTCACATTTATGATTGCGCGAGCGGTGTCTAGGAAGAGATGACCAAGGATAAGAGGGACCTCGATGTCCTCTTCAATATCGTGAATGAAAAAATCCACCGGGAAGATGAATTTGTCGACCTTCACTAGCACATCCTCCACGATACCTAACGGATAATTAATTGATCGATCAGCTAATTGAATACTCATTTCCGTAGGGCTGAGAGTGCCCAAACCTAGCTTTTTAAATAATGAAAAAGGCATCAAGTTGATGCTCGCACCTAGGTTTGCTAGCGCGTGTTTTACAAAAAGGTCGCTAAAAACACAAGGAATTGAAAAACTACCCGGATCATTTTTTTTTGAAGATTAGAGTTTTTAACGATCGCCGAGCATTCTTCATTTAACGTCACGTGAGAAAGATTTTCCAATTTCTTCTTGTTTGTTAATAAATCTTTAAGATATTTTGTGTACTTAGGCATTTGGCTAATCGCTTCATTAAATGGCAAATTAATATGAATTTGTTTAAACATTTCAAGAAAGAGGTTATATTGATCATCTAGCTTATTCTTCCTAAGCTTAGCGGGGTAGGGAGGTGGTGGAAATTCTTTTAAAATCTCGAGATCATTATTTTTAAAATCATCATTTTCTTTTTAAAAATGGAAGTTTCTTGTTCATTTTCAAAAATAGAGTTTTCTTTTCCAAAAGTTGTATTAGTTATTTCTTCGTCACTAATTCGTTCAGCAGTAGGAGAGGCAATCACCTTTGGCTCTTTCCTTGTGGTGGGCTCATTAATAATCTTACCGCTCTGAAGGGAAATCGCATTTGCGTGCTCCCTTGGGTTAGGTTCAGTGTTCGAGGGAAGAGTTCAAGGTGGTCTCTCGGAAAAAGCCTTGGCAAGTTGCCTGACCTGGTTTTCTAAACTTTTCACATAGCCAGTTAGACTTCTAATATTAGCTTCATTCGAGCTTATATATTTAGAAAGGATCTCCTCCAAAGGGGGAGGTTTTTGAAAATTTTGGTTTTGATGTTGTGGTGGTGGTGGTGGAGTAAAATCGTGTGGTGGATGTGTGGCATTCGGGGGATTACTCTAAGAAAAATTTTGATTGTTACGCAATCCAAGGTGATATGACTTTGAAGAAGAATTAAAACCAGGCAGAGCAAAAAAATTAGAAAAAGCAGAAAAATTATTGGCAGAATTGTTGCGCGCTAGGGTTCGAAGAAAATAAACGCAACCGAACTAGCAACCCAATGAGGCAAGTATACCTATCAAATTGTAGTAAGGGGACACAAGTGTCGTATTGAAATCCGGGAACTGTTGAGTATGCTTACTCACACGAAAACTATTATCTTATCGATGGAAAAACTAGGGTTTTAGAAAATCTTATTGCAAGATAGGAAGTAAAGCAATACTAGAAAGAGAACTACCGCAATTAAGTAAAGAGCATAAGAAAATCGATTACTACGAAAGGTTGAAAAGATGAACTTGAAATGCACTCGATCAAGAATCACCTCGGCTAAAGACGATTAAGAAAATGCGATAAAAATCTAAGCTTAATAGGATAAAGGTCCTTGACCGTGGAGGTTCCTAAAGCTTGAACACGCTTCTCTCGAAGTCGTGCCCAACTGAGTTTAGGAAGGTCCGACCGAATCTCGTCTAAATCCGAGGCCTAAAACTCGCTTTATGCGGTGAACCCCACAATTGGATTTTACTCCAATCCGGGAGATTTGGAGGTCTTCCTCTCTCGAGGGGTGCGTGCAACTCCCTTTACTCTTGAATGCTCACTTCATTCTTTCGGCCTCTCGGCTAGCTCAGAATGAAAGCAAAGGTAGAGAGTATATATCGATGATATACCTCCAACCCGTGATTAATCAAGAGTAATTCAAGGCCCTAACCTAAAAAGAAATGATTAATTAAAACATCATAACTTAATCGCTCGAACCTTGGATCATCAAGATCGAGTACAAGGAGGATTAGTTAATCATATTGGAGTGGAGGAGGGGGGATGAGTAGTAAAGCATATAAAGGAACACAAGTAAAGAAAGAACACTTCTATTAATGAGAAGGAGCAAGTTACACTATGGAAAAAGAGGTTACAAGTGCATGAATTTAAAGTCCTATTCTGGCCCTACAAGTAGCACTAAGCAAGAGCAAGATTACAACAAAAGCTAAAACAAACTAAGATTAAACTAGGGTTAAACAAAAATTACAAAGAGAGGGAGAGAGAGAGAGAGAAAAGCATAAAAACTAGAAAAGGACCCAAGAACCAAAGGGGCAGAACCTCCCCCTCTCAGCCAAAACTTGCTGAAATGAAGAGGGGGGTCTCAATTTATAGATTTTTTCTCATGGGTTGGTCACGCCCTCCGACACGCCCTAGGGGGGCGTGTCAGGGGGCTTGACAGTACTATGTTGACCTCGGGCTCTAGACTATGGCGGGAAGGATCATTGCCTTTGTACGTCAGTTGACACGCCCTCGGTCACGCCCGTGTAGGGGGGGCATGACACGTACATCGCGTTGAAATCATTGGTCGGAAATCCGTCAGTCGTCGGAAAAGTTGATGTCACGCTCCAGGTCACGCCCATGACGTGGGGCGTGATAGTACTGTTGCGTGCTGTGTCGGAACCTGCATTCAATGCGGCGGCAGGCTTTGCGGTAGAGGGCGACACGCCCTTGGTCACGCCTGGAGACACGCCCGGGGAGGGCGTGTCACGGGGGCGTGACAGCGGTTTTGTTCGTTTTCCTGTCCCTTCTAGCAGGAGTCCTCGGGATCGGGTGACACGCCCTAGGTCACGCCCAGGGAGGGCGTGATAGGGGGGCGTGTCAGGTCATTTTTGACCAATTTTCTGAAAACCTGCAAAAGGACAAGAAAATGTTAGTGGCAATAATATTTACATAAAAATGATAAAAATAAACTAATAATAGACATGATTTGTACAATATAAAATAGAAAATACGATAATAGTTTAGGCTACAAAACGTATTATCAAATTCTCCCAAGCTTAAGCTTTGCTTGTCCCCAAGCAAAAATATAAAAACTAGATATTTATAAAAAAGACTAATCAAAAAGTTTTAATTATGCCTACACAAGTACTATGCGAAATTCTAAGTAGGGAAAAGGTGAAATGTAAGTCTAAAACAATTATTTAGGTATGGTAAAACTTTTATAAACTTTACTCAATAAAAACAAATCATCCAAAATTTTAATGAAATTTTTTAAATAGACTTAAGCAAAGCAACGAAAATGAAAAACACGCATTGAGTTGTTACTAGATCCAAGCAACGCATTATAATTATATCAATTTAATTAACAAAAATCTAGGTTTAAATCCAAAACTAAAACTGATTTACTTTTTTTCTTTTCTTAGTTGTTAAATAAAAATCAAAAAGCGTGAATCAAAAGGACTTAAATAGGATAGAAACGTTTGGTTTAGGAATATGATTAGGAGTGGAATTCAAAGATAAATGTGAAGGTTTAAAATCACACTAAATCAAAGCAAAGAGTTTCAAAGACTTTCATAAAAATATATATACACATTTTTTTTCTTTTTCTTCTTTTTTCCATTTTTTTTCTTTTTTTCAAAACAAAGGCCATAAATATTTTTATTTTCCTTTTGAATTGGCCAAACAGAAATAAACATCACTTTTGAGCATACTTTTTTTCAAAAACCATTCTCCCACAAAAATCACAAAATATCCTATCAAAATCATCAAAATAATTTATGAAACTCAAAAAGGCTAGTGTGATTCGATAGGTTGGAAATTTTGGCTTTGGTGAAACTGAAATGAAGGGAGGAGCTATGAAATGAAATCGGAAAAAGGCTCAAAAATGGCTAACTAGTGGTAAATGTTTTTTAGGTTGGCAGGAAAGCTCAAACGAAAATAAAAATGGCCTAAATCATTTTCACGCTTTTGAATTTAATTAAAATAAAGGTTTGAAAAATTTCAAAAAGCGAGCCCTAGATAATAAAAGAAGATTGATGAAATTAACTTGAAAATAGAAATAATAGGTGACTTGGATCGTTCACATCTACTATGTTATTTAAAAGTTGACTTTACAAAAATTATTCAAAAACGAAAAAGAAAATAGTGGAAGATGAATTTTTGAGAAAGTAAAGGAAATAAAAAACAAAAAACCATAATAGAAATGCGAGTTTTAGAAAAATATTTCACCTTAACATGCTACCGTGAATTAGAAACACAGCATGACCAACATTTTACTTGTGAAACATAATTAAAAAGAATGATTAGAAATATTATAATTAACTAAGTTGTTTATAGGAGATTTTGAGTAAAACAAAACTAAAAACAAGGGGTACTATTGAAATACCAAAATGTCTAAACTATTCAAAAACACATATTTATTTATTTTTTTAATTTTGATTTTGTGAAATATTCTCTTTTTTTTGGAAAATTTTTCTCTTTTATTTGGAATTTTAAGATATTCATTTTTTTTTATTTTGGAAATATTTTAAAATATATACAAAATGAAAATTTTTTACACTAAGCAACAATGAAGGAGGAAGTCCTCCCCCAAGCTTAAAATAGACATTGTCCTCAATGGCTAAAGAAGGGGATTGGAGAAGGAGAGAAAAATAAAGTACAGAATTGAAAGACAGAATTGAAAGACGGGATTGAAAGACAGGTACTTCCCCGTATTTATTTGCTGCGAAAGCTGAGTGATGCCGCTCCTCCGAATGTCTTCTTTGGACTTCGTGATGGATTCAGCAACGTTAGAGCAGGCGATCGCAGAAGCTTCAGCTTGTCGGAGCCGTCCGAGGCAAAAAATTATAAAATAAAGAAAACAGAAAAAGATAACTTGGGTTGCCTCCCAAGAGCGCCCTTTGTTTAAAGCGACATTGAGCTCGACGCATCAAAAAAATAATATTATCCAAAAATATTGTTGTCCAGAAATAAAATTGTTTTTAGCAAAAATTAAAAGTTCGATGTTAAAGTTCGTGAAGCAGAAACTTAATAATGTTTGGACTGACATCATCATCACAAGAAAAATAGAGTTTAAGACGCTGGCCATTCACTTTGAAATTACCCTTATCAGGGTGAGAAATTAAAACAGTTCCATTAGGAAATACTTCTAAAACAGAAAACGGGTCAAACCAGCGAGATTTTAATTTGCCCGGAAATAAACGTAAATGAGAATTATATAAAAGGACTTGGTCGCCCGGCTTTAAGTTTTTAGGGTGCCTTAAGTGTTTATCATGTAAACGCTTCGTCCGCTCTTTATAAAGTTTATTATTTTCATAAGCATAACAGCGCCACTCATCGAGTTCATTTAGTTGGAATTTTCGAAGGTCACCGACTGAGTGGGGATCGAAGTTTAAAAATTTTAAGGCCCAAAAGGCGTGGTGTTCTAACTCTACGGGCAGATGGCACGATTTTCCAGAGACCAGCCGATACAGCGTACATCCGAGGGCGGTTTTGTACGCTATTTGGTAGGCCTATGGAGCATCGTCAAGTTTGGCTGACCAGTCTTTCCTAGAAGTTGAAACAGTCTTTTCTAATATTCTTTTTATTTCTCTATTAACTACTTCGACTTGTCCGTTAGTTTGGGGGTGGTAGGCAGTGAAAAGCTTATGCGTAACGCCGTGTTTGGTAAGGATTTTTGAAAATTGTGCGTTACAGAAATGGGAACCCCTATCGCTAACGATTGCGCGAGGCGTACCGAATCTAGAAAATAATTTTTTAAAAAACGTGACTACAACTCGGGAGTCGTTCGTAGGAAGAGCTTAGGCCTCAGCCCATCGTGAAACATAATCAAATGCAACTAAAATATATTTGTTTCCGAAGCTAGAAAAAAGGGGGCAAACAAAATCAATTCCCCAGAGGTCGAAAATTTCGCACTCTAAGAACTAATTTTGCGGCATTTCATTTTTATTAAAAATGTTGCCCGACCGTTGGTAACTATCACACCTGCTCACAAAGGCTTGCGCGTCTTTAAACAGGCTAGGCCAGTAAAAACCCGCGCAAAGAACCTTGTGAGCGGTGCGAGCAGCTTGATAGTGCCCACCTGTCAGACCTTCATGCAAATGTTTTAGAATATCACTTCCTTCATCATAATAAACACATCTCCTTATCACTTGATCCGCACAAATTTTTAAAAGATGTGGGTCTTCCCAAAAGTAGTTCTTCAGCTCAGAAAAGAATTTCTTCTTTTGCTGAGAGGAGAACTCGTTTGGGAGCACCCGGGCCACTAGATAGTTTGCGATGTGTGCGAACCAAGAAGAAGTAGATGTGTTAACTAAAAGCAGCTTCTCATCAGGAAAATAATCATTAAAAGATTTTTCATTTAATTTTTCTATAAAGGGGTTATCTAGTCTGGATAGATGGTCAGCGGCCAAGTTCTCGGCTCCTCACTTTTCACGGATCTCTAAGTCAAACTCCTGGAGGAGTAAGACCCAGCGAATCAAGCGAGGCTTGGCGTCCGTTTTGGTAAGAAGGTACTTGAGGGCCGAGTGGTCCGTAAAAACAATGATTTTTAAAAGTGTAATATAAGGGCGGAATTTATCAAACGCGAATACTACAGCTAAGAGCTCCTTCTCGGTTGTGGTGTAATTTTCTTGTGCAGATGTGAGGGTTTTACTAACGTAATAGATGGGGTGGAAGTTTTTAGATATGCGTTGACCTAATACGGCTCCCATCGCAAAACTACTCGCATCGCACATAATCTCGAAAGGAAGGTCCCACACCGAAGCTATCATAATCGGTGCGTTAATTAACTTTTCTTTAATTAATTCGAAGGCAGAAAGGCAAGAGTCATCAAAAATGAATGGAGCGTCTTTTTCTAAGAGATGGGTGAGGGGCTTTGTGATTTTGGAGAAGTCCTTTATAAAACGACGATAAAAGCCAGCGTGGCCTAGGAAACTTCTTATAGCTTTTATGTTTGTAGGCAGCGGCAACTTCTCAATAACTTCTATCTTGACAACGTCTACCTCAATACCTTTAGCAGAAATTTTATGACCCAAAACTAACCCTTCCCTTACCATAAAATGGCATTTTTCCCAATTCAGGGCAAGGTTAGTTTCTTCGCATCGTTCCAAGACTTTTTCGAGGTTTTCTAAACATCTATCGAAGGAATCGCCGAACACGGAGAAATCATCCATAAATACCTCCATAATGCTTTCTACGTGCTTGTCAAATATTGCGAGCATACATCGCTGGAATGTAGCTGGCGCATTGCACAATCCAAACAGCATTCTTCGGTAAGCGAAGGTGCCGAAGGGACAAGTAAATGTAGTTTTCTCTTGGTCCTCGGGAGAGAGGGGTATTTGAAAGTACCCCGAGAGTCCATCGAGAAAACAATAAAAGCTATGGCCGGAGAGACGTTCTAAAATCTGGTTGATAAACGGCAAAGGAAAGTGGTCCTTGCGGGTGGCATCATTAAACTTACGGTAATCTATACACATAAGCCAACCCGTTGCCGTCCGTGTCGGGATTAATTCATTATTCTCATTACTAACTACGGTTATCCCTCCCTTCTTTGGCACTACCTGAACGGGGCTAACCCACTTACTGTCCGATATAGGGTAGATAATTCCTGCGTGTAATAATTTCATAACCTCGGCCTTAACTACTTCTTTCATATTCGGGTTTATACGGCGCTGAGGTTGAATAGAGTTACGCGAATTGTCTTCCATTAAAATTTTATGGGTACAGAAAGATGGGCTTATGCCCTTGATATCAGAAATTTTCCAAGCAATAGCTCGGCGATGCTTACGTAGAACTAGAAGAAGTTTATCGTTTTGCATATCCGTGAGGTAGGCCGAAATGATAACTGGTAACTTGGAATCTTTTTCTAAGAAAGCATACTTAAGGTGTTCATGAAGTTCTTTAAGTTCTAGGGTAGGGGGTTCTTCATAAGAGGATTTAGAGATTCTTTATTTTTCAAAAATAATATCTTCATAAAATTTTTTATAAGGAACGTAATAAGGGGTGGGGCTAGCAGCCAAGAAGGCTTCTTGCAGCGATTCAGTTGGAAGAAAAGAGGAAGAATAAAAATCAGAAAATTCTTTTTCAAACTCAGAAAGACAATCAGAAGGTTCATCACTTCCTTGCAGCGATTTAGCGGGAAGAGAAGAAGAAGAACAAAAATCAGAAAGTTCCTTTTCAAAGTCAGAGAGGCAGCAGGAAGATTCATCACTCACGGCGTCTACGAAAAAACATGAGTCATCATTTGCTAGGGTGTTCTTCATCGAAGGTGTGATAGAAAAAGTGACTTCGTCGTCGCCTACTCGAAGGAAGAGCTTACCATTGCTTACATCAATGATGGCTCTGGATATGGCAAGGAAGGGTCGGCCAAGGATCAGGGGAACCTCGACGTCTTCTTCGATGTCCAAAATGACAAAGTCCACCGGGAAGATGAACTTGTCGACTTTCACTAGAACGTCCTCCACTATTCCTAACGGGTACTTGACGGATTTATCGGCTAGCTGGATACTCATACGCATGGGTTTAAGGCTACCAATCCCTAACTTTTTAAACAACGAAAAGGGCATCAGGTTTATACTCACGCTTAAGTCGGCTAACGCGTGTTTAACTAAAAGATCACCGAAGACACACGGGATAGAGAAACTTCCCGGGTCACTGATTTTATTCGGCAAACCATATGTTAAAACAGCAGAGCACTCAGCGTTTAGCGTGACGTGCGAAAGATTCTCTAACTTCTTCTTGTTGGTGAGGAGGCCCTTAAGATACTTGGCGTATTTCGGCATCTGCGAAATAGCCTCGTGGAAGGGAAGATTAATGTGGATTTGCTTGAAGATCTCTAAGAAGCGGGAGTACTGATCATCTTGACGTTCTCTATTAAGTTCGGAGGGATATGGAGGAGTTGAATTATTTTTTAAGATGGGTGGTGGAGTGAGATTATTTTATAAAATAGGGGTGATAACTTCTTCAGCAGAGGGTTGAAGCGGAGCGGAGCTTTGATTTTTAAAGGCAGGAGCGGAGCTTGCCTCGGGCTCTTCACTTACCATACCGAAGACTTGCTTCCCACTCCGAAGAGTTATAGCTTTCGCTTGCTCTCTCAGGTTGGGTTCGGTATTGGAAGGAAGAGACCCTGCGGGTCGCTCAGAAATTATTTTCACGAACTGTCCTACCTGATTTTCTAAACTTTTTACGCTTCCGGTTAAAGTTCTTATAGTAGCGTCATTTGTGGTGATATATTTAGAAAGTAATTCCTCCAAGCTCGGAGGTTTTGGATAATTTTGAAGAGGTGGTGGTGGTGGTACAGAAAAATCGTTTTGTGGTGGCGGGCGCATAGCATTCGATGGATTACTCCACGAAAAATTCGGATGATTTCTTAAACCAGGGTTATAACTATTCGGAAAATTAAAACCAGGAGGATGAAAATTCGCAGCTGAAAAATTATTAAAAGCATTTCTAGGCATATTATTAACATAATCTAAATGTTCTTGAGTAGGGGTTGCAGATTCCCATACCTGAGGGGCGGAGGCAGCTGTCATCTCCGTTATCTTTTTGCTTATGATTTCTACTTGCAGAGCGAGCTGGGAGACGTTGTCCACTTCATACATACTTGCAGGCTTGTTCGGGCAGGACCTAGGCACATTCCACTGATAAGTTTTCATGGCCATGTCCTCAAAAAGCTCAAGAGCTGCTTCCGGGGTCTTATGATTTAAAGTACCGCCAGAAGCTGCGTCTATCATTTGCTTCGTGCTTTGATTTAACCCGTTATAAAACGTCTGCACTTATAACCATACAGGCATCGTGTGATGTGGGCATCATCTTAATAATTCTTTAAATCTCTCCCTGGTTTCATATAGGGTTTCAGAGTCTTTTTGTCCGAAGGCAGAGATATCGTTCCTAAGTTTTGCAGTTTTAGCTGGCGGAAAATACTTCGCCAAAATTTTTTCAGTTAATTCATTCCAAGTGATTATGTTATTTTTAGGAAGTGTGTTCAACCACTGCTTAGCTTTAGTTCTTAGAGAGAAGGGGAAGAGTCTTAGCCTGATCGCATCATTTGTGACACCATTTATCTTGAAGGTGTCGCAAATTTCAAGAAAGCTAGCTATATGTGCGTTCGGATCTTCATCTTGAAGTCCGTCAAATTGCACATATTGCTGCACCATTTGAATTATGCTAAGCTTTAATTCGAAGTTATTATTTGTTATAGTAGGGAGGACTATACTAGATTCTATTCGCTCAAGGTTCGGTCGTGCATAATAGGACATAGTCCTTTGTACGACCTCATCTACATTGGGTTCTTCCATTCTTAAAGTAGCAAATGACTCGAAGTCCTCAACCGGCACTTGGATAGTAGGACCTTGAAATCGCGATCTTCTCCGAAGAGTACGCTCAATTTCGTGGTCCAAGTCCAAAATAACAGACGGACTCCCGCGGGTCATGCACTAAAAGAATAAAAAAGGAGAAAAGAAAGAGAAAAAGGATAAACTAGAAAAAAAAAACTAGATTAGAAATTTATTTTTTTTCTTTTTGAAATAGATTTTTTTTTAGATTAACTCCCGAACTTCCCAAGGACTACCCCGTGAAGGGTTCGCAATGTACTAGACAAGATAGTGGCGCTTAAAGCCCTTTGCCCTTTTCGAGAGAATTAGGTGGCGTAGAAAAATTGTGAAGTTGGTTACTATTAAGAGCGGTGATAAAATTTTTTTTGATTTTTAAAACTTTAAAGAAAGAGGATGAGAAAGAGAAAAGATAAAATTAATAGGTTCGTGTTTTCAATATATCAACGAAAGTTGGATACCCGGCAACGGCGCCAAAAACTTGTTGCGCGCTAGGGTTCGAAGAAAATAAACGCAACCGAACTACCTACCCAATGAGGCAAGTATACCTATCGAATTATAGCTAGGGGGTGAATAGGTTTCTTAGTCTTTTTGACTACTTTCTTAATTTAATGTCTTGAGTGTTAAGATATTTAGCGTACTTTCAAGAACACAAAATAGCACATAAGTATTTATAGTGGTTCCCCAAGATATACATACATCTACTATCCCTCCCACCTTTCTAACAGTATGTTAGACAAGGAAATCTTCTCCAAACTCTGCTCAATGAGCATATAACACAGATCCCTCGAGATCTTTCAGAATTCCTTCAAGTCCTACCTCAGGCCAAAGCCCTACAACTCAGAGTAAACTTTACTCCTAAAGCTCTGTGATCTACAGATCACCTGCCTCAGACTTATTCAGAAGTCTTACATCTCAGGCTAGGAGGATAGCCCTACACTCAGAGAAAATAACTCTCCTACAACTCAGATCAAGATTGATCTTACCTCAGGCCAAAGGACCTACCTCAGATTCTTAACAGAATCCTACATCAGAGAATAAATCTCCTACCTCAGGCACATAGGCACTACCTCAGATCCAGCATAGGATGCTACAACTTGGCCTTTATATTTCATACTTACAGCTCAGATCAAGACTGATCCTACAGAATGAGTAAGTTTGTTGTTGTTGATTTGCTCCAGAGAAAGTGTCCACTGAACCTGCCTGTTGATCTGAGTAAACTCAGCCCTATCTTCTTCACAGTACAAAGAATAAATCTTCAAGGTTATTCTGCTTGTGTTGAGAAGTAACTACAGAGTCCTGTACCTTCAAGCCTTCGATGTAATAGTGGAATGTGTTGGCCTTGAAGATGAACTGCAACCTGAAGTAGCTCTGTAACTTGTTCATGTTCAGAAGACAAGATTTTTGATCTTTCTATTGAAGACAGATTAATTCTTCAGTGCTTTTTTTTCTTCAATAGCTAACTTTTGTCTGAAAGCTCTGTCTCCAAAAGTCTCTTTTCTTCTTTCTCGGGACTCTACTTTTGTATCCCGCCATCTAATGGCTCTTTGTGCAGTATGGACAACCGAAGTTAGTAACTACCACACTTCTTTTGCATTAAATGTTATACTAAAGACAAGCGGCTCCTTTTGTCATCTAGCATGCAAAGCCCGCAACATTTGAAATCTTGATGACTTCAGCATGACTTAGCGCTTCTGGACTTAGCAAATTTCTGACAATCAGCTTTGGCATTGAGTGAAGCCTTATCACTCAATGCTAAAGTACATAGCAGAATTCAGCATTTCAGGAGTCAAGTGAGCCTTCATCACTCAACGCTTATGGACTTGGTTGAAATTTCTCTGCATGAAGGCGTTGAGTGAAGCTTCCACACTCAATGCTTTCTGACTTAGCCTGACTTCTTGATGTGGGGTTGAGTAGCCCATCTTCACTTAATGCTGCTATACTTGGACAGATTTCTTGATGAGTAGGCATTGAGTGAACTATCTTCACTCAACGCATCTATCCTTAGATAGATTTCTTGTCAGCAACACTATGACTTTGACTGTCTTCATGATGAAGCGTTTAGTGGCTTGTCTTCACTCAACGCTTCTATACTTGGATATATTTCTTGATGAGTGGGAGTTGAGTGAACTTCCTTCACTCAACGCTTCTGTCCTTAGACAGGATTCTATTCAGCAATTCTGTGGCTTTGATTACAGTGTGTTCTATCAATGCTTTTGATCTTTTGGCATTGAGTGAACGGAGTTCACTCGACACTTCTGGACATAGCTACTTTTCTGCCTGTTCAGCAACCTGTCTTGGGTATAACAGTCATTAGACAACCTATCAAATCAATGTAACAGAATACAACTTGCATACAATGAACTTTGAGCATATATTAGATTCATCTATGTGCATACTATTGACTTGTGGGCCTTCCTCAAATCTAGGATATTTTGATTAATGGATCCAATATATATATATATATATATATATATATATATATATATATATATATATTTATCTTTATTATATTAGGAAACCCCTAAACACCTCATGGTTTAAGTTTTAAATCCCAAAATACCCCCATTAAAAAAAATTGGGCTTAACTGTAGGGCCTTTTGGTATTTCGGCTGGCATAGTACTTAATAAAGATGAGGGTCAGCGCTTAATAAAGATGAACAATCGCTCATCTCTCCTGCCAGTCCTTCTCTCCCGCCGACCGCCAGCTCATCTACCCACGCCCCATTCTTTTTTCATCATTTTGACGCAACTTTTCAGTTCACACTGCCTGATTACCTTGTGAGCTACTGCTCCTGCCCATTGCTCAGCTATCACGCATCCTCTCGCACCCTCTCTCTCTCTCTCATGCATCCTCATCCTCTTTCCCATTTCTCCCGATACTTCGCATTTGCCGCTCCTAATTTCTCAAAAACCTGACTTCCCTTTGCTTCCCCACCTCCCTATTCTTTGATGCATCCCCTGTAATGGTTCCAACAACGATTCCAGACTCTCCTATTTCTGTGGCAGCAATGGTTCTAGCTTTCTCGGCGGTAATGGTTCAAGATCCCCATTGGCAATGATTCGAGCTTCTCCATGGAACATCTAAAAGCCTGGTTCCATATTCTGTAGCACAGTCCCTCCACATTCATTGGAGGTGTTCCTGCTCCAGAACTTGCTGCCGGAAACCGAAGGGCTCTCGATGCCGCCGAAAGTTGAACCCTTCGTCGATGCCGCTGGAACCTGAACAAAAGAAAGCGATCCATCCTTGCCCACTCAACTACTCAATGCTTCTCTCTTAGGGCTAGGTCTCTGCCCCTATCTATGGTACACGTTTGGCTGTTTTTTCCCTTTTTGTGTTATCTAAAGCCATTGTTTCTTTTGCACCTGACATTTTCTTCATGTCATAATAAGCTCTATTTTATTACTTAAAAGTATTTTTTCGGTCAATTGCCCATAATGTCCTAGATTTGAAAATTTCAAATATGTCAATGAGCATACACAATGGTATATTTAATACATGTTCAAGTTCATACATGCAGGTTTGTCCTATAACATTGATGGGACAGATAGCCTAAGTCAGGTAAACTCTTACCTAAGGTGTGGATAGATAAAAATATATCTAATTCCACAGGTGTTGAGTGAAGGCTACTCTCTTAAATCCAGATGATTTGTAGTGTTGAGTGGAGCCTTAAGAGTCAAAGCCAAAGTAATGGCAGGATAGAAAGTAGCTAAGTCCATAGGCGTTGAGTGAAGTCAACTCACTCAACGCCATATAGCAAAAGGCTGTGAGACAGGCTAATATTGTAATAACTTAAGTAGAAATGAGCAAAAAAGTGGCTAAGTCCACAGGCATTGAGTGTAGCTCACTTACTCAATGTCATAACTTCATAATCATTGAGTATAGCTCAGTCAATCAATGCCACGGGAAAACTATAAATATTTACCAAGTCCACAGGCGTTGAGTGAGGCAAGCTCACTCAACGCCATGTGATAATGCATTGACTAATTCTCAACGGGAGTGTACTTTTTAGACACATAAATCTGGCTAAGTCTAAATGCATTGAGTGTAGCTCACTCACTCAACGCCAGATAACAGAAATGTCTGTTAAGTAATTTGGCGTTGAGTGGAGCTTACTCACTCAATGCCAAGTAGCAAAAAATTGGCTAAGGCAAAACGCATTAAGTGAGACATGCTCTCTCAATGCTCTCAAGGCTTAAGATACAGGAGACGCAAAAAATTGGCTAAGGCAAAAAGCACTGAGAGAGGCATGCTCACTCAACGCTCACAATGCAAAGCATGCAGAAGTGGCTGAAGAATATGCTAAGGAAAAAAGCGTTGAGTGGAGCTTGCTCACTCAATGCTGTCAATGCCAAGATAGATAGAATTCTGTCTAAGTGTTTTGGCATTGAGTGAAGCTCATTCACTCAACGCTTATTCTACTGATGCTTGATTTTGGCTAAGTCCACAGGTGCTGATGTTAGCAAAATCAAAAAAGTCAACGAAGTTCAAATCAAGTACGGAGAAGCTATAGAACATGACAAACTCTACTGATAAGCTACTATATGTCTTCTTCCATTAAAGCATGGTGCAGCTGGAAGCTGAATGTGGGTCCCACTAATCTATAAGAGTCGTTGATCGGCGAACTATAAAAGGAAGTGATGGCCAGGAAGCAAGATAACTTTTAGGGCATTATTATTTAAAAAGGTTATAATCGGACTTCATCTCTCTCGCCATTATCGCAGAGAAAGAGCTTGAAGCCTTCCTGCATGAATGAAAAGTTCAGCGAGTTGTTGCTTCTTCATCGGCTACAACATAATTAGAAAAGTTTCTGATAGAGGAAGAACGTAGAGCCATCATCATCTAGTGGTCTCAGTTGGCTGATTGAAGAACACAAGTTCACCTTCTTCTTTAGCAAGATCAGAATCTTCATTCTGATTTTCTTCCAGTAGATTTTCTACCTGCTGCTGTGAAGTAAGATAGTGCTGAGATAACTCGACCCTAGATTTTGACACAGAGAAATTTCCCTGTGTCAAAACATTCAAAAATTCATCTTTCTGTAGGATCCAACTTGATCTGAGTTTGTAGGGCCACTAGCCTGAGGTAGGTCAAGATGCCTGAGTAGTAGGAGAGTAAAGCTCTCTGAGTTGTAGGATCTAACTGGATCTGAGCTGTAGGGCCACTATCCTGAGGTAGAGCAACTTTCTTGAGTTGTAAGAGAGTGTAACTCTCTGAGGTAGGATCCTTTGGATCTGAGGTAGGGCTGTCCTCCTCGCCTGAGTGTAGGGCCATTGGCCTGAGGTAGGTGATCAACTGATCACTGAGTTGTCGGCCCAGGTTGCAAGCTATCTTAAAAACAAAGACTTTCAAGTAATATCATAGGGAGGTTGCTCAAAAAGGATCAAACCATCTGAGTGATTCTCCAAGGTAGCTACATAAAGTCCTTATGGGTTCAGGAGTGAACTACAAGGAGATAGGTGCCATGAAGCTTCCTATCTACATGAAAGAAGGTTTTGGCATCTGGAAGAAAAGGGTTAGGCTGTTCATGAAAGCAGATGACCTTAGAATCTTCATAACAGTTAAGGAAGGACCTTTCATCCCTATGAAAGTGTCTGTTCTTGATTCAAATTTCCAGACACCCAAGACATATACTGAGATGATAAAAGATGAAGTCCTTCTTGCCACCAGGGATAAGAGGGCTGAGAACATTATTGTCAGTGCAATTAATTATTCTACCCTTCAGAATATGATTCACTGCACAAATGCAAAAGAAATGTGGGACACTCTGGTGATCTACATGGAAGGCACGGAGGAAGTCAGGGATGATAGAAAGTCCATGCTCAAACAGGAGTATGAAGCTTTCAGACAGTCTAAGGGAGAAGACATAGCCACCTGCTATGAAAAATTCTTTAGGATAGTGAATGAACTAAGGACCTATGGAAGGGTCTTTAGTAATTATGAGATAAATGATAAGTTCCTTAGGTATCTCACCAGAGACTGGGACACAAAAATTTGTGCCATCAGAGAAGTGTCCAAGCTGGGTGATACTCAACCCTACACCCAATTTGGTAAACTTCTCTCATATGAGTTGCAGTTAACTGTCAGGAAAGAAGAAGAGACCTATTGCAAGTCTCAAACCAAAGAGATGTCTGTGTCCTTCAATGTCGAAGCCACAAAGAAAAGTAGGAGGAAGACCCCTTCTCCTCCAAGAAGACCAGCAGATTCAAACTGCTCTGAATCAGAAGCATTAGACAGCAACATGTCTGATGAGGACTTTGCTGTCTTCTCTGGGCAGCTCCATAAGCTGATAAAGAAGAAGCACTAGAAGAACAGACCCTCCTCCTCAGCACATCACTATGAAAAAAATCATCCAAGGAGGACAGTTATGGATCTAAACCCAGTAAGCACAATTCAACTAATATTATTTGTTACTGCTGCAGCAAGCCAGGGCATGTGATTATTGATTGCCCAGTGAAGAGGAGGGAGGACAGTTAGAAGAAATCTCACCAAAAGCACAAGGGCAATAAAGAAAAGTCATTTGTGGCTAAGAAATAGAAAAGCTGGACAAACTCATCATCATTTGAGTCTAAAGAAGAGGAATCCTACATTGGGCTAGTTGCTGTTACTGCTAAAGATAAAGCTATTACACCATGAGAAGTCTATCCTCTAGTGAGGATAGGAATCAGGGCCACTTTGACACTATTAGACAGTGACTCAGAGGTGGATGAAGATGCTCACAACTATAGAGGGTTGATGGCAATGACTGATGAAGAGGGCAGCCAGGATCAGCCTGTTCAAAATTAGGTACATTCCCTATCCAGTTCAGTGTCCGGGTATGAGATTAGTCCTTGTATAGAAGTCTCTTCATGTAATGGTGATGATGATTTTGGCTCAGAAGGTGATATCAATCAACTGATTGACAGATATGTTGAACTTTTTGATGCCTTTAAAAAGTGCAAAAAGTTGACTAAGACCCTTCCCAGCTTACTGAAACAACATATGTATTCAATCAGACCAGGAGGGAACTCAGTTAACTAAAAAACCTTTTAGGCATCTAGATAGAGGCTATCAAGAGCAAGAATAGTATCATTAAAGATCTTGAGGAAACGCTCCAGAGGGAGAAAGGTATTGTGGCTAGTTTCTCATAGCCCAATATAGTGTTTCCCTTGATAGACTCCTTCTCCTCACAGAAGGGTAAGAAGGGGTTGGGATTTAAGGGTAACATAAGACCAGCCCATCCCAAAGGGAATGGGAAAGTTCCAGTTGTGTAAAGGGAATCTAGGCAACCTATCCCATTCAAGAGGGTGATATTCCCTTCAAATAGGTATGACCAGGAAAGTATATATGGTCACTATATGAATGGTGCTTCCACAAGTTGAACAAAAGATGTTCAAATCCATTGTGGAAGGTATAGTAGGGTGAATGCCTTTAAGGCGGCCCATGAAGAAATTCAAATGGCCCATCATGGACAATTTGTTTTTGGTGTTACATCCCCCTCTCTAAAAAATGTGGTTGCATCCCATTTTCAAAACTTGTCAGCACAGAATCTGACTAAGGGTCAGTCTGCCAGCTTGCCAAATATGGCTATCTATGAGGCTATCAAGAGCACATTGCCTGAAAAGAAAGTTGTTGCTGATAGGATTCGGAACAAGCCACACAAGATAGCAAGCAGACTAACTTTCAATCAAATCCATGCTGAAAGAATTCAGAAAATGGTTGCTGCACCTCTTCCTTCTGTAAAGACAGCAGTCAATTCCGCTACAAGGCCTACACAGAAAAGAAGATACACAATACATGATTGTTGGTGTTGTGGCAAGGTAGGCCTTTTTGCAATTGACTGTTGGCATAATCCTAATGTGGCCAGGACCAGAGTTAGTCCACCAGTCAGAAAACTTGTTGGTGGACATGTTCAGTTTCATACTAATATGCACCTAGGACCCAATAGATATTGGGGTCCTAAGGTAAAGTAAACTATGTATTGCAGGATAGTCCAAGTGACCATACCCCTATATGGTACTTGGATAGTGGTTGTTCCTGGCACATGACTAGGACAAGGGGCAACTTTAAGGAGTACACTCCAGTAAAAGATGGACCAAAAGTAATCTTTGTTGGTTCAGATAGAGGGGTAACAAAAGGCTATGGTAAGATCACCAATGGCATGGTCACCATCACTAAGGTGGCTTATGTTGAAGGGTTGCAACATAACCTTATAAGCATACGACATCTCTCTGATCTTGGCTATGTTATTGTCTTCCATAAGGATGAGTGCCTAATCATGAGGTCAAGTGACCAAGAGGTCATATTGACAGACACTAGGAGTGGAAATGTGTATTACTTAAACTTTCTATATTTAGATACAGACTCTCCTATCTGTCTAGTGGCAAATGAGAAAGCCTCCTATTGTGTCCTATGGTACAAGAGGCTATACCATATAAATTACAAGACTATTGGTAAGCTCTTTAGTCATGAGCTAGTTAGGAATGGTCCCATTGTGAAGTGCTCCAAGGAAGACATATGTTCTGCTTGTTAGAAGGGCAAGCAGACAAAAGCTTCCTTCAAGGGCATTGGGACCAAAGATTTTGTGAGGTGCATATACCTCCTTCATATAGACTTATTTGGTCCTATGCAAGTTCATAGTCCTTGTTGGAAGGTCTACACCCTTGTGGTGGTTGATGACTTTTTGAGGTTTTCTTGGGTATTCTTCCTCAAGAGAATGATTGAAACCCTTGATATCTTCATTAAGTTTATCAAGCAAATTCAGAATGAGTTCAATAGCTTTATGGTCAAAATTAGATGTGACCATGGGACTGAATTCTAGTCTAATAGAATGATAAGGTTCTGTGAAGAGCATGGGATTCATCAAGAATTCTCTACACCTAGAACACCCCAGCAAAATGGGATTGTTGAGAGGAAAAATAGAACTCTCATTGAGGCTGGGAGGACCCTACTGAATGACACATCTCTCCTAGAATATTTCTGGGCTGAGGTAGTCAACACTATATATCATATCCTTAACAGAGCCTGTATCACTAGGTGCCATAAGAAAACACCCTATGAGATCTTGAAAGGCAGAAAACCAAACCTGAGATATCTCAGAATCTTTGGTAGTAAGAGATATGTTCTTCATAATGGAAAATCCTATATAACTAAGTTTTCTGCCAAGTCCGTTGATGGTATTTTTGTTTGGTATAGCAACCATATCAAAGCTTATAGGATCTACAACTTGAAAAGCCAAGTTGTAGAAGAGTCTGTACATGTAATTTTTGATGAGTCTCCCATGATTTTCAGTGAGCTACAAGCTCCTCTTCTAGTACTGTAGATATAGAAATGTTGATGGAAAAGCTAGACATCAAAGATGGAGCTCCAGTGATGTAAGCTGAAGCGGATATTCCCAAAGTTCCACTAGACACACTTAGAGCATATGAAGATCAGCAAGGAGCTATTCCTGAAGCAGTTGCTGAAAGATGATTACCTCCTACAATCAGACTTTTGAGAGACCATCCTGCACACCAAATCATTGGTAAAGCTAGCCAAGGTATAGTGACCAAAAGCAAGAATCTGAATACAGCTATGTATGCCAGTTTCCTGAGACAGGTGGCGCCAAAGAAGTTTGAAGAAGCCAACATAGATCAATTTTAGATATTAACTATGTAAGAGGAACTGAACCAATTCAAAAGATGCAAGGTCTCAAAGTTGGTCTCCAGACCACAAGGTCATAATATCATTATAGTCAAGTGGATCTACAGGAATAAGCTTGATGAAAATTTCATTATAATCAAGAAAAAAGCAAGGCTAGTGGCTAAGGGGTAAATACAATAAGAAGGTATTGATTTTGATCAAACTTTTGGCCTTGTAGCAAGATTGGAGGCCATCAGACTGTTCCTTGCATATGCTGCACACAAGGGATTCAAATTTTACCATATGGATGTAAAGTCAGCCTGCCTAAATGGTGACTTAAGAGAAGAAGTCTATGTTGAGCAGCCTCAAGGTTTTGTTATTCCTAACTCTGCTGATTCTATTTATAGACTTAGGAAAGCTCTATATGGGCTAAAACAGACCCCTAGAGCCCGGTGTGAAACCTTATCTAGGTTCCTCATTGAGAACAAATTCTCAAGGGGGAAGATAGACAAGACCCTATTCCTATGGGAATCTAATGGTAAGATCATCGTAGTCCAGATCTATTTAGATGATATCATCTTTGGATCTACTGATGACAACCTCTGCAGAAAGTTTGCTAAACTTATGCAGGGGAAGTTTAAGATGAGCAGTATGGGTGAACTCAAGTTCTTCTTGGGTCTCCAAGTAAGACAGACTGATGATGGCTTGTCCATATCTCAGTCTAAGTTCACAAGGGAGTTAATAAAGAAATTTGGAATGGAAAATTCCTCCACCATGAGAACTCCCATGGGATCAAATATTCCTATAGGAAAGGATGAAGCAGGGAAGCCTGTTGATGAGACCTTGTATAGAGGGATAAATTGATCCCTTCTTTATCTTACTGCAAGTAGGCAAGACATCATGTATGCTACATGTGTTTGTGCTAGGTATCAGGCTTGCCCTAAAGAATATCACTACTCTGCTACAAAGAGAATTTTGATGTATCTTAAGGGCACAATAGATCTTGACCTGGTACCCTAGGAATGGGGAATTTGAACTAATAGGCTACTCAGATGCAGATTTTGTAGGATGCAAAGAGGACACGAAGAGCACTTCTGGCACTTGTCAACTCTTGGGTGGAAGACTAGTGTCTTGG
This sequence comes from Platanthera zijinensis, assembly GCA_039513925.1. Taxonomy (NCBI): domain Eukaryota; kingdom Viridiplantae; phylum Streptophyta; class Magnoliopsida; order Asparagales; family Orchidaceae; genus Platanthera; species Platanthera zijinensis. Next base: position 213,538,711 of record CM077079.1, read on the forward strand.
AGCAGCAAGAAGCAAACCAGTGTTGGAATCTCAACTGCAAAGTTAGGGTACATCTCAGTAGGTAACTGCTGTGCTCTGTTATTGTGGATCCAGCATCAGCTCCAGGACTACAACATCTAGATAAGTAGAATCCCCTATTTTGTGATTCTACTAGTGTTATATCAATTGCTAGGAATCCTTTTCTCACCGCAAAACTAAGAATATTAAGGTAAGATACCATTTCATTAGGGAACATGTGGAATGTGAAGACATCACCCTTGAATTTGTCCACATAGACAAGCAAGTGGCTGACATCTTCACTAAGCCACTAGATGAAGCAAAGTTTAACACCTTCAAGTTTGAGTTGGGTATGTTAAACCTAGTATAGCTTTAGTTGCTCCTTAGATTATTGCAGGCCAAATTATGTCTTGTAGGTGGAATTGCTCTTCAATGGATTGAAGACATTTCAAGTGGTATACCTTTAATGGTATCATGTCCAAGATGCTGCTTTCGTTGAGGGGGAGCATGTCCAACACTACTCTAAGATGTTCAAATTGCTGCCTATGAGAAATCAAAGAGGGGAGCAGAATGTACTCCCTGTCTATTTATAGAAGTAAAAAAGGGGGAGAAGGACTTGAATCAGCTTACTAATTCAAGGACTTAAAAGAGGTATCAAAGGGAGTGAAATCAGGTAGCAGCTATTAAGGGGGTGCAGGTAATGAAAAAAAAAGGATACAAGGATACAAGTGGTATCAAATTCATCAAAAGGTGGTATCAAATTCAACAGAAGTGGGTAGCAGCTATAAAGGGGGAGCAAGTACTGGTATGCCCTGCAGACAAGGAAGTTTACTATAACTTATCTTCTTATCAAATCTTTTCCTGTTGTATTACTGTAATTTATTAATGTATGTCATTGACTCAGATATTTTGTGAAGAGTTTTGACTTCTTCAAATAGAGGGACAATGTTGGGTACATTGCCCACAATGTCCTAGATTTGAATAAGTCAAATATGGAAATGAGCATACAAAATGGAATATTTAATACATGTTCAAGTTCATACATACAGCTTTATCCTATAATATTGATGGGACAGATAGCCTAAGTCAGGTAAACTCTTACCTAAGTTATGGATAGACAAAAATCTTTCAAAGTCCACAAGAGTTGAGTGAAGGCTACTCACTCAACGCCAGATGACTTGTAGCGCTGAGTGGAGCCTTTAGAGTCAAAGACTAAGTAATGGCAGACTGGAAAAGTGGCTAAGTCCACAGGCGTTGAGTGAAGTCAACTCACTCAACGTCATACAGCAAAAGGCTGTGAGACAGGCTAATGCTATAATAGCATAAGTAGAAATGAGCAAAAAAGTGGCTAAGTCCGAAGGCATTGAGTGTAGCGCACTCACTCAATGTCATAACTTCATAATTATTGATTATAGCTAAGTCAGTCAATGCCATAGGAAAACTGTAAATATTTACCAAGTCCACATGCGTTGAGTGAGGCAAGCTCACTCAACGCCATGTGATAATGCATTGACTAATTCTCAAAGGGAGTGTTCTTTTTAGACACATAAATTTGGCTAAGTCCAAATGCATTGAGTGTAGCTCACTCACTCAATGACAGATAACAGAAATGTCTGTAAAGTAGTTTGGTATTGAGTGGAGCTTACTCACTCAACGCCAAGTAGCAAAAAATTGGCTAAGGCAAAAAGCGTTAAGTGAGGCATGCTCACTCAACGCTCTCAACGATTAAGATACTGGAGGCGCTGAAAAATGGCTAAGGAAAAAGCGTTGAGTGTGGCATACTCACTCAACGCTCTCAACGCCAAGTATGTAGAAGTGGCTGAAGAATATGCTAAGGCAAAAAGCATTAACTGGAGCTTCCTCACTCAACGCTATCAATGCCTAGATAGACAGAATTTAGTCTAAGTGTTTTGGTGTTGAGTTAATCTCATTCACTCAACGCCTATTCTACTGATGCTCGATTTTTGCTAAGTCCACGGGTGCTGACGTCAGCAAAATTGACAAAGTAAACTAAGTTCAAATCAAGTACGGAGAAGCTACAGAACAAGACAAACTCTACTAAGAAGTTAATGTATGTCTTCTTCCGTTAAAGTAAGGTACAGCTGGAAGCTGCAGGTGGGGCTTACTAATCTTTAAGAGCTATTGATCGGTGAAATACAAAAGGAAGTGATGGGCCAAGAAGCAAGATAACTTTTAGGGAATTATTATTTAAAAAGGTAGCAGCCAAACTTTGGGTCTGTTTGGCGCAGCTTTGGCAGCTGGAGAATCTCTATTCCAGCCGCTAGAGCAGGTTTTTAACTGTTTGGGACAGCTCCTTAACAGCAGCTTTTCAGAAATCTGGAGCTGTTTTGTAGCTCTTCAGAAATCTCCCCCCCCCAGCTTCAGCTTCCGCAAAATAGCTTTCTCTCTCACAGGTTTTGGAAATGTAATGGTTTCTTCAATTGGAACATGCTCAGAGGTCGGACGTCCTTCCTCCGGCGATTCCGAGCCCCGAACGGCCTTCCTCCGGCAATTCCGAGCACCCGAAGGCCTTTCTCCGGCGATTCCGAGCGCACTTCTGCACAGAACACCCAAACACTCTGCAGCTTTTCAAAACTGCTCCCCAGAGATCTATTTTATAACAACTCTATCCGAACAGCAGCTTTTCAATCCGCCAGAGCTGTCCCAAACAGAGCCTTTATCTCTCTCGCCATTATCACCGAGAAAGAGCTTGAAGTCTTCCTACAGGAATGAAAAGTTCAGTTAGTTGTTTCTTCTTCATCGGCTATAACATAATCAGAAAGGTTTCTGCTAGAGGAAGAACGTAGAGTCATCATTATCCAGTGGGCTCAGTTGGCTGATAGAAGAACACAAGTTCACCTTCTTCTTTAGCAAGATAAGAATCTTTATTCTGAGTTTCTTCCAACAGATTTTCTACCTGCTGCTATGAAGAAAGATAGTGCTGAGATAACTCATCCCTAGATTTTGACACAGAGAAATTTCCCTGTGTCAAAACATTAAAAAATTCATATTTCTATAGGATCCAACTGGATCTGAGTTTGTATGGACACTAGCCTGAGGTAGGGCAAGATTGCCAGAGTAGTAGGAAAGTGAAGCTATCTAAGTTGTAGGATCCAACATGATCTGAGCTATAGGGCCACTGGCCTAAGGTAGGGTAACTTGCCTGAGCTATAGGAGAGTGTAACTCTCTGAGGTAGGATCCTTTGGATTTGAGGTAGGGCTGTCATCCTAGCCAGAGTGTATGGTCTTTGTCCTGAGGTAGGTGATTAGTTGTTCACTGAGTTGTGGGCCCTTATGGTGAGCTGTAGGTATTGGAGGAGACTGAGAGATCCTGAGGGATCTGATGTGTAAGCTCATTCGAGTAGTGTTTTGTAAAAGTGCCTTGACCAATAGGAAGTTGGCAAGGTGGGAGGAGAGTGGATGTACCCACAAGTTGGAGAACCACTATAAATCTGTGTGTGTTTTCTGTATTGTTTTACTTGTGCAGGTTCTTGAAAGAAAACTACTGCCAAAACATTTATAGCTAAAGGCAAAACTAAAAAGAGAATAATAATATTTATACAACATATTCACCGCCCCTAGGTTGCAAGCTTCCTTGAAAATAAAGACTTTCAGTATTGATGTTCACGGACATGTGCTCCTTGCTTTGTTTCATCTCAACTATGCTGAACCAAAGAATCTTAGGTATGCTTCTTTGATCTGTTTAACTCTCAAGTAGTTTCTTAGTTACCGTAAAAATGTTTAATTTAATGCCCTAATAAAAAATGTTTGTTACTTTTGATTATAAGGAAATAATATTGAAGAATCTTCGATCTAAATGTCTTCTTTTTTTTGCACAAATCTCTCTTCTTTTTAAAAATGTCTGGAGTAAAACTGATTTATATCCATACATCATAATGCTAGGGAATTATTGGTATGGATCTCCAATATGTATTGCTTGAATGGTATAAGTCATCTATTGGTTCTTTTTTATTCGAGCTCTTTAAATATCCATTATAACTTACCATTTTCACAGCAGCTTAATGATTGTTGTATGCAAACCATTACATGATTTGTAATAATTCATCACTGCCTTGATTTCTCAAGGCTCTTCAAGATTCCAAAGTAACATTTAAATGTGGTTACTTTCCAGGATCAGAGGAGGGGAAAACACCAAACTCAAAAAGCAATTATTGATAAAAACTTTGAACATGCTGGATGAGAAGGTAAACTACAACGTTTTACCATAACAATTACATTAGCTTTTCCCTTCAATATTTTGATCTACTTGCCTCATTGTTGGAGTTGTTGGTGTCATTTCGAGTACATTATTTTTATTGCTTTTCAAATTATATCTTCTTCATTCATGTGTTTATGTTTTCATGATAAAACATTAATAATAGTTGTGTTTTATATTTGATGGTTTTAGAATAGAAACACTATAAGTTCGGGGGTTGATTTAGTTGGACAAAATAGAGGATTTTGATTAGAATTAAGAACTTTATGTTGTAACGCCCCAAAAATTGCAAACAAATCGGTCGCGTCCTAAGGATTTTTGGTGCCAATATACAGGGCTACACGGCCTGGGACACGAGCGTGTCTAAGGCCGTGTCCTTCTGTGTTGGCTGGGCTGTGTCCAGGAAAGGACACGGGAGAAAACACGGTTTTGAACAGAAGTGACACGGGCATGTCAGGGGTGACATGGGCCTGTCCTCACCCGTGTCACCACCTGTGTTCTTCTCAGGTTGAAACCCTAGTGTGTGTTGTCAGGAGTGTACGGCCGGGTTATACGGGCATGTACTAGTCAACACGGGCATGTTCCTTTTTTCACGGGCGTGTCCTCACCTGTGTCCACCAAGGGACGTGGTGGTTGGCGTGGCGGTTATCTGTGACACGCCCCTAGGTCACGGGCATGTTGGGACTCGACACGGGCGTGCCAGGTTGAGACACGGGTGTGTCTCGACCCGTTTCCTACTCTGGATCGACGATTTCGTGTTCAAACAGGGAACACGGCCAAGCACACAGCCGTGTGCAAATCCGTGTTCGGCCGTCTGAAATGATTTTTAGAGTTAATCTGGGCCGTTCATTTTTCTTAAATACGATCCAACGACCCTGGCTTGCCTCCTGATGGTTTATGGATGGGAATGGGGAAGTTATTCCTCATTTCATATTTGGCTTTCTCTTTCTAAGGAGAAGAAAGATGGGAGAGCAAGAGGAGGTAGGAGAAGAGGAATCCGGCCGCCGGTAGTGCTATGGTGGTTCGAATCGCGTGCCGAATTTAGATTCGTGGAGGCAAGAGGGTTGCGGTCCTTTCCAACCGTGTACCTTTCTCCATGGCACCAAAACGTGCTTCAAGGGTAACGATTCTCAACTTGGACATTTGAAGTCCTCTTCCTTTCTGCATAGGAAACCCGCTCCAGCGAGTGTTTGGTGAGTGCGCGATGTTCCATGGGGTAGATGTGAATAGTCCCCCCTTGTGTTGCATGTAGAGTCCGGAATCGAAGTACAGGCATAGGCATTGTGTGTGAAGCCTACCCGGACGTGTTTATCTGGATCGGTGATGTTTGCATTGTGCATGGGTTGTCGGAGAAGTATCAGTATTGTGTTATTTTTCGGGTTTTCTACACGGTAGATTGCAATAGGGAGACTTGGTGATTAACTCCAAGGTGTACCCGAAAAACTAGGCGTAAACGCATTTCTACCAACTAGGTGTCCTGGGGCCAACCTTGTATAATTTGGATTGTATGTGCGAGGCCTATCTCCAGGAGACATGTAGGGCCTTTCTTTGGAAAGCGATGAGCCCATGGGGTTCAGAATTATTAGGCTAGGGAGCCGAATAGGAAAGGCAAAACCGACCCGTGCCCTGCAGGTTTGGCCATGAGTACTACGGTATTCGGATACGGTAGGGCGACTTGAGCAATGGGAAATGGTGGATCTGTACCTGCATTATGTAGACTATGATATGAGAGTAGCGGAAATTGGCTCTCGTCGGTGGCATAACGAGAGTCTCAGGCCAGGGGCCGTAAAGACTGAAATGCTCAAATTAACTGTCAAGTCAAGGACCTTTGAACAGAGGTGGTATCTGGGATGTCTGGTATACCATCAATGTGCCCTGAGTGCACGGGGTGGGCGGCCTTGCGATCCTCCACTTGTTGTGAATTGTGTTAGGTTGTACTTTCACTAGGATTTTTGGATGTACTAATGAAATGCAGGGAAGGAGCACCACCGTCCCGAATAAGGGGTTGGGTCATTATAATTTGGTCAGCTTTAGCTGACCGTTGCTTTGTTTGCCACCATATGGTGGAATGATGCTTGCAGGTGCTGCAGAACCAGGTATCAAATAGCGGGCTGAAGGCCAAGCTGCTGTGCTGGCCCTCGAAGGCCAAAGCAAACTGATATTTTACTTCTATCATGTGTGGCCAGCCTGCGAGCCGATGTATGTAAAACACTATGTTGTTAAGTGAACATTTGTAAGGCCATAAGGCCAAGTACTTTTGTGTATTTTGGTATTTCATTCCTATTATGATTAGTGGACATTCATGATTCATACTATCTGTTATATGGGTTCTTTCAACTACTTAAAAGCTTCCGCTAGTTGCTCTGTGTAGGACGTTTGTGATTGGGAGAATGGTTTCATTTTGTAACCCTTCGGTCTGTCTGTAGTATATGACGTCGGGACCCGACCGGACTTACTGTTATATACCATGCGACGGATAGGGGTGTTATAATTTGGTATCAGATTATCGGTTCCGGTCTTGCTTAATGGAATTCGTGGGCGAATTCTTTTAATGGGTGGTGAGCACATGTATGTGCGTCATCGTTATAATATAAAAAGAACTCATGAATGTCCACTTAGGAATGAAAATATAATTGTTTTTGAGGAACATGAGTGTTCCAATGATTGCTTTTAGCAATTTGTATGTTGCCTAATCGATAGTTATGCTATATAGGGGACTACGAGTTGTGTGGGGCAGTCGCAAGGTCAGCACTCCACGGAGAGTACTGCACATAACTGTGTGCCTGAGACCCTGCTTTCTGTTGAAACCATAAGAAGGATAGTTGAAGTGGTGTACGCGGTGACTAAAGCAAAGCTTGGAGGGCAAGTTCAGCCCCCTGTCCCTGGGGTGACTTCAACACCGAGTGGTGTGATGGAATAACTAGCATGTATAAGACCTTTGGATCAGCAGTTGAACATACTTTTAGTGCATGGTATGCACTAAGTTGAGGAGTATTTGCATACATTTCTTATCATAAAGTGCTACCCCAGGTTTGATTTAGAGAACGAGCAGACTATAATTAATAGATTCTACAACGGTCTGCGTGATGAATTACTACTGCTACTCGTAGGACCAAAGCTACTTGGATTCCAAGCGTTAGTGGAGTCGGCTAGAGCTTTGGAAGCAGATTTGGCCAGAATCAACCAGACGTCAGAGTACATCTTACAAAACTCCCCAAGTCCCGTAAATTCTGTACACCGAAAGAGTAGTAAAGTGAGGCCTGACGTATCTACTAGTCAAACTCCATATTACTATTATAAATGTGGATGGTTTGGTCACTTTACCTGAGATTGTCGTAAAGATGATCAGGGGACAGAGAAAGCTATGAAGGGAGTCCAAGAGAAGAAAGACTCCATTGTTGAGAAGACAGAGTTCAAGGCACTACCCACCTCGAAGTCCGGTTTCCGTAAATGGTGTAAGAAGGCAAGGAGGTCGGGTCTAGTTCCTTCTTTTGGTGCGTCTGGAACAACTATTGGCTGAGACTCAGACGCATGTTTTTGCTGTGGTAAGCTGGGACACTTTGCCCGAGAGTGTCGAAGCGGACATCTGGAGTCTGAGATGAGTCCTAGAGCGACCTACGAAGAGAAGGGTAAGGGGTTGGAGGCAACTACACCTCAATATGCTCCATCCCAACCTAAAGGATACAACTTTGTCCATCAAGTGGTTATGGAACATGCTGACATGGTGACAGGTATGGTTTAATATTTAGTATGTCAGCTTTAGATACTTGTTGCCTTACACATGTTTGCCTATGTTTGGTTGTGATAGGATTTGTACTGATTTTCTGAGTGTCCGGTGAAAGCACTATTTATCAGGGGAACTTATCATTCCTTTTTGTCCGAAGGATGTGTATCGCGCATCAGAGTTCCTTCTTCGATGGCAAGAGACTAATCGATAGTGATGCTGCCTATCGGGTGTTCTATACACGTGAATGGTGTCTGTTGTATGAAGTTATGGATAGGGAGTTAGGAGTTTGACTTGCAAGCGTCGCTACTGCTGTTTGTAGAATTCGGCGTAATCTTTGGTATGATTGGCTCTTGGAGCAGCGTACGTACATCAATTTCAAACGTAAGGTGGTAAGTTTGGTACTAGATATAGGTTGTGTGATGTCGGAACTGAAGTATTACTTCAAGAGCTGGTGGAACATAGTTTTGTGCATCCAAGTTTACTGCCTTGGAGCACACCAGTCCTCTGGTTAAAAAGAGGACGTAAGCTTACAACTCTATAGTGGTTACTAGAAGTTGATTAAGTTAAAGGGAAAAGAATAAGTATCCAAACCCAAGTAGTGATAATCTATTCGATCAACTCAATGGGTCAAGTGTATACTCAAGTTGAATCTGAAATCCGGATACTATTATTTGTCGCTAAGGGAAAGTGATATTCCCAAAACGGTATTCAACACAAGATATGGGCGTTATGAGTTCATCGTTATGCCACTTGTGCTGACAAATGCGCCATCCGTGTTTATGGATTTGAGGTATAAGGCGTTCAGTGAGTACCTAAACCAGTTCATGATAACCTTTATCGACGACATACTGGTATACTTTCAGTATGAGGGTGATCATTCCAAGCATCTGGATTTGGTATTGGAGACGTTAAGGAGAAATCAGTTGTATTCCAAATTCTCCAAGTGCAAGCTTGGGATACCCTCAATAGCGTTTCTTGGTCACGTCTTGAGTGGAGAAAATATCGTGGTGGACCCGTCAAAGATATTTGTGATACGTGAGTTGCTTGTGTTATCTGTGTTGGCGAAAAGTCCGAAGTTTATAGGACTGGCCGATTAGTATATGTAACATCCCATTTCCAACTAGACCCCAGGGAGTGGTTTTGTCTTAACAGAACCTTAGGAAGCCCAGGAATTGAAGTTTGTCAACCAAGATTTTGAGTCAAGGGGTGGTCACGCCCGTGACCGACCCGTCACGCCCGTGACCTAGGGCGTGACCCCCTTCGACCATCGTCGACCTCAGGAAGACGATCGTCGAGCTCAGAAATTTCAACATAGGTCAGACACGCCCGTGACCGATCCGTCACGCCCGTGACCTTGAAATGGAATTGACTGAGCTAAGCTCACTCAACGCCATGGTCTAGATGGTGTTGAGTGAGCTTAGCTCACTCAAAGCCATAAGCGGGATGGCGTTGAGTGCATTGAGTGCACTTAATGCCATAAGTTGAATGGCGTTGAGTGCACTGACTGCACTCAACGCCATCTGATGTCGGCAGGTTGGCATTGAGTGAGCTGAGCTCACTCAACGCCGTAGACTGGATGGCGTTGAGTGAGCTTAGCTCACTCAACGCCGTAATCTGTTAGGCAGGATGGCGTTGAGTGCATTGAGTGCACTCAATGCCATAAGTTGAACGGAGTTGAGTGCACTGACCGCACTCAATGCCATTTGGTGTTGTTTGGATGGCGTTGAGTGAGCAGAGCTCACTCAACGCAATAATCTGGACAGCGTTGTGTGAGCTAAGCTCACTCGACACTAAGCTCACTCGATGCCATAACCTGGATGGCATTGAGTGAGCTAAGCTCACTCAAAGCCATAACCTTGATGGCGTTGAGTGAGCTAAGCTCACTCAAAGCCATAATTTGGACGGCATTGAGTGAGCTAAGCTCACTATACGCCATAATCTGGATGGCATTGAGTGAGCTAAGCTCACTCAACGCCATCGTTTAAAAAGGTCTTATTCTGGATGACATTGAGTTAGCAGAGCTCACTCAACGCAATAATTCGGATGGCATTGAGTGAGCTGATCTCACTCAACGCCATAGTCTGGGAGGCCATTCTGATGGTGTTGAGTTAGCAGAACTCACTCAACGTCGTAACTGGGATGGCATTGAGTGATCTGAGCTCACTCAACGCTGTAGCATGGATGGCATTGAGTGAGCAGTGCTCACTCAACGTTATTTTACTTAGAATTTTTCTGGCATCTTTTTTTTGGCTGTGTGTTGGTTCAACTGAACCGGGCCGGTCTAGGAAGTGGGCCAGAATGCATTTTTGGGCCATTTTCTCTTATTAAGACTTAGTTAAGTCTTATGTTATGAAGTTTGACCGGCTGTGTCACGTGGCAGCCGTTTCCTCCTCCTCCAGCCATGGACGAGCCCCAGCCTTCATGGCCGTCAATGGCATTTGATGCCATAGCCTTCCCTCTTCCCCTTGGAATGGCTGGATTCAACTCCTCTCAAGGAGAGGAGGAGTTTCCAGCCCTCCTCCAGCTGTTACAAGTCGTTTCAGCTCCCCTCCACCATGGCCGAGCTTGCTCTTGAAGAGGCAATAATGGCTGGACAGCCTATAACCGCCCACTCCCCATTTCTTCCCTTTAAAAAGATCCCTTAGGCTCAGAGATGAAGTTTCCCACCCTGACCTGACGGATTGAAGCTTGTGCTGCGCTGTAGAAGGATTCCGGCGATGCCACCACCACGCAAATAGCATCCCGACGATCAGCTCGACTCCAAACCTCGAATAAGGTCCTCCTCTACCTCTTCTTCTATGGATAGATCTTATAAATCATTAGGAGAGATATTGGGTTCAAAAGAGCTGGATCGGGTGAGCGTTTTCATGGTTTTTCTGAAATTTCATGGTGGCGGGTTCGCCGGAAACCGCCTCTCCGGCGGCCTTTCCGCCGCCCGACAGTAGCCCTCACCTCAACTGAGGTGGTGGTGGTGGTGGCCGGCCAGGGAGATGGCTGAGTGGCCGGGAAATAGCTTTAGAAAAGCTACAGGTTTTAAGCATTTTAGGTTGCTAGTTCGGGCTTTTTTGAGAAGATGAACAGTAACCTATAATACAAAATTATTATATTTATATATAAATGTAGTGATTTATCAAGCTCTATTTTATGCTATTTAATGAGGTACTTAGAGGCTTTTTATGTAGAAGTGACCAACATGAAATCTGTAGCCCTGTGGGTCTAAGATATTTCAAAATTGATTTGGAAAAATTTGGTCAACTGGTTTGACCAGGGCACCTCTTTTGGTGGGATCTAGACCTAGAGCTAGGCAGAGACAAAAAGGTGTGCCCACCTTTCATCCTTTGCCCAAATGTTCTGAAATTTGGGCAGAGAGTCTATCCAAACTATACCTAGGGCCTACCCAAAAATGAGAATTTTTGGAGAATATTTTTCTATAGTTTTTGTAAAAATTTAATAATTCATGTATAATTTAATTAGGTGTCTTAAACACCTCAAAATCCCCCCAAATTTGGGTGGGAGGTCTTATGGGGAATGATAGAACTCTGGTAGAAATTACACCTCATTTGGACGTGTTTTGATTAAGTTCTAACTCGATCCTAGGTTTGCCCTTATAGGGTTAATTAGGTCAATTCATTCCTTTTGGGATTTGAGTGGTCAAACAACCTCAACAGAGGCTGATATTTTGTCCACTGGCTGTTTGGGGCATGACACACCCTCCAATGTAATTTGGGGTGGTTTGGGATAGGGTAGCCCTAGAACCCTAGGGTAGGTCCCTTAATGGGGACTTGGTGAGTTGTGAAGGTCATGGGGTCAAATGACCTTGGATTGACTTGAAATTTGGTGAAGAGGACCATAAGAGTACTAAAGTCCTATAGTAAAAAATTTAGGGTATTTAGAGACCTTTCGCCAACCTAAAACCCTAACCCTAGTCTAGGTCACCAACCTTAATTTGAATTATTAAGATATCAATTGAACTTCAAATCAAGTAAAGTTTGGGCAAGGTGATTTTGTGGTCTAAATGGCCATAATATAATTTTGTTGAGGCTTTTGGGTTAATTTATACATTACTTCATTTACAACTCTAGTTGTGCCTTAGATATTTATTTTGATGATTCTGGAATTTCTGTTCACTAGAATGTTATTAAATCTTGGATTAGGGCATCTTTTAGCATGTTAAACCTTTTGTATTTTTCTTGGGAGTTTTATCTAATTATTTTGGGTACTTGCTTCTTTAATTTACCATTTGGGATATGTAGCCAAAAATACAAATGATACACATTTATTATTTGTAAATTTATGAAATTTTGTCAGTGGGTGTTTCAGGCTATGATTGTGATCCTGTAAATTTCTCTGGATTTTTAGACAATTAAAAATAGTACCTACCTCACTAAGCTAGGAAAATTAGTGTTTTACATTAAAATAAATTCAGAGCCCAAATATTAGAGAAAAATTATGGAACTTTGTTTCTGATGGTTTTAGGTCACCATAAAGCTTCTATAATTTTCTTTTATTTTTAGATACATATTTACAGTACTTTCTTCATAATATAGTAAAAGTGGCCTAAAATGGTAAATTAGGCAATGTAGGCCTAAACACATCTAAAATTTCTCCAAATTTGGAATTACTTCTTAAATGCCGCATAGGATTTTTACTGATTTTATGGTGATTTATTGTTGGCTCATTAGTGCACTTCATGTTCATACAAGGGCATTGGGAGGCTGAGAATAAATAAATTAAATGCCAAATGAAATAGGAAAATTATTATTTTCTTGATTTAGACTAATTATGTCATGGTAGACCTCCAGTAAATATTATAGGAGATTCGGAAGACAATTTGGTGTACCACCCCTTGCATACCTCATAAAGCTTAGGATTGTCTGCGTTTAGTAAAACTACAGAAGCTGAACTAGAGTGGGTAATGAACTTGGGAAATGGAATTTTGGTAGTTTGCTGGTTTGGATAGGGTGAGTTAAACCAACTTCATTATTGGAAGTCAGGACGGGTAGGGTGTGAGATTGACTAGTGTTTAGTGGTGTTCGGGTTCGACGGAAGATCATCCTCCCCGAGAAGAGGAAGAGTCAAAGTCACCCTAGGATTAGCCCACTGTAATATGAGAAGGGAATGGGTTAAGGGAACCAATCAATTACAATAAGTGCCTTGGAAAGGGAGCATTGGGATTCACCCCATCATAGTTCCTAGTACCGCTGCGAGCCCTTCACCGGGTAAACCTCGGGAAGTCCAAGGTTAACCCTAAATCTTAGGAATAAATTGATCAAGAGTAAACCTAATAATAGTTACACCTCACACCTACACTTGTACGCTTAGGAATAAGAATTGGCATGGAATGGGTAGAGTAGGTCCGTGGTCTAAGGGCCTACTAGTAATGTCAATGGTTTGGTTTGTGATTGGGAAGTCCGGGGAGCTGGACGCTCGGGGACTTGGTATAAATTTGGAAGTACAGGGAGCGGGATGCTCGGGGACTTGGTATATGCTTGGTAGCCTAGAGAGCTGGAAGCTCGGTAATATGAGAACTTGTATAAATATAACTGTCATGATTGCATGTGCATAAAAGTGGTGGGTCATCGGTACTGGACGATCGATCACACCGACGTCGGAACGTTTACTCGGCGGTGTGGGACACTTAACCAAAGAAATCCTGGTAGATATAGCCAGCACTCATACGTGGATTATCTAGGTTGTGTTCTTCTAGGGGCGTACGGAAGGGCTAGGCCTGGTAGTGTGGTTACCCGCCTAAGAATGGGAGGCCCGACCCACTGTCTCTGTTTGCCACTATGGAGGTTCTTGGGAGTGAAGCTAGCTGCCCGAATATGGGGAACTAAAGGTCTGTGCGCATGGAGTCATGAGGGTGTGTTACACTTGCTTGTGCATTCCATAGCATATTTGCGTGTCATAGCATAAACATGGCCACCTATCGTATAAAATGGTATGAGACATTTTATACGATAGGCCTTGCAAAACGACCCCTTGGTCTATAGGGGTAATCCCTATAAATCAATGGTTATATTTCTTGTGCTTTTACTTACTTGCTACTCCTTACTGTTTGATAACCGACACCCCAACGTATAAGTGGTATGGGACACTTTATACAATGGGAGCCCTGCAAAAGATCCCTTGGCTTATGTGCTTCCGCATAAGTTAAGGTTACCTTTCCTACTTTCTGCTTCTGTCATATTTACTATGGAATTGCTAGCATAGGCCCGCTGTCACCTGCTTTTGACTTATTCTCCACCTTCATGTCCTTCCCTTTCTTCCTCTCTGCTCGGTACCTAGGAGCCATGGGGGAAGGGGTATGGGATGATAGGGCTTAGTCTTTTAGACTAACGGTTTTTGAACCACAACATTTTAGGTGTACCATATGGAAGGGTCACGGGTTTTGCAGTTTCTGACAGAGTTGAACCCGCGACCGTGTTACCATTGTCTCCAGCCGGGACATACACGGGTCAAATGCCCCTTGATGGGTGGGATCCCACCAGCTCAGCAGCCAGGAGGCCGAAGACGTACACGCAGACGTTGATTGTGAGACGGCGACTGCAGGCCGAAAAGGAAGAAGCACCCAGAGATGCAGCACCAGCAGAGTATGGAGTCGGTGGAGATGGGCCAGTCTAGCTTGGGTGCTCTCGGTTCATTGACAGTTACGGTGGCGCTTAGTTTTTGTTTTGCTTCCGCGAGTGACTTGTAGTGAGGATTACATGTACTGGGCACAAGCCCTCCTTTTGTACTCTGACTATTATTATTGTGGACTCTCTCTTCGTGGAGATTTATTTATATACATGTGGTTATGGTGGACTAGATTTATATTTACTTATACTACTGTTCTGCGATCAATTTGGCCGGCAGGATCGGCGTTTTGTAGTGACGACCTTCCCGGGCGTGATGGTGTCACCGCAAAGCGGCGGTTCTGGGCCTAAGACCCCGGTGTTTAAAAAAAATGGGGTCTTACAAGTGGTATCAGAGGGGACCTTGATCGAAAGAGAAGCAGTCAACTAACCCTGGGTCACCCCCGCTCGAGTTTAGTTCGGGGACAAACTAAGAAGCGGAAGCAGTGGTGTGCCCATAAGGGAAATCACATGTGAAAGTCCACTTCATCATTAATTTGAATTCCTCTTTGTAGCCTGCGGCAAACCCTGCCCCCAGCAGGGAACACCTCCTGCTGCGAAGATCTCATCTTATAATCCTCTAACCAACGAGTTAGACTCAACCAACTAGGACTCGTGACTAACCATGATAATTTATAGTATGCCCTAGTTCAAAATAGACCTTGGGTATGAATTTGGTTAAGGTAAGGAGATACCCAAAGAGAATAAAGGAGGAGTTTAGCACGAGAATGACTACCTAAGACGTAAACTCAGGTGTCCCTACTATCCCAATCAAGGATTATTCAAAGCCGTAGACTACTTTAAGGAGAATTGAGACTAATAATACATTAGCAGAATGGTAAAAGACAAGTAGTCTTAACCCTCAATACTGGTAATAAAATCACCTGGAGGCAACCACCGAGACAAACACTGAGGGTCAGATAGGAATTCAAGTTCGAAAGATACCCATTTTGGATTGGGAACATTTTGACCCGGATAAGGTTGTCGTAAATGTGACTCAGAGAGTTTAAAGTATGGAGTATATTAACGAGTTTCAGGGTGGAACCCCAAGTCGAAGATTGATGCCCTAGGCATTGTGCACCAAGCTAGGACAAATGTAACAGGGTAATATCAAAGATACTTAGCCCAAGATAGGTAGGGGCTCATCTTTTGTTTATTGGGGGCTAAACTTTTGTTTATTGGGAAAATTAGTATTGGCTTGGGTTCCCTTGGACCTAGTTTAGGGAAAGTGGCGTAACCAACATAGTGAGATTGAAGTCGATATAATTTGATGTTATTCGGGCGAACATAAGATTTTGTAAAAAAAAACATGTTTGGAATGATGACCCGTAGCGTTACCAAAACAATGACATGGTAATAAGACGGAGTAATTACGAGAATTAACTATTGTCACGTGAAATTAGATGACGGGTAACAAGATTCGGGATATCTTAGAAGGTAAAAGATTTAATCGCTATGTTGTATCATCAGAAGAATGATGTATCTCATAACATGTACCCCCGGAGTGGAAATATGAGGACATCGCGATGGATTTTATTCATGGACTTCCCCGATCACGGACGGGAAACGACTCGATTTGGGTCATCGTCAATCGGTTGACGAAGGTGGTCAGATTCATTCTGATCAAGAAGGATGACTCTGTGGGGGTACTAGTGCGGAGATTTGTGGAGCAGTTTGTTCGATACCACGGGGTGCCCAAGACGATCGTGTTGGATCGGGATGGCCGGTTGACTTCCAGGGAGTGGAGATCCGTGCAGGCTAACTTAGGCACGCGATTGACCTTCGGCACCGCATTCCATCCCCAAACGGATGGGCAGACGGAACGCACCAATCGGACGCTGGAAGATCTTCTGAGGCTATGCATTTTGGACCACGGGGAACCGTAGGAGAAGCTCCTACCCCTAGTCGAGTTCTCCTATAACAACAGCTACAAGTCCAGCATCAGGATGGCGCCATACGAAGCCTTGTATGGAAGGAGATGCAGGACCCCGCCTTTTTGGATTCAGGATGAGGATCCGAAGGCGTTGGGATCGGATTTTGTCGAAGACACCGAGGCTCAGGTGAGACTGATCTGAGACAAAATGTTAGAAGCGCAGAGCAGACAAGCAAAGTATTATGATGTTCGGCATCGTCAGGTGGAGTTTCAGGTTGGGGACCGAGTGTTTTTGAAGATCCGGCCCATGCATGGAGTTTCACGGGTGCGTGGTCAGAGGAAGAAGCTCATCCCTAGGTATATGATCCCTTATAGGATCCTGGAGCGGATCGGGGCCCTAGCTTAGAAGATGAAGTTGCCACAAGAGCTGGCAGCTCTGCACGACATATTCCACGTTTCTTCGCTTAGGAGGGCTCTACTGCGCCTGGAGCAGCAGATTTTGACCACAGATGGACAAGTAGCTTCTGACCGGTCAGTTCACTTGGAGCCGATTCGGATCGATGGCAGAGGAGTACGGACCTTGCGTCGCAAGAAAATTCCGTTTGTCAAAAGTTTCGTGGAGGAACCACGGTCAGGAGGAGCATACCTGGGAACCGCAGGACCTGATGCGACAAAGGTATCCAGAGCTATTCAACCAGGTATACCTCATAACCTCTCAAGACGTTCAATTTACTTTCCTATTTTAAACTAGTAGGACTGAAATTTCAAGAATAGGGGCTAATCTTTTGTTTATTGGGGTCTAGACCTTGTCAATTGGACGAATTGGTCTTAGAATAAAAACTGCACACAACAAACCTAACGTAGAGATGTAAATCTTTCAACTCTCATGGGATGTTACAAGCCTTTCTCCCGGTAGGAGTCCTGTAGGCTTAACCTTGATTTCGGGGATGAAATCTTTGTTTTGTTTAATGGGATTTGTAACATCCCATTTCCAACTAGACCCCAGGGAGTGGTTTTGTCTTAATAGAACCTTAGGAAGCCCAGGAATTGAAGTTTGTCGACCAAGATTTTGAGTCAAGGGGTGGTAACGCCCGTGACCGATCCTTCATGCCTGTGACCTAGGGCGCGACCCCCTTCGACGATCGTCGACCTCAGGAAGTTGATCGTCGAGCTAAGAAATTTCAACATAGGTCAGACACGCCCATAACCTTGGAATGGCGTTGAGTGAGCTAAGCTCACTCAATGCCGTGGTCTGGATGGCATTGAGTGAGCTTAGCTCACTCAAAGCCATAAGCGGGATGGCGTTGAGTGCATTAAGTGCACTCAACGCCATATGTTGAATGGCTTTGAGTACACTGACTGCACTCAACGCCATCTGGTGTCGGCAGGTTGGCGTTGAGTGAGCTGAGCTCACTCAATGTCGTAGACTGGATGGCATTGAGTGATCTTAGATCACTCAACGCCGTAATATGTCAGGCGGGATGGCGTTGAGTGCGTTGAGTGCACTCAACACCATAAGTTTAACGGCGTTCAGTGCACTGACCGCACTCAACACCATTTGGTGCTGTCTGGATGGCATTGAGTGAGCAGAGCTCACTCAACGCCATAATCTGGACGGTGTTGAGTGAGCTAAGCTCACTCAACGCCATAACATGGACGGCATTGAGTGAGCTAAGCTCACTCAAAGACATAACCTGGACGGTGTTGAGTGAGCTAAGCTCACTCAAAGCCATAATTTGGACGGCGTTGAGTGAGCTAAGCTCACTCAACGCCATAATCTGGATGGCGTTGAGTGAGCTAAGCTCACTCAACGCCATCGTTTAAAAAGGGCTTATTCTGGATGGCGTTAAGTGAGCAGAGCTCACTCAACGCCATAATCCGGATGGCGTTGAGTGAGCTGAGCTCACTCAATGCCATAGTCTGGGAGGCCATTCTGATGGCATTGAGTGAGCAGAGCTCACTCAACGCCGTAATTGGGATGGTTGTTAGTGAGCTGAGCTCACTCAACGCCGTAGCATGGATAGCGTTGAGTGAGCAGAGCTCACTCAACGCCATTTTTCATAGAATTTTTATGGCATCTTTTTTTTGGCTGTGTGCTGGTTTAGCTGAACCGGGCCGGTCTAGGAAGTGGGCCAGAATGCATTTTTGGGCCGTTTTCTCTTATTAAGACTTAGTTAAGTCTTATGTTATGAAGTTTGACCGGTTGTGCAACGTGGCAGCCATTTCCTCCTCCTCCAGCCATGGCCAAGCCCCAGCCTTCATGGCTGTCAATGGCATTTGATGCCATGGCCTTCCCTCTTCCCCTTGAAACGGCTGGATTCAACTCCTCTCAGGGAGAGGAGGAGTTTCCAGCCCTCCTCCAGCTGTTATAAGCCGTTTCAGCTCCCCTCCACCATGGGCGAGCTTGCTCTTGAAAAGGCAATAATGGTTTGACAGCCTATAACCGCCCACTCCCCATTTCTTCCCTTTAAAAAGGTCCCTTAGGCTCAGAGATGAAGTTTCCCACCCTAACCCGACGGATTGAAGCTTGTGTTGCGCTGTAGAAGGATTCCGGCGACGCCACCACCGCGCAAATAGCATCCGGACGATCGGCTCGACTCAAAACCTCGAATAAGGTCCTCCTCTACCTCTTCTTATATGGATAGATCTTAGAAATCACTTTCTTGCCGCCGCCCGACGGTAGCCCTCACCTCAACAGAGGTGGTGGTGGTGGTGGCCGACCAGGGAGATGGCTGAGTGGCCGGGAAATAGCTTTAGAAAAACTACAGGTTTTAAGCATTTTAGGTTGCTGGTTCGGGCTTTTTTGAGAAGATGAACAATAACCTATAATACTAAATTATTATATTTATATATAAATGTAGTGATTTATCAAGCTCTATTTTATGCTATTTAATGAGGTACTTAGAGGCTTTTTTTGTAGAAGTGACCAACATAAAATTTGTAGCCCTATGGGTCTACAATATTTCAAAATTAATTTGGGCCAATTTGGTCAACTGGTTTGACCAGGGCACATCTTTTGGTGGGATCTAGACCTAGAGCAAGGCAGAGACAAAAAGGTGTGCCCACCTTTCATCCTTTGTCCAAATGTTCTGAAATTTGGGCAGGGAGTCTATCCTTACATTACCTAGGGCCTATTTAAAAATGAGAATTTTTGGAGAATATTTTTCTATAGTTTTTGTAAAAATTTAATAATTCATGTATAATTTAATTAGGTGTCCTAAACACCTCAAAATCCCCCCAAATTTGGGTGGGAGGTCTTAGGGGGAATGTTAGAACTCTGGTAAAAATTCCACCTCATTGGGAAGTGTTTTGATTAAGTTTTAACTCGACCCTAGGTTGACCCTTATAGGGTTAATTAGGTCATTTCATTCCTTTTGGGATTTGAGTGGTCAAACAACCTCAACAGAGGCTGATATTTTGTCCACTGGATGTTTGGGGCATGACACACCCTCCAATGTAATTTGGGGTGGTTTGGGATAGGGTAGCCCTAGAACCCTAGGGTAGGTCCCTTAATGGGGACTTGGTTGGTTGTGAAAGTCATGGGGTCAAATGAACTTGGATTGACTTAAAATTTGGTGAAGAGGACGATAAGGGTACTAAAGTCCTCTGGTCAAAATTTTAGGGTATTTGGAGACCTTTAGCCTACCTAAAACCCTAACCCTAGTCTAGGTCACCAACCTTAATTTTAATTATTAAGCCATCAATTGAACTTCAAATCAAATAAAGTTTGAGCAAGGTGATTTTATGGTCTAAATGGCCATAATATAATTTTGTTGAGGCTTTTGGGTTAATTTATACAGTACTTCATTTACAACTCTAGTTGTGCCCTAGATATTTATTTTGATGATTCTGGAATTTATGTTCACTGGAATGTTATGTAATCTTGGATTAGGGCATCTTATAGCATGTTAAACCTTCTGTATTTTTCTTAAGAGTTTTATCTGATTATTTTGGGTACTTGCTTCTTTAACTTACCATTTGAGATATGTAATCAAAAATACAAATGATGCCCATTTATTATTTGGAAATTTATGAAATTTTGTCAGTGGGTGTTTCAAACAATGGTAGTCATCCTGTAAATTTCTCAAGATTTTTAGATAATTAAAAATTGTACCTCCCTCACTAAGCTAGAAAAATTAGTGTTTTACATTAAAATAAATTCAGAGCCCAAAATTTAGAGAAAAATTATGGGACTTGGTTTTTGATGGTTTTAGGTAACCATGAAGCTTCTATAATTTTCTTGTGATTTTTAGATACATATTTACAGTACTTGTTTCATAATATAGTAAAAGTGGCCTAAAATGGTAAATTAGGCAATGTAGGCCTAAATACCTCTTAAATTTCTCAAAAATTTGGAATTAATGCTTAAATGCCACATAGGATTTTTACTGATTTTATGGTGATTTATTGTTGGCTCATTAGTGCACTTCATGTTCATACTAGGGCATTGGGTGGCTAAGAATAAATAAATTAAATGCCAGATGAAATTAGAAAATTATTATTTTCTGGATTTAGACTAATTATGTCATGATAGACCTCCAGTAAATATTATAGGAGATTCGGAAGACAATTTGGTGTACCACCCCTTGCATACCTCATAAAGCTTAGGATGGTATGTGTTTAGTAAAACTGCAGAAGCTGAACTAGAGTTGGTAATGAACTTGAGAAATGGAATTTTGGTAGTTTGCTGGTTTGGATAGGGTGAGTTAAACCAATTCATTATTGGAAGTCAAGACAGGTAGGGTGTGAGATTGACTAGTGTTAAGTGTTGTTTGGGTTCGACGGAAGATCGTCCTCCCCGAGAAGAGGAAGAGTCGAAGTCACCCTAGGATTATCCCACTGTAATATGAGAAGGGAATGGGTTAAGGGAACCAATCAATTACAATAAGTGCCTTGGAAAGGGAGCTTTGGGATTCACCCCATCATAGTTCCTAGTACCGCTGCGAGCCCTTTACCGTGTAAACCTCGGGAAGTCCAAGGTTAACCCTAAATCTTAGGAATAATTTGATCAAGAGTAACCCTAATAATAGTTACACCTCACACCTAAACTTGTACGCTTAGGAAGAAGAATTGGCATGGAATGGGTAGAGTAGGTCCGTGGTCTAAGGGCCTACTAGTAATGTCAATGGTTTGGTTTGTGATTGGGAAGTCCGGGGAGCTGGACGCTTGGGGACTTGGTATAAATTTGGAAGTCCAGGGAGCGGGATTCTCAGGGACTTGGTCTATGCTTGGTAGCCTAGAGAGCTGGAAGCTCGGTAACATGAGAACTTGTACAAATATAACTGTCATGATTGCATGTGCATAAAGTGGTGGGTCATCGGTACTGGACGATCGATCACACCGACGTCGGTACGTTGACTCGGCGGTGTGGGACACTTAGCCAAAGAAAGCCTGGTGGATATAGCCAGCACTAGTACGCGGATACTCTAGGTTGTGTTCTTCTAGGGGCGTATGGAAGGGCTAGGCCTGGTAGTGTGGTTACCCGCCTAGGAGTGGGGGGCCCGACCCACTGTCTCCGTTTGCCACTACGGAGGTTCCTGGGAGTGAAGCTAGCTGCCCGAACAGGGGGAACTAAAGGTCTGTGCGTATGGAGTCGTGTGGGTGTGTTGCACTTGCTTGTGCATTCCATAGCATATTTGTGTGTCATAGCATAAACATTGTCATCTATCGTATAAAATGGTATGGGACGTTTTATACGATAGGCCCTGCAAAATGACCCCTTGGTCTATAGGGGTAATCCCTATAAATCAATGGTTATATTTCTTGTGCTTTTACTTACTTGCTACTGCTTACTGTTTGATAACCGACACCCCAACGTATAAGTGGTATGGGACACTTTATACGATGGGAGCCCTGCAAAAGATCCCTTGGCTTATGCGCTTCCGCATAAGTTAAGGTTACCTTTCCTACTTTTTGCTTCTGTCATATTTACTATGGAATTGCTCGCATAGGCCCGCTGTCACCTGCTTTTGACTTATTCTCCACCTTCATGTCCTTCCCGTTCTTCCTCTCCGCTTGGTACCCAGGAGCCATGGGGGAAGGGGTAGGGGATGATAGGGCTTAGTCTTTTAGACTAATGGTTTTTGAACCAAAACATTTTAGGTTCACCATATGGAAGGGTCACGGGTTTTGTAGTTTCTGACAGAGTTGACCCCGCGACTGTGTTACCATTGTCACCAGTCGGGACATACACGGGTCAAATGCCCTTGATGGGTGGGATCACACCAGCTCAGCAGCCAGGAGGCCGAAGACGTAGACGCAGACGTTGATTGCGAGGCGGCGACTTCAGGCCGAAAAGGAAGAAGCACCCAGAGATGCAGCACCAGCAGAGTACAGAGTCGGTAGAGATGGGCCAGTCTAGCTTGGGTGTTCTCGGTTCATTGACGGTTACGGTGACGCATAGTTTTAGTTTTACTTCCGCGAGTGACTTGTAGTGAGGATTACATGTACTGGGCACAAGCCCTCCTTTTGTACTCTGACTATTATTATTATGGACTCTCCCTTCATGGAGATTTATTTATATACATGTGGTTATGGTGGACTAGATTTATATTTACTTATACTACTATTCTGCGATCGATTTGGCCGGCAGGATCGGCATTTTGTAGTGATGACCTTCCCGGGCGTGATGGTGTTACCGCAAAGCGGCGGTTCTGGGCCTAAGACCCTGGTGTTTAAAAAAAAAGGGGGGGGGGGGGTCTTACAGTATAGACGCTTCATAGAAAACCTCTAGCGGATAACATTACCCCTCACGACTTTGGCGAGGAAAGATAAAAAGTTTGTGTGGTCACTGGAGTGCGCGCAAGCTTTCAAAGAGCTGAAAAGTCAGTTGACCTCGGCAACCATTCCATGCTCACCGAGTAGGACCGAAGGAGTTGAGATTTACAGTGATGCTTAGAGAAGTGACTTGTATTGTGCTCTGCTCCAGCGTGGTAGTGTAATAACATATAGCTCGTGTTAGTTGGAGGTACGCGAGAGGATTTATCCGGTCCATTACTTGGAGTTAGCGGCCGTGATATTCGCCCTGAAGCTATAAAGGTGCTACCTAAACGGTGTGAAGGTCGGTATCTAAATCGATCATAGTAGCTTGACGTACTTATTGGATCAAAAGGACTTAAAACTTGTGGCAGCGGAGGTGGATGGAGTTACTGGGGGATAACACCTTCGATATACATTTTGGCGCAAGTTTTGGAGATATTGGAGATCTCTTGCGTGGACAAGCAGATCATGGATGATGCGTTCGATAGGTCAAATCCCCAACATGTTTTTGAAGACGCACTGTTGTGGAAGGAAAGTCCTCTGTGAGCCCTAAGTGTGGAGAGTCAGCGGCAGGAGTTGATGAACGAGGCTCATTATACCAATTACTCAATTCACCCGAAGTGCACAAAATGTTTAGAGGTTTGAAGAAGTGGTTCTGGTGGCCAGGACTGAAAAAGGATGATCCGGTGGAAAATTTAGCCAAACTCTACATGGATAACATTGTCCGGTTGTATGGTGCACCCCGCAGTATTGTTAGTGACTGAGATGAACGCTTCACATCCAACAATACCAGGCTAGTGCATAAATTATTGGGAGCTAAGCTAATCTTCAGTACAGTCTTCCATCCGCAGACGGATGTTCATATCGAATGGGTCAACAAAATGATGAAGGACATGCTTTATATGTGCATCTTGGATTGCTGAAAGCAGTGGGAGGATCATATATACATGGTGGAGATTGCATATAACAACCGCTGTCAGGCGAGTATACAGATGGCGCCCTTCGAGGCCCTTTATGGTAGAAAATGTCGCACGCCATTGTCGTGGTTAGAAATGGGTGAGACAAAGCCTTTCAAGAGGCAAGTGTTGGAAGATGCAACTTCATTGGTACGAACTATTCGAGGAACGTTTGTAGACCGCTCAGGACAGGCAAGCAAAATATTATAATGCAAAAGCTTAGGAACGGGGAGTTCGCTGTTGGCAATTGGACGTATATGAAAATCAAGTCGTTCAATGGTGTCTTGCGAGTCTGTCGCTTGAAGAGGCTTAGTTAGAGGTACCTTGAACCGTTTGAGACCCTGGAGCGAATTGGTGAAGCAGCGTATCAACTGAAGTTGTTAGTGGAGTTGAGTAGGCTACATGATACATTCCACATATCGGTGTTGCGAAAGACGGTACAAAAGCCTTCGAAGGTGGTTGTGGTCGATCAGGTACCGGTGGATTGTGAGATGACGGTGATGGTCAAGCCCGTATGCATTGAAGACTTTGAAGTCAAACGACCCCGCAATAAGGAGTTCCGAATGGTTTAAAAAGTTCGTTGGGATAATTGTGGTCGTGAAGAGCTTTCATGGAAGCGAGAGCAGATTATGATGGAGGAATACCCTGTGTTCTTCCGCTCAGGTAAAATTTAGGTTGTGTACTTTTACCTAATTTCGGGACGAAATTCTTTTAAGGGGGAGAGATTTGTAACGCCCCGAAAATTGTAAATGAACCTGTCGCGTCCTAAGGATTTTTGGTGCCAATATACAGGGCTACACGGCCTAGGATACGGGCGTGTCTAAGGTTGTGTCCTTCTGTGTTGGCTGGGCTATGTCCAAGAAAGGACACGGCAGGAAACACGGTTTTGAACAGTAGTTACACGGGCGTGTCAGGGGTGACACGGGCGTGTCCTCACCCGTGTCACCACCCATGTTCTTCTCGGGTTAAACCCTTGAGTGTGTTGTCAGGAGTGCACGGCCGGGTTACACGGGCGTGTACTAGTAGACACGGGCGTGTTCCTTTTTGCACGGGCGTGTCCTTACCCGTGTAGACCAAGGGATGTGGCGGTTGGCATGGCGGTTATCTGTGACATGCCCCTAGGACACGGGCGTGTCGGGACCCGACACGGGCGTGTCAGGTTGAGACACGGGTGTGTCTCAACTCGTGTCCTGCTCTGGATCGACGATTTCGTGTGCAAGCAGGGAACACAGCCAGGTACACGGCCATGTGCAAAGCTATGTTCGGCCAACTGAAATGTTTTTTAGAGTTAATCTGGACCGTTCATTTTTCTTAAATACGATCCAACGGCCCTGGCTTGCCTCCTGATGGTTTATGGATGGGAAAGGGGAATTTATTCCTCATTTCATCTTTGGATTTCTCTTTCTAAGGAGAAGATAGAGGTGAGAGAAAGAGGAGGTAGGAGAAGAGGAATCCGGCCGCTGGTGGAGCTACGGTGGTCCGAATCGCGTGTCGAATTCAGATTCGCGGAGGCAAGAGCGTTGCGGTCCTTTCCAACCATGTACCTTTCTCCATGGCGCCAAAACGTGCTGCAAGGGAAACGATTCTCAACTTGGACATGTAAAGTCCTTTTCCTTTCTGCATAGGAAACCTGCTCCCACGAGTGTGCGGTGAGTGCGCGGTGTTCCTTGGGGTAAATGTGAATAGTCCCCCCTTGTATTGCATATAGAGTCCGGAATCGAAGTACGGGCATAGACATTGTGTGTGAAGCCTACCCGGACGTGTTTGTATGGATTGGTGATGTTGCATTGTGCATGGATTGTCAGAGAAGACTCTGTATTGTGTTGTTTTTCAGGTTTTCTACACGGTAGATTGCAACAGGGATCCTTGGGGATTAACTCCAAGGTGCACCCGAAAAACTGGGAGGAAAAGCATTTGGTCCAACTAGGTGGCCTGGGGCCAACCTTGTATAATTGAGATTGTATGTGCGAGGCCTGTCTCCAGGAGACATGTAGGGCCTTTCTTTGGAAAGTGGTGAGCCAATGGGGTTCAGAATTATTAGGCCAGGGAGCCGAGCAGGAAAGGCAAAACCGACCCGCGCCCTGCAGGTTTGGCCATGAGTACTACGGTATTTGGAGATGATAGGGCGACTTGAGCAATGAGAAATGGTTGAGGTGTACCTGCGTTATGTATACTATGACATGAGAGTAGCGAAAATTGGCTCTCGTCGGTGGCATAACGAGAGTCTCAGGCTAGGGGCCGTAAAGACTGAAATGCTCAAAGTAACCGTCAAGTCAAGGACCTCTGAACGGAGGTGGTATCCGGGAAGTCCGGTAAACCGCCAATGTGCCCTTAGTGCATGGGGTGGGCGGCCGTGCGAGGCTCCACTTGTGGTGAATTGTGATAGGTTGTACTTTTACTAGGATTTTTGGATGTACTAATGAAATGCAGGGAAGGAGCATCGCCATCCTTAATAAGGGGAGGGGTTGTTATAATTTGGTCAGCTTTAGGTGACCGTTGCTTTGTTTGCCACCATATGGTGGAATGTTGCTTGCAAGTACTGCAGAACCAGGTATCAAATAGTGGGATGAAGCCCAAGTTGTTGTGCTTGCCCTCGAAGGCCAAAGCGAACTGTTATTTTACTTCTATCATGTGTGGCCGTCCTGCGAGCCGATGTCTGTAAAACACTATGTTATTAAGTGAACATTGGTAAGGTCATAAGGCCAAGTACTTTTTTGTATTTTGGTATTTCATTCCTATTGTGGTTAGTGGACATTCATGATACATACTATCTGTTATATGGGTTCTTTCAACAACTTAAAAGCTTCCGCTAGTTGCTCTGTGTAGGACGTTTGTGATTGGGAGAATTGTTTCATTCTGTAACCCTTCGATTTGTCTGTAGATTATGGCGTCGGACCCCAGACGGACTTACTTCTATATACTATACGACGGATAGGGGTGTTACATATGTTGTGTTAGACGGTTCATGTATATTTCAAGCGAGAGGGCATCGAGCAAGCTTGAGGGTCCGATCTTCACTGCGCATTGAAGGCAGGAGAATGAGAGATGTGGGAGTTCTATCGCACGAGGTACGTGGTCTGATCTTCATTAGGCTTCATTAAGGTAGTTTTTAATGATTCTAGTATTATTTCATTAATATCATGTATTGCTTCAGGATAATTACATGCAAATAAGATATTACCAGGAAACTCAATCTATGATCAATAATGCGATCGACATTTCCTTCCTAGTATATCATGCTCATACCCATTATAACATTCTTATCACCTTCATTATTAGTTATGTTTTCAGTTGGATAAAATAATCGATTCAAAATAAAATTTTGATGGTTAAATTTTTTAAATTGTGTTGGATGCATTCTTATCACCTTCAGTTATTTATGTTATATAGTAATTTATATGTTGAATTCATACTTGGATAAAAAAAATGTACACTTAGCTCTCACCAAATAAACTCTTTTCTTTGACTTTAATTACTCTCTTCTCTACTTTTTATATCTCAATTTTTTGACAAGTTCACATTTTTATAGCACAGTTCTATGAAATACTAAATTACCCCAAAGGTAGGTTTCTCCTTTTAAGCTACAACATGAAACAAAAATAACACCAAACAATTAAGAAGCTATATTCAACTACAAAATTTATATTCAACTTAAAGAATGTCTCCAAGCCGCCCTCATTGGTAAGCATAAAGGATAACAACCATTTACACTTCGTAATATTTACAGAAGAAAATTTGTGTGCAGTATTAGAGTAACAAAAACTTAAAACCCAATTTAAGAATAATCGCCCTGTATGATTAAAGGATAACTTAAAGAATGTCTCCAAGCCGCCCCCGTAAAATGTCAACACCCAGTCGAATGTCGCCGCCCCCGCCGAATGTCGCTGCCCCCGCTAAATGTCACCGCCCCCGCTGAATGTCATCGTCCCCGACCAACGTCATCTTCCACATCCAAATGTTGGCGCCCACAACCAATTTTGCCGCCCCCAACCAATGTCATCGCTCCCGAACAATGTCACCTCCCTCAAATAATGTCGCTGCCCATGACCAATGTCGCCCCTATGACTAATATCATCGTCCATGACCAATGACTTCCCCCAGGACCAATGTGATCATCCATGATCAATGTCACCTCCCACGACAAATGTCGCCGCCCTCAACCAATGTTGCCTCCATCGACCAATGTCGCCTCCCTCGACCAATGTCGCAGCCCCGACCAATGTAGCCATCCCCAACCAATGTTGCCTCCTATTACCAATGTCGCCGCCCCAAACCAATGTCACCGCCCCCGACAAATGTTGCCGCCAAAGACCATTGTCACCTTCCTCAACCAATATTGCCATCCATGACAAATGTCTCCCCCACGACAAATGTCGCCCCCATGAACAATGTCGCCCTCCATGACCAATGTTCCCCCACGAACAATGTCTCCCCTACAACCAATATTGCCCCGCATGGGGTCTGTAAGATAGCATTTTTTTTCTACGCTACCGGGTCTTACGCCTAGAACCTCCATTTTGTTGTGACATCGACACTCGGGATGGTCGTCAATACAAAATACCTATTCTGTCGGCACTGATGATCATCAATAAGTAGAAGTACAAACAAATAAGACAATTAATGTCTAGTCCACAAAATCACAACATATATATATGAGCATGAATCACGGCAATGTCCACAAGTAATTGAAGCACAATAATAACGATAGAAGAACTGAAATTGAACACTAATGTAAAAATATAAACGGGCTCATGCCCATTACATCATGTCCTCACTACAACACTCTCGTGAAAGCTAAGTAAAAATAACACTCACAGAGACAAAGGATGGTGCTCTCGTACTAGACTGGCTTACCTCCATGTGCACCGTGCTCTGCTGGTGATGTATCTCCTGCTACTGCTCCCTATCTCACATCTAGAGCCTCTAAAATGTTTGGTCCACCCACCGTTAGTCAAAATACTAAGCCTTATTTCACCCACCCCTCCCCTAGTGACTCCTAAGCACCGTACGGGAGGAATGATAGGAAAGCTATGATGGTGGAGAGTAGTCAAAATAAGGTGATGGTGGTCATAAGCTAGCAGATCATATAGTATAAAAATTTACAAGAATCTAGACTAGCAGTTCTATATCAAGTAGAGCAGAAAAGGGGGTATTAGTAAAGTGCATTATAAAGAAAAGTAATAGGTAAATAGTTAACCTTAACTTATATGAATGCCCATAAAAACTTATAAATTAAGGGATCTTTTGCATGGATCCCATCGTATAAGCTATCCCATACTAGTTTATATGATGGGGTGTCTGGATTAATGTAGGTATGAGTGTTGTGATATGTTATGCCATGATTCATGCAAGTGCAACACACACACACACGACTCTATTCACACAGACATTTAGTTCCCCAATTTTGGAAGCTAGCTTCACTCCTAGGAGTCTCCGTAGTGGCCAACGGAGATAGTGGGTCGGGCCACCCCACTCCTAGGCGGGTATTACACTACTAGGACTAGCACTTATGTACGCCTCTGAAGGACACACCAGAGTCACCACGTACTATGCTGACCAATTGCCAGTCTTTTCCTTTGCAAAGTTTAAACCACACCCGCCGAGTCATCATATCGACGTCAGTGTGAACGACCGTCAAACACCAAAGACCCACCACTTCATGCACATGCATCCATGAATTCCCGAGCCATCGGCTCCCCGGACTAACCTGTCTGTTACAACTACCTTCATAGCCCTATGCTCGTCTGGCTAACTTGCCAACTTCCACAACCACTGAGCCTACTGCTCGGATAGCCCAACCAATCTAACCTCCTGATTCATCGGGGTGAGTGAAAGAGAAGTCCTAGTATTTCTAATTTCTTTTTAACATTTTAATCTTATGGTTTTGAGGTTAACCTTGGACTTCCTAGGGCATTCCCTATGAAGGGCTCTCGAGGGCACTAAGAACTAAAATGGGTTGAATCCCAAAGCTCTCTTTCGTAAGGTACTTATTATTATTTGTAACTACCCATGTCTAAACCCTCTTAACATTACACTTGAACTCACCCTAAGTGTATTTAGGCTCTTTCTCCAGGGAAAGGTGATCTCTTTCTCAAGGGAAAGGCGATCCTCCGTCAATCTCGAGTACAACCTTGCCTCTATTCAACCAGGATCTCACTACCTACCTTACATTGGTGACCTTATTCATTCTCAACCAGACTAGGTAAACAAACTATTCAACCTTCCCATACAAAGGCCTATATGTTATCTTATTTCTACAATTTTAATATGTGCAGACCTAACAAGCTACATGATGTGCATGAAAGGTGATACTCTAAATAATCATCCAAATGGGCTAAGATTATTATTGGGGGTCTATCATGATACTTTAAATCCAGAAGATTGTAATTTTCCTACTTATTTTGGTATTTATTATATTTTCTACAAAATTTGGACACCTATGCTTTTGAACACAAAGTACAACTTTCTGACATGATATGGTCTTAACAAAATTATGACATGCTACTAACATCAAAATAACAGTAAATACCAATTTTCCAAGGTGAACTTGACCTTCAACAAATTATTGGATAAATAACCACAATATTAAGATAAATAGGAGAAAATTAGAATAAACCTTCCAAAAATTATGAGAAAATTACTAGATGATAATATGATCAGAAAAGGGCTACTAACCAAGAATTATAATTTTCCAACACCATTTGGTCACATAAATGAATTATTTTAAATATTAAACAAATGGGCACTTATAAATGATCCTATATGACAAGTCTTTCAATATATTCATAAAAATTCCCAGAGCATGATTATGTCCTACAATACTCCCCAACCAAGTTACATAATTTTTCCAGTGAGAAACAAACCCATAATTAATTTTCTTACAATTAGGGCAAACATTGGGGTTGTGAATGAAGTACCAAATATATCAATCCAAAATTCATAAAAAAAAATTCATAGAACAATAACATCAATATAAACTCACTGTCAAAGTTTCATGAACATCTAAGATTATATAAACATGAAATACCATTTCTAAATAAAGTGCCCTAATTAATCTTTAATAAATTTAGAGGGGATAAATGTTCCTAAAAATTCTTGTAAAATTATCCAAGGCATATTACCTCCCTATGAGGTAGACTACCAATATTCAAGTTAATCCAAGGACATATGACCCCATGTCCTTCTCAATACCCAAAGGGCAACCCTAGGGTTTGTACTAGGGTTTATAGGCATATTCACCGCAAACCACTCAATTTCTCTTGAGGGGGTGTTTTATGTTACTTCAAGTAAGTGTCCAAGGTTTCACTACATTTGGATGAGAATTAGACACCCTAACCATCAAACAACCTTTTCCCTAAATTACCCTAAAGGGACCAAATTTGGTCACACCAATACCTACTCAAATCAACATCAAATGTGCCGAAATATTTACCAAAGTCATGAATTGACCCTATTGGACAACCACCAAAATTTTGGATGGTTTTGAGTTCATTAGACCCCTTAATTAATTCATACATGTTTTATTAAATGCTTATAAAAACTATAGAAAAATGTTTTCTAAAAATTCCCATTTTTATATATGGTAGAGGTATGGATAATAGTGACCCCCGGTATAAATTCCAGGTCATTTGGATTGCTAGATTGATGGGGCACTCAATTTAATCTCTAGTTAACCCTAGGTATAGACTGCACCATTTTGAGTGTTGTGGTCAGACCAATGGCCCAAATGGGCTCAAATTAATATTACAATAAAGTAGACTTCAAAGGATAAAAATTTTTTATTAAACATTTTTCCATTAAAATACCTCTAAGTATTTTTAATAAATCAAACCATTCACAGCATATTATGTAATAGAATTATATTAAAATGTCATAATATTAATTCAATCACGCACGAATCTTGGCGCGGGATGAGAGGCATCCGTTCATCTTCCCCGTGAAGCCAACAGCCAAGATTGGCCCATCCTGGGAAAAGTTTGCTCGTGGATTCCCGGCCACCCGCGCCCTTTCCCGGGTAGCCACCGCCACCATCACCTTCATTTAGGTGGGTGCTGGCGATTCGCGATTGTTGGCCGGTCGGAGGTGGGCGGAACAGTGAGATGTGATTGGAATTAAAAGGTTGAAAATCAATCTTTAGGCCTACCCGATCCTGATCCAATTGGCCGACAACCTTGCGGCCAATGAGATAAGATCTATCCACTAGAAGAGGAGAAGAGGATAGGACCTTTTGGGAGGGCTAGAGTCAGGCCGACTACTGTGTCTCCATTGTTGGATTGCTCTGCAACTGCACTACAGGAGGGCTCGAATTCTTCAGGGAAGGAGTGGAAACGACTACTGGGTATCCAAGAAAGCTTTTAAGATAGCCAAATGGGGGAGAGGGAGGGTAATGGATTCAATGCCATTAATGGCCATGAATGGTGGTTTTCGCACAATGGAGAACACACAGAAATCATCCTCTGAATAGCTTGGAAAGCCTCTTAATCTCCCCATAACTGACCAGGGAGAAAGAATCCAGCAAGTTGAGATGAAGAGAGGTGACCTTGGCCTTCCAAGCCATGAATGGTTTTTACTCCTCACTTTCTCTCTCCTCCATTAA
Source organism: Platanthera zijinensis (assembly GCA_039513925.1). Taxonomy (NCBI): domain Eukaryota; kingdom Viridiplantae; phylum Streptophyta; class Magnoliopsida; order Asparagales; family Orchidaceae; genus Platanthera; species Platanthera zijinensis. The sequence goes on from CM077079.1 coordinate 213,571,449, forward strand.
AGGGAAAAATGGACCTTTCTCTCTCTTAGTCATCCCCTCATAAAATTGAGTGGCATTTTAGGTAAAAATAAGCCCCTAAGGCTGATGGACCATTCAACCTTGGCTTTGCCCAAGTGGATTGGGCTAGGTTAGGTCAACTTGAGCTAATTTGACCTAAACCTAGGTTGAGTTGACTTTGGTCAAATTGACCATTTTGGTTGCCCCCAATGAATCCTTGGTAACCCATTGGCCCCCCCTAAGGTCTAGGAAGGGTTAGGTAGGGTTGGTTTGGCACCTTGGAGGCCACTTGACCCTTAATTAGGGCACTTTGACCATTTTAGGGCTAGGGTTGAATTTGGTCACCTTGACCTTTAGGGTTGATCCAAATGGGTCCTTCGTGAACCTTTGACCTCCCTTAAGGGTTAGGGGTGTTATGGTTGGCTCATGGAGTCAAGTTGAAGCCCTAAGATCAATCCCTAGGTCTGGTGATAAGGTTGTGCTATAGGCAGACCTAGGTGATTTCTACCTTCATGCCTTGTTCACTTGGTCGATTAAGCTTCCTAGGGTTTTGTCATGACCCAGTCATGGCAAAACCACTCTTATGGGTCTAGTTGTTTGGGGGATATTATAGGGCCTCCCTGCACGACTGCTTATATATATAGATATAAAGCCAAGGTTTAGTTGAGAACATAAAACATAAAACCCTAGAAAGCCGTCAACTTCACTATGTCTTTAACCGCATTCTCAACAACTAGGAATTATCTCAAATGGTGCCAAAAGCAATGAAGATCTTACATGAAGGATATGATTTTGTAAAAGTTGGGTTCCAGTATGCTCCAAAAGAGATCCAAGATGTTATCAGAATGCTGAAAGCTGTAGGATTAGAATTCCTTCTATCTGAACCTGGTATTATCCTGAAAGAAGAGGTTTTGGAACTCTACTCACATGTCAAGGTTTCATCTACCAGAAAATCTATTAAAAGCAATATAGGGTATGCAAAGATTGAGATAACCTCTAACAGGATTTCTCAGGCTCTACATTTCCCTCTACTAACATTGATGAGGACCGGGAAATTTCTCCACAAAAAATTGTAGAAGCCTTTGACCGGCGTGTGTTTATTGGTGAGAGATATGAATCTCTAAAAAGAAAGAACTTCAACCAGAGAGGAAAATTTCTTATAGATATGATTGGGAAAGCCATTCTATGCAAGACACAATCCTATGATAGGATCTCTAATCCAATGTTTGAATTAGTTACAATAGTAGCTCTTCAAAAGAAGACCAAATGGGCCCTAGTTATATTTCAAAAATAGTTAGTTGCCTTCAAGTTCCAAACTTAGGCAGAATCCTCTCCCTATCTCATAAATGCTTACCCTGGGCATTTTAACAAAAGTAAGGAGTAAAAACCCATTATATGAAGAGAATGGATATAAAGACCCTGGAGAGATACACTAGGGTGTTGCCTAAAAGTTAAGCTGAGAAGAAGGGCAAGAGTAGAAAGAAGGGAAGAAAGTCATCATGGAAGATGACTCAGATTCTGAACTAGAAAATTAGGACTAGGATGTAAGTACATCTGTTCATGACCTTAACTTAACCTCCTCAAGTGAAGAAAGAGATGATGTTGTGGACTTCAATGTTCAAGACCATGTTGATTCAGATGCTACATCACCTAAAAGAGAGCTAGTTAAACATCAAGGAATTGATTCCATAACTGAGGGGGCATGTGGAAGTGGCTGAGCAAGTACAGGATATTCCTCTTAATCAATTCTTAGATACTGATGATCAAGTGGAGGGGAGCCTTAATCTGAGGTCTCTGCTCTGGGGAAAAGTTTCCCCAAATCCCCAAAGGTTGAGATAGCTACTCATACTGAGTTAGCTAGTTAAGAGGACCTAGAGATAAACTTAATCCAAGATGTTGCTGAATAAACACCTCACGTTACTCAAAATCAACCAACCACTAGTACTTCAGATAGTTCCATCCTCACCTCCATGGAAGCTCCATTGGATGAGCAAGCATCAACTTTGAAATCATACATTGATGAGAAAGTAAAACTTATGAAAGATGGGATTTTAGCTAAGGTTCATAAAGTTAAAGCAAATATCATAGATAACCTAGATTTCCTGAAGGGTGACTCTGCACACACAAGTACACAAAATCACCAAGTGGTTTGATAAAGCTGCTGGCACAGTGCACCTGAATGTCAAGATCCTAACTTCAATGGATAAAAATTTTAGGCTGACTACACAAGATATTACCAATGTAAAGAATTTTGTTAGCCAAACTGATGAAGTTTTCAGGAAAGCTTTAGATCATATTGAGGAATTTGTGAATTCTACTCAAGTTTTATCTATGCAGCTAGCTGAAGAATCAAGAGATGTTCTATTGGAAGATAATGAGAATGTATTTCAGACTTAGTCTAGCAGATTTGAGGCCAATACCTCCCATCTGGATAGCAGAATAAATGAAGAAACCAGAAAGGGGGAGAATATCAATGCAGAGCAAGCTCTATAGGTTCTACAAGGAATTAGGATTGATCTTTACTTGCCTCTATTGGATGCTAACAAGTCAACTAACCTTGATTTTAAAGCTTAATAGAGGATAGCTCAGGATGCTCAACTTATAAAAAGAAATAAGAGAGGAGTTGTGCTGCATGAAGAATTTATGGCCTTAAGAAGAGCTAAGCAAACAGTTGATCCTAATTATGAATATTGGTGTGTTGATTCTCAGACAATCATCATCAATGGTTGTATAAGTTATAGACAACTCCTAAAGAATATTGACTGTTTTTATTCTTCAAAAGAATAGATTAAACATTTGGAAAGATATTCTCTAAGGGAAAGGGGTTTTAAGGAAAATCTAGTGAGCATAAACAATCCAAGGAGGATGTCATCCAAGTATATTCCAAAACCCTTCTTCTACTTTAAGAGATAAGAGATTAGGGTCCGGATTGCTGAAAGACGAACAACTAAAGAAGTTGACGGTTCTCAAGATCAAGCACACAAGAGGAAAAGTTTAGATTCAGTTGATATGACATCCAAGCCAATTGACAAGCCCCCAGTACTATGACATTTCTTGAGATGTATTTGTTAGGTTATGCTATATGTCACAACACTTGTGCGCAGCGGAAATTATGAACAAGAAAACCCAAAAGAGTTTGGATCTAGCGACGAACATTAATCAAGCAGTAAAGTGCGGTAAATAAAATTTTACCTTTGAGGGATTGAGTCAATACTCAACCAAGGTGCTCCGATTGATTCCAACGAATGGAAAAGGCTTGAGTTCCGAGCGTATAATAATGTATATGCCTCTACAAATATCCACACGAATGGGAGAAACCTTAGACTCTTGTAGCACAAGATTTAGGTTAGAAGAGGATTTTCCCCCAACATCCCCACGAACTGCTAGATCCGTCAAAGGAGAGGCATCAGAGACGAGTAAAGCACTTAGGAAACAATTTTTGGCGACGTACAGGAATAGAAGAAGGTTGACGGCGAGGTCGGCATAATCGGCCTTGGCTGAACAGTTCCGTCAGGAGGGGAGAAGATCCGACTCACGATTAGGTCTAAATGTATCGTCACTTACTAGTCTTACTGTTCAGAACATTTATATACAAAGTACCGAGCCAACTCATACTAGTAAACCGTGCCGAACTGGACTTATAGGAAATAAACCGGACAAAACTTAATTCATCGAGTATCATGCCGATATTCGACAAATCAACACTTGACTCGACGAATCATTTAGTATACACATCGATATTCTACGAATTAACACTTGACTCGACGAATCATTGAGTATACATGTCGATATTCGACGAATCAACACACTCAACGCCTCAACACAACACTCGTCAAATCAGCACTTAACTCGACAAATCATTGAATGAACTCAACGCACTCAATGCCATCATTCAACGAGTCAGCATTTAACTCGACGAAGGCATCGAATCATCTCGACGCTCTCAGCGCCTAATTCGACAAGTCAACATTTGACTCTACAAAGGCATTGAGTGGTCTCAACGCTCTCAACGCCTAATTGACAAGTCAACATTTAACTCAATGAAAGCGTTGAGTGGTCTCGACTCACTCAATGTCTGGCTGAGTAGACTTGATACACTCGCCATCATTATACGAATCAACACATGACTCAACGAATCATCGAGTTGTCTCAACACACTCAATGCTAACTCGACGAATCAACATTTGACTCGACAAAAGCTTTAAGTTGTCTCAACGCATTCAACGCATGGCTGATTCCAGTCCTATACTCATCTCATGTCAGTGCTTGGTCCTTCACTCATCACATGAGAAAGACCAACATAAGCCAATCTTGTAAATTCTCCAAACGTTCTTATATGCGCCCCTGATAAGCTCATAATGTGTTGGCAGTGAGACTACATGCTTGATCACTCCTAGATCACCGTGGTAGCACCAACAGTCTCCCACTTGATTTTGAAAGTATCAAATAAAAGCTTCACAAACAATGAGTGGCATCTAGAAATACATCATTACTGCCCAAGAAATAAGAATTAAGAACTCGAAAGTCATTGTGACCAATATATCAGTGTTGTCATGTCCCTTCGTCCCTTACATCCGGATAGAACTAGAGGTATAGACCGTGTCACCCTCATAATTGTCCAATCCCAGTTTCCTGATCTATAATGGACTTCCAGAAATTGGTGAGTCCAAAATCACATATTGACTCAACCAAGCATGGCCATGCATTTCTCAGTCCAATTCCATCAAGGGGCCCTTGGATGCAAATCTTGTTATATAGGAGGACACATCCCATCTCTGCTCACACACAAACACCCAAATGATTCATAACGTACCCAATAACCACCTTTATCATCCAATTTTCTCAAGACTGGACTTTTGATAGCATCAAAGCATGCTCTTCCTCACTCGATGAATGATGTGACTTCAGGTCAAAGGACCACAAACACAATTATCACTTGAGCCATACTTATGACATGTTCATATAACAATCCACAAAGTATTCTCATGGTGATTCTGTCCAGTACTACTTGTTCTCTAACATGTACCCATATGATGACTTGATATCACAATATCATTACTTATGAGAACAAGTCATTAGTCAACACATATGCTAGTCTTAATGTGTCATCATTGCCCATAGCTTCTAAGATGACACTCGACCAGGGACCATTTAAGAATGAAGCTTCTAAAACATAGGCTCTCATATTCAAAACTCAACTTGACTCCTATGGAAGCAAACATTCTAAATGCATTTATTACGTTAAATTAATTTATCATAAAAGAAATAAATTTACATATCAAAATAATTTGCCATAAATATAAAATGAAATGTATAGTACTCTATTCATCAAATGAATTATTAACACAACCGACAAGTACACAATTCACAAGACTCCCACTAGGGCTGATCATTAAGGTATCATATACCCATAGATCTAACATGACCATCATGCATTCTCTGCGCTAGAGGCTTTGTTAGTGGATATGCTATATTTTCTTCATTCGGCACTCTGCAAATGTTCACATCCCCTAGATCGACAATCTCTCGAATAAGATGGAACCGTCGAAGTATGTGCTTGGAGCGCTGATAAGATCTAGGTTTCGAAGCAAGTGCAATTACACCGTTGTTGTCATAGTAGAGAACTACGGGATCAAGAATGCTAGAAATTATATCTAACTCGTCGATGAATTTTCTAATCCATATAGGTTCCTTCACCGCATTTGCTGCAGCGATATGCTCGGACTCAGTTGTAGAATCGGTAACTGTCTCCTGCTTGGAATTCTTCCAGCTTACAGCTTCTCCATTAAGGCCAAAATATGAAACCTGATTGAGACTTTGAGTCATCCCTATTAGTTTGGAAGCTAGCATCTGTGTAACCTTTATAACGAGCTCTTCCTCTCCACCAAATACCAAGAACAAATCCTTAGTCCTTCGCAAGTACTTTAGGATATTCTTTACATCAATCCAGTAACTTTCACCGGGATCAGACTGATACATACTAGTCATGCTCAAGGCATAAGAGACATCGGGTCGAGTACATATCATTGTATACATGATTGACCTGATTTCCAAAGCATATGGAATTAACTTCATGCGGTCCTTATCTTCACAATATTTAGGACACTGGTTCTTAGAGAGACTCATACCATAAGATATGGGTAAGAATCCTTTCTTAGACTCAAGCATGTTGAACCGTTTTAACACCTTATCAACGTATGTACTTTGGGTCAAACCTAGCAACTTCTTCGATCTATCTCAATAGATATTAATACCAAGTATATAAGTTGCTTCACCCAGGTCCTTCATAGAAAAGCAGCTCCCTAAGTATTTCTTAACAACATGTAAGGTCAGTTTGTCATTCTCGATCAGCAGTATGTCATCTACATATAATATCAGGAAGACAATGATGCTCCCACTAATCCTCTTGTAAACACACGGTTTGTCCTCGTTCTTTATAAAATCAAACTCTTTGATCTTTTCATCAAAATGAAGATTCCAACTTCGAGAAGCCTGTTTTAATTCATAAATGGATCTTTGCAGCTTGCATATTTTAGTGGCTTCACATGGAGATACAAAACCCTTGAGTTGTGTCATATACACTTCCTCAAGGAGGTTTCCATTTAGGAAATTTGTTTTTACGTCCATCTGCCAGATTTCGTAGTCATAATACATAGCAATAGCAAGCAGAATTCTGATGGACTTAACCATAACAATAGGGGAAAAAGTCTCATCATAATCAACACCATAAATTTTCTTGAAACCTTTAGCAACCAGTCTCCCTTTGAATGTCTGTACATTCTCATCCATGTCGGTCTTCTTCTTGAAGACCCACTTGCACCCTATGGGTCGTACCCATTCAAGTGGTTCCACTAAGGTCCAAACTTGGTTTGCATACATGGAGACCATGTCAGATTTCATGGCCTCAAGCCACTTCTTGGAGTCAAGTCCACTCATGGCCTCTTTGTTGGTTGTAGGCTAATCATTATGATCCATAAGCAACATATTACCTATTTGAGACACGAGAAATCCATATCTCTCAAGCTCAAACCTTGGTCTACCAGATCTATGTGGAACTTGTGTTTCTTGAGCAGGCTCTCTAGATATAACAACTTGTAGTCCTTTCTCAGGATCTAATTCCGGTTCATTCATTGTTTGTGGTTCTTGAACTTCTTTAAGTTCTACCCTGGTAGTCTTTCTACTTAAGAACTCTTTCTCAAGAAAAACACCAGTCCATGCGACAAAAACTTTGTCCTCAGATGGTAGGTAGAAATAGTACCCTTTAGTTTCCTTAGGATACCACATAAGATAACATTTATCCAACTTGGGTTCCAGCTTGTCAGGTATTTGATGTCGCAAGTATGCCTCACAGCCCCAAATCTTAATGAATGACATACTAGGACGCTTCCCAATCTATATCTTATATGGTGTCTTTAGACCCGCTTTCGTTGGAGCACAATTTAGTATAAAAGCAGTTTCTAGAGCAAAATCTCAAAAGAAAACAGGCATATATGCATGATTCATCATCGACCGTACCATGTCTAATAGAGTATGATTCCTCCGTTCCAACACACCATTATGCTGCGGTGTTTTGGGTGGAGTGAGCTGTGATATAATACCACACTCTTTCAGATGATCACGAAACTCATGACTCAGATATTCGCCACCTCGATTAGATCGGAGTGCTTTAACCTTCTTACCCAGCTGGTTCTCTACTTTGTTCTTAAACTCTTTGAACTTTTCAAAGGTTTCGGATTTGCACTTCATAATATACACATATAGGTATCTACTGAAATAATCAGTAAACGTAACAAAGTAGAAGTATCCACCTCTTGCCATAGAACTCATGGGTCCACATACAAAGTGAAAGGGACCTTAGTCATCTTGCCTAACAAATAAGACTCGCATCTATCAAAATATTCATAATAAAATGAGTACAGTAGTCCATCTTTATGGAGCTTGGATATGCATTTCTCATTTATATGACCCAAATGATAATGCCAAAGGTACATAGGATTTGAGTCATTCATTTTTAGTCTTTTAGTATTTTCTATATTATTAATCTGATGGTGTAAGTTCAAAACATATAAACCATTAAACATTTAGGCTATACCATGATAAACATCATTCTTAAATATAGAACAAATATTATTCTTAATAATAAAAGAAAATCCAATCATGCCCAAACATGAAATAGATATAATGTTTCTAGTTATAAAAAAAACATAATAACAATTATCTAATTCTATTACAAGCCCACTGGGCAAATAAAGACGATAAACTCCTACAGCGACAGCGGCAACTCTTGCTCTATTACCAACATGCAGGTCCACCTATCCTTTACTCAGCAATCTTCTCCTTCCCAGTTCCTGCACATTTATACAAATGTGAGAACCACATCTGGTATCCAATACCCAAGATGAAGGAACCGAATGTTTTATCTCTATAACATAGATACTTGAAGCGGAAGTCATACCTCCCTTCATTTTCTACAGACCCTCAATATAAGAAGGACAGCTCCACCTCCAATGACCAGCCTTGCCACAGTGGTGGCATTTTCCTTATTTCGCTAAGCCTATCTTCTTCAGTGCTAAAGACTTGGGCTCAAGAGATGACTTAGGTCCTACCTTTGTCATCTTGAAGCCCTTGGCCTTGCCCTTGCCTTTATGCACCATCAGTATGGGGCTAGCAGACTTGGCCATCTTTATATTGATTTCGGCAGTTCTCAACATGCTTAGGAGCTCGGGTAGTGTCTTGTCTTTTTCATTCATATTATAGTTCAAGACGAACTACTCATAACTGTCCAGCAATGATTGCAGGATCATGTTTATAGCCAACTCTTGGACCAGAGGAAAGCCTTGCCTTTCAAGGTTCTCTATATACCCAATCATCTTGAGTACGTGAGTCACTAATAGGTCTCGAGCACCCATCTTACACTAAAACAACACCTTGGTGATGTCAAATATCTCTTGGCGAGCTTGCCCTTGAAACATTTTCTTGAGATGCTTGCCAGTTTCCTTATAACCCATGTTCTCATGTTGCTTCTTAAGCTCAGAGTTCATGGTTGCCAGTATGAGGCATTCAACATCCAAGAAGTCGTCCTGATACTTTTTATAAGCATCTTTTTCAGAATGGGACACATTCCCGGCTAGCTCTTCAGGGGATTCCTCTTCCAAAACAAAGAGCTTACACTCTTACCTGAGAACAATTCTCAAGTTTCTATACCAGTCCAAATAGTTTGTCCTACTCAGTTTCTCCTTCTCAAAGATGGCTCTGAGGGACAGGGTGGAATGAGATCCACTAGCCATGGAAATTTTACAAGGATTCAGCAAAGTAAAATCAGTACTACATTTCAAAATACATTTTATTTATTTCAATTAGGACTTTAATCAAAATAACTCCCACTATTTTTATCAAACTGATAACCCTCGATATCAATTCGGAGAGTATATGCGAGTCACTCTCTTAGTGTACAAGATCCGTATTTAACCAACACTATGAGTCATCATTGGCTTTTCTCTCATAATATAGTTATTTAGGTCGGTAACGCTTGCCGATTGCATCACTATGCAACTCTTGTATGGTGGGAATAACTCTTTATTCGCATCCATCATATGGTGCATGCCAACCCCTTGCCTCTGGGCACTCAACCTTTTAGGTCACCTAGTTAAGTTTGACCCGATGTTGATAGTGGGATATCATAATTATCTGTTCGCACCCTTACCAAGATAAATTAATACACCTTATTTTGGCATGCCCAAACTTCATCGATCGAGGCAGGAAGAGTGTCATCCATCGTAAGGCAATTGAATGCTTAATATTGCTTAAGGGATTTTATATACTTGATTAACACTTAATCATGGTTAACAATTAACCAATGTGCATATTCACAAAATAAAACTAATAGCATTCATAATCCAAATGCATCCAGATGTGCATAAGAGAAATCATCAACACTTGATGAATTGGACTAAATCTGAACATCTAGAATCTTTCTAAATCTTCAGATTTAATACACTAGACATGAGCAACATCAACTCCACTTACATAGTAGACAAGCTCGTCTCTCTATGTGAGATTAAAAATCTAACATACTTGGTTTCATAAACCAACAAGAGGGATGGTTACTATAAAGGAGTAATAAAGATATCGATAATAAAATCACATGCGTTCTTGACGGGGTTCCAAGAATAGATTTGGGTATTTAGAACACTTCTAAAATATCCATATCTACACGCAATGGATTTATCAACTTCTGAAATAATGATCATTGCATCAAACCTCCCTCTGATACCACTATTGGGTTTTGTTATATGTCACAACACTTGTGTACAGCGGAAATTATGAACAAGAAAACCCAAAAGAGTTCGGATCTAGCGATGAACATTAATCAAGAAGTAAAGTGCAGTAAATAAAATTTTACCTTTGAGGGATTGAGTCATTACTCAACCAAGGTTATCTGATTAATTCCAACGAATGGAAACGGCTTGTGTTCCGAGTGTTGAATAATATCCACACCCATATGGATATCCACATGAACAGGAGAACCCTTAGACTCTTGTCGCACAAGATCTAGGTCGGAAGAGGATTTGACCCCAACGTCACCACAGACTTCTAGATCAGTTCAAGGAGAGGCGGTAGAGATGAGTACAGCACTTAGGAAATAATTTCCGACGACGTACAGGAATGGAAGACGGTCAGCGGCGAGGTCGGCGTAATCAGCCTTGGCAGAACAGTTTCGTCGGGTGGGGAGAAGAGCCGACTCGCAATTAAGTCTAAATGTATCGTCACTTACTCAGTTTACTGTACATAACATTTATATACTAAGTACCGAGCCAACTCATACCAGTAGACCGTGCCAAACCAAACTTAGAGGAAATAAACTAGAAGAAACATAATTCGTTGAGTATCATGCCGATATTCGATGAATCAACACTTGACTCAACGAATCGTTCATTATACACCTCGATATTCGACGAATCAACACTTGACTCGACGAATCGTTGAGTATACACGTCGATATTCGATGAATCAACACACTCAATGCCTTAATGCCAAACTCATCGAATAAATACTTGACTCGACGAATCGTTGAATGAACTCAATGCCATCATTCGACGAGTCAACATTTAACTCGCTGAAGGCGTCGAATGATCACGACGCTCTCAGCGCCTAGTTCGAACGGTCAACATTTGACTCTACGAAGGTGTCAAGTGGTCTCAACGCTATCAATGCCTAACCAAAAAGTAAACAATTGACTCGATGAAAGTGTTGAGTGGTCTCGACGCACTCAATGCCTGGCTGAGTAGACTTGATACACTCACCGCCATCATTAAACGAATCGATGCTTGACTCGACGAATCGTCGAGTGGTCTCAACACACTCAACTCTAACTCGACAAATTAAAACTTGACTCGACGAAAGCTTTGAGTTTTATCGACGCACTCAACGCATGGCTGATTCCAGTCCTATACTCATCTCATGCTAGTGCTTGGTCCTTCACTCATCACAAGAGCAAGACAAACATAATCCAATCTTCCAAATTCTCCAAATGTTCTTATGTGCGATCCTGATAGGCGCATACTCCGTTGGCAGTGAGACTACATGCTTGATCACTTCCAGATCACCGTGGTAGCACCAACAGTATCTGTGTTGAATTGTAAATGGAGTTATGTTCAAAAAATCAAATCCTCTGGCTGATTATATATATAGTTATTGTGCTAAAGTTTTGTTATATATATAGTTATATATCTGTGTTGATGTACTGATACTTCACTTGTTCATTATTAATGTTCACTGGTAATTATATGTGATAACATGATTTTATTGCTATATTATGATTTCTTTTATTATCATTTATATGTGTTCTGCCTTCTTCAAATAGGGGTGATTATTTGGAATATTACCTACAATATTCCAAGATTTGAAGAAGCAACACTTACAATATTAAGTGTAAATTTAATTTGATGGCATATCTATTTCATGATTATGCGGGTTATATGATGTTAACTTTAAAACATGTTTAGAGTAGAGAAAATTAGATACCGTTGAGATCAGTACGTGATTCTCCACAGTATCAGCATGATCGTGGAGAAGACTCAAAAAGAAGCAAGCTCCAGAAATAAAATATTATACCGCTGGGATCAGTATAAGGTTCTCCTCTATAATGTTGAGAACATGTAACACTTCGAGTCGATATCATGGAAAAGTTGCATAAAGCAGCAGTTCTCAGTGCCAAGGTCGATACCGTTGAGAAAGAAGATTCTGCTCAATGATATCGTGAAGATAGGACTAAATGTTACAGTTGAGCCCGTACTATTTAGCGGAATTCATATTGGCACTATTGCATAAAGAATAAATAGAGTATTCTATTTTTTCCATACCATTGACACATCATTTTCTGAGACCGTTGATAAAATTCAAGGGTATAAAAAGATATGTCAGGACAATAAAACAGTACCCCTGTGCTAGTGTCGTTTACGAAAAGAGAAATCGTGAAACCTAAAATGATGTACTGTTGAAGCATGCTAGTTCTTTCAGAAGAACAAAGAGGATTCATTCAAATAGACTCAGAGCGAGGTCTTTGATGGTTAGAATTCACCCTAGAGCGCGATTCTAAATCGATAAGGAAAGTGTACATATCATTCTATAGTATAGGATCAAGTATCATATTTAGACTCGAGGCATGTTGACTACTTCTACTCACGCAAATTAATACTATTTTATCGTTAAATAAAAAGGTTAATTAAATCTAAATGAAGACAATGAAATAAAAGATATCACTTGATCTAGACTCTCTTTGAAATAAAATAAACTTTCATGAAATACAAACTTATAAATTACCTACTTCGATCGTGGAGGTTCCCAAATTACAAAAGCACCTCTCTTGAGAATACACTCTCGACTAAACTTAGGTTGATCGATTAAGACCCCTCGGCCAATCGAAACCCCTAAGCTTGCTTTATGCGGTGAACCCCGCTATTGGATTTGACTCCAATCCGGAATATTCATGTCATCCTCTCTCGAGGAGTGCATGCAACTCCTTCTACCTTTGAGTGATCTACTCGTATCCACAACCTCTCGGTAAATCTAAAATACGGATCTAATATCGAAAAGTTAATTCGACAAAATTGAAATCAAAGGTAAATCAAAATGTTAATAAAGAGAGCTTGAAAAAGAAGTTTATTTTATTTTAAAGCTTGTCATGATCACGTGCTAATGAAATTAGCTACTCAACATGATTAAAGAAGTACATAAGAAGAAGGGAAAGTAAAACATGATTGCACAAAGTAAAATACTTGAATTAAAAGTTAGTAAAGTAAAACTAAGCTATGAAATTGAAATTACATAAAGAAATGCAAGAAAACTACAGAATATGCCTAAAACTCTACTCCTAGTTGCCTCCTGGATGACTCTTAGATGACTGGCTCTGTTTGTAATTTATAGAATTTTTTCTGGAGAGTCACTCCCCTCGGTCATGCACGTGACTAGGGGGCGTGTAAGGTTTGGAACCGTCCTCTTGAAAAGCTGGAAACATTGGGAGAAAACTACCAAAATTCGTCATTCTGCGGGTCACGCCCCTACATCACGTCCGTGACCTAGGGCGTTGTCACAAACCGCATTTTCTCCAAATTTAAATGTATATTAGAGTAAGAGAAAAAACGTGTCGTGATGTCATGTCGTGCAGGGGAAAACTGTATACGTTCGGGCAAACAACAATCCCAACATAGTTTATGAAAATACCAAGTTATGATGTGAGAAAATCATATTTTAAGTTAAGTTTTGGATGGTCGTATCCCTCGGCTCAGTGGATCAACTTGTCCATAATTAAAAATATAATTATACACTGTAGAAATAGTTTGTTTATATTATTTGACATCCAACATGAGAAAAAACATTCATATAGGGCAACTCATGGTATGCAAGACTCTAGATTTAGTATAAGTATAGAAATTAGTTTGTACGTTCAAAAAGATATAGTGACTTTAGATTTTAGAAAATGATATGCATGAGGTAGAAGTATTACTTTTATAATTTAAAATATCTAACATGCAACCTCGAATAAAATCTCCCCAGAGAGCAAGTAAATCCACACAATCATATAAAAAAAGGCTTAGCTATGAACAAGTACTTAACATTAAACAAAAAAAATCCAATGGGCGTCAATAATCCTGACACGAACCCACTAAAATTATGGATGCCTGAATAAGAGTAAAATAACACACTACCTCATAATCGGTGAGGAAAAGAGACAAATGCAGCCACAAGTCAAAAAAACCAACACTAGCCGCTCAACCGGCTACTTCTCCAAACCTGAGGCATTCAAAGGAAAAACACCTCAGCAAGAATAAAAATACAAGTGGCAAATATGAGTAAAGAGGTTAGAAATAAACAAAAAAGAAATATAGGGTTACCAACCCATCATGAAGAAACAGACAAAACTCAGCAAATTATTCATATGACTAAGGTAAAAGATTACTTATTGAGTTCAAAAGTAAGAAAGTTACACCAAGTGCGAAACGAAGCCATGCTTTGAGAATATCTGCAAAAGTAAGGAGAAAGACATATACCTGTACAATATGAGGAAAGAGACTTAATAAATTCTACTCATGTGAATCATTAACACTGGTAAGAAATGGTCCTGAGTCGGTGACCACCTTGTCCAACCCAAATTTATAGACCCAAGATATTTCAAGATTGTATTGTTGTGGTGGAAACATTGTCCAACACAACCAAGCAGTCCAATTGTCCCAACAAGACACTAGAGTGGTGGCCTCAATATCCAACTCAACCCATTAGTCCAAACATATAAACAAGGTACTGTGGTGATGGTCACTTTGTCCAACTTAACCCCACAGTCAAAAAAATAACTCTAGCAGTGTATTGATTCACAATTTGGCACTAGGTTGGTGGTATTTTATCCATTGCCAACCCAAATGCCACAACTAAACACACATAAACATCAATAAAACTCTAACCAAAACACTAGATCTCTCCTCATAACAAAAAGGTAAGAAAAATCCCAAAAGGAAACCATCCTAAGCCATACACGATGAATTAGACCCAATTCGGCAAAATTTTTCTAAGTCCACACTGATTCATCGAGTATACTCGACGAATATAGTAGATATATGAAGAAGCGGCAAAAAAATGCTAAGTCACAAGGAAAAGCATCGAGTACACTCGACGCCGCATTGAGTGCATTAAATGCACCCAACGCCAAGCTAGATAATTCAATGAATACACCTTCACTCAGCGCCGCGTTGGGTCCACTCAATGCCGCATTGTGTCCACTCAACGCTTTTGACTTAGCTCTGAAGCTACTCAACGCCAAGGTTACACTCAATGTTGTCTCACTCAATGCCGCATTGAGTGCATTCAGCGCACTCAACACTTTTGACTTAGTGTCAAACATAACTCGACCCACTCAACGCCAACTAGCATTACACGAAGAATTCGTCGAGTTTACTCGACAAATTGAACTTAGGCTCAAGGATCACTCAACGCTCTCAACGCCAAGCCTAATCCACTAAATGCCAAGCCTCATACTCGACAAACTCAACGCATGTTACTCGATGATTTTAACTTAGTCTATTACATCACTAAACGCCAAGCTGATCTTCATCGACTCAACCCCTAATACTTGACGAATTGGAATTAGTCTATTACATCACTCAACGCCAAGCTGATATTTGTCGACTTAATGCCTAATACTCGACGAATTGGACTTAACTAAATGCCAAGTATTACCCGATGAATTTACATCGAATACTTGATGAATTTGACTTTGCACCTACTGAAACTCTCTGAATTTTACTTCGACCAATCTCAGCCTATATCTGACGAATTCTGCCTACCCATATTCCACGAATTTAGACTTGACTTAACTATTATACAATGAAATTTTTGCTTAAGTCAGCAGTTCACTACCCAACAAATTATCCTAGTCTAACAGTTAAGTATGACGGAAATACTGTAGATTAATCCCATAAACCATGGATTCACCCGACTATCACCTACAAAATCAACTAGGCAAAACCTGACCAGAAATCTACATTGACTAGCAGGTCAGCAAGGGCCGAACCTGATGATACTCCTAACTACTAAGGAAGAAAGGATAGAAGAAAGAAATACACCCTGAAAGGAAAACTTGGCAAGGGGAAGAAGTCACCACTTGCCTCGATCTTGCCGAAATTCGGTCGCACAACCACTCCTTTTCACGGATTTGGCTGCAAGAACACCTAAACAACAAATCCTGAAACATTTCAGTATGAAGGAGGGTCAAAACGAAATTCCTAACACCAAAATTTTCACAAAATGAGAAAAAACACAACGTAGAAATATAGATCTTGGTGAGAGCTATCCAGATCTACTCTCCGACGACGATTTTGAGCACCAAAGCTCCTTTAATCGGCGGCCAAAATCTTAGAAGTGTCCGTCGTTCTCACTCTTTCGCAACAGGCTGACGGTTTCAGGAAGGAGATGATGAATAGGGTTACGTCTAATTGCAAGGCTATTTATAGAGGTTAAACAATAAAATATATTATTATTATAATTAAAACGTCTGATTGACCAAAACTCTGTATTCCAAAACGAACCCCGGCTCGCAAGGGAATATCAAAACTCAAAAGCAATTAGCCATGCTAACATTCTAAGTAAAAACCTTGGGTACCAATGAGCAAAAAGCCACGCTCCAACAACGGCACCCGATAATCAAGCGTCAATGTAATTCCCTGACATCAAAACACGTCACTAAAGGAATTTAAATAAACCTTAGAAAATCAGGGGCGTTATAGCCACTCCCCCAAAAAAGAAAGTTTCGTTCCAAAACTTTACGTACAAAAGATTTTACCATGGAAGGAAAATAATCAAAGATTATAGAATAGAAACACATACCGAAAGAAATTAGGAGAACATATGAGGATGTGCCTCCCTCATAGCTGACTACAACTCCTAAGTCGCGCTTTCCATGTCTCGGTTCCGCCAAAAAACTTTAACCATTGGTACGGTCTTCCTTTGCAACATTCGATCTTGAGTATCCAAAATGCAAATAGGCATCTCAACATAAGAAAGGTTAGACTCAAACTGGGGAACATCATTAAGAATCTGTCGGTCTCTAAGCACACACTTCTGCAATTGGATTACATGAAACACATCGTGCACACTGGGAAAACTTGCGGGCAAATCTAGCCTATAAGCTGACATTCCGATACGTTCAACAATTTCGAAGGGTCCCGCATACCTAGGATCCAACTTATGGTTCTTACCAAACCTATTGATGCCAGACATCGGGGAAAATTTAAGAAACACCATGTCCCCAATTTAAAATTCCAGATCGGTCCTCCACCGATTAGTGTTCTTTTCATAACGCTCCTGAGCTATATGAAGCTTTTCTCCAATATGTCTCACAGAAATAACCATTTCTTCTAGAGCTTCAGGACCCAACAACAGTATTTCACCAACTTCGGCCCAAAACAAAGGAGTTCTGTAATGCCTCCCATACAAGGCCTCAAACGGGGACATCTACAAGCTCTCTTGAGTTATAAGCGAACTCCATCAATCTGAGTCGTTGAACCCATACTCCCCCGTGGTCAAAAATATAACATCTTATCATGTCTTCCATAATCTGATTAACTCATTTTATTTGACCATTTTTCTGCGGGTGATAAGCAGTGGAATACCTTAGATCAGTACCCAATCCTTCCTGTAAACTTTTCAAAAAAATGAGACATAAACCTGGAGTCTCGATCTGAAACAATACTAACAGGTACTCCATGTAACCTAATAACCTCATCCAAGTATAACTCCATTATCTTCTTCATGGAGTATTCTATCTTGAACGGCACGAAGTGAGCACACTTTGTTATTCTATCCACTATAACCTAAATAGAATCATGCCCTCTAGGAGATCTCGGCAAACCAATAATAAAATCCATGGAAATACTCTCCCATTTCAAACTTAGAATCTCTAAAGGCGTCAACTTGCCATCAAGCCTTCCATGATCAGCCTTAACTCGCTTACAAGTGAAGCACTCAGACACGAGCTTGGCTATGCCATTCTTCATACCATACCACCAAATGATCTGCTTCAGATCTCTATAAATTTTTGTATAACCAGTGTGGTAGGCAACCCTGGATCCATGCGCCTCACTGCACGGCTTAACTCGAATATCCTCAACAGCGGGGATGCAATATCTATCACGGTACTTCAAAGTACCCGCATCATCAATAGAAAAGTCTGGTAACTCCCATTTCTCTGTTCTATTGTAGAGGTGCAACAAATCAGGATCATCCTTTTGATGTAGCCTTATAAGCGTAATCCATGAAGGCTCTACCACCTCCAATCTGCTCGACGAGTCGCTACTTTCGACCGAGATACCCATTAACTGAAACTCTTCTACCAAGGATTCCACTGAAAGTCCAAAGATTTCGGCAATCTTCCTACTCAGGGCGTTGGCTACCACATTATCTTTGCCCGTATGGTATTGGATCTCAACATCATAATCTGCGACATATTCTAACCATCTTCGCTGGCGCAAATTAACCTCATTTTGAGTGAAAACATACTTCAAACTCTTATGGTCTGTATAGATCTTGCACAAGGTGTCATACAACAGATGCCTCTAAAGCTTCAAAGCATAAATCATAGTGGCAAAGCCTGAAGTGGAACTGGATACAACGTTGGCTGAGACTGCAGGCACTTTGACTTAATATACCCCTTCTGTCCACACTGAAAGTAGACCTTATCCTTAAACCGGCAATGGGAAGCATCATGCCTCTTTCGCTTGTACAGAGTATATTCCAGATCTTCTTTGGGAGCGCCCTGAATAGCATGCACTAGCTCTTTATTTTGAGCTCCTATTCTCTTGAAACATTTCTCAAACTGGTGGCCCGACCAGCCACAGAAACTGCACACCTCCTTGCTTCTCTTCCTTGAAGCAGGACAAGATTCTTTAGATTTCTTACCCTCTTCTGACTTCCTCTTATCTTTTCTCATTTGCTAGCCTCGATTCTTAGCATTGTCGATTGCATCGATCTTTAGAGCGACTTCTACCACTTCAGCATAACTTTCTGATCCATAAGAATTGGTCAGCTTCTGGATGTCATTCCTCAGACCACCCAGAAAATGCTTAACCCTACTAGATTTCGAGGATACCACATTAGGGAAAATCATCTCAATTTGCTAAAATCCACTTCATACTCACTCATCGTGAGTTTTCTTTGCTTCAGATGAAGGAAATTATTCATCAAGCGGTCTTGATCAACTAACGGCAGAAACTTCCTCAGCAATAGCTCCTTAAAGGCTTACCACGAACGTCTACCCTTCAAGTTCTCCTTTTCTCTCAGCCACCATCTCTTAGCCAGACCCTTTAGCTGGTAGGTAGCAACCATCACTTTCTGGTCGGTAGAAACCCCTAAGTAAGAGAAAATCTCCTCGATAGCTATAATCCAGTCATCTAATGCCATGAAGTCATCTCTACCATCGTAGGTAGGAGGTCCTAATTGCTGGAAATGCGAGATGAAGTTCATTTCTAGTGGCAACACAACTAGGTGCACCAGAGGAGCAGGAGGAATAGGAATAGCTTGACCCACAGTAGGGTCTTGCATACTCATTAGTTTCCCGAAAACAACAAATAATAAGGCCTGGATCTACGGCTGCATCTCCAATATTTTCCTAGACAGAGCCTCATTACTCTATCACAGTCCTTCTATCAAGACCTCTTCTGAGCTCCAGACAACTCACCCTCAGATTGGGAAGTCGACCTCGTCGCAGGACGTCTCGACATTCTAATAACACAGCAAACAACTTATCAAAACCTAGCTTACTGCTAGAACTACAAAACTTAGTTCATACAATACATGTACAAATACTTGCTTAAGCTACTAAATTGCTCTGGGAATTTCATTAATGATGTCATGCCTAAACCTAGGATGATATACCGTCATCCTACTTACTCATGTGCAAAAACCATGAATGCATGAATTCTTATTCCTTTTTGACTCAAAACCATGTGTGTACATGTTTCATCATGTAAATCTTTAGCTTGGCACGTGTGTTAATGAAACGTTATGTCATGCATGTGGTTCTATGTAATCTAATAAAGGCCTTAGTGCATGTTATGAGTGGCATACACATGAAATATTATGTATCCCATAGTACATAATATCACATGCACTGAAAATAAAAATCTAATGTGCATTCATGTGATTATTGTTATGTATCTCATACTACATAACAGTCATATGTTGCCTCATATGAGGATCCATATATAAACACATATTATGCATCCCATACTACATAATATGCCTCGTGTAATTCTTTCATGCTTATGTGTGTAGTGTTCATGCTTCAGCCAAGACGTACTGATGACACATCGGTGTGTGTATGCAATGGAACAAGAAAACTAAAACTAACCTGAGATGGTTGCTCGACCAATTATCAAACAAAACTTCCCTCTAATACCAACTGTCACAACCCGCATTTTCTCTTAATTTAAATGTATCAGAGTAAGAGAAAACACGTGTTGTTATGCCACGTCGTGTAGGGGATAACTGTAGATGTTCAGGCAAACACCAATCCTAATATAGTTTATGAAAATACCAAGTAATGATGTGAGAAAATCATATATTAAGTTAAGTTTTGGATTTTCATATCCCTCGGCTTAGCGGATCTACTAGTCCACAATTAAAAATATAATTATACGCTGTGGAAATAGTTTGTTTATATTATTTGACATCCAACATGAGTAAAAACATCCATATAGGATAACTCATGGTATGCAAGACTCTAGATTTAGTTTATGTATAGAAATTAGATTGTACGTTCAAAAAGATATAGTGACCTTAGCATTTAGAAAATGATATGCATGAGATTGAAGTAATACTTTTATAATTTAAAATATCTAACATGCTACCTAGCATAAAAACTTCCTAGAGAGCAAGTAAATCCACACAATCATACAGAAAAAGGCTTAGCAGTTAGCAAGTACTTAACATTAAAAAAAATCCAGTGGGCGTCAATAATCCTGACACGAACCCACTAAAATTATGTATTTATGAATAAGAGTAAAATAACACACTACCTCACAATCGGTGAGGAAAAGAGACAACTGTAGCCACCAGTCAAAAAAACCAACACTAGCCGCTCAACCGGCTACTTCTCTAAACAATAGGCATTCAAAGAAAGAACACGTCAGCAAGAATAAAAATGCAAGTGGCGAACAAGAGTAAAGTGGTCAGCAATAAACCAAAATGAAATATAGGGTTACCAACTCATCATGAGGAAACTGACAAACTTAGCAAATTATTCATATGACTAAGGTAAAAGATTACTTATTGAGTTCAAAAGTAAGAAAGTTGCACCAAGTGCGAAACGAAGCTATGCTTCGAGAATATCTGCAAAAGTAAGCAGAAAGACATATACCAGTACAATTCATGGAAAGTGACTTAATAAGTTCTACTCATGTGTATCATTAACATTTGTAAGAAATGGTCTTGAGTCGGTGGACACCTTCTCAAACCCGAACTTTCAGACCCAAAATATTTCAAGAAGGTATTATGGTGGTGGCAACATTGTCCTACACAACGAGGCAGTCCAATTGTCTCAACAAGACACTAGGGTGGTGGCCGCAATATCTAACTCAGCCCATCAGTCTAAACATATAAACAGGGTACTGTGGTGATGACCACTTTGTCCAACTTAACTCCACAGTCCAAAAAATAACTCTAGCAGTTTATTGATTCACAATTTGGCACTAGGTTGGTGGTCTTTTATCCATTGCCAACCCAAAGGCCACAACTAAACACCCATAAACATCAATAAAACTCTAACTGAAACACTAGATCTCTCCCCATAACCAAAAGGGAAGAAAAATCCCAAAAGAAAACAATCCTAATCCATACTCGATGAATTAGACCCAATTCAGCAAAAATTTTCTAAGTCCACACTGATTCGTCGAGTATACTCGACAAATATAGTAGATACACGATGAATCGGCAAAACAAATGCTAAGTCCAGGTAAAAGCATCGAGTACACTCGACGCCGCGTTGAGTGCATTCAACGCACTCAATGCCAAGCCAGATAACTCAATGATGTCTCACTCAATGCCGCATTGAGTGCATTCAGCGCACTCAATGCTTCTGACTTAGCGCCAAACTTCACTCGACGCACTCAATGACAACTAGCATTACACGACGAATTTGTCGAGTTTACTCGACGAATTTAACTTAGGCTCAAGGATCACTCAACGGTCTCAGCGCCAAGCCTAATCCACTCAACGTCAAGCCTCATACTCTACGTACTCAATGCCTATTACTCGACGATTTTAACTTAGTCTATTACATCACTCAACGCCAAGTTGATATTCATCGACTCAATGCCTAATATTCTACGAATTGGGCTTATTCTATTACATCACCCAACACCAAGCTGATATTCATCAACTCAACGCCTAATACTCAATGAATTAGACTTAACTCAACACCAAGCATTACCCGACAAATTTACATCGGATACTTGACGAATTTGACTTTGCTCCTACTGAATCTCGCCGAATTTTACTCAGACCAATCTTAGCATGTATCTGACGAATTCTGCCTACCAATATTCGACGAATTTAGACATTACTTAACTGTTGTACAATGAAATTTTGGCTTAAGTCAGCAGTTCACTACCCGTCAGATTATCCTAGTCTAACTGTTAAGTGTGACAGAAATATCGTAGATTAATCTTATAAACCATGTATTCACCCAACTATCACCTACAAAATAACCTAGGCCAAACCGAGCCGGAAATGTACATTGACTAGTAGGTCGGCAAGGGACGAACCTGACGATACTCCTAACTACTAAGAAAGAAAGGATATAAGCAAGAAATACACCATGAAATGAAAACTTAGCAAGGGGAAGATGTCACCACTTGCTTCGATCTTGCCGAAATCTGGCCGCACAACCATTCCTCTTCACGGATCTGGCCGCAAGAACACCTAAACAACAAATTCTTAAACTTTTTCAGGACGAAGGAGGGTCAAAACAAAATTCCTAACACCAAAAATTTCATGAAATGGGAAATTACTCACCGTAGAAATGTAGATCTTGGTGAGATCTATCTGGATCTACTCTCCGACGATGATTTCGAGAACCAAAGCTCCTGCAATCGGCTTTTGAAAGCTTTGAAGTGTCCACTTTTCACGCTTTTTCACAACAGGCCGACTGTTTCGGGAAGGAGACGATGAATAGGCTTACGTCTAATCGCAAGGCTATTTATAGAGGCTAAACAATATAATATATTAGTATTATAATTAAATCGTCTGATTGACCAAAACTCGCACTAAATCATATTTATACAAAATTTGCACCGTAGCTAAATATTGATTCTACGAATCCAACGGCGAAGTCAAAATCAAAATCCGACAAACAAAATTCGGATAAACAATCCTTGAAATTAAAACACAACATTCACAAAAAGGCTCCGCCGTGTTCCAAAACGAACCCCGGCTCGCAAGGGAATATCAAAAATCAAAAGAAATTATCTATGATAACATTCTAAGTCAAAACCTCGGGTACTAATGAGCAAAAATCCATGCTCCAATGCTGGCACCCAATAATCAAGCGTTAAAGTAATGCCCTAACGTAAAAAAACACATCACTAAAGGAATTTAAATAAACCTTAGAAATTAGGGGCATTATAAGCGTGTCTATACTGTTGCTAAAAATGGCGGGAAATTGAAACGATGGGAATTAATCTGGCAGTTACTGAAGAGGTCACGACCCTAGGTCACGCCCGTGACCTAGGGTGTGTAAGCTTGAAACTACCTGGATTTGAAACTGGCTTCATAATTCTACGGCATGCCTGAGCTGGATGTCATGCCCGTGAGTCATGCCCGTGACCCAATAGTAATGCCCGTGTTCGAGGGGCATGTAATTTTAATTGACGTGGCATGGCCTCTAGAACTTCTGCATGGGTCACGCCCACGAGTCACCCACGTTCCCGGGGCGTGTTCTTGAGATTTTTCCAGCTTTTCTCTGTTTCATCTCCTGATCAGTCCCGCAAGCCCCAAAATGCTATTGGAAGCCCAGATTAACCTTAAATAAGAAAATAAAAGAATTAATAACAATATTAATATAAAACTAACTAGAATATAATTATTTATTAAATAAAACTATATTACAATAATTATAAATATTGACTTATCAAATACCCTCATACTTAAGCTTTGTTATTCCAAAGAAAAACTATGAGAAGTACTTATAAAAAATTAATATTTTTTTTAAAATTAAACTAAAAATTTATTAAATCAAAGAAGTTAAAAATAAAATTTAGGAGTTTAAAATTTATGTCTTAAAATATGAAGAGCAAAGATATTTAGCAAAATTTTCTCAAATAAATTAATTAGACTTCAAAATTGAGTAGTTTAAGCAAACAAAATTAGATTAAAATAATTAATATCATTTACCAAAGAGAGACTTGAAGGAAAAATTTTAACTTGCCTTCTAAAGAGCCCTTATGGGTCTTTTTATAGTCTTCCTTTGACCTGAAAATACTGAAATACCCCTGAGGGGTCTGCCAATAGCCAAATCCCGCTGTCATTCAAAGGGCATTTGGGTAATTTTACCTCGGGATAATATATTATAAAATGGTCCTCTTTATGAGCGTCGGGCCCCACCACGTGGGCCCACTTGGCGAGAACCCTGGCCGAGAAGGCTCTCGCTGGACCCTCACCCGGGCCAACCTTGGCGAGACCCCCTTGCCAGGGAGGTTCGCGCCCTCCACGGTCTCGAAACTATCGCGACTGAAGGCCTTCTTGGGGCCTTCTCGCCTCCCCTGGGCGGGAGCTTGCCCTAGGGCGGAAGCTTCCGCGGTCGACGGTCTCTCCTGCCGAAAGCTTGAATATCTGCCTTGGGCGGGAGCCCCTTCAGGGCGAGAACTCTACAAGTATGTCTTAGGGTTAACCCAGGGCTAACCTGAGCCTAGCCCAATCCCTCAGTGGTGTCTCCGGGTCCCACCCAGCGAATATGGGGTTGTACACAATCCCCGCTCTTTTCGAGCTAGCCCTGCGCTCGACAAGACAAGTCCAACCCCCAAAATATTCGCTGGACACGTGCCCGCATATCGAGGGAATCTTTTGGTGGGTCCCACTGCGGCTACAAATATGCACTGATGGACGTCCATACGCCCTGCCCTTAAAATACGGCTTTCCGACTGAGCTCTCGCCTCCGAGATTTTCGCGCGAGCTCACCATGCATCCCAAGCGTGCTGCCAAACCGCTTCCGCAAGACCTCCAAGACCGGTTAGCCGCTGCCCAAGCGCGGGCCTTGGCTAACTGTGCGGCGGTGGCTCCATGGTTAGCGAAAAAGACTTCAACCGCCGGGCCTTCGGAGCCGAAGAAGAAGGAAAAGAAAAGGGCGAAGGCGGTCCGGCGGGACCTTTCTCGCGAGAACAGGGATCCTCCTTCCCCCACTCCCAATCCTGCCGGAGATCCTTCCCTACAGAAGGTAAGCCTTTCGCCCGTGCCTACCGAGCTGACTGTGCATTAGATTCGATGATTAAAGTATGCTTTCGCAGGAGTTCGCTCCCAATAATGACGCCGAAATTCCGCCCAGCTCTTCGAACCTACCTGCTCATCCCCCCGAGGGCCAAACACGGGTCTCGGAGAGGATTCCTCCAGCCGAGACCGGAACGATAGGTACATTTTCCCTTGTCAATATTTCAACCCGACCCTTTCTTTTCTGAACCGTCTTCTCGCAGTGCCAGCTCCCGCTGACCCGGGTCTATCCACTCGGGAAGATGAAGCGAGAACCGTCGAAGTGCCTCCCGCGGTGGCCAATCCTCTCCTGCAGGCGGGAGGGGCGGCTTCTGAACCTTCCGCTACTCTCAAGGATGTTGATCGCCCCTTGAGAGAAGACAACTCCCCTCATGCTTCCGGCCAGGCCGGGATCATCGTGCGCGAGCCCTTCCGCCCGGGGCTGGGCAAGCCTCTTCACCTCCTTTATGGAACCAACGGAGGGGCCGGGCCTTCTCGTCCAACTTTGGCTGACGGTTCTCGCCCAGCCGCAGGTATGCGAAAACTTTTCTGGACTGTCGATTGTCATGCCTTGACCAAAATTCTCGCGTGTTTCTTCCGCAGGTGATCCTGGCTTGCGGTCGGGAGTCAACGAGGAAGGAGAGGAAGAGGAAGAAGAAGATGAGGAAGAAGAGGATGAAGAGTCTCCCCTTCCTTCGTCTGGCGAGATAGAGGAAGCCCTGAACAGTGCTGGGAGCGCGAAGGGGAGACGGAGGAAGATCTCGGTCATCCTGGCCAAGCTTGTCCGGCGAGACCGTGCCCATACTGCCGCGGCGAAAGCATTCCGCGAATCCGTGGAGCAAAGGCTGGAGGCTCTGGAGCGGGACTTCTTCTTGGGCGAGACTGATTGCCCGCGCGGGCCTTCCGCCGAGTCTTCGCCAGGGAGGTGCATCTCGCAGATCCGGGACTACGCCAGGCGGATCAACCTTGGGTGTACCACGCTATCGTCTTACTTCAACCCGTTGGCGCCCCCAAGAACTAGGCGGCGAGAACGGGGACGATGGAGCTGGAAACCCTACTAGCCTTCACGCTCTGAATCTCAATGTATCTCTTTTTTCTTCTCCCCTTTTTTTCTCTTTTTCAATGTCTGTAATAAACATTATTATTAATTAAGTTTTATCCAGCTTGCGCTAGCGAGAGTCCCGCTTCTACCCATGTCTCTCTTTTCCTTTTCCTTTTTATCGCTCTGCGGGGCTTTTTAATCAAGACGCTTACCCCAATCTAGGATGCTTGCGCTGATCTAGGAGGTTTGCGTTAACCCAGGAGGCTTGCGCCGGTCTAGGAGGCTTGCGCCGATCCAGGCAGTCGCGTCGAAACCCGAAGCGACCATTGACCGCCGTCATCCTGAGGGGGAGAACCGAGGCATCGTTAGCCCGGATTCTGACAGCTGTACTCCGCTGTCACTTTCTCTCTCTGCCGGATGAACTCATGATGATTACGATTCCCTATAAATAGAGAAGTCTACCAACCGTATTTACTTCTTCGATCCGGAACCCCAGCCTTCTGTCCGTGCTCTCGCGTTCCTGCTTCCGCCCTCTCCAGCTCTCGCTCTTACTCACGAACTAGCCATGCCTGGCGAGAACAAGGGTCGCGCCCATTGTGCGGAAGCCTTCCAGAAACACCTCTTCCCTTCCTGCAAGCTCACCCTCGACGAATACAACATGATCGTCGACCGCTACGTTCCCGCCGGCTTCTCGGCGCGGAACCCGGGGAATTACGATAGGGTGAATACTCCCGGGGCGGGAGAGCTTGCCATCCCCCTCGAGCATTTCGAGGTGGGCTTCCGCCTCCCCCTTTGGCCGGAGGTTAGGCTAGCTCTCCACTATTATGGGGTGGTACCCGCCCAGCTAAACCCGAACTCCGTCGCGATCCTTATAGCATTCATATGCTATATGCGATCCGAGAGGATCGAGTTTAGTCTGCCCATCTTCCGGAAGCTATTCAACTTCCGTGCCAAGGGGGGGTAGTTTTCTTCTCCGGGCAACAGCTCGAGGTTACCGGTCTCGCCAACAAGCACCACCATTGGGGCGAGAAGTTCGTTTACGTCAGCGGGGACTTCGGCAACGTCCCGCTTCAGCCCGTCCAGTATGAAGACGCTGCCTACAAGCCGCCCGCTCTGGGATCGCGCGAGAGCGCAATCCTGGAATTCTTCGGGACCAAGGAGTTCGACGTCCCCTATCTTCTGCGGGACGTCGACTCCCTCCCACTTATTCACTCGGGCGAAGGTACGGTCTCGCCTCAGATTCCCTTTTTTATCAAAGATTTTCTTGCGCTGAAGTGCTAAAGCGTTTTAACATTGCAGGAGAGCGGGAGGTCCCTCTGCGCCAACCCTTCGCTGAAGGCCGGGGTGTCGAGGGTCTGGCAGCGAGAGGCCCCCTTGCGCTCGCGGAAGCTAGCGCCAGCGCCTGCCGAGAAGATCCAGGCCCTTCCATGCCGCCACCAGCCAAGAAGCGGAAGGCCACCCTTCCTCCTCTCCGCGCGCTGAAGAGGCCCAAGCCTTCTGCCGCCGACAAGGGGAAATCGTTGGCGGTCTCGCCCGTCCAACCTCCTCCTGAGGGCAGGTCCTTTGAAGCGATCCTTCAGAGGGCCAGTGAGATGGATGCCGCCGCCAAGAGCCGCGCCGAGGCTTCCGCCAGGAACACATCGGCCGCAAGCGAGGCTGGGGGAGAAGTGGTCGCCGCCGAAACCTCCGCCAGCGTCCCGCCCCAGGAGGTGCTGAGAGGGCACCGGAACTTTGGTTTCGGCGTCAGGTACGCCGACTCAGAGGGGAAGCCTCAGATGGAATGGGACCCCAAGACAAACTCAATCAGGGTTTCGACCCTCCTTCCCAGATGGGCGGAGGGGGAAAATGTGACCGGCGAGGCCTTCTCGCTTGGATATGGTCTCTACAGCCGGGAAGATGCCAGTGTGTTCGACCAGACGCCCACCCGCCTTCTAGCCTTCGACGCCACCCGGGCCGTAATGCGCGGGTTCGAGCTTACACATATGTGTGCGCGTCGAAGCATCACCATTGACAAGAACTTCACTGATATGCGCAAGGCGAGGGAGGACGCGATGGCTCGCGCGCACGCCGTGGAAGAAGAACTCGCGAGAGCTCAACAGGAGCTCGCGGATGCTAGATTGGCGCTGTCTCTGCGCCCCGCGACCGAGGTAGGCGAGATCCTCCTGAACCCTTGCCCCCGTTTCCTCGAAGTTTCTACTGTGTAATGCGTCTAGACTAAAATCTTTTATCCCTTTTGTAGGATTCCGCCCAAGTCAGGGAGCTTCGCGCAGAGCTGGCCAACGCGCGTTGCGAGAGCGTCCTCCTGAGGGAACAGCTCCGCGCAGAGCTGGCGAAGGTCCCGCCCCCGGAGCTAGATGCGAGGTTGCGGAGTCGTTACCTCTCAGAGTATGACGTCGACAAGCTGCTTCAAGCCAACGCTCAGGCGACCGTCAAGCTGACGCTCGAGACGCTGCGAGACGTCAAGCTGCTCCAGGAGGACGGCGCGACCATCGACGCTCGCCAACTTCTTCCTTGGCTCTACGATCCAGTTCCCAAACCCCCGGGCGCGCCAGACTCGCCACTCTCAGACGTCTCGAGGTCCTCTACCGCTGTTGGCGAGACGTCCGAAGAAGGCTCTGGCGATGATTCAAGCGAGAGCACCAGTGGGGATTACAGCGCGTCCCCCTGAGGTGTCTTTTATTTTGAATATCTTTTTGTAATGAGCGAGAACCTCCTTACTTCTGTAATTAACTTTTTTTATAAAGTAATGTCTCATTTTCATTTTTCATTTCCCCCTTTTTTTTCTTTATTATTATTGTCCATGCGTGCTTTGAAAGTATATTACTCTGCCGAATGACCTCCGCGCGAGCTTCCGCCGAGACCCTTAGTCTCTTTAGGGTGACCTTCCTTAGAGATCAGCTAGGCGGGAACCTCGCGTCGTCGATTGAATCGTCCTGCCTAGGTCCGCCGGGAGCTTTCTTTTGCGAGAACCTCCTTTAGCCGAGACCTTTGCTGGCCGAGACCTCTGGGCCGGGATCCTTACTGGCCGAGACCTCCGGGCCGCGATCTGCCGAGACCTCCAAGCCAAGACCCTTACCAGCCGAGACCTCCAAGCCGAGACTTTTACTGGCCGAGACCCCTGAGCCGAGACCTTTAGGGATTTGCCCCCGGTCTAGGTCAGGGTCCTGCCCACATATTTTTCCAACCAATTAAACCCCTACCCCACCGGCGAGCCATCGGACCTGCTAGCTTATATGGGCGCCTGCGCAGCGGGTCTACCGGGGTTTGAGCCGAGCTCGTTGTAACATAGTAACTACCAATCAAGAACCAAGGATCAAAAAGTCAAGGACTCCACCTATCCCCCGCAGGCGAGCCTTCGGACCTGCCAGCTTGGTGAGAGCCTGCGCAGCGGGTCTGCCTGGGGCCGAGCCGAGCTCGGGGTGTCGTTGAAGTGGCTAAGAACAAAGTATCACAAGAGCCAACCTATCCCCCACAGGCGAGCCTTCGGACCTGCCAGCTAGATGAGAGCCTGCGCAGCGGGTCTACCTGGGGCCGAGCCGAGCTCGGGGTGTCGTTGAAGTGGCTAAGAACAAAATATCACAAGAGCCAACCTATCCCCCACAGGCGAGCCTTCGGACCTGCCAGCTTGATGAGAGCCTGCGCAGCAGGTCTACCTGGGGCCGAGCCGAGCTCGGGGTGTCGTTGAAGTGGCTAAGAACAAAGTATCACAAGAGCCAAACTATCCCCCACAAGCGAGCCTTCGGACCTGCCAGCTAGATGAGAGCCTGCGCAGCGGGTCTACCTGGGGCCGAGCCGAGCTCGGGGTGTTGATGAAGATAACCAAACCTCTCCCCCACAGGCGAGCCTTCGGACCTGCCAGCTAGATGAGAGCCTGCGCAGCGGGTCTACCTGGGGCCGAGCCGAGCTCGGGGTGTTGATGAAGATAACCAAACCTCTCCCCCACAGGCGAGCCTTCGGACCTGCCAGCTAGATGAGAGCCTGCGCAGCGGGTCTACCTGGGGCCGAGCCGAGCTCGGGGTGTTGATGAAGATAACCAAACCTCTCCCCCATAGGCGAGCCTTCGGACCTGCCAGCTAGATGAGAGCCTGCGCAGCGGGTCTACCTGGGGCCGAGCCGAGCTCGGGGTGTTGATGAAGATAACCAAACCTCTCCCCAACAGGCGAGCCTTCGGACCTGCCAGCTAGATGAGAGCCTGCGCAGCGGGTCTACCTGGGGCCGAGCCGAGCTCGGGGTGTTGATGAAGATAACCAAACCTCTCCCCCACAGGCGAGCCTTCGGACCTGCCAGCTAGATGAGAGCCTGCGCAGCGGGTCTACCTGGGGCCGAGCCGAGCTCGGGGTGTTGATGAAGATAACCAAACCTCTCCCCCACAGGCGAGCCTTCGGACCTGCCAGCTAGATGAGAGCCTGCGCAGCGGGTCTACCTGGGGCCGAGCCGAGCTCGGGGTGTTGATGAAGATAACCAAACCTCTCCCCCACAGGCGAGCCTTCGGACCTGCCAGCTAGATGAGAGCCTGCGCAGCGGGTCTACCTGGGGCCGAGCCGAGCTCGGGGTGTTGATGAAGATAACCAAACCAGGCCTATTCCATCATCGAGGAGAGGAGCCATAGTCGGTCAAAACAAAAGAGACTTAAAGATTGCGTACTCAGAAACAGTCAATATTCTGAAATAAGCTTATTGAAAATGCAAAAGTTGTTTACAATCATTACAATCCTTCTTTCCTCCTATGGGTAGAAGCGCTTCAGGTCATCACCATTCCAGGTGTGACTCAAGGTCCTTCCTTCCGCATCCTGGAGATAGTAGCCTCCGTTAACCAGAGCCTTCTCTACTATATAAGGCCCTTCCCAGCTAGGGTTGAGCTTACCAACCGCGGCCGACCTTCCCGCAGTGTTGACCTTTTTCAGTACTAGATCCCCCTCGGCGAATTGCTTGACTCGGATATGCTTATCGAAGTACCGAGCCATTCGTTGTTTTATTTCCTCCTGCCTGATGGCGGCAACATCCCGCAGCTCTTCCACCATATCTAATGAGAGGCGCAACCCTTCCTCATTCTCCAACCTCCAAGCTTCGCTTCCCTCAGCTGCGGCCGCGACCCTTGGGGACCGAACCCCGAACTCCACCGGGAGGACAGCCTCACACCCGTGAGAGAGCTTGAAGGTGGTCTCTCCTGTGGCCGTGTTCGGAGTTGTTCGCAAGGCCCATAGGACGGAAGGGAGCTGTTCCACCCAGCTACCCTTCAGGTTCTCCACCTTCTTTTTGAGCAAGTTGACGATGACTTTGTTTGCCGCCTCCACCTGACCATTGCTCCGAGGATGATGGACAGAGGCGAACCTGAGGTCAATCCCCAATTGGGTGCAGAAACTGATGAATTCTTCACTGGCAAACTGAGGACCTTTGTCTGTCACTATCGCTTGGGGCAATCCGTGCCTGCAAATGATTTCCCCCCAAACGAAGTTTCTGATGACCTGGGAGGTTACCTTGGCTAACGGCTTGATCTCCAGCCATTTGGAGAAGTAGTCAATCATAACTAGGAGGAACCTCCTTTGCCCGCTAGCTGGAGGGAAGGGTCCAACCAGGTCCATCCCCCAAATGGCGAAGGGCCATGGCGCCGTGATGCTTCGAAGTCTTTGGGCGGGCAAGAGCTGGAGAGGAGCATGTACTTGGCACTTCCGACACCTCCTTGCGAATTCAGCTGTATCCTTCCTTATGGTCCGCCAGAAATATCCCTGCCTTATCACCCTTGCCTCCAATGTCCTTCCCCCTGAATGACTGCCGCACTCTCCAGAATGCACCTCTTACAGGATCCTCGGGACTTCCTCTTCGGTTACGCATCTCGCGAGGAGCCCTGACAACATCTTCCGATGCAAGCTCCCTTCCAGCATCAGGTAATGAGCCGCCTTGTGCCTGAAGCTCTTTGCATCCTTGACTTCTTCCGACAGTTCTCCTGTGGTTAAGAAAGTCACCAATGGATCCATCCATGAGGACCGCCGATTCACCTCCATCAACTCCCCCTCTTCAATGGCTGGTCGGAATAGTTCGGTTAGGGTACCTCCTCCCCGAGGCCCGAACTTCGCCAGTCGATCAGCTGCCGCGCTTTCCTCCCTGGGGACATGTCGAATAGAGAATGAATGGAAACCCCCAATGATGGCTCTTACCTTAGATAGATACCTCGCGAGGGTCGGCTCCCGGGCCTCAAACTCGCCCCGGATCTGCGATGCTACCACCATTGAGTCGGTGAAGGCTTCCACATCCTAGATTTCCAGCTCCTTCGCCAAGCGAAGGCCGGCGATCACAGCCTCATACTCTGCTTGGTTGTTGGTTACAGGGAAATGGAAAGTCACGGCTTGCTCTATGGTAACTCCCTGAGGGCTTACTAACACCACACCTCCTCCCAGGGAGTGCCTTCCTGAGGCCCCGTCGACCACCATCTTCCACGCTTCTTGCGGCTTTGGTTCTTCAGCCTCGGCCTCGGTAACATAGTCCGCCAGGAAATCCGCTACGGCCTGGGCTTTGATGGAGAGCCTCGGGACGAAAGAGATGTCAAACTCGCTTAGCTCGATGGACCACTTTGCCAACCTCCCTGAATGCTCCACCCCCTCCAAGACCTTGCGAAGGGGATGGTCTGTTATCACCCTAATCGAGTGTGCTTGAAAGTAAGGGCGAAGCTTCCTAGCTGAGATGACCAAAGCATATGCTAGCTTCTCCAGGATGGGGTATCGGAGCTCCGCCTTTTTTAAGATTCGGCTGACATAATAGACGGGTAACTGCTTCTTCCCCTCTTCCCTAACCAAGACGGAGCTCACCGCCTCTCCTCCCACTCCTAGATACAAGGCTAGGTCCTCCCCTTCCTTCGGGCTTTGAAGTAACGGAGCTTGGGAGAGTTGCCTCTTCAGCCCCTGAAAAGCCTCTTCACACTCGGCCGTCCATTCGAAAACTTGGCTACCACGGAGTACTTTAAAGAAAGAGGAACATCTATCCCCTGACCGAGAGAGGAACCTGCTTAGCCCGGCCAACTTCCCGGTCAGGCGCTGGACCTCCTTGGCGTTGCGAGGCGATTCTAGGTCTAGAATAGCCTTAACCTTATCGGGGTTTGGTTCTACCCCCGCGGGAGTCAAGAGGTGCCCGAGGAATTTGCCGCGACTAGCCCCGAAGACGCACTTCAAGGGATTCAACCTCATCTTGAACTTCCGCAGGGTGGCAAACGTTTCCTCCAAGTCCCGCAAGTGGGAAACAACACACTTGCTCTTGACCATGAGGTCGTCCACGTAGACCTCCAGGTTCCTTCCCCTTTGATCTCGAAAGATTCGATCCATCATGCGTTGGTATGTTGCCCCTGCATTCTTCAATCCGAAGGGCATCATCTTATAGCTGAAGCATCCCTCTCTTGTGATGAAGGAAACATCCTTGACATCAGGAGGGTGCATCCGGATCTGGTGGTAACCTGAAAATGCATCTAAAAAACTCATAAGAGAAAAACCGACGGCTGAGTCAACCAGCGCGTCGATTCGAGGCAAGGGGTAGCAATCCTTGGGGCATGATTTATTTAATAAGGAAAAATCAATACACATGCGCCATTTTCCTCCTCCCTTCTTTACCATTACCACGTTGGAGATCCAGCCTGGATACTGGATCTCTGAGATGAAGCATGCGTCCAGGAGCTTTTTGACCTCCTCTCGGATGGGGGCTTCCAGCTTGGTGGCGATGGCCCTCATCTTTTGGCGTACGGGGCGGGCTCTGGGATCCAGGTTCAAGCGATGACAGGCCACGTCCGCGTCGATGCCCGGCATGTCTGCCGCGCTCCAAGCAAAGATGTCGACGTTGCCCTGGATGCAGGCTCGCATCCGCTCCTGATCCTTAAGGCTCAAGCCTTCACTGATCTGAACCCTTTGTGCCTTCCCCGCTCTTGTAAGCACCTCCATCTCTACCACCTCTTCGGCCGGCTCCAGCCCCGACCGCTCCCAACTTACCCTTGCCTCTTCCCGCTCAAACTCGAGCTCTTCTCCCCCAACCTCATCAACTTCCGTCGCCTCCTCCAGGCTCTCCTCCTGCCTCTGCTCTTCTTCATCCACCACTCCTCTCGCCTCTTCTGGGCTGATCTCCCCCAACTCCTCTGCCTCCGCCATCTCCTCAGCAACCTCCATCGCCTCTCCCAGGCTCATCCCCCCTTCCTCAACTCCTTCCTGCTCAGCCATCTCCCTCTCCAACTCCTCTGCCTCCGCCATCCACGACACGGTGTTAACTGCCGTCACATAGCACTGCCTTGCCATCTTCGGATCCCCCCAAATCCTAACCTGCACCCCTCCATTGTTGAACTTGAGGCATTGGTGGTATGAGGAGGGTACACAGCGAAAGGCGCTGATGAGGGGGCGTCCAAAGATGGCATTGTAACTACTCGGGGCGTCCACGATTACGAACCGACAGTTCCGTGAGACGCCCCCAAGCCTCACATGCAGGCCTACTCCTCCTTCCACCTCTTTCCTTTCGCCGGAGAAGCCAAAAAGCGGTCCATCAGAAGCCAGGACCCTTTTTCCTTCCACCCTCATCTCATCGAAAGCCTTCTTGAAGATCACATTCACCGAGCTCCCATTATCCACCAGTATCCGGGAGACGGTGTAGTTCTCCACCGCTGTCTGGATCACAAGCGTGTCGCAGAACGGGTCCTCGTAGTCTGGCATATCCGCGGATGAGAAAGTGATCTTCTCCTCTGGGGGGGAGCCTGGGAGGTCGAGGCGACCCCTCGGCGGAACATGGTTTGAAGGCTCCCCTTGCGGGTGGCCTCGATCCCCCCCCCCCCCCCCGTGGATCACTCCGATCCCTCCTCGGGTCCCCACGTCAATCCTGTCTTCACATCTGTCCTCCACCTCTTCCCGCTGTACTTCCACGATCCTTACGGGCGGATCCTGCCTTCCGGCTCCTCTGGCCCCTCTGATCTCCAGAAACTCTGGGTAGGTGGCCGTTGCGTGACCTTCCTCCTGATGGAAGTCACAATAGGGCAACGCCACCCTGCCCCCTCTTCCTTCTCCTCCTCCCCTTCTTCCGGCTCCCCGAAATCTTCTTCCTCTTCCCCTTCCCACCTCCATAGCCTCCTACGGCGGTGGGAAATGACCCCTTGGTCCCTGTCGCCATCCTCCCTGCTCCAGCCTTCTTTGCTCCCGGAAGTTATCTCTTACCTTCAGTCCTCCCTGGCCCTGGGGGCGACCCTCCTGAGGCCTCCAACCCAGTCGGTTGTTTGGCTCCCTGGCCCCCCCATGCTGCTGTCCCTGCCCTCGGGGCTCTTCTCTTCTCCTATCTTCCCTCTGCTCCCTCTGCTCCCTCTGATCTCTCTGCCTTCCCACTACCGGCTCCTTCACATCATCCTCGGCCAACCTGGCCAGCTTCCTCGCAAACGCAGGGTTTGCCCTCTCGAAATCTATATCCTTCGCCGCCCTCTCCATGAGCTCCTCAAAAGAGAGAGGGGGCACTCTCTTCAACTCCATGCTGAAAAACCCTGGCCTCAGCCCTAGGGTGAAGGCTAGCATCAGCGCATACCCCGGGACCTCCTGGACCAGGAGAACTTCCTCTTGGAACCGGTCGACATAGCGACCCAACGTCTCCTCCGGCCCTTGCCTCACTGCAAACAGGCACTCAGCCTCCTTCTTCCTTTTCTTCGAAGTTGAGAATCTCAACAGAAAACCCCTCCGCAGATCCTCAAAGCTGTAGATGGAACTCGCCGGTAACTGGTGGAACCAGTCCCTGGCCTTCTCTTTCAGAGTGATGGCAAAAAGCCTACACTTGAAGGCATCCGACATTTGCCTGATGGACACCACGTCCTCGAACCATTGCACGTGCTGGACCGGGTCATCCTTCCCGGTGTAGTAGGTCATGTTCGGCTCCCGGAACCCCTCCGGCACTGGAGCCGAGACAATGAGCTCACTAAAGGGGGTCTCGCCCCCTGCTTGGCGAGAAGGCACGTCTCGCGACCTTGGTTGGCTGGACCGATCCGCGAGACCATGCCCAGGGAAGAGCTCCCGCACCGTCGCCTCCTTCTCGCCCAAATCCGCCAGAAGCTCCTTCTCGAGACGCTGGCCTGGGAAAAGCTCCCGCGCAGCTACGTCCCTCTCGCCTGCCTCCACCGGGACCTCCTTCCCGGGGCGCTGCCCTGGGGCGTTCTCGCCTAGCAGCGGAACCACCTTCACCGGAATCTGCGGCGTCTCCCACTCATTCCTTGCCGAGAAGGCCAAGTTGATCGTCTGCATGACTTCTCGCCTGAAGTCCTCAAACATCTTCCTCGTCGCCTCGTCCACCCGGGTGGGGGATCCTCCCGCGCCTGATCCTTCACCCTCGCCTCCTGCCATGGGACTTAACTCGAGATTTTCTTACACCGACTGCTTCCACGCTCACCGCACCAGAACTGTTGAAGCCAAAAATGACCCCAACAAAAGTTCACGAACCAAAGTGCAGCCAATGCCTACTTCTCTCAAACCTCGACCCCTGACTGGCTGCTAAGGCCCTAACACAGACCCAAAGCCTCAGCTGGGAGGTCCCACCACACACCCGGAAGATCTCTGAGAGCTTCCCCTCCAAAGCCAAATGCTGGGCTGGGAGCTCTTCAGAAGGCACTAGGGTTAGAGGAAAATGATAAGCTTGCCTTCTAAAGAGCCCTTATGGGTCTTTTTATAGTCTTCCTTTGACCTGAAAATACTGAAATACCCCTGAGGGGTCTGCCAATAGCCAAATCCCGCTGTCATTCAAAGGGCATTTGGGTAATTTTACCTCGGGATAATATATTATAAAATGGTCCTCTTTATGAGCGCCGGGCCCCACCACGTGGGCCCACTTGGCGAGAACCCTGGCCGAGAAGGCTCTCGCTGGACCCTCACCCGGGCCAACCTTGGCGAGACCCCCTTGCCAGGGAGGTTCGCGCCCTCCACGGTCTCGAAACTATCGCGACTGAAGGCCTTCTTGGGGCCTTCTCGCCTCCCCTGGGCGGGAGCTTGCCCTAGGGCGGAAGCTTCCGCGGTCGACGGTCTCTCCTGCCGAAAGCTTGAATATATGCCTTGGGCGGGAGCCCCTTCAGGGCGAGAACTCTACAAGTATGTCTTAGGGTTAACCCAGGGCTAACCTGAGCCTAGCCCAATCCCTCAGTGGTGTCTCCGGGTCCCACCCAGCGAATATGGGGTTGTACAGTACTTATGCTCTCTTAGAATTTTAATTTAAATCTAATGCAAATATATTGGCTAATGGGTTTTGGAAAAAGTAATTAATATGAAGGGGTTTTGGATTGGAGGTGATGAATTTTATTCTCTCACCCCACACAATTTTTTTTCTTTTCGATATTTGCATATGTTTACAAAGAAAATGATGAATTTTATCCTCTCATTTTTCTTGTCATATGAATAAATATTTTTCTCTCTTCAAATAAAAAATAAAATAATTAGGTGTAATGAATTTTATCCTCTTACTCCATCTTTTTTTTTGGGTTGCATATGTGTACCAAGGAATACTTGATTCCCATGATATATGATCTAACAAAAACAAATGCATATGTGTACCAAGGGATAATGAAATTTATCCTCTAATCCCCAAGACATATGATCTAACAAGAAAAATAAAAAATAATAGAAAGGCTAAATAATTTTTTAGATTAAATAAAAATAATTAGATAGCACCTATAGTAAATTAAAATTTCCTAAGAATTTTAAAGCATAAGTGACTATAATTACAGTCTAGAAATTGTTTAGCTAAGTACTTCAAATTTGACACTAATTAGAATTAGATAGAGAAAATGCTAAATAAATTACCTTAAACAAATTCAATTCATAAAGTATTCCTTAAAATCAAAATCACATAAAAATTAAATATAACTAACAATGGTGAAATGAAAGATTAGAAAATAAAAAAATTATAAAAATTCTTATAAATGAACTCAAAATAAATTTCTAAAAATAACAAAAATTAAGTAGTTGTTTATTATATATTTTTTTTAAAATATGAATACTAAAAAAAATTTATAATTCTAATTTTTTATAATTCTTAGACTTCCTGAGGTATACTCTGTGAAGGGCTCTCATCAGTACTAGGAGGTAAGATGGGGTGATATCTCAAACATCCCTTTCTAAGAAATAAAGTTTTTATTTTCTATTTTTTATTTTGAATTTATTAAAAAATAAAAAGAAAAACCAAAATCTTTTTTTAAAAAGATTTTTCAATTTTTTTTGAATTTTGTACATAAAAACAATAAAATACATTCCACCCCCACACTTAAAAATAAACATTGTCCACAATGTTTATATGCCAAGTAAAGGGGAAAAGAAAAGGAAAATAGATTAATTGATTTTTTTAAAAGAAAAAACAAAATGCAAGAAATGAAAGGGTAAGCTAGGGGTGTCTCTCAAGAGCGCTTTTCTTTTTCCCGTCTTTAAGCTAGACGGTTAGTGTTAAGAAAAAGAAAAAGAAAATTTAAAGTGGATGGGCAACTCCCTTAATTCACGCATGGGTGAATACGCTAAAGATGCTCGCCCGACTACTCCTCTGATTTCTTCTTGATTTTCCTTCTGGCAGTGGACTTGAAAATGTAAATTCAAATCACCTATCCATACCAGAGGTGATTTGAATTTTTGTAGAGGAGCGGCAAATGGATCGTGGAAGAAGTTTAATTGCAATGGCTCCTCTTCTACATGAAATTTGTTAGTGCAAGAAAAATCAAAAAGATGTGCGTCAGAAAAATTTTCGCAAGGAGGTGGCTATTGCGAAACTATATGATTAGGGTCCGGTTTTTTATTTTCTAAAATAATATTATTATAAGAAATTTCATTTATAAAATTATTAGGCACAAAATTTTCATGAATTTGAATTCCTAAATATTAATATGTTGTGCATGAAAATTCATGAATAAAAGAAGAACCGGGCGAAATAGGAGAAGAAACATGTTCTTCTTCTAATTCACCCAGTGTGCCCATAATATTTATAAAATCTTGAAATAATAACTTTTCTTCTTCGAAATAAAACACAATGGGGGCACATGGAGATTCATGTTCCTCTATAGGAGAAATATTTGAAAACGGAGAAAAATTATTAGGGCAAGTAATATTTTCTAAATTTTGGGGAGGGGGATCAAATTGAAATTATGAAGTTTACCCAAAATTAGAAGTGTTGAAAATTTGATATAGCGGAAGACGGGAAACCAGGCGCAGGAACACTAAACCTATCCGAGCCCAAATAAACTAGATGCAAACCAGAAGAGCAAGAATCTTGTACCAAACATTCTTTACAAGGCGAGACGTACATGGCGAGACATGATTTCGCCAAGTACAAAGGAGAAGAAAATAAGAAAACAAGAGCTTTAAGCTGGGCGGACTGCCTCAGAGACCTCCGAGTCCGTCGAGTACGCTGAGACCGCCAAGCCGCTACTATACCACTGATCTACGGAGTCCGCGAGGTCCGTCTAGTCGTCAGAGTGCAACCAAGTCACGCGGACTGCCCGTTTTTCAAATGCTGAACTCTAACTTCCGAT
Source organism: Platanthera zijinensis (assembly GCA_039513925.1). Lineage (NCBI taxonomy): Eukaryota > Viridiplantae > Streptophyta > Magnoliopsida > Asparagales > Orchidaceae > Platanthera > Platanthera zijinensis. The sequence goes on from CM077079.1 coordinate 213,611,482, forward strand.
CTGCAAGCCGCCTAACCGCGAGGTAACCTAGATGCCAGACCGTGCGAGTTGCTGCCGAACTAAACAGGCCACCAGAAGCAGACATCTTATTGAACCGGGAAACTAGTTGCAGAAGAGAGAAGGCTTAGCCGAAACCTATGACCTGGTGTTAACTGTTGGTTGCTATCCGCAAAGTCCGTACTATCCCTGACCGCAGTAAGAACCAAGTCCTGGTCTTCCAACGCTATCCGCACAACCTGCACAGTACAACCCGCTCAATCTTCAAACCGTGCGGATACAAAATACAGTCTGCGACAACTATCCATGAGTTCACTTACTGTTCATTCGCTTATCATTGATGTGACAAGGGGTCCTATTTATAGGCACGGTAAGGAGTGTTGTCACTTCCCTAGATGATAGGATAACCACCCCATTCCGCAGTAAGAACCAAGTGTATCCGCAAGCAACAGATACACAGCTAGTCTACCGCGACTTGAGTAGGATAGCTAGCCTGCAAACAACATCACCAAGGCTGGATAGCAACCCTATCTGCCTTGTTGCCAAAAGCCTAGCCAGGACTCCGTCACTAGCCAAACTCAGCAACAACGCCCTGTCCTCCTATCAGCGGACACTGCTCCAGTTCGCGCACCCTGCAGACTCACCTTTAGTGCGCGTACCCTGAGCCCGCAGCCAAGGAACCAACGTTAACTTCCGGACTCAGTGGAGAAGGAGAACAGTCTGCATGCCTAGGCAGACACAACAACTGTCTGCTTTCACCAAGCTTGAAACCAAACAACAAGACAACTATTACCGAGCTTGGCGGACTCGGCTGCACTCTGCATTCCTTGTAGACTCAACTCCAGTCCGCATTCCCCAAGCTCGCAACCAAGACATTGCAACTATTGCCTTGCTTGGCGGACTGAGAATCAGTCCGCGCTTAACTGCACGATCTCGCCGGACTGAGCCAAACCATGACTTGGTTCAGAACCAACCAAGTACACACCACTGGCCATAAGGTCCAGTCTGCGCTTACTGGTGGGCACTGGAAACAGCCCGCCAATCCCGACGACCTCCAGCTCCAGTCCGCTCTAACTGGCGATCCCTATGGCTTCCACCAGCCGTGCCACTAGATCTAGACCAAGGCATCTGCCATGCCGGTCTACCGAGCTCCAAAAAGTCTGCATCTTGACAAACTCCGCAGATATCGAAGCTATCTGCCCGGTTACCTTTTGGGATCCAACTTCCTGCTGAGCAAAAGCCGACCTGGCTGGCTATCGCCTCTGTCAGCATAGTTCGCGCAAACAGACAACCCAAGTCGCCAAAGAATAAGCCGTCCACAATTGCTCTGCCGACCTGGCTTACCAGTAAGTCCTCTCCATATAGGCCGCGCGGATAGGTCGCCCAAGTCGCCTAATCACCCACTTTCACTTCACCATTTTCAACACTCCCCTTAAAGTGAGAAGTGGTGAGCAACCCCAATAGCTCCCGTAACCATGCACATGGTCACTCCGATGGCGCCTTCGAGAAGATGTCCAAGACATAGTCCCCACCCTACATATCCTGGACCATAAGGGATCCCTCCAGCATCTCCCAAAGGGAGCCATGCCTCCCTCTGCCTTCTTCTTCAGCATCGACCTCCACTTGTGTGTCACAGGAGTATAACCTATGATCTTGAGCACAAGGACCCAAGCCTCGTTTCCTCTGAGGGTAGTCACCTCCTCAACCTTGTCATCATTCACCTCCTTGACTCTAGTGGTGTCATCACAACTAGAAGACATTCGCTCGATCTGGGGGCCTATGAGAAAACATGAGACCAAGCTCACTGCATTTCCTCCGCTATATCAAACTAGTGGGTCGATGTTCCTCTTCAACCTCTGAAGACCCTAATCATGGCTAACCACCTCCGTTGCTCCTTCTAAACTAGCTCTGTTTCCAGGCAAACCCGGAACAATGCTCCCCTTGCTTCCTGAATAAGAAGCCACCGGACTGAAACCAGAAGCACCTCGAGCAACACTCCCCCCATCTACCTGAACCAGAATCCTCTGCTCTTGAACAAGAACTGCTCAAAACATCGCTCCCCTTGCTACCTGAACAAGAAGTACCTTGAGCAATGCTCCCCCTGCTTCCTGAACCAGAAATAATCGTCTTTAAGCCAGAAGCACCTAAAGCATCGCTCCCCTTGCTTCCTGACCCATACGGCTCTACCTAGAGCTAAAACAACCTAGAGCTCCTGGTGACACAGGTAGCTCCATCTGAACCTTAGCAGAAGCCTCCTTTAGCACACAATATAACCTGATCACCTCTAGCTCCCAATCTAAGCTACCCCAATATGAAGTCAGCTCATCGAAGACAACATTTCTCGACATGATGAACTTCTTCATCACAGGATCCATACACCTCCATCTCCTCTTTTACTCATCATACCCAATGATAACTAGCTTCGTCTTGAGAGCATCTAGAGTGTGTATAAAGCAGGAAGATCCAAACACCCCAAGGTGCTTCACACTGGGCTTTATCCTGAACACCAGCTCATATGGAGTCTTCAAGTTGATGAACTCAGAGGAAACTGATAAATGACATGAGCCGTGCAGGCCATCCGTTCCGCCCAAAAGGCCTTAAGAATGCCTTTGCACTGAAGCCAACACTTGCAGGTCTCCGTCAAAAGACGGATCTTTTGATCTGCTACTCCACTTTGTTTTGGATTATGTCCACAAGAGAGCTCCCTTTAGATTCCATACTTCCTGCAAAAGTTAGGGAACATGGTTGAGCCGAACTCACCTCCGTTACTCGTTCTCAACTTCTTGATCTTCAGACCAAGCTGGCCCTCCACAAGCTTCTTGAACTCCACAAACAAATGGAACCCGTTCGACTTCTCCTTCATGAAGTACACCCAAGTATACCTCGAGTAGTCATCAACCAATATCAGCATATACCTGCTGCCTCCAAGACTGGCGGTGACGGTCGTTCCCACCAGATTACCATGGACAACCTCCAATGGTGCCTTACATATGGACTGCGCCTTCTCAAACGTAAAGTGATAAGCTTCAACGTGTTGAAATCCCATGCAAGCTTGACTGTCACCGAAGGATGACATCTTAGGCAAGCCTCTCGCAAGGCTTCTCACCGTCATTGCTTTCAGCTTTTCCATCCCCGCGTGCCCCAATCTTTCATACCAGATAGATGCACTATCACTGTCCTTCAACCGATCAGCGTCAGAACTTTTAACGACTCAACCAAGTTCTTCCCTTCACTTCCAACATGAGCGATGTTCATCGAGTGCAAGACAACCTTACACTCCTTCTTTAGGTGACCAGGCTACTTGCATTTATAGCACATTGGTCCTTCCTTCCTCTTCCCATCACGCCTAGGATAAACACTCCTCTCTTGCTGATAAGAAGTGCAGGGACTAACCTCAACAGCCAACGTCACCTCCTTGTTGAACAACCCATCGAGAGAAGTCTAAATCTCCGCAGCTGACTAACATCCATCGATATGGTCCAAGATTTCTGATGAGATCACCTGCTTGAGAACAGACTCTGCTTTCGCATTTGTCTCCTTCCAAGCTCTCATCACTTCAGCATTGCCAGCAGTAACCTCTTGCCTTTCATCTCCACAAACCACCTCCCAAAGGTCCTCGCCAAGAAGATAGCATTCCATACATGACTTCCACTTTACAAAGTTAGTCCATGTAAGAATCTCCATTCCAAGATCCGTTGCAAAACCACCTTCCATTGCACTAAACCTTGGTTCACTTAGACTCACAGAAGCACTGAAGCAAATTGCCGGTTTATCCACTACACAAGCATCTGTTCCCTCTGATACCATGTTAAAATTTTGATATAGCGTAAGAAGGGAAACCAGGTGCAGGAACACTCAACATATCCGAGCCCAAATAATCTAGATATAAACCAGAAGAGCAAGAATATTGTACTAAACAATCTTTATAAGGAGTGACATACATGGCGAGACATTATTTCACGAAGTACAAAGGAGAAGCAAATAAGCAAACAAGAGCTTTAAGCCGGGCAGACTGCCTCAGAGATCGCCGAGTCCACCGAGTCCACTGAGACCGCCAAGCCGCTACTACACCACTGATCTATAGAGTCTGCGAAGTCCGCCTAGTCTCCAGACCGCAACAAAGCTGCGTGGACTGCCCATTATTCCAATGTTGAACTCTAACCGCCGATCTGCAAGACGCATAACCGCAAAGTCTCCTATCCGCCAAACCACGCGAGCTGTTGCTGAACTGAACAGGCAGCTAGAAGAACATAGCTTATTGAAATGGGAAACTAGTTGCAGAAGAGAGACCGCCAAGCCACAACCCGCGACCTGCTGTTAACCATTGGTTGCTATCCGCAGAGTACGCACTGTCCCTGACTTTAGTCAAAACCAAGTCCCGGCCTTCTAGTGCAATCTGCACAACCTGCATAGCACAACCCAGTCAATCTTCAAACTGTGTGGATACAAAATCCAGTCCACAGCAACTATCCGTGAGTTCACTTACTGTTCATTCGCTTATCATTGATGTGACAGGGGGTCCTATTTATAGGCACGGTGAGGAGTGTGGACACCGCCCTAGACGATAGGATAACAGCCCCATTCCGCAGCAAGAACCAAGTGTTCCGCAAGCCGCGGATACACAGCCAGTCCGCCGCGACCTGAGTAGGATAGCCAGCCCGCCAATAACATCACAAAGGCCGGATAGCAACCCTATCAGCCTTATCGCTAATGGTCTAGCCAGGATGCCGTCACCAGCCAAACTCTGCAACAACACCCTGTCCGCCTATCAGCGGACACTGCTCCAATCTGCGTGCCTTGCGGACTCACCTCCAGTACTCATATCCAAAGCCCGCAGCTAAGGCACCAACGTCAACTACCGGGATCGGCAGACAAGGAGAACAATCTACATGCCCAGGAGGACACAGCACCAGTAAGCTTTCACCAAGCTTATAACCAAACCATAAGGCAACTATTGTTGAGCTTGGCGGACCTGGCTCCAGTCCGCACGCCATGCAGACTCAACTCCAGTCCTCATTCCCCAAGCTCACAACCAATATGGCAATTGCAGCCGAGCTTGGCGGACTGAGAAGCAGTCCGCGCTTAACTGCACAATCTCGCCGGAATGAGCCAAACTGGGACTTGGTTCATAACCAACCAAGTCCACACCACCGGCCATAAGGGCAAGTCCGCGCTTCCTGGAGGACACTGGAAACAGTCTGCCAATCCTGGCAACCTCCAGCTCCAATCTGCTCTAACCGACAATCCCTACGGCTTCCACCAGCAGCACCACCAGAGTTATACCAAGGCATCTGCAATGCCGGTTTGTAGAGCTCCAACCAAGTTTGCATCTTGCCGGACTCCACGGATATCGAATCTATCTGCCTGATTACCTTCTAGGATCCAACTGCCTGCTGAGCATAAGCTTGCTTAGCTGGCCGCCGCCTCTATCTGCATAGTCTGCGCGAACAGACAGCCCAGGCTGCCAAAGAACAAGCCGTTTGCAATAGATCTGCCAACCTGGATAACCTCAAGTCCACTCCGCATAGGCCGCGCGGATAGGTCGCCCAGGTCGCCCAATCACCCACTTTCACTTCACTATTTTTAATAATAAGAAGAAAATTGTGTTGGATCTCGTGGCCAACCTTAGAGGTGGGGGTGAATAAGGTTTCGAGCGGTAATTAAAAATTAAATTTATTTTTGTCCAAAAAAACTAGTTCTGGAAGCTACCGCGGGGCATTTGGTTGCTAACGCGAGGCGGTAGGTCACAGATCTCATTTTTTTGGGCAGATTCGTCCTTAGAGATCTACGCACACTTGAGAGAATCACAGGCTAATAATCATAGCGTTATAAGCACAGAAAACAAACAGTAAATGTTATTTACTCAAATTAAACTCACATGGTTTTAACTATTACAAAAGTTTGATCTCCATGACACCGGAGATCAGAGGCGGTGCATCTAAAAACCTTTTGGTTTTCTATACCGACCCGCTCTACAGACCGGTTGGCTCTCTCCTTTTCCCTCCAAGAAAAGTCTTTGAGCCAGCTCTTCACCCTCACACAAGGAGGTGTCTTAGAGCCCCACTAGATCACCCAATCTAGACTTCCTATCTTTTCTATACCGATCCAAAACCTGGACTGGTTGGCTCTCTCCCTTTCCCTCCAAGAAAGGTCTTCGAGTCGTCTCTTCACCTCCACACAAGGAAGGGACCTAGAGCCCCGCTAGATCCTCTGATCTAGATGTACCTATCCCTAAGAAGATTTCACGCAGAATCCTACTTGAATTCCCACGACCCTTACAGGTCGATTTTCCTCGCTCAAACAACTAGATAAAAGGAGTTAAAAGTAAAATGCACATATTAAGTGAAAACTCCCCTCTAACTCGAACTCTTGATGTGGATGATGATTTGCTTGCGAAGGTTCGATCTATGTGGCTTGATAGTCTTTCTCTTCAATGTTCTTCAGATCCATGAAGATGAGCGCTTGATGAGAGTTTCTTGAAGCGAGGATCCTTCACAAGAGTATTAGGATGAAGGCTTCTTAATCATCATGTTGGTATCCTTCGATCCTAGCACATGAAATCCTTTTGATCTCCTCTGAAGAACTCTCCTCCTTAATGAGTTGGGATGAGCCCTTCCTTCCCTTTAGATGGCTAGGGCGAACTTCCCTTTTAAATTTTGTGAAAAAACCATCACCAGAAACTTAAGTTCGGGCTATTTGAATAAAGAGAGCTATGCAGGAAGTTACCGTAGGGCGGTAACTAGTTATAGCACGGCGGTAACTTCCAAAGAACAAAATCCTGACTTTTCTTCATGTGCTTGCAATCGAACAACTCCTCGTAGTCGTTGTCATTCATAGCTCATCGGAGTTCTTCATGCGCGAACGGGAGGGAGATGACTTTCTTCCTTTTAGACGAAGATGATCGGAACGGATACAAGGAGGCGGCTGAAACCTCGAGTGCAAGAACCTCTTTCTAACTTTTGTCTGGATTTCCTTATTCAGTTAGGGCATAAAAACCAAGGCGTCCTTTTATACGTCTTCATGAATTAGGCTACCGTTGGCGGTAATATTAGCGCTTGGCGGTAGGTTCGCGCGCTTGTTGTGCCAGATGCCATCCAAATCTGGAATAATATTCAAAATGAATATTTGTCATTTTATCGTTGCTAGCATCGCGCGATTATAGCTTTCGCCACGTGGTAATGTTGGACGCAACTGTTGGGTCCAGCATTCCTTCACTTGTGGCGCTCTGCTACTTATATAAAAAATTAAGTAGCACCCTCTCCAACAGTCCGGGCTTTTGGTGCAGTTGGGTATGCGCTTGATCCTTCAATTGGTATTAGAGGAGGTCACGGGTTCAAGACCGGGGGGGGCGCTATTAAATCCTGATTTTTCCCTTCTACCTGTGTGGGTCCGGTGGGTCAGGCAATCGTGGATATGTGGTAACCCCACCTCTGAGCCATGTGGGCCATGTGGTAACCCCACCTTTGAGCCGACGGGTTGTGCTGGATGCCGGGGGGATTATTGGGTCCGGCGTTCCTTCACTTGACCCATAGCGCTCTGCTACTTATATAAAAAATTAAGTAGCACCCTCTCCAGCAGTCCGGGCTTTTTGTGCAGTTGGGTATGTGCTTGATCCTTCAGCAACGATTGGAGAATAGCCCGTCGATATTCTCTGATCGGCAAGCGCGGCGTGGTAAGGCTAACGCCGATTTCTTCCAGAGCGCTAAGTCCAAATAATTCATTTCGGTAGCGCCTGCGGTAGTACTTGCGTCAGGCAGTAAGCCAGCGCCTCGACAAATCTGGCTTGACGTTCGTCGAAAGTCTAGCACGGCACAGTAAGACTAATTTCGATTTCTTCCTGAGCGCTAAGTCCAAATAATTCATTGTGGTAGCACCTGCGATAGAACTAGCGCTAGGCAGTAGGCGAGCGCCTAAATGAATCTGGCTCGACGTTCGTCAAGAGGCTAATGCGACGCGGTAAGTGATAGCGCTTGGCGGTAGCATCCATAGTAGCCTTTTTCTTTTTCTTGTATCTGTCAACTTGCACACTATATCAACACACGACATGATCAAATACAAACTGAGATTTGTTATTCTCAAACTAAGAGATGCGGAACACATGTTCCAACAACTTGCGGTGCAAATAAAGAAGAACAAATATTCGGATCTAAATAATTATTCTCATAACTCGAGAATTTTTCCGGTTGATCTTGCGAACAAGAAAAACAAAAATCCGAGGTAGAAGAAAAATTATTTAAATCAAAATAATTATTCTCGTTAAAATTTGGAAAATTATTTTAATAAAAAATAGTAAATTTTGAAAAATTATTTTCATGAAAAATTAAAGAAGAATAATCATAAAAGTGAGAATATTTATTTTCATAATTACTACCAAAATTATTTTTGTATGAAAAATTTTGATTATAATAATAATTATAACAATCCTCACTTCGATGGGGAGCACCACAATAATAACACAAATTTCGACGCTTCTTTGCGGCTTCCAAAACATCTAATTGATTTTCAAGTTTGGCAAGCACAGCGGCCAATTGAGAATACGTTTTTTTTATAAAAGAAAATAAAAATAACCATTATCTAATAGAAAAGAATTTGAAAAAGAAAATTAAAAATAGAAATAGAGCTAGAGAAATAGAATGATAAAATTATTACAATTTTCTCTTTCAAAATATCAACAAAAATAAGTCACAGGCAATGGCGCCAAAAAATTAATGGTTAGAATTCACGTTAGAGCGTGATTCTAAATCGATAAGGCAAGTGTATCTATCATTCTAGAGTATAGGATCAAGTATCATACTTAGACTCGGGGTATGTTAACTACTTCTACTCACGCAAATTAATATTATTTTATTGGTAAATAAAAAGGTTAACTAAAACTAAATGAAGACATGTGAATAAAATATAGCACTTGATCTAGACTCCCTTTGAAATAAAAAAAACTTTCATGAAATACAAACTTCTAAATTACCTACTTCGACCGTGGAGGTTCCCAAATTACAAAAGCGCCTCTCTCTCGAGAATACGCTCTCGACTAAACTTTGGCAGATCGATTAAGACCCCTCGGCTAATCGAAACTCCTAAGCTTGCTTTATGCGGTAAACCTCGCTATTGGATTTGACTCTAATCCAGAAGATTCATTGTATCCACTCTCGAGGAGTGCATGCAACTCCTTCTACCTTTGAGTGATCTACTCGTATCCACAACCTCTCGGTAAATCTAGGATACGGATATAATATCGAAAAGTTAATTCGACACAATTGAAATCAAAGGTAAATTAAAGCTATAAATAAATAGAGCTTGAAAAAGAAGTTTATTTTATTTTAAAGCTTGTCATGATCAAGTGCTAATGAAATTAGCTACTCATCATGATTAATGAAATACATAAAAAGAAGGGAAAAAAACATGAGTGTATAAAGGAAAATACTTGAATTAAAAGTAGCAAAGTAAAACTAAGCTATGAAATTGAAATTTCATAAGGAAATGCAAGAAAACAACTGAATATGCCTAAAAATCTACTTATAGTTGCCTCCTAGATGACTCTTAGATGACCAGCTCTGTCTGGAATTTATAGGAATTTTTCTGGAGAGTTACGCCCCTCGGTCATGCCTGTGACTAGGTGGCGTGTAAGGTGCGGAACCATCCTCTTGAAAGCCCAGGAACGTTGGGAGAAAACTGCCAAAATTCGTCGTTCTGCGGGTCACGCCCCTAGGTAACGCCTGTGACATAGGGTGTGTCTATACTCTTGCTGGAAATGGTGGGAAATTGAAACGACATGAATTAATCTGGCAGTTACTAAAGAGGTCAAGCCCCTAGGTCACGCCCGTGACCTAGGGCGTGTAAGCTTGAAACTCCCTGGAACTGTAACTGGCTTCAAAATTTTGTGATACGCCTGAGCTGGATGTCACGCCTGTGAGTCATGCCCATGAACCAATGATCACGCCCGCGTCAGAGGGGCGTGTAATTTATATGACGTGGCATGGCCTCTGGAACTTCTACATAGGTCAAGCCCACGGGTCACGCCTGTGACTGAAAGGTCACGCCCATGACCATGGAGTAATCTTGAGATTTTTCCAGCTTTTCTCCGTTTCATCTCCTGATCAGTCCTGCAAGCTCCAAAATTCTATTGGCAGCCCAGATTAACCTGAAATAAGAAAATAAAGGAATTAATAATAATATTAATATAAAACTAACAAGAATATAACTATTTATTAAATAAAAACTATGTTAAAATAACTATAAATATTGGCTTATCAGTCTTCTTCCTACTGAATAAGAAGATAAAGAAGGAAAGACCCAAATCTGTTCTACCTGATGATACATGCTACAAGGGCTCCATCCTAAAACTTGCTTTCACAGCAAGATCAACAAAAGACTCTGAAGATTGAAGGTCTAACTAATTTAGTTTTCTGTTGTTAACTTTACTTCAAATATTTTTGTAGGGTCTCTAAGGAGATTTTAGCAGTAAGGTTATACTCCCATCCTGAGGGTAGGACTTCTTGATAAGTTTGAGTATTGGACTTGGTGCAAGTCTGAGGTAGGAAATGTCATAACCCGCATTTTCTCCGCATTAAAGATATATCAGAGTAAGGAAAAATGTGCGTCATGATGCCATGTCAATAGGGGATAACTGTGGATGCTCAGGCAAGAATCCTACTTGACACATACAGAAATATCTTTAACTTATTTAGAGAAAAATCCAGTTTAAGTTAAACGGTTAGCCGTATCCCTTGGCTTAGTAGCTCATCTAGTCCACGGGAAAAATAGGTATACGCTGCGGAAAATATTTCTTTTATGAGGTTAAACATCCTACATGAGTCTAAACATCCCCTATGGACAACTCATGCTATGCAAGACCCTTAATATATAATAAATATAACTAAAAGTCTTTACACTAATCATAAAGTAGTGACTTCTTTTTTTGAAAGAGATGACATGTATGATATATTAGTAATAGGGTTTTATAAGTTGAAAATATCTAACATGCAGTCATAGCATAAAACATCCCAGAGAGCAAGTAATTTAATCCATCATAAAGAAATCAACTAGCAGCTAACAAGGTATCCCATAATCAATTATCTTGTGGGCATCAACCATCTGACACGAAACCAAACACAATAGAAGTATGTCTGAACTAAGTAAGCAAACTAAAACAACAAACTACCTCGCAATGGCGAGGTGAAAACCACAGCCAACACTGCTGCACATGAACTCCAAAACCAGTTCCACTACATACTAAAGCTCTGAACCTGATGCATTCCAAACACAGAACACCTCAGCAAGAAGGTACAAGCGGTGACAAAAAAGTAAGCCAAAAAGTAAACAAAGGTCAAAAGGGGTACCAACCCAAGACCAAAAGTGCTGAAGTAAAGTACATAAGTAAAGTACCAAAAATCAAAAATATAGAATTTACGTGAATCGTCACATACAACAAATTGCACCAGATGCACAAGTCTAAAAGGGTGGAAAACACGATTAAATCATAAGAAAGAATACTTAAAACTTTATTAGCCATATGTGGTCAACTCTGCCCAAAAACACAGCTGAGGTTGTCACTCATCTTGACACACCCTCACAGATATAATATCTGTCTAACTGTGGGGGAGACTCATACACTCCACCATACACCGCAGACTCCCAAATACCCGGTAGAGTTCCACGAGGTACTAACAAAGGAAACAACCATTTTAGAAGTGGTTTCATCCACTAAATCCCGCAATCAAGAAAACCCAAATATATATATATATATATCTCAAGACTTTGCACGTTGGATTCTACTAGAAATTTCTAGATTTAAGAAACGGTGGATCGACCTTTAGGAAAGATTTACATTCCTAGATAAACTCTAACAAGTCCTATACAAAACTCGAGGAACGGTTATAAGAGTGTGATTTAACCACATCACCAACATATAGCACTAAATAAGGCAATGTAGCAAAAATCAAGAGCATGAAATCTATAAGTAGAATTAGTCAAGGGACATAAACAACACTATATTCAGTAAATTATAAAAAGAAATCATAATAACAAGGAGTTAGAAACTTTTGCAAATGGGGATAAGAAGGGAGGAGAAGGAGGAAACCAACACTTGTCTTGGCTTGGCCGAAAAAACTCCTCAAATCACTCCTCGTCGTAGATCAGGGCTAAAGAAAGAAGGAGATGCCGGAATCCAAACAAAAATGGCTGAAATAGAAGTTAGGGCCAAAAACCCTTACGAGAAAAACTCAAGAAAAGGAGAAAGTTTTGCCACGATGGCGTAGCTCTCGGTGAGAATGACGACTAGTTTTAGTCATCATTTTTGGGGTAGTTTAGTATGCAAAATTCCAAGTTTAATTATATGTTTTAAGTATTTTTATGCTTGTTATGTTTTATTTCTTATTGAAAGAATTTTTGTGTTAGGATAATATAATTCCTAGTTTTATTATAGTTTTATTTGCTTGTTATATTACAATTTTATTTTGTTATGTTATGATATAAAAACCTATAGTTTTATTATATGTATTTTTATTATTTTATGTATTATGTTAGTTATGTTATATTTTGTTATAATAATTAATGTTATGTTATTAAATTTATCTAACATGTTTGCTTTGTTTCTTGTAGGTCCATGCTACCCAAGCCTCCTCTTTTAAGCAGCCCAAAGACCAACCCGAGCGCATGATGGAGCAGCCCGGCCTATCCAAGAGCAGCCCACCATGTCCTACCCGAGCCCTCTTCAAAGCCCACTACAAAATAGCCCACTTACCTATGCATGGCCGGCCACCTCATGTCCTCTCTCTCCTCCTCAATAACTTTCACATGCATGCACCTTGCCACCTTTGCATGGCCGACCCTCCTCATTCATCCCACCTCCTACTCTCTTTCCCCCTCTTTTATTTCTTTCTCCCCTCTTTATTCCACATTCATCCCCCCTCTCTATTTTATATTTTCTATTTTATTCCCCTTAAATAAAATACATTGCATTTAGCCTATTCTCCTTCCCCTCATAAATTCCATTCATGCATCTTCTCCTCCATGCATGGACGGCCACCCCCCTTGCTCCCTTCATATCCATTTCATTCTAGAACCTTCTCCCTCACCTATAAAAGGAACCCTTGGCCTCATACATTGGGAGGAGGGATTGTGGAGAGCAAGTTAGATAGCTATTATTAGTTTATGTTTTTTTTCCTTATTGCTAAATAGATTTCCTTTTCATTATTGTAATAGTCTTTCTATTAGTGTAATCTTGTCTTTTTAATATTGCGTACTCTTATTTTTTATCATCAATGAAAATGAATTTCTTTTTTCTTATTGCTGTTATTTCTTTCTCAAACATGCTTAGCTAATTATATTTTGTGCCCAATCGCGATGAACTTTGCGATGAAATAACGCATCTTTTATTTTATGTTTGTATTTGTATTTTTCTATTTTTGATCCGACCTTGAATTATTTCGTATCGACTCTGTAATTCTAGTATACGGTAGTAGATTCCGATCTCATATTTGAGTAACCGAGAGGCTCGTTAATTATAAAGATCACTCAAGGAAGGAAGGAGTTGCACGCAACCCTAGAGATTGGATGACGTAAATCCTCTGGATTGGAGTCAAATCCAATAGTGCGGGTCACTTCGGTAATGCGACTTTAGGCCATTTTGACTTGTAAAGAGATTTCGGTCAAAACGTCTATAAGTTAGGGGATTTAATGCTCTAGCGAGATTACTTCCTAATATCAGATCCGTTAAGGTCTTAACAGAATTGCAAATGTTAAACTAATTTATTCTGTTATTTTATTTCAAAGTGAATCGTCGATCGAGCACTCTTTTGCAATAGTTTATTTCTCTTTTAACTAAGTTTAGTTTATTTTATTTTCAAAACTCATCAATCGTTAGGTAGGATAATAGAGTCGTTGTGAGTAATAGTACTTGCCAGCCTCGAGTTTTTATACGACCTTGATATATTTTTAACACTATACTATAAAACGATAGGTACACTTGCCTATTTGGATTGTAGTCCGTGAGACGATTTCTACGCATCAAGTTTTTGGCGCCGTTGCCGGGGATATTTTTGGCAATATTACGAAAGCACCGAGTTTATTACTTCTACTAAAATTCAAAAAAAAATCAAAAATCAAAATTATATTTTCTTTTTACTAACAGTTTATTTTTTTATGGAATCATCATCTTATTGCTCTTTTTGCGGGTCGCTCGACCATTTTAATTTTGCATGTCTTTCGGGAACCCCTCCCTCTTTTGATTTAAATTTTTCTGGAGCAGGCCAAAGTGGAAAATTTAACTCTTACTCAAATTTTTATCCTACTTGGGAGATGGGGAACCCGTCTTTTTTTCTTATGATTTTGCCCCGCAAAGCGCCGCGCCTCTAAATTTTAATTCAATCGATAATGGGTATTTTTAATTGCAAACTTCTCTTGATAATATTAATTCGCATTTCAAAACTATTATGGATTATTTTTCTCGTGAGGCCGCTTCGTTTTCTTCGTCTTCTTCTCCGTCTCCTCCAATTTCATCTTGTAATGAGTCACCAGATATCCCAGCTTATCTTTTTCCTCTCTAGGAGGATAACTATTTGGATATCCCAGATTGTTTCCTTCCTCCTTTGGAAGACACCTATATGGATATTCCGACGTGCTTCTTACCCATTGAGGATGACGAGACGTCTCCTATTTCTCCTTCTGAAGACATTTGTGATTCCATTTCAATCTCAAATTCAACCATTCCAAATTTTTCTATTTTTATCGAATCTTCTTCTTTTATTTTAGATAATTTCTCTTTCATTTTTTCTATCCCTCCTCCCGAAATTTCACAAGATTCTCTTTCTCCTTGTGAAATTTCAGTTAATCAAACTTCTTTTTCACCTACTTTTATTCCTCTTTCTATTTCTTCTTCTTTTTCCTCTTCTTCTTTTGATGACCCATTCTTTTCCGTTTTATCTACGACGGAGTTCTTCTATAACTCCATCCGTTCCTTTTTGGGCGTCATTCCCTTGAAGATTCCACCGCATGTCGGTACGATTCTTCACTTCTTGTTTTTTTAATTTACTCTCCTAAGCGCATACTTAGGGAGTTACCACTTCACCTTACTTTTTATTATCCATTTAGCTAACCAATAACGTCGGCTTAGACGACGTTAAACAAAGAGCGCTCTTGGGAGGCACCCCTTGCTTATCCTTTTTGTTATTTCTTTTTTCTTTTTGTTTGCTTATTGTGTTTTGCAGGAATAAAGCCTCCAGCGGTTCGTTTGGCTCCATCATTTTTTTTTCTCTTCCTTAGGCCTGAGCCGGTGTCCAGCTTAAGCATGGTGGAGCGAAATCTACATTCGGCTTCACGACTCCGGGGAAGTCATGATTTTTTTAAGTATTTACTTTATTGCACCCCCTCCCCCCTTCTTTTCTTCTTTTCTTTTTCTTTCCTCGTACTTACTATTCAACATTAGGGTCAATGTTGAACTTTAAGCGTGGGGGAGTGTTTTCCTTTTCTTTTTAAATCTTTCAAAAAAAATATACAAAAATTGAAAAAACCAAAAACACAAAAAAATTTATTATTATTATAGTACTATCTTTTTCTTTAGCTTTATCTAAAATAAAAAAAAAATTGAAAATGCAAAACAAAATAAAATGAAAAATGTAAGACAAATCAAAAATATAATAAACCTCATGCTTACCTTTTTGTTATTTTCAGAAATTTAGTTTGAGTTTATTTATAAGCATTTTTTTATTATTTTTAAATTGTTAATCTTTTATTTCATCATATTTAGTTAAATTTAATATTTAGTGATTTAGTTTTGAGGATAATCTTATGATTTTAACTTGCTTAGAGTAATTTATTTAGCACTTTTCTCTTTTATTTTAAATAGTTTCAATTTTGTGGTAATTTTGCAAAACAATTTTGGATTCTAATGATTATTACCTCATGCTTTTAGATTCTTAGGAAATCTCAATCTACTAGTAGTTGCTCTCTTGTATTTTAGTTTATTTTCTAAAATTTTGTTTAAGCCCCTTCCTTTTTCTTTTTATTGTTAGATCATATGTCATGGGAATAAAGAAATGTTAGTTCCTTATTCTATGGTACACATATGCAACCCTAATGAAGAGAGGAATTAAAAGTTCATATATATCGTGGGAAGTGATAGGATATTAGTCTATCATTTTCTGGTATTACATATATATTTTATTTTTTAAAAAAATTTGTGTGGGGTGTGAAGAAAAAAATAATAATGATCACCTCCAATCAAAGACCTCTTCATGATGATTTCCTCCCTAAACACCTTAGCTAATATTATTGTCTTAGTTTTTAAATTAAAATATTGGGAGAGCATAAGTAGTAGGTTGCATTTTTTCTTTAAGTTTCTTTTAAGTTATGGTTTTTATAATTTCAATCTAACCTTGTTTGCAATTTACTCAATTTTGAGTGCTAGTTAATTTATTAGAGAATTTTTGGCTAAATATTTCTCTCTTTTCACTTTAATTTCATAATTTAGGACTTAATTCCTAAATCCCTAAATTTTATTTTTGGCTAGATTTTGGTGTAAATAAATTTTTTAGTTTAATTGAAAATTTTATTAATGTCTTATAAATATTTCTCATACTTTTGCTCTGGAATAGCAAAAACTCAAACATGGGGGAATTTGATGACTAGTTTTAGTCATCGTTTTTTGGGTAGTTTAGTATGCAAAATACCTAGTTTAATTATATGTTTTAAGTATTTTATGTTTGTTATGTTTTATTTCTTATTGAAAGTCTTTTTTTGTTAGGATAATATAATTCCTAGTTTTATTGTAGTTTTATTTGCTTGTTATATTGAAATTTTATTTTGTTATGTTATGATATAAAAATCTATAGTTTTATTATATGTATTTTTATTATTTTATGTATTACGTTTGTTATGTTATATTTAGTTATAATATTTAATGTTATGTTATTAAATTTATCTAACATGTTTGCTTTGTTTCTTGTAGGTCCATGTTACCCGAGCCTCCTCTTTGAAGCAACCCAAAGACCAACCCGAGCCCATGATGGAGTAGCCTGGCCTATCCAAGAGCATCCCACCATGTCCTACCCGAGCCCTCTTCAAAGCCCACTACAAAACAGCCCACTTACCTATGTATGGCCGGCCACCTCATGTCCTCTCTCTCCTCCTCAATAACTTTCACATGCATGCACCTTGCCACCTTTGCATGGCCGGCCCTCCTCATTCATCCCACCTCCTACTCTCTTTCCCCCTCTTTTATTTCTTTCTCCCCTCTTTATTCCACATTCATCCCCCCTCTCTATTTTATATTTTCTTTTTTATTCCCCTTAAATAAAATACATTGCATTTAGCCAATTCTCCTTCCCCTCATAAATGTCATTCATGCATCTTCTCCTCCATGCATGGCCGACCACCCCCCTTGCTCCCTTCATATCCATTTCATTCTAGAACCTTCTCCCTCGCCTATAAAAGGAACCCTTGGCCTCATACATTGGGAGGAGGGATTTTGGAGAGCAAGTTAGATAGCTATTATTAGTTTATGTTTCTTTCCTTGTTGCTAAGTAGATTTCCTTTTCATTATTGTAATAGTCTTTCTATTAGTGTAATCTTATTTTTTTATTATTGCGTACTCTTATTTTCTATCATCAATGAAAATGAATTTCTTTTTTCTTATTGTTGTTATTTCTTTCTCAAACATGCTTATCTAATTATATTTTGTGCCCGATCGCGATGAACTTTGCGATGAAATAACGCATCTTTTATTTTATGTTTGCATTTGTATTTTTCTATTTTTGATCTGACCTTGAATTATTTCGTATCAACTCCGTATTTCTAGTATATGGTAGTAGATTCTGATCTCATATTTGAGTAGCCGAGAGGCTCGTAAATGTGAAAGATCACTCAAGGAAGGAAGGAGTTGCACGAAACCCTTGAGATAGGATGACGTAAATCCTCCGGATTAGAGTCAAATCCAATAGTGCGAGTCACTTCGGTAATGCGACTTTAGGCCATTTTGACTTGTAAAGATATTTCGGTCAAAACGTCTATAAGTAAGGGGAATTAATGCTCTAGCGAGATTACTTCCTAATATCAGATCCGTGACGGTCTTAATAGAATTGCAAATGTTAAACTAATTTATTCTGTTATTTTATTTCAAAGTGAATCGTCGATCGAGCACTCTTTTGCAATAGTTTATTTCTCTTTTAACTAAGTTTAGTTTATTTTATTTTAAAAACCCATCAATCGTTCGGTATTATAATAGAGTCGATGTGAGTAATAGTATTTGCCAGCCCTGAGTTTTTATACTACCTGGATATATTTTTATCACTATACTTTAAAACGATAGGTACACTTGCCTATTCGGATTGTAGTCCGTGAGACGATTTCTACGCATTAGAGAGCTTTCCGGATCTATATTCGGTTGAAGATTTCGTCCACTGAGGCTCCCAGAATCGTGGCCGGAAGTTCACAAAGGAGGAAAAGTCGCCGCCCTCGCCGCTCTTGTTTTGGTTCGGACTTTTGGAGAAGATGAATAGGGTTTTTCTTTAAATTTAAGCCTTTATATACTTATTATATTTAATAAGATTATAATATAAATAATAATTATAAACTTATGTGCAGGCGCACGTGAAATGGAATTAGAGGCTTAAGATGGCTTCGAATCAAAAAGTACTCAACATGAAAGTTGTAGATCTTGTCAAGACGAACAAATTTTATGTTAACCATTTTATTATACAACACCGTTTTGACCGTCCAAACGGCGCCCGAACGCAGACTAGAATGTAAATCTCGAGAAGGATCTACAATACTCGAGATCAAGCACAGGACTACTCGGGAAGGACAGTAGAATACTCGAGTACAAGCCCAGAATTACTCGAGATGAATAGTAGAATACTCGAGTACAAGACAAAATTACTCGTGATGAATAGTAGAATATTAGAGTATAAGCCAAGAATACTCGAGAACTAAACCATATCACTTGAGAACAAAAATTGCAGAACAGTACTTTTTTTTCTCTCATGAATAGTGTTTTTTACAAATATATCCAAAAATCAAACTATAGAGATGAATAGGAAATGACATTTTTGAATTGTGCTTTAATATTAAAATAATCATATTTATATATTTTTTGAACAAAGAAACACGAGTTCAAAACGGAGGCCCAAACGCGCCCCAAATTAAATGAAACTCGCACCGTAGGCGAACACTGACGCTACGAACCCAATGATGAAGTCAAAACCAAAATCTGATGAGCTATTCTTGAGATATAAATTTTCAAAGTCTACAGCGAACATAATTTCCACAAAACTTCGGAAAATCGCCCAGGCTCGAATATCGCTCGGATCGCGACAAAACTTGACGAGCATGTCCAAAATTATTTAACTTAATTTCCAATGCAAAATTTTCCAATTACAACAAGAATTCAAGAATTTGGCCGACTCGACCGAACGAACGCAAAAATGCATAAATGGCGTTGCGCCGTCAACTCGACGTTAAAAGTAACGCCATGATATCATAAATATGACGATACCAATTCAAATTAAATCATCAAAAAAAATCAGGGGCATTACAGTCACTCCCGCTAAAAAAATGTTTCGTCTCGAAACTTAACACAACTCCAAAACCAAACTAAAAATGAGAAAATCAAACACCACCAAAAACATAGAGACATACTAGAACTAATAGAAGAAGTGCAGATGAGATTCCCTCATTGCCGACTCCAATTCCCACGTTGCGCTCTCGACGTCTTGATTTCGCCGGAGAACCTTCACAATGGGGATGGTCTTTCTCCGCAACACATGCTCTTTAGATTCCAAAACACGGACAGGCTCTTCTACGTACGAAAGATTAGGCTGAATCTGGGGCACCGAGTCAAGGACTTGACGATCACTACGAACACACTTCCGCAACTGGCTCACATGGAACACATCATGGACACATGGGAAGATAACATATAAATCCAGTCTATAAGCTGTCACTCCGATGCGCTCAAGAATTTGAAAAGGTCCTACATACCGGGGTCTAACTTGTGGTTCCTTCCAAACCTTTTAACACCTGACATCGGATAAACTTTAAGAAAAACCATGTCCCCAACATCGAACTCCAGATCAACCCTTCGTCGATTAGCATATTTCTCGTAATGCTCTTGTGTTATACGAAGCTTTTCTCGAATATGAGTCACAGCACAATTCATCACTTCAAGGGCTTTTGGACCTAGCAGCGGTCTCTCCCCAACTTCAGCCCAAAACAAAGGCGTTCTACAACGCCTCCAGTACATGGCCTCAAACGAGGCCATCTGCAGACTCTCTTGATAACTATTACTATAAGCAAATTCCATTAGTTTGAGGCGTTCATCCCAAGCACCACCGTGATCCAATATGTAACACCTGATCATATCTTCCACGATCTGATTTATCCTTTCCGTCTGCCCATTTGTCTGCGGATGATAGACGGTGGAATACCTTAAATCAATACTCAATCCTTCTTGTAAACTCTTCCAAAAACGAGATGTAAATCTGGAGTCTCGATCTGATGCAATGCTAACTGGCACTCCATGTAATCTGATGACTTCATCAAGGTATAACCCAGCTATCTTTTTCATAGAATACCCAATCTTAAAGGGAAAAAAGTGAGCACACTTTGTCAATCTATCGACTATCACCCAAACAGAGTCATGCCCACGGGGAGATTTCGGTAGACCGGTGATGAAATCCATTGAAATACTCTCCCATTTCCAAGTTGGTCAAGTAGTGTTAATTTACCACCAGGCCTTCTATGGTCAGCCTTAATACGCTGACAAGTATAACATTCCGACACAAACTTTGCTATATCGTTCTTCATTCCAGACCACCAAACAATTTGCTTTAGATCTTTATACATTTTTATGGAACTAGGATGGTATGCAACACTGGAACCATGAGCTTCATTACAAATATTATTCCAAATGTCACCAACAGCAGGGATAAAAAATCTACCCCAATATTTCAGAGTATCTAACTCCTCCAAAGAGAAATCAGGTAGCTTTCCCTTCTTAGTTCTATTCCAGAGATGCAACAAATCAGGATCATCCTCCTGGTGCATTTTGGTAAGGGAAATCCAAGAGGGCTCTTCTACTTCCAAACTAGCAGGCACAGTACTACTCCCAGCTTCAATATCCATCAACAAGAATTCTTCCACCAAGGATTGCTTAGATAGGTTGAAAATTTTGGTGGTCTTTCTACTCAAGGCATCGGCCACTACGTTAGCCTTTCCAAGAGGATAAAGGATCTCCACGTCATAATCATCCACATACTCTAACCACCTACGCTGGCACAGATTCAGTTCCTTTTGTGTGAAGACGTACTTCAAACTCTTGTGGTCTGTATAGATCTTGCACAGCGCACCATATAGTAAATGTCTCCAAAGCTTCAGCGTATATATTATAGCAACAAATTCCAAATCATGCGTAGGATAGTTTCTTTCATGAATCTTTAATTATCTTGATCCGTACGCGATCACCTTTCCTTCTTGCATCAAAACACAACCAAGTTCAATGTGTGAATCTTCCACATATATAGCGTACTCTACTCCTTCAGTAGGTACAGTTAAAACTGGAGCAGTACTCAATCTCTTCTTCAACTCTTGGAAAGCTTCTTCACACTTATCGCTCCATATGAACGCGGTGTTCTTCTGTGTAAGTCTTGTTAGGGGAGCAGACAATACAGAGAACCCTTCCACAAACCTTCTATAATAACCGTCCAGACCAAAGTAGCTCCTAATCTCTTTAGGAGTAGAAGGTCTCTTCCATTCCCTCACAGCCGAAATTTTGGTCGGGTCTACGAAAATACCGTCCTTGCACACATGGCCCAGAAAGGACACCTGGGGTAACCAAAATTCGCACTTACTCAGCTTGGCATAAAGTTTGTGCTCCCTCAGTGTTGAAAAAACTAAGCGCAAGTGTCGAGCATGCTCCTAAACACTGCGGGAATATACGAGAACGTCATCGATGAACACAATCACAAAACGGTCCAAGAAATCTTTGAACACTCTATTCATTTAGTCAATGAAAGTAGAGGGTGCATTTTTTAGTCCAAAGGACATCACCAAGAACTCAAAATGCCAGTGTCGGGAATAAAAAGCCGTCCGTGGTATATCAGCCTCAAGGACCCTCAACTGGTAGTAGCCTGAACGAAGGTCATTCTTCGAAAACACGGCGCATCCCCACAACTGATCAAATAGATCATCAATCTGAGGCAATGGATATCGATTCTTGATGATTACCTTATTTAACTCCTGCTAATCTATGCAGAGCTTCCTGGAACCGTCTTTCTTCTTTACAAACAAAACAGGGGCACCCCACGACGAAGAACTCGGCCTAATAAAACCACACTACAACAACTCATCAAGATGAGTGCGCAACTCCTCTAAATCACGCGGAGCCATACAGTATGGTACTTTAGCAATATAGCGAGTACATAGCTCGAGGTCTATCACAAACTCCACCTCTCTCTCAGGGGGAAGTCCTGGAAGGCTATATGGAAAGACATCTGGAAATTCTCGCACCACCGAGATATCCTCAAGACGTGGCGTAACAAAAGTTGTTTCTAGAGCAGAAATAGAAATAAGATACGCCTCAAAACCAGACTCAATAGCTCAACAAGCACGTACAACATAAATAATGAGGGAACCCTTGTCCTGAAATCCATAGACACTCATGGGTTGGTCGTTGTCCTTCTTGAAGTCCATTCGCTTTGCCTTGTACTGGATTACCGCATCATACTTGTGTTGGATCCCTAGTTTGGATTTTGGCTAGGTTCACTATTAGGTTATTAACCCATCATGTATAGCCTAGGGTCAATTTGTTAGTTCTAAGGTTAGGTCAGTCTGACTTGAATTAGACATCCTTGATCTAGCCTTCAAAAGACTTCAGAGACTCAGACTTACCAGAAATGTAGTTTTTGAGAGTTCAGAAAATCAGTTCAAATTTCTTCGAACTCAGCTCGACGATCGTCGATCGCAGATCGATGAACTCAGAGTTTCTACTCTGAGCTGAGCTTGACGAAATACTAGCTCAGATCGACGATCATGCTTCAGAAAATTTTTCGTCGACCTGAGAACGACGAAAAGTTTTCCCCTCTTCAGACTGAGATCGATGATATCATTTCTTCATGAAATTTTTCTTCGACCTGAGATCGAAGATTTCTTTTTCTTTCGCAGGATGGAGTCTGGCATTTCATATTCTGAAAACCTTATAACTAGGTTTTCTTCGAGCTCCATCCCGCGCTTTCTGTTCTCTTGCACTTGATCTCTCTTTCTTTTTGTAGGAAAACCAATGGCGATTCCGACTATCTCCTTTTACGGCATGAAGTTTGACACCGGATTCAACATTGATTTTGATTCCTTCCGTCACTCCAATCAGATATTTATGGACATTTTGCAGTTGTTTGATGAACAACAATTGAAGAAATTTATGACCACTAGAATCAAGTTAGCAGAAACAGAAATAAGGGAGTGGGTTTATACATCATCTACTCCAGATGCAGATTCCTTGACCGGGACCATCGCAAGAAATTAGGTTACTCTAACCCCTGATGTTTTAACATAAAATTTTGGTTTGATAAATGGGGACGAGGATATTGAGATAGATAGTTCCAAATATGATCACATGTTGATCAAAATGGGTCATTCTGATGAAAACCATAACAAACTGTTGAAAAAGAACTTATTTGCTGTGTATATGTTTCTTGCTGATATTATTGGAAAAGTTTTACTGGGCAAACACACTGCCCATGATTACTTAACCAGGCACCAGTTCCTTGTGATGTGTGCTCTGGTAAACAAGAAAGCTGTAAACTGGGGAAAGATTTTGTTTGAGTTGATTAAAAAGAAAAACTCTATAAAAGAGGTATGTTTTGGGAGAATCTTAGGCATTTTCCTTCAGGCAAAGGCTTCTGAACTACTAGTCTCACAGACCATCTTCATTAATTCCTCCAAGAGGCTTACATCTGCATTGTTCGGCATATGGGAGAGGACTATCACCAAGCCATCTAGGGCTTCCTCCTCTTCCAGGAATTCTGAGGACACAAGGGAAGTTACAGCTACTCCCCAACCTCCAGAAGAAATTACTCCCTCCATCAGAATTCCTTCACCTCCCTCTCAACAATAATCATCATCCATGAGCATGAAATTATGACTGATTTCATTCCTCCTCTCTCTCTTCCTCAGTCTCCTCTTCTAACTCATCTGGCTTACATTCCATCTACCTCCTCTCAGCCTATATTCAATCTGCTATCTCCACCTCCACCATCTCCTCATCAATCCCCTATTTAATCACCCATCCAGGATATCCCACTACATTGGTTCCTACCACAACAACTCCTTCTACCTCAATTCCAACAACATCTACTGCTATTCCTTCTAACACAACCTCCACATTCCCTGAATTCTTACATACAGATTTACCTAATGCTTTTTTTGTATGCTCCAACTGTGGACATCATTCTTCTTATACTCCCTCTACTCCAGAACCCTTATATCTAAATTTCTCTGACATTGCCAAGGATCTTCTCAAATTCATTTCTGCTACTCTAGAGCAATTAATAGCAAATGATATTTCTCCTCTCTCTGCCTCTATCAATTCTCTCTCTGTTAAAATTATTGCTCTCCATTCTGTCCCTTCTTCTATGGGCCTGGCTTTAAGACCCTCTAAAACAAGGCATGAGGAGATGTCCTGTGAAGAAGTTCTAGTTCCTCCCTACCAGCAACAACATTTCTAGTTCATCTTCTAGAAGCAGCAGTAGATTCCCCTGATGCAAACATTTCAATGGATATTATAGATATTATAGATGATTATGATATGGATATAGCTTATGATTTAGTTGAAGATATAAGCACTGCTAGTGATTTTATCATAAATCCCACAGTTGATTTGATTTCTTTACTTGATTCTTTCAATCCAATTTACAGAATTTACAGAAATGTTTTGGCTTGTTATGATATTGATTACTCCAAAGCCATTATGCGTTTTTCTGCTCCAATAAGTCCTGAAGTTGTAGATCAACTAAGGGCAAGTTTTGCAGCTCCTGTGATTTTAGAAATACTAGTTGTTGAAGATGTTTGTAGTCCTCCTCCTCGCATGTGGGCTGAGTCCTCAATGCCAAATCTTGATGATATCATGTTTGCAAATATGGAAGATGAGGAAGGAAATCAGAGTGTTACTGAAAGTTTTGTAGAACCAGAATCTCAAGTACAGCCTCAGGCTAAGAAGCAGATCTACAAAGAAATTCTAAAGGAAATTGATGATTTATATGACAATACTCCTAGATCATCTGATGATGATGATGATAATGAGAATTCTGATGACTCTGGCCCTAAAAAGACAAAATCTAAGAAGAGAAAGGTTTCTGCCAAGGCTGTTCCTAAGCCTAATCTCATTGCTGACACTCCTTACTACATCCTGCATAATATTACTCCATATCCAGACATTCCTCAATGGATGTGGTTGTCCAAAAATGAACAAAAGGAAAGGAATAAAAGAAGAAGGTACAACTCTCCACCTAAGCAGACAAGGAGATGACCTCCTCCTCCTCCTGCTGCTGCAGGTGCTTCAGGAAATGTTGCAAAACTCAGAAGCCAGCTTCCAGCAGCTCTCGGACTCCTAAGCCAACCTCCTATCAATCTTCTAGACCTGCTGGAAGGTACAATCAATACAGACCTCTAGGGTCCTATTTTTCAGGCAAATCTCAACAATCTTTTTCTCCAACAAACTTTCAACAGCAATCCATCATTTTCAAAAACCCATAAAAATCTGCTTAGGATGTTTCTAAATCTGATCTAGAGAGACCTCCCTCTCCAGTCTATGAACCTGAGTTAGATCCAAACTTCAAAATGGCTAGATTTCAAGAAGTTATTTGTTTGTCCAAGATGAACAAGGCGAGAGCTGAAGGATCAGATGCATCAAAGTTCATTACAATGTCTACATACAGGAAGAAAGAATTTTACAAATTTAAGGTAGATAGACATTTATTTGATCCAAATGCATATATGCAGGTACATCCAGAAGCTGTTGTTTATAGAGCCTCATTTATGACAGTTCTTGGAGTTCAAGATATAAAGATATCTAAGAAGGAAGCAAAAAATCCTCACAGGAAAATTATATTTGCTAAATCATCTTCTGCTCCTCCCTCTAACAATTCTTGAACTTTTATTTCTCTGTGATATATGTTTATTGCACTTAGTTGTATCATATCTACTGATTAGTTTAAAATTCTGTCAGATATTTATATTGTTTTGTGACTTCACCCAAATAGGGGGAGATTGTTAAATCCCTAGTTTGGATTTGGGCTAGGTTCACTCTTAGGTTATTGACCTATCATGTATAGCCTAGGGTAAATTTGTTAGTTCTAAGGTTAGGTCAGTCTGACTAGAACTAGATATCCTTGATCAAGCCTTCAGAAGACTTCAGAGACTCAGACTTACCAGAAATGCAGTTTTTGAGAGTTCAGAAAATCAGTTTGAAGTTCTTCGAACTCAGCTTGATGATCGTTGATCGCAGATCGACGAACTCAGAGTTTCTACTCTAAGCTGAGCTCGATGAAATACTAGCTTAGGTCGACGATCTTCCTTCTTCTCTAAGTTTCTCTGGTCGACGAAAGTCCATCTCAGCTCGACGAACTTGGAGCTAAGCTTTGGCAGTTTCTTTCCAGAATATTTTTTCTCTGAGCTCAGCTCGATGAAGGCGATTTATCAGCTCGACGAACTTGGAGTTCAGGTCGACGAAATCTGTCCTGAGGTCGACGTTTTTTGTTAGTATCAGTTATGGCGATTTCTCTGTCATTCTTATTTCAATTGGTATTATACTAAGGCAGTAATTCTCTAATAATTAATACGTATATTCTCAAGAATATAGTCGTTGCTTGGCAGCATTAATTATGGATTTCACAAAGTTAATTACTTGACTTATTTACTGGGACAGTTTCGGAAATGCATTCAAGACAAATTCCAGCCATTTCAACTCCCAGATTTTGAGCAGTAAAATTAGGATATCTTTCAAAATTCAATATGCTAGAAATCCTCTCAGAATATAAAAAGTTCTTTTTCAAGAAGAAGAACAACAAGAGATCTTGATAAAATAATTTTTACATACAACTGATATAGAGAAAAGATTGCCATCTATAGGAAATTGAAGAAGAACAACACGCACAAATCTCTAGTCTTCTTCAGCTTCTACTTCAGGCTTCAAAGGGACATCTAATCAACACCAGTCCAAGAAGCTTCTGAAGATCTTCATCAAGGCATACAGCCTGTGCAAAGCTCTCTTCTTCCTAAACCATTCAACATCTTAGGGGGAGCTTTGACAACAACATCCACTAAAGTCTTCTCAATTTTTTTTGAGAAAGAGAAGACCACATCACTCTTACTTCCCACTATAAAAAGGGTTTTTAACTCCATTCAAAAGTTATCACCTGGTTGTCAAGTATCCTTAAAAAAAGACTTGTGTTAGTTTTTGGGCACCTGATCAAAAGTCTAAAGGGTTGTGAGATCTCCCTTTAAATAGATCTTGTGGTGACAGGGCACCTTAGCAAAAACTTGTGGTGGCAGGGCACCTTATCAAAAAACTGTTAGTGGATTCCTACCAAGGTGGTAGAATAGTAGATGTACCCAGTTTTGGGGAACCACTATAATTTTCTTGTGTCGTCTGGTTGTCTCTTTTCTTTATTTTTGCTGTGCTGTGATATTTTCTTTTACATACCTCTCTCTATATATATACTACTATCACTTATTTTAATTCTGCTATAAAAACTGATTAAGTTTTTAAAATACTCCATTCACCCCTCCCCCCCTCTAAAGTTAGTCAGATCTATCCCCTCACTTTCAACTTGGACAACCAGTCCATGCCCAAAATCACGTCAAAATCTGCCAAATCCAACACCATCAGGTCTGCAAAAGCTAGGAAATCGCCTAGATGAATAGGGCACCTCTAAATTCCTCGATTTGATATCACCAGATCTCTAGAGGGAAGCTTGATGTTGAAGGAATCTTCTAACTAATCCACGTCCAAATGATGTCTATCTACAAAACTCCGTGTTATAAAGGAATGGGTGGCACCCGAATCAAAAAGAACGCATGCCCACCTATTCCACACCCTAAACACCCCTAAAATCATAACATACATAACTAAACAAACGAAAACTATAACAAACAATGGAGGGTAAAAGTTAAAATTGAATCTAACCTGATATCACTTGGGTAGAGGTCTGAGCTTCCACTCTGGTAACTATATTTAGCTTTCCTTTTCCTTTGTCCTGATATGGTGGCGGCGGTAGAGCCCGGAGCAGGGCAGGATGCAGTGGTGGCTGAACCTGGGGGCATGAAGACTTCAGGTGCCCCATCTGCCCGCACTGGAAGCAAGCATTATCCTTCGACCAGCAACGACTCATGTCATGTCCCTTCCTTGAACAAAATAAGCACACTAGCTCTCTTTTGGGTGCGCCTCGGATGGAGAGCACCTACTACTGCTTCAGATTGGTAGTCCTCTTGAAACACCTCTCATAAGGGTGGCTGGATCGACCACAAAAGCTACATATTTCTCCACTTTTATTTTTCGAAGAAGGGCCAAATGCCCTAGAGCTTCCATCCTCAACACCTTTCCTCTTCTCTTTTCTCGCCGCGGCATCTTGATTCTTGGTGTTTTCAATCACCTCAACCTTCAGAGCGGCTTCCACTGCCACAACATAACTTTCACCTCTATAAGCGCATGCCCACTGTTGGAGATAGCTTCTCAGTCCTCCTCAGAAATGTTTCACTCTTCTCTCCTCTGAAGCCACCAAATCAGGAGCAAATCTGCTCAACTTACTAAACTCAATCTCATACTCTCTCACCGTGAGCTTTCTCTGCTTCAGATGTAGGAAGTTATTCATCAGATGGTCCTGCTCGACCGAGGGTAGAAACTTTTTCAGCAGCATCTTCTTAAAAGATTCCCACAAGCATCCTTCATTTTGGCTCTTCTTATCCCAAACCCACCAGCTCTTTTCCAGACCTTTTAACTGATAGGTTGCAATCATTACCTTATGGGCTTCTGCAATCCACTAATACGAGAACATCTCCTCGATAGCGATGATCCAATCATCCAAAACCATGAAGTCGGCACTCCCATCGTAAGTGGGAGGTCCCGATCGCTGGAAATGCGAGATAAAATTCATCTCTGGCGGTAGCGTCACCGGGGGTACCAGAGGAGCAGGGGTATTAGGTACAGCTCGATCCACAGCAGAATCTTGCACTAAGGGTTACTGCGCGGGAGCGGCTGATAACAAAGTCTGAATTTGCAATTGCATCGCAACTACTTGCCTCGATAGAGTCTCATTGCTCTAGCGCAAACTCTCAATCAACGCATCGCTCTGCGCACCTGACGACTCACTCTCCGACTGGGGAGTCAACCTCGTTGCAATACGCTTTGGTGGTATTTCTAAAAAGCAAACGAACAACTCATCAAAATCCTAGATTATAACTAGGCCACACAACTTAGTTCAGACCATATTTAAAAGACACTTACTTATGCTGCAACTTGCTCTGGGATTTTATAATGATGCTATGTCGTACTTAGGTTGTTATCCTCTCATCCTATTGACTCTTGTGCCTATAATATTAATGCATGGATTCTTTATTCTTATTTAAAATCATGTGTTTACATGTGTCATCATGTAAACCTTAACTTAGCATGCGTGCTTATACAATAATATGCTATGTATGCAGTGCTATGCATTCTAAAAAGACCTTAATGCATGTTTTGAGCGGTGTACGCATGAAATGTTATGCATCCCATACTACATAGCATCGCATGCAACGAGAAAAGAAAACATGCTAATGGGCACCCATGTGATCGTGGTTATGCATCCTATACTACATAACCGTCACATGTTGCCACCTATGGTGGATCCATATACAAACACATATTATACATCTCATACTACATAATATGCCCTCGCATACTTCTTGTCATGCTATGAGTGTAGTGACTATGCTTCGGCTAAGACATACTGATAACACATCGGTGTGTGTATACAATGAAAGAAAACAAATCAACAACAGATTGGCTGGTTCGACCAACTTGTCAAACCAACCTCCCTCTGATACCAACTATCACAATCCACATTTTCTCCGCATTAAAGTTATATCAGAGTAAGGGAAAATGCGTGCCATGATGCCACGTCAACAGGGGATAACTGCAGACGCTCAGGCAAGACTCCTACTTGACACATACAGAAAGATCTTTAAGTTATTTAGAGAAAAATCCAGTTAAAGTTAAATGGTTAGCCGTATCCCTCGGCTTAGTGGCTTATCTAGTCAACGGGAAAAATAGTTATACGCTACAGAAAAAAATTCTTTTATGAGATTAAACATCCTACATGAGTATAAAGTCCCCAATGGACAACTCATGATATGTAAGACCCTAGATATATATTAAATATAACTAAAAGTCTTTACGCTAACCAGAAAGTAGTGACTTCTTTTTTTGAAAGAGATGACATGTATGATATACTAGTAATAGGGTTTTATAAGTTGAAAATATCTATCATGCAATCCTAGCATAAAACATCCCAGAGAGCAAGTAATTCAATCCATCACAAAGAAATCAACTAGAAGCTAACAAGGTATCCCAAAATCAACTATCTTGTGGGCGTCAACCATCTGACACGAACTCACATAAAACAGAAGTATGTCTGAACTAAGTAAGCAAACTAAAACAATAAACTACCTCGTAATGGCTAGGTAAAAACCACAGCCAACACTACTGCACAGGAACTCCAAAACCAGCTCTACTACCTGCTAAAGCTCCAAACCTAAGGCATTCCAAACACAGAACACATCAGCAAGAAGATACAAGCAGTGGCAAAAAAGTAAGCCAAAAAGTAAACAAAGGTCAAAAGGGGTACCAACCCAAGACCAAAAGTACTGAAGTAAAGTACAGAAGTAAAGTACCAAAAATCAGAAATATAGAACTGCGGGGGAGACTCATACACTCCACCATACACCGCAGATGCCCAAACACCCGGTAGAGTTTCACGAGGTACTAACAAAGGAAACAACCATTTCGAAGGTGGTTTCGTCTACTAACTCCCGCAATCAAGAAAACCCATATATATATATATATATATATATATATATATATATATATATATATGCACTCTGGGAATTGGAATGAGATCTGAGCTTTGTCGACCTGAGCTTGACGAATTGGAATGAGATCTACGATCTCTGCTCGAAGAAGGAAAGTATTCATTCTCAGGGCACCAATATCGTTGATCTCTGGTCAACGAACCATACTGGTTTCGTCGATCGTAGATCGAATAATTCTTATTATTATGGTTTGTGTTCAGAGATCGTCGTTCTAAGATCGACGAACTGTTCACGTTTCGTCGATCTAAGTTTGACGAAAACTGCTGAACATTGTTATATCTATTGTTTTTCTTGTTCTTAGATTTTTGTTTTAATTCCATTTGTTTTAGAACTTCATTAACCTTATTAACCTGTTCAGTGTACTTCTTGTCTTTATCAGAAATGAAATTTACAGGTTTTGATAGATTGTTCTTCTGGATTAGAGGTGGTTCACTAGATGAGGCACCTAGTCCTAGTTTACAGTTATTAATCCTAGCATTTAAGGTACTAGTTATATCTAGTATTTTCATGCTCCTGCCATTTAGAGATTCCTCTAGTTTCTTGGCCATAGTTCAATTTTTAGAAAAACTATTTGTTCATTAGCTGAATTTAGTTCAAGTGACAATTTAGCATTTTCAGCAAGATATTTATCTTGATCAGTTAATTTCTCTCTAATAAGTTTGATTTCCTTCTCAGAGCTTATTAAGCCTAAGCAAAGATTTTTAAATTCAGATTTAAATTCTCTTCTGATTCAAAATCATAGGAAGCAATTACCTGATCTTCAGCAGACATTGATTCTTCATTATCTGAATCTTCAGCATCTGATTTGCTGCTGCAGGCATCAATTGCCATTAGGCAAACTTCCTTTGCCTTTTGCTCTTCTTCATCATCACTGGAGCTGGAAGAGGATGACTCTTGTAACATCCCATTTCCGGCTAGACCCCTAGGAGTCGGTTGGTTGTGGTAGAATCCTAGGGAGCCCAAAAACTAGAAATAAATCGGCTAAGAAATCGGGTCACGGGTTGGTCACGCCCGTGACCCGCCATGTCACGCCCGTGACAAGGGCGTGACACGCTCGACGATCGTCGATCCCGATTCGACGATCGTCGAACCAAATTTGACCACACTGCCTGTCACGCCCGTGACGCTTAATGTCACGCCCGTGACATAGGGCGTGACCGTGACCGTCGACTTCAGGTCGACGGGCGTCGACCCAAAATTGAACACACGCCATGTCACGCCCGTGACTTGCCCTGTCACGCCCGTGACATTGGGCGTGACCGCGCTCGACGATCGTCGATTCCAGTTCGACGATCGTCGAACCAGAACTAGACATCAGGCATGTCACGCCCGTGACCCGCATTGTCACGCCCGTGACATTGGGCGTGACCACGCTCGACGATCGTCGATTTCAGCTCGACGATCGTCGGCCAGAATTAGTCACCAGGCCTGTCACGCCCGTGACCCAAGTGTCACGCCCGTGACCATCCTTCGACGATCGTCGATCTCAGTTCGACGATCGTCGAACCCAGAACTACTAACCGGGCCTGTCACGCCCGTGACCCATGTGTCACGCCCGTGACCAAGGCCGAAACGTCAGCCAGACTGGAAATTTTGGTAACCGACGCCTTAATAAATTCTGGCTGTGGGGATGAAAAATCAAGAGCATTCATGAGCCGTTCCCTACTTTAATTATATTAATAATTAAGGAAAAATTGGGTCCAATAGGAAATTGCCACCTGGCAAGCACCTCTTCATTCCCAACTTTTCAACTGCCATTCGGCATAACCGAAACGTCATAAGAATGTGATTAATGGCCGCCAACGTTTCATCTCCAACGTTCCACCCTTTCCCCTCCCCATTGGCTCATCTATATAGATTCCTGACTGCAAGAGGAAAAGGTTACACTCCCTTAACTATTCGGACTTCCTCCTTGCTGTTGAAGAATTTCCGGCGACGCCACCACCGCGCAAATGGCTTCCCGACGCTCTGCACGCCTTCAACCCGCGAACAAGGTCCTCCCCTCCCTCTTCTTCTGCGGATAGATCTTAGGAATCGTTAGGAGAGATATCGGGCTCAAAAGAGCCAGATCGGGTGAGCGTAATGGTGGTTTTCCAAAAATATCATGGTGGCGGGTTCGCCGGAAACCGCCTCTCCGGCGGCCGTGCCGCCGCCCGACGTTAGCCCTCGCCTCAACGGAGGTGGTGGTGGTGGTGGCCGGCCAGGGAGATGGCTGGGTGGCCGGGAAATAGCTTGGAAAGGCTACAGGAAAATTAGGTTTTCAGTCTCTGGTTCGGGCTGTAGAAGAAGATGAACAGTGCCTTTAATTAGATTTTATTTGTAAAATCAATTTCTGAATGAGATTTCTGTCATGTTAAATAATTTGGGAAAAATACTTAGAGGCTCCTACAGGAAAAGTGGTCAACATAGAAACTGTAGCCCTTGAAGTCTAGTTTTATTCAAAATTAATTTCATTCAATTTGGATTCCTGGTTAGACCACAGCACCCTTTTTGGTGAGGTCTATCCAGAGGGCTGCCTTGACCTTAGAAAAATTCCCCACTCCAATCCAGTCATCCAAACGACTTGAAATTTGGGATGTGGTCTAATCTTACATATATCTAGGTGATATCCAAAAATGAGAATTTTTGGAGAATAGTTTTCTATAGTTTTTAGAAAAATTCAATAATCCTAGCCGAATTTAATTAGGTGGTTAAATAATTTCCAAACCCTCCCAAATTTTGGTGAGTGGTCCCTGGGTTCACCATAAGGTTCTGTATAATTTTTCATCTCACTTGGAGATGGTTTGGTTTAGAATTGATCAACCCTAAGTTTTGCCCTAATAAGGGGTCTTAGGTTAAAAGTGCACTTTTGAAGTTTGAAGTGGTGAGATCACCTCAACAGAGGCTGAGATTTTTACCACTGGCTAGTAATGTTCTCTAGCACCCCCTCATGGAGTTTGAGGTGGATCGGGGTAAGTTTACCCTAAGGACCAAGGCCAAACCCTAAGGATGGATCTTGGTGGTTTGTGAAGGTCATGTGGTCAAATGACCTTGGATTGAACCGAGGTCGGATTATGAGAACCATAGGGCTAATATAGTTCTCTGGATGAAATTTTAGTGGATTTGGAGATCGTTGGGATGTCTAAAAACCTAACCCTAGTTTAGGGCGCAAAACTTATAGAGATAGGAAATGACACCAAACCACATTGAAAAGTGATGAGAATTGGGTAGAGTGGATTATAGGGGTAGTACAAGCTCTGGATATTTTTCTATGAATTTTATGATCACTATTTTGGGTACTTCTTTAATGAATTAGTAGTTGCTTGATTTGCTTAGAAAATTTATTAGAGAGTACAAACGTCCTGGAAAATGGATGAAATTTAGGCAGAGAACCTTTATTATGATTTCAAAACTCTGTGAGTTTTTATGGGATTTTTAGAAGCTTAATTCTAGGGCTTGCTTCATTAAGTATTATTTATCATGGATATTGGATTAAATCTATTTTGGTGCTTAGCAAGCTGATAAAATTATGAGTCTTTGCACAATGATCTCTTCTATATCATACTATTAATCAGTAATTTTTCCATAATTTTATGAAGAGTAATTTCAGTACTTCCTTCTTTACATGAGAATAATAGGATTATAATGGATAAATTAATTAGAGGCTAAATATCTTTTGTAAAGTCCTGCAAATTAGTATTTGATGATACCTTACTGTTATTTAGTGATCACAATTTTTGGGCGGCCATAACTTAAGAATATCATGTAGTTCATGTTAAAAATTACCCATGGCCAATCTTTGAGAAAAATAAAATAAATATCAGATTAATTAGGAAAATTATAAATTCCTGGATTTAAGCTAATTAAGTCATGATAGTCCTCCAGTAAATATTATAGGAGATTTGGAAGATAATTTGGAGTACCTCCCCTTGTGTACCACATATAGCTTAGGATGGTCTGCATTTAGTAAAACCACGGAATTCTGATAATCGATGGTTGGTAGGGCAAATTTAGAATGAGTTCATTATTAGAAGTCAGGATAAGTAGAATGTGGGACTGGTTAGGATAAGAGAGTACGGGAACGACGAAAGACCGTCCGCCCCGGAAGGAAGAGGAAGAGTCTTAATACGCTAGGGTTAGATTCATTATAACATTAAAAGGGGATTGGGTAAAGGGTAGACAACCAATAATAATAAGTGCCTTGCGAAAGGGAACTTCGGGCCGTAATGCACCGTCTTGGTTCCTAGTGCCCCTTGAGAGCCCTTCACGGGGTATACCGGGGGCAGTCCTGGGCTAACGTAAACCATAGGAGTAATAAATTAAAAGAGCAACTAGTATAACTAGGGTTGCACACACTCACTCCCCGGTAGCTAGGAAAGTAGAATTATAGGATTACTTGCCATCAGACAGTAGCTCTGAAGGTAGATGCACGGACAGTACTGTCCGGGGGGCCGCGGGCTCGAGGGTTGGAGTACGGAGAAAGGTGGTGGGTCATCGGTACTAGGCGATCGATCACACCGACAGCGGTACGATGACTCGGAGAAAAGTCTGGAGGGTACATCCAGCAGCAGTACGCGGATACTCTAGGTTGTGTTCTTCTAGGGGCGTACGGAAGGGCTAGGCCTGGTAGTGTGGTTACCCGCCTAGGAGTGGGGGGCCCGACCCACTGTCTCCGTTTGCCACTACGGAGGTTCCTGGGGGTGAAGCTAGCCTCCCGAACAGGGGGAACTAAAGGTCTGTGCGCATAGAGTCGTGTGTGTGGGTTGCACTTGCATGAATCATGGCATAGCATGTTTGCATATAACCGTCACCCCAACGTATAAATCGGTATGGGACTTTTTATACGATGGGAGCCTTGCAGAAGATCCCTTAACTTATAAGTTTGTATGGGCATTCATATAAGTTAAGGTTACTTACATACTTACTTACTGTTCTCTAGTTGTCTTTTTATATAAATTGCTTCTTATTAATTGTTCTACCTATTACAACATTTATACTGCTCCCCGATATAACTTGCTAGTTAGGTCCACCGACACTTGCTTGTCTATTCTCCACTTTTGTAGCTTCCTTTTCCTCCTCTCCGCCCGGTGCTTAGGAGCCGTGGTGGGAGGGGTAGGGGATGATAGGGCTTAGTCTTTATGACTAATGGTTTTCGAACCAAACATTACAGGAGCTCCGGATGGGAGACAGGGACCAGCACCAGCGGAGTACGGTGCGCATGGAGGTGGGACAGTCTAGCACCGGTGCACCTGCGACCAGCTCCGTGAGTGATTAGCATTTCCTTAGCTTCCGTGATGAGAGACTTGTAGTGAGGACTCTGATGTACTGGGCTCAAGCCCATTTATCTATTTTCTTATTATTGTATTGATGGACTGGATATGATTCTCTCTTATATACATGTTTTCTGTGGACTTGTTTACACTTTTGTATAAATGCTTCTCTCGTTTGTGATCGAAAAGGGCCGGCAGAATTGGCGATTTGTAGTGGTTGCCTTCCCGAGATGTCGGTGCCACCGCAAAGCGGCAATTCTGGGCTAAGACCCCCGGTGGTTGAAAAAAGAAAAAAAAAGGGGGTCTTACAAGTGGTATCAGAGGGCAGACCTCGATCGAAAGAGAAGTAGTCCACAGAAACCTTGGGCCACCCCCGTGCGAGCTTAGTTTGCGGACAAACTAGCAGCGGAAGCAGTGGTGTGCCCATAAGGGAAATCACATGTGAAAGTCCATTATAACTCTTCTTAAATTCCATTCATTCGCTCTCTAACAAATGGAATTTTTGCTTGTAGCCTGCGACGAACCCTACATCGCAGCAGGGGACACCTCAGGCCCCGGATGTGGTCCTGACTCCGCCAGCACCCGTTCCGTTCCAGCAGACGGAGATGGGGCAAACATTGACGGCCATCTTGGAGGCCTTCAGAGCTCAGCAAGCCCCGGCCCCACAGCCGAACCCCGGGGCCAATTGGATGACTGTCTTCCGGGGACTATCCCCTCCATCCTACCAGGGGACGGAGTCCGCAGTACATACGGAGGAGTGGTTGGACACCATTTACGAGATGCTGGCAGGGATTCGATGCCCCACGGAGGAGGCAGTTGCCTTGGCAGTCTCCTGCTTAGAGTCACACGGAAAGAGATGGTGGAAATCTCAGCTGGACACCACCTTTGCAGGGGTGGATTGTGCTGATATTACCTGGGAGGAGTTCAGAGCAGCGCTCTTGGGACACTTTATACCTCAGTCGGCGAGAGATGACCTGGAGGATAGGTTCCTGCGGTTGAGGCAGGGGAGCAGGACCGTGGTGGAGTACTATCAGGAGTTCACACACCTGGCCCGATATGCGGACGCTTACCAGTTAGACGATGCTGGCTATGCCCGGAGGTTTTATAAGGGGCTGCAGGATGACATGAGGCAGGCCCTCCTTTTCGTTTCAGAGGGGAGTCTGGCCAGGATTCTGGAGATGGCTAAGAAGAGAGAGGCGGATCAGCTTACAGTGAGGAGCCGGAAGAGACCGGCTGATGATACAGTGATTGGAGGACGTAGAGACCGCCCTCGAGGCCAAGTTATTGGAGAGAGAAGGAACGGGGATCAGCCCCGTCAG
Organism: Platanthera zijinensis; assembly: GCA_039513925.1. Taxonomy (NCBI): domain Eukaryota; kingdom Viridiplantae; phylum Streptophyta; class Magnoliopsida; order Asparagales; family Orchidaceae; genus Platanthera; species Platanthera zijinensis. Next base: position 213,649,157 of record CM077079.1, read on the forward strand.
GAGTTTGGGCAGGAGCAGAGGACTCAGGGGGTATTGGCTCCCCAGCCTATACAGATGCTGGAAATGCCAAGGACGGCAGGGCAGCCACCGGTATGCTATCAGTGCAACCAGCCGGGGCATATCAAGCGAAACTGCCCAGTGGGGCGAGCACCCCCACCAGCACATCAGGGCGCTCCACCCCCCAGACAGTTTGGCGGACGAGGATAGGACCGAGGACGAGGATTTCAGGATCGAGGCCGTAGGCAAGAGAGAGAGCAGGTGTACGCTCTAGACCTGACACAGCCTCGGAACCCGGAGCAGGTTATCACAGGTATGGCGGCACTTTTAAATTTTCTTCATACAAACTACTATTTCAGACGTAACCTGCTTAGAAATTTAAGAGAAGATGAACTGCAACAAAATACTAAGACACTTAATCACCCCAGGCATAGTTTTCATTAGCGGCAAGCCCGCTCACACCCTCTTTGACACCGGTGCGTCGCAATCATTCGTGTCAGAGGATTTCGTGAAAGGACTGGCAGGAGTGGAGCTGAGCACCGGGAAGATGCTGAGGGTGCGCCTACCCGATGGATCGGAGATATTGACCTCTACTCATTGTGATATGGAAGCAAGGATCGGCGGAAAGGCGTTTGAGGCACCCGCGACGGTTTTGAGGATGCCAGATTACGATCTGATTCTGGGCATGACCTGGCTGTACTGGAACCATGCCCAGATCGATTGCGTGGCAAAGAGGATCACCGTGAGGCACGGCGACTCCTTCATTGTTATCGAAGGTATTACATCAGCACCCCGCACCTTACTTTCTTCTATACAGGCCGTTAAGGCCCACCTGCAGGGGGAAGAGGTTTATCAGATCCTCTTTGAGGCGGTCGTAGCCAAGGACTCCATTGCAGATATTCCAGTGGTGCGGGACTTCGCCGACGTGTTTCCGGAGAAGCTACCAGGGTTACCCCCGCACCGAGAGAGGGACTTTCAGATTCAGCTTATACCAGGGGCTAAGCCGGTATCCAGAGCTCCCTATCGAATGGCCCCAAAGGAGTTGGTGGAATTCCGGAGTCAGCTTCAGGAGTTAGTGGAGGCCGGGTTCGTTCGGCCTAGCTCTTCACCATGGGGAGCTCCGGTGCTGTTCGTTAAGAAGAAGGACGGGACCCTCCGACTGTGCATAGATTACCGGGCTCTAAACCGGTTGACGGTCCGGAATACTTATCCCTTACCACGGATAGACGAGCTATTTGACCAGCTGGAGGGAGCCCATTGGTTCTCAAAGCTGGATCTGAGATCAGGATACTACCAGTTTCGCATTCGGGAGGAGGACATCCCGAAGACGGCGTTCAGCAGCAGATACGGCTTGTACGAGTTTACCGTGATGCCGTTCGGGCTCACGAATGCACCCTCCGCATTCATGACTTTGATGAATCGGGTGTTCGAGGAATACCTAGATGTCTTCGTCATTGTATTCATCGACGACATCCTCATCTATTCAAGGACGGAGGAGGAGCACGCGAGACATCTAGCCTTGACCTTGGAGAAGCTGCGGGAGCACGAGATGTATGCCAAGTACAGCAAGTGCCAGTTTTGGCTAAAAGAGGTGGCATTTCTGGGTCACGTCATCAGTGGAGCAGGTCTGGCAGTGGATCCGGCAAAGATCCAGGCAGTACGGGATTGGCCACCACTAAAGTCGGCCACGGATGTTCGGAGTTTCTTGGGACTTGCCGGTTACTACCGGAAGTTCGTAAAGGGGTTCTCTCAGATTGCCCTTCCTCTTACGTCTCTGACGAAGAAGGAGTCCCCTTTTACTTGGACGCCGCGGTGCGAATCTGCCTTCCAGGAGCTGAAGGATCGTCTCACCTCGGCCCCCATCCTTGCTCTCCCATCAGGGAGGGAGGGATTTCAGGTATATGCAGATGCTTCCTATCAGGGGATGGGCGCCGTCCTTATGCAGAATGGGCACGTAATCGCCTATGCCTCCCGTCAGTTGAAGCAGCACGAGCAGAACTACCCCGTGCATGATTTGGAGATGGGGGCAGTCATTTTTGCTCTTAAGATCTGGCGGCACTATCTCTACGGGGTACATTGTGATATCTTCTCCGATCACAAGAATCTGAAGTACGTCGACACCCAGAAGGAGTTAAACATCAGGCAGAGACGCTGGGTGGAGTTCCTTTCGGACTACCAGTATACCATGCACTACCATCCGGGGAAGGCGAACGTGGTTGCGGATGCTCTGAGCCGGAGAGCGAGTACGACCGGAGTAGGCCCGCAGCTGATGGCCTTGGAGTTGATTAGATCATTCGAGGAGATGCAGATTTCGCTAGTATCTGAGGATGACCCGGAGCTGTACATGGAGTACCTGGGGTCGATGGCTACTACAGATGATATCCGAGACCGCATCAGAGATGGGCAGAGGCTGGACGAGAGAGCTGAGCCGATATTCCGGGCCTTGGAGGAAGGCACGACAGGAGATTATACTTTGAGGGATGGGCTTCTGTGTTTCCGGGGCAGAGTCTACATACCAGCAGGAGGACGGATCCGGGAGGACATTTTGGAGGAAGCTCACTGCAGCCGGTATTCGGTGCACCCGGGGATCACCAAGATGGTAAAGGATTTAAAGAGGACGATGTACTGGCCGGGTATGAAGAAAGATATTACATATTTTGTGACGCATTGTGAGGCCTGCCAGCTCGTGAAGGCGGAGTGTAGGAACCCGGCAGGATTGCTGCAGCCGCTTCCAGTGCCGGAGTGGAAGTTTGAGGATATAGCCATGGACTTTATACATGGGCTACCTAGATCCCGTGCGGGGAACGACTCGATCTGGGTGATAGTGGACAGGCTGACAAAGGTGGCCAGATTCATCCCAGTGGCGAAGGACACGCCGGTCAGTGTATTGGTACGGAGGTTCATCGAGCAGTTTGTGCGTTATCATGGGGTGCCCAAGACTATCGTTTCGGATCGGGATGGGCGGTTCACATCCAGGGAATGGAGGTCAGTCCAGGCCCATCTGGGTTCTCGGTTGACATTCAGCACAGCTTTCCACCCTCAGACCGACGGACAGACAGAGCGCACAAACCGTACACTGGAGGATCTGTTACGACTGTGTATTTTGGACCGTGGCGAGCCTTGGGAGAGATTGTTGCCACTGGTCGAGTTTTCGTACAACAACGCTCATCAGTCCAGCATAGGCATGGCTCCATACGAAGCGTTGTACGGAAGGAGATGCAGAACCCCACTATCATGGGTTCAGGATGAGGATCCGCAGGCGCTGGGCTCGGAGTTTGTGGGAGATACAGATGCTCAGATCAGATTGATCCGAGACAGGATGTTGGAAGCCCAGAGTAGACAGGCGAAATACTACGATGCGAGACATCGCCAAGTGGAGTTCCAGGTGGGGGACCGAGTCTTCTTGAAGATACGGCCGATGCACGGAGTCTCACGGGTTCGCGGGCGGAGGAAGCTCAGTCCGAGATATATGGGGCCCTACAGGATCCTGGAGCGGATCGGCCCCTTAGCCTATAGACTGGAACTACCGCCGGAGTTAGCGGGATTGCATGACGTCTTCCACGTCTCCTCACTTCGGAGGGCTCTGCTACGCCCTGAGCAGCTGATTCCCTCGGCAGATGGCCCGGTGGCCTCGGATCGGTCAGTCAACATGGAGCCTATCAGGATTGACGATACGGCAGTGCGGGTCTTGCGGAGAAAGAAGGTCCCGTTGGTCAAGGTTCTGTGGAACAATCATGGGCAGGAGGAGCATACATGGGAGCCACAGGACTTGATGCGGCAAAAATATCCGGAACTTTTTCGTCAGGTATACCTCAAAACCCCTCTGAACAATCATTTGCCTTCCTGTTTTAAACCAATGGAATGGAAATTTCAAGAATAGGGGCTAATCTTTTGTTTATTGGGGTGAATATACCTAGTTAGGTGGGCGAATTAAACCTTAGATTCGGAACCGCACAAACAAACGTAGCGTAGGGAGGTAATCATTCGGTTCTCATGGGATGTTACAAGCTTAACTTTTCCCGATTTGAGTCCCGTAGGCTTAACCTTGATTTCGGGGACGAAATCTTTGTTTTGTTTATTGGGATTTGTAACATCCCATTTCCGGCTAGACCCCTAGGAGTCGGTTGGTTGTGGTAGAATCCTAGGGAGCCCAAAAACTAGAAATAAATCGGCTAAGAAATCGGGTCACGGGTTGGTCACGCCCGTGACCCGCCATGTCACGCCCGTGACAAGGGCGTGACACGCTCGACGATCGTCGATCCCGATTCGACGATCGTCGAACCAAATTTGACCACACTGCCTGTCACGCCCGTGACGCTTAATGTCACGCCCGTGACATAGGGCGTGACCGTGACCGTCGACTTCAGGTCGACGGGCGTCGACCCAAAATTGAACACACGCCATGTCACGCCCGTGACTTGCCCTGTCACGCCCGTGACATTGGGCGTGACCGCGCTCGACGATCGTCGATTCCAGTTCGACGATCGTCGAACCAGAACTAGACATCAGGCATGTCACGCCCGTGACCCGCATTGTCACGCCCGTGACATTGGGCGTGACCACGCTCGACGATCGTCGATTTCAGCTCGACGATCGTCGGCCAGAATTAGTCACCAGGCCTGTCACGCCCGTGACCCAAGTGTCACGCCCGTGACCATCCTTCGACGATCGTCGATCTCAGTTCGACGATCGTCGAACCCAGAACTACTAACCGGGCCTGTCACGCCCGTGACCCATGTGTCACGCCCGTGACCAAGGCCGAAACGTCAGCCAGACTGGAAATTTTGGTAACCGACGCCTTAATAAATTCTGGCTGTGGGGATGAAAAATCAAGAGCATTCATGAGCCGTTCCCTACTTTAATTATATTAATAATTAAGGAAAAATTGGGTCCAATAGGAAATTGCCACCTGGCAAGCACCTCTTCATTCCCAACTTTTCAACTGCCATTCGGCATAACCGAAACGTCATAAGAATGTGATTAATGGCCGCCAACGTTTCATCTCCAACGTTCCACCCTTTCCCCACCCCATTGGCTCATCTATATAGATTCCTGACTGCAAGAGGAAAAGGTTACACTCCCTTAACTATTCAGACTTCCTCCTTGCTGTTGAAGAATTTCCGGCGACGCCACCACCGCGCAAATGGCTTCCCGACGCTCTGCACGCCTTCAACCCGCGAACAAGGTCCTCCCCTCCCTCTTCTTCTGCGGATAGATCTTAGGAATCGTTAGGAGAGATATCGGGCTCAAAAGAGCCAGATCGGGTGAGCGTAATGGTGGTTTTCCGAAAATATCATGGTGGCGGGTTCGCCGGAAACCGCCTCTCCGGCGGCCGTGCCGCCGCCCGACGTTAGCCCTCACCTCAACGGAGGTGGTGGTGGTGGTGGCCGGCCAGGGAGATGGCTGGGTGGCCGGGAAATAGCTTGGAAAGGCTACAGGAAAATTAGGTTTTCAGTCTCTGGTTCGGGCTGTAGAAGAAGATGAACAGTGCCTTTAATTAGATTTTATTTGTAAAATCAATTTCTGAATGAGATTTCTGTCATGTTAAATAATTTGGGAAAAATAGTTAGAGGCTCCTACAGGAAAAGTGGTCAACATAGAAACTGTAGCCCTTGAAGTCTAGTTTTATTCAAAATTAATTTCATTCAATTTGGATTCCTGGTTAGACCACAGCACCCTTTTTGGTGAGGTCTATCCAGAGGGCTGCCTTGACCTTAGAAAAATTCCCCACTCCAATCCAGTCATCCAAACGACTTGAAATTTGGGATGTGGTCTAATCTTACATATATCTAGGTGATATCCAAAAATGAGAATTTTTGGAGAATATTTTTCTATAGTTTTTAGAAAAATTCAATAATCCTAGCCGAATTTAATTAGGTGGTTAAATAATTTCCAAACCCTCCCAAATTTTGGTGAGTGGTCCCTGGGTTCACCATAAGGTTCTGTATAATTTTTCATCTCACTTGGAGATGGTTTGGTTTAGAATTGATCAACCCTAAGTTTTGCCCTAATAAGGGGTCTTAGGTTAAAAGTGCACTTTTGAAGTTTGAAGTGGTGAGATCACCTCAACAGAGGCTGAGATTTTTACCACTGGCTAGTAATGTTCTCTAGCACCCCCTCATGGAGTTTGAGGTGGATCGGGGTAAGTTTACCCTAAGGACCAAGGCCAAACCCTAAGGATGGATCTTGGTGGTTTGTGAAGGTCATGTGGTCAAATGACCTTGGATTGAACCGAGGTCGGATTATGAGAACCATAGGGCTAATATAGTTCTCTGGATGAAATTTTAGTGGATTTGGAGATCGTTGGGATGTCTAAAAACCTAACCCTAGTTTAGGGCGCAAAACTTATAGAGATAGGAAATGACACCAAACCACATTGAAAAGTGATGAGAATTGGGTAGAGTGGATTATAGGGGTAGTACAAGCTCTGGATATTTTTCTATGAATTTTATGATCACTATTTTGGGTACTTCTTTAATGAATTAGTAGTTGCTTGATTTGCTTAGAAAATTTATTAGAGAGTACAAACGTCCTGGAAAATGGATGAAATTTAGGCAGAGAACCTTTATTATGATTTCAAAACTCTGTGAGTTTTTATGGGATTTTTAGAAGCTTAATTCTAGGGCTTGCTTCATTAAGTATTATTTATCATGGATATTGGATTAAATCTATTTTGGTGCTTAGCAAGCTGATAAAATTATGATTCTTTGCACAATGATCTCTTCTATATCATACTATTAATCAGTAATTTTTCCATAATTTTATGAAGAGTAATTTCAGTACTTCCTTCTTTACATGAGAATAATAGGATTATAATGGATAAATTAATTAGAGGCTAAATATCTTTTGTAAAGTCCTGCAAATTAGTATTTGATGATACCTTACTGTTATTTAGTGATCACAATTTTTGGGCGGCCATAACTTAAGAATATCATGTAGTTCATGTTAAAAATTACCCATGGCCAATCTTTGAGAAAAATAAAATAAATATCAGATTAATTAGGAAAATTATAAATTCCTGGATTTAAGCTAATTAAGTCATGATAGTCCTCCAGTAAATATTATAGGAGATTTGGAAGATAATTTGGAGTACCTCCCCTTGTGTACCACATATAGCTTAGGATGGTCTGCATTTAGTAAAACCACGGAATTCTGATAATCGATGGTTGGTAGGGCAAATTTAGAATGAGTTCATTATTAGAAGTCAGGATAAGTAGAATGTGGGACTGGTTAGGATAAGAGAGTACGGGAACGACGAAAGACCGTCCGCCCCGGGAGGAAGAGGAAGAGTCTTAATACGCTAGGGTTAGATTCATTATAACATTAAAAGGGGATTGGGTAAAGGGTAGACAACCAATAATAATAAGTGCCTTGCGAAAGGGAACTTCGGGCCGTAATGCACCGTCTTGGTTCCTAGTGCCCCTTGAGAGCCCTTCACGGGGTATACCGGGGGCAGTCCTGGGCTAACGTAAACCATAGGAGTAATAAATTAAAAGAGCAACTAGTATAACTAGGGTTGCACACACTCACTCCCCGGTAGCTAGGAAAGTAGAATTATAGGATTACTTGCCATCAGACAGTAGCTCTGAAGGTAGATGCACGGACAGTACTGTCCGGGGGGCCGCGGGCTCGAGGGTTGGAGTACGGAGAAAGGTGGTGGGTCATCGGTACTAGGCGATCGATCACACCGACAGCGGTACGATGACTCGGAGAAAAGTCTGGAGGGTATATCCAGCAGCAGTACGCGGATACTCTAGGTTGTGTTCTTCTAGGGGCGTACGGAAGGGCTAGGCCTGGTAGTGTGGTTACCCGCCTAGGAGTGGGGGGCCCGACCCACTGTCTCCGTTTGCCACTACGGAGGTTCCTGGGGGTGAAGCTAGCCTCCCGAACAGGGGGAACTAAAGGTCTGTGCGCATAGAGTCGTGTGTGTGGGTTGCACTTGCATGAATCATGGCATAGCATGTTTGCATATAACCGTCACCCCAACGTATAAATCGGTATGGGACTTTTTATACGATGGGAGCCTTGCAGAAGATCCCTTAACTTATAAGTTTGTATGGGCATTCATATAAGTTAAGGTTACTTACATACTTACTTACTGTTCTCTAGTTGTCTTTTTATATAAATTGCTTCTTATTAATTGTTCTACCTATTACAACATTTATACTGCTCCCCGATATAACTTGCTAGTTAGGTCCACCGACACTTGCTTGTCTATTCTCCACTTTTGTAGCTTCCCTTTCCTCCTCTCCGCCCGGTGCTTAGGAGCCGTGGTGGGAGGGGTAGGGGATGATAGGGCTTAGTCTTTATGACTAATGGTTTTCGAACCAAACATTACAGGAGCTCCGGATGGGAGACAGGGACCAGCACCAGCGGAGTACGGTGCGCATGGAGGTGGGACAGTCTAGCACCGGTGCACCTGCGACCAGCTCCGTGAGTGATTAGCATTTCCTTAGCTTCCGTGATGAGAGACTTGTAGTGAGGACTCTGATGTACTGGGCTCAAGCCCATTTATCTATTTTCTTATTATTGTATTGATGGACTGGATATGATTCTCTCTTATATACATGTTTTCTGTGGACTTGTTTACACTTTTGTATAAATGCTTCTCTCGTTTGTGATCGAAAAGGGCCGGCAGAATTGGCGATTTGTAGTGGTTGCCTTCCCGAGATGTCGGTGCCACCGCAAAGCGGCAATTCTGGGCTAAGACCCCCGGTGGTTGAAAAAAGAAAAAAAAAGGGGGTCTTACAACTCTTCTTCTATATCACTCCAGGTCTTAGCAACAAAACCATTTTCCTTCCTCTTGTGCTTGCTTGAGGAGGGTTTGCTGTGATGATTTCTTTTTGACTCCTTTTCTCTTCTCCTATCTTTAATCTGAGCTTCTGGACACTCAGAGATGTATTATCCTGGCTTCCTGTAACAAAACAGAAAACTTCTTTAGAAGGTGTTTTGTCATACCTTGGTTTGTCATCTTGTCTAAATGACTTCCTTCTGAAGTACTTTGCCATTTTGAAAAATCTTTTGGCAAATAGACTCATTAGTTCTTCATTGATTGGATTCCCTTCAGAGTCCTCAGCAGCCTTGAAAGCAATGTTATGCTCCTTCCTGGTAGGTGTTGGATTCTTTATTTCAGCTGCTGCTTCTCTGACTTGGCACGTCAGATTCTACTAGACATTTCTAGATTTAAGAAACGGTTCTTTAGGAAAGATTTACAATCCTAGATAAACTCTAACACGTCCTACACAAAAGTCGAGGAATGATTATAAGAGTGAGATTTAACCACATCACCAACATAAAGCACTAAACAAGGCAAGGTAGCAAAAATCAAGAACATGAAATCTATAAGTAGAATTAGTCAAGAGACCTAAACAACACTATATTTAGTAAATTATAAAAAAAATCATGATAACAAGGAGTTAGAAATTTTTGAAATCGTGATAATAAGAGAGGAGAAGGAGGAAACCACCACTTGTCTTGGCTTGACCGGAAAAACTCTACAAATCACTCATCGTCGTAGATTGGGGCTAAAGAAGGCGAGAGCTGCCGGAATCTAAACAAAAATGGCCGAAATATAAGTTAGAGCCAAAAACCCTTACGAGAAAAACTCAAGAAATGGGGAAAGTTTTACCATGATGACGTAGCTCTCGGTGAGAGCTTTCCGGATCTATATTCGGTTGAAGATTTCGTCCACCGAGGCTCCCGGAATCGCGGCCGAAAGTTCACGAATGAGGAGAAGTCGCCGCCCTCGCCGCTCTAGTTTCGGTTCGAACTTTTGGAGAAGATGAATAGGGTTTTTATATAAATTAAGCTTTTATATACTCATTAGATTTAATAAGATTAATAATATAAATAATAGTTATAAACTTATGCGTAGGCGCACGAGAAATGAAATTAGAGGCTTAAGATGACATCCAATCGAAAAGTGCTCAACATGAAAGCTGTACATCTCATCGAGACAAACAAATTTCATGTTAACCATCTTTTTATACGACGCGACTTTGACCCTAAAAACGGCGCCCGAACGCAGACTAGAATGGAAATCTCGAGAAGGATCTACAGTACTCGAGATCAAGCACAGGACTACTCGGGAAGGAGAGTAGAATACTCGAGTACAAGCCCAGAATTACTGGAGATGAACAGTGGAATACTCGAGTACAAGCCCAGAATTACTCGAGATGAACAGTAGAATAGTAGAGTACAAGCCCATAATACTCGAGAACTAGCCTAGATCACGAACAAAAATTGCAAAACAATTTTTTTTGTCCTCATGAATAGTGTTTTTTACAAATATATCCAAAAATCAAACTATAGAGATGAATAGGAAATGACATTTTTGAATATTGCTTTAATATTAAAATATTCATATTTATATATTTTTTGAACAAGAAAACATTAGTTCAAACGGAGGCCCAAACGCGCGCCGAATTAAACGAAACTCGCACCGTAGGCGAACACTGACGCTACAAATCCAATGACGAAGTCAAAACTAAAATCCGACGAGCCGTTCTTGAGATATAATTTTTCAAAGTCTACGGCAAACCTAATTTCCACAAAACTTCGGAAAATCGCCGAGGCTCGAATATCGCTCGGATCGCGACGAAACTTGACATGCAAGTCCAAAATTATTTAAATTAATTTTCAAAGCAAAATTTTCCAATTACAACAAGAATTCAAGAATTTGGCCGAATCAACCGAGCAGACGCGAAAATGTCTTAACGGCGTTGCGCCATCAACTCGAGGTTAAAAGTAACACCATGACGTCATAAATTGACGATACAAATTCAAATAAAATCATCGAGAAAAAAATCTGGGGCGTTATAGGAAACCAGCTGAGTTTCTGAGCTGTAGAAGTGGAAGGACTCTTAGTTGTAGGGCTTTTGTGGATGTGTGTAGGACTTCTTGATAAGTCAAAGTGTAGGGCATGTGTGCCTGAAGTTGGGTCTTTGAGGAGACTAGAGAGATCCTGAGGGATCTGTGTTGTAAGCTTTGAGGAGCTGAGTTTTGGAGGAGTTACCCGAGTCTAACTCACTGCTAGATAGGTGTTGGGGGAAAGTGGATGTACCCATATCCTGGAAACCACTATAGATTACCGTGTGCTGATATGTGCTTGCTGATTGTGTTTTATTCTGCACATATTTGCAGAAATCAGAAAAGAAACCAGTAAAGTACAAATCCACCTATTCACCCCCACCCTCTAGGTGATTTAGACTACCAACATCAATATATTATCACGATTACATTTTCATTTAGTGAAATTTTTGTCCGTCTACCACTGCATCATCCACTAATTCACTTGGGGTTACAAGTGTTAAATTTTTTGGGAGATTGATAGGTCACCGCTCTTTTTACAAGTTCTTGAAACTAAAAAATAAAACGAAGACCTCATCGACGCTCGCAGTAGCGGCTACTAAAGCAGAAACTGTGGAGAGCGGAGTTCACCCTTGAGTGAGAGAGCAAGTAGAGTGAACAATTGAGCGAGAGAGTAAGTTGAGTTCCAAATCTTCGCCAAAACTTTTCAAAGCTTCCTCTTCTCTTCTATGTTGCTTGTCTTCAAATGAAGACTTAATGACATTTTAAAGCTTTTCTGAGAGAAGCCTTTGTAATTACACTCTCTTGGAATTTGGATTGATGAATGAGGATGCACAATTATGATCAACTGAATCACAATTTTTCTGAAAATAACTTTAATGCCCTCCAAGCTGTCCAGTCATGCTTGTCGGTGAGGACTGAGGTGTGGGAGATGGTTGACAAAGACGGAAGGTAGCGACAGTGGAATGCCGCGACGCGATCAAGTGTGCTGGGGTGCACACTGTGCGCCGCAGGGGGCGTGCAAACCTTCTTGTCGTGTGCGGGAGTGCGACCCCTCAAGCATGCTCGTTACGCCCATCAGGCTAACAGGGGTTTTCACTTGGTTGATGTGGTCCAGCGATCCGGTTGGCCTCATGATTTAGGCTTTATTTGGCGCAGCGGCAGCAGACCCATCCAGCGTTTCCTCCCACGGCAATCGAACTGGAGGCGGGGAGCTGGGGATCGAAACGGAGGAATTTGCCGCATTTTTCAGGAGGCGGGGGGGGAAACGCAGCAAATGCAGCCGGAGAGCGTTTGTTTACCCGCAGTCCGACGACGTTTGCTGCAAACGATCGGCGAAAACGCCGCTCAAAACGAAGGCTTAGTAACGATTTTAGGGAACCACATCCAGTTGTGTATTTCTAATTGATATATAAAATATAATAATAACTTAATGTTGCTAAAAATTTAAAATATTTTTTTATTATTTGTACATTCTCTTGCACTAGTGCACTACTGGACTTCAGTAGCGGAGCCAACATGATGGTCAGGTCTCATGCTTCTCCGTCCATCCCTCCATCTTGCTCTCAGAAGCCGCAACCGAGCTCTCCCATGTCGCCGGCGATCTCATGTTCCCGCTTTAAATCTCCCTTATACGTTTATTGAAACTCTTTTCCCATCTTCTTCTGCATGGACACGCCTCGCCTCTCACCCGCTGCTCCTCATCAAAGCCAATGTTCTAGCAGGCGCCGGCCTCAACCCAGTCTTCGCCACTTGGGCCCTCAAGTTGTCCGTAGATACCATCATTGGAAGACAAATCCACTCCTTCGCAATTTGCTCAGGCGTACTATCCTTTGTTGCAGTATCCAACTCTCTCCTGAACTTCTACTCAAAATCAGGGTTATTCGACAGCGCCCTCAAGCTATTCGTCGAAATGCCTGAGAAAGATACCATTTCCTGGAATACCATCCTCTGTGGATTTTCTTCTGGTCACGGTGCTTTGCGGTTCACACAGCAAATGCGCCGCTCTGGAGTTCCTCTCGACCCTGTGACCTTCACCACTGCTCTATCCTTCTCGGGAGATGTTGAGGATATTGACTTTGTGCGCCAGCTTCATGCACTTGCTTTCAATTCCGGGTTCAACTGTGATATTTTCGTGTGCAATGCCTTCATCACGGCCTATTCGAGGCGCAGCAATTTTTACGATGCCAGAGTCGTGTTTGATGAAATGCCTGTCAGAGATTTGGTTTCATGGAATGCGCTATTATCCGGGCTTACTCAAGATGGAAGTTTTGGAGCTGTTGCGATTGAGTTGTTCGTTAGAATGTTAGGTGAAGGGTTGAGACCTGATCACATATCAGTCTCGAGCGCCATTGCAGCTTGTTCTCAGAATTCTGACTTATGTCTTGGACGCCAAATCCACTGCTGTATAGCTAAAGTTGGCCTCCAAGTTCAATTCTCGGTTTCTAATGTTCTCATGTCTATGTATTACAAGCATACCAATGTAGACTGTGCAACAAAAGTTTTTCTTGATATGAAAGAAAGGGATGCCATTTCTTGGACTACCATGATTTCTATGTATTCTCGCAGCGCTGTTACTCTATTTAACAGCATGAGAATGGATGGCGTGCAGCCCAATGATGTAACTTTTGTTGCTTTGGCCGATTCTATATCTCCCCAACATTTTATTCTAGAGGGTGAAATGATTCATGACATCTGCTTCAAGGTCGGACTTTCCACTAAGATTAATGTATCAAACACCCTAATAACTATGTACGCAAAGTTATCCAATGTCGAAGTGTCGAGGAAGATATTCAACGAAATGGAGGACAAGGTAATAGTAACTTGGAATTCTTTGTTATCCGGCTATGTTCAGAATGGTCTTTGTGAAGAAGCTCTTGGGGTCTTCTCCTCAGCGATCATGCACTGTGAGCCGAATCAGTATACCTTTGCAAGTGTTATCAGTGCTATTACTGTAGCTCAAACCGTTTATTTAACCTTTGGTAGAAGGTGCCATTGTCACATCCTTAAGCTCGGTCTCAATCTTAACGAGTACGTCGCAGGTGCTCTTATTGACATGTATGGGAAGCGAGGCAGCATCCGGGAATCTTTAATGGCATTTGAAGAAACAGTTAACAGGAGCTTGATCAGTTGGACAGCGATAGTGTCTGCACATGCAAAGCACGGTAGTTATGAAATCGTCATGAAACTCTTTGAAGAGATGCTGGATTCTGGTGTCTGGCCTGATCATATCATCTTTCTGGCTGTTATGACAGCTTGTTGCTGCAGAGGATTAGTTAGCACGGGAAATCAGATTTTTTATATGATGATTGGGAGGTTTAAGATCCAGCCATGGCCAGAGCATTATGCCTGTATGGTGGACATGCTGGGGAAAGCTGGGAGATTATTGGAGGCAGAAGAATTTTTGCGGAAGATACCCTGTGGACCAGGAGTTTCAGCATTACACAGCTTGTTAGGAGCTTGCAGACTTCATGGGGATATGGAGATGGGCAAGAGAGCCGCGGAGGCTTTAATGGAGAAGGTACCATTCGAGTCTGGGGCGTACGTTCTCATGTCAAATATATACGCAGATGCCGGGGAGTGGGAGAATGCAGCAAGGCTACGGAGACAGATGAGAGACAGAGGGGTGAGGAAAGAAGTCGCCTACAGTTGGGTGGATGTCGGCATTGCGGATTCCATGTACATGCACAAGTTCTCCTCAGGCGATAAGACACATCCACTATCAGAGCAGATATACAGGGTGGCCGAGTGTTTATGGCTGGAGATGAGACTCCTGGACGATTAACCATTGTTTTTAGCTTAAAATAATGAGTTTTGGGCACTTCAGTAAATATTTGAATCGATCAAATTTCTGTTTGCAATGACATACACTATTTTTATGGTTAGCGATTGCTTAGCAACTAATTTTTGGAAGCTTTCAATTGATTTATTAAATCGGAGTTTTGACAATCCTGTTGATTTCGCCAATCAAGAACATTGCTAGAGCTTGCATTCTGATGATGGGAGCTTATAACATTGCTAGATCTTGCATTCTGTTGATGGCCTCTTATCACGGCATTATGCAGCCAAATCGAATTAGGCTTGATGCAATCACAAAATTAGGCAACATTTGGAACAAACACAGCTGATAAATGAATTTCCTTGATAGTTACATGTAGAGGAGCATCATATAAATAGCATGAAAGTTGCAACTCCAATGTAGTATGTATGCAAACTTAAACCGATATTCGCAGTCCAATTTTATCAGCATCCCAAAAAATTATTTGCACTTCAAATTTTTATTGGCACCGCAAAAAATTTCATTAAGAATACTTGAGAAAATACATTAACAATAGAAGATGCATTTGATTGAAAGAATTTGCCAAAGAAAATATTCATTGATGGGGTTCCCACTGAAATTACCGAGCCAAACCGGTTGCACTTCAATTAAAACACGGAGGGACCGCGCTCGCCCGAAGGAGCCCAAAATTACCCTCAAGGCACATGCACGCTTACGCATTGCCCAAGCACGCACGGCACCCGTGCACGCGTATATCGCGCAAGCGCGCGCTCATCGTGCTCACACGCACCTCACGGGCACGCAGTGCATGCGCATAGTGCTCGCGCAGCGCGCGCGCCTCGTGGGCGCCTCGCGCACGCAGCACGCTAGCGACACCTCGCTCACGCCTCGCGCGCGGAGCACGCTAGAAACACCTCGCGCACGCGCGGCAAACTAGCGACGCCTCGCGTGCGCGCTAGTGGGGCCAACCGCCTCCGCCACCTTCGACCACCGTCGGGCAACCTACCCCGGCCGCCCAAACTGCCAGGGGGTCACTTTCGTCATTTCACTAAAATTGGTGATACAGGTGACCAAAATGGGGCGACATCATTTGCCAACTCAAATTCCGCCGAGGCGCAATTTTCGACCTATCCCTCCCGAAAATTGTAAATAGGCCCAACAGACCTTCATTTTAGAACAAACAACTCCAGACACAAGAGGGAGCTCTGAGGTTTTCCGACGTGATCATGGACTTAGGCCGTTCCTCCGCTTAGGAATTCGCTCTGCTCCTCTTCTTGCGCAAAGACTCAGTGAACTTAAAGATTTTCCCAGTCGGAACGCTTCCACCATTGTTCCGTGGATTTCACCAATTTTCTAGGTCGGAACTCTTTCGCCAAGGTTCCGTGGAGTTGAACAAATTTTCAAGCCGGAACGCTTCCATCGAGGCTCCGTGGACTTGGACAAATTTCAAGGATAGAACGATTCCACCGAAGTTCCATGGAATCAGTCAAATTTCAAGGTCGGAGAGCTACCATCGAGGTTCCGTGAACTTAGCATTTGTCTAAGGCCGAAGCGCTTCCATCGAGTCTCCGAGAACTTAGTTTCCTTCCCTCATTTTTGTACTTTGCAATTGTAATGGAGAAGCGGCCTGTCACTCTCCTAGAGTGAATCTCAATCCCCGTAAACTCAAAAAAAGTAGTGGATTTTGGCTTGGCATAGATCCAACAACATGGTTTTTCACCCTTTTTGGGTTTTCTACATCAAAAAAGCCTCTTGTCATTTGTTTCCTTTTACTTTGACTGTTTGAGCGCCCTATCCAATTCCGAGCTAAGGCGGTCTTATTTCTCCAAGCCGGGGAAAGACCTGGTAACCCGCAACAGTTTGGCGCTGTCTGTGGGAATGTGTTCCCAAAGGCTCTAACAAGTTTCAAAATCGCATCACCAGCTACAATGACAAAGGGGGCGCACACCGCCATCCCAGCAACTTACGAGGAATCCAACAATCAAGCCTACAATGACTTACCCGCTAGCAATGCGCTGCACCTCGAGAAGATAACCACCATTCTAACATCTTCGGGGAAGTAGCAGATACGACGGATGAAAGAGCGTCAGGCTCAGGCACTCGCCCTTCTAAGGGAATTAGGGACTTACGAGTCCCTTTGGGCATATCTTACGACAACGGACCCGACATCATTCCCTTCAAACTACTGCTCACTCAGCGGAGTAACCCATGCCACATACGATGCAGTAACCCCCTTTATGTGATTTAGGTGAACTCCTATTTGGTATTTTGACAGTGGATGTTTTTAACATATGCCAGGATAAGATGCCTACTTTTAGTGTATACCACAGTTAAGGATGGCCCAAAAGTCATTTTTGGTTGTTCAGACAAGGGAGTAACTGAAGGCCACAGTATGATTTCTAACAACATAGTCTCCTTCACAAACGTGGCTCATTTTAAAGGATTACAACATAATCTCATAAGCAACATCTCCTTCACAAACGTTGCCCATTGTTGGACAAAGGATAAAGTCTATTTTCAGTTTAGGCAGAAAGGGCATATGAAGTCTAAGTGCCCGCGACCTCAGCCCCCGTTGCAGCCAGTTCCACTTCAAGCCTTACCGCTACTGCAACACCTGAATAAAAGGAAGGAAAGTTGAATGTGGTGACCTTTGAAGAAGCGCAAACTTGCATCCAAGTGATCTCAGGGGAGTTTAAGGTAAAAAACCGTTAGGCACACACACTTTTCAATTCTGATGCTACCCACTCGTTCGTGGCTAGGACTTTTGTAGAACGTCACCGTATGACCCTCGATCAAGACGACGATTTGTTTCACGTTAAGTTTCCCTCTGGTGACTCGATGATGTCGGACCAGTGAAACCAAAGTTATCTTATCCTTTTAGGTGACTTCCTAGCCTTTGCCGATTTGAGAGTGTTAGACCTGGAGGACTTCGATGTGATTTTGGGAATGGGCTGGTTGTCCAGGTATGATGTTGTTATCCAATGTAAGGTAAAGCGTTTGGACTTCATGATGGACAACGACCACCCCATGAGTGTGTATGGATTTCTGCGCCAGGATTCCAAGATTATTTTTGTGGTATGTGCTCGGAAACTCTTAGATTCCAGTTGTCTTGCTTATCTGGTTTCTATTTTGGGAACTGTTAGTAGTTTATCACACATTGAGGATATTTATGTGGTACAAGAGTTCCCCGATATTTTCCAAGTTAGTCTTTCTGGTCTTTCGCCTGAGAGAGATGTGGAATTTGTGATTAATCTTGAGTCGGGTACTCGCCATATTGCTAAAGCACTGTACCGTATGGCCTCGCGTGAGCTGGAAGAGTTGTATACCTTGCTAGATGAATTGCTGCATTGTCGATTCATTAGGCCAATTTCTTTGCCTTGGGGTGCTCCCGTCTTGTTTGTCAAAATGAAGTATGGTTCTATGAGGCTGTGCCTTGATTATAGGGAATTGAATAAGGTAACCATCAAGAACAAGTATCCTTTACCGCAGATAGATGATTTGTTTGATCAGTTGTGTGGTAGTACGGTGTTCTCAAAGATTGATCTTCGTTCTGGCTACCATCAGTTGAGATTCCGTGAGTCGAATGTTCTATAGACAGCTTTTCGTTCTCGACATGGACAGTTTTTTGTTCTTGGTGATGTCCTTTAGACTGACAAATGCACCCTCTGCCTTCATGGATATGATGAATAGAGTGTTTAAGGTTTTCTTAGATCATTTTGTGGTCATTGTTATTGATGATGTTCTGCTATATTCCTAAGTGTTGAGGAGCATGCTCAACATTTGCACCAAGTTCTGTCTACTTTAAGAGAGCATAAGTTGTATGCAAAATTGAGTAAGTGCGAATTTTTGCTTCCTCAAGTGTCCTTTTTAGGCCATGTTGTGAATAAGGATGGAATTTTTGTTGACCCAGAAAATATAACTGTCGTGTTGGATTGGAAAAGACCTGCCACGCCTAAAGAGATAAGAAGCTTCTTAGGGTTGGCAGACTATTATAGAAGGTTTGTGGATGGAATCTCTTATTGTCTGCAACTTTGACAAAGCTTACGCAGAAGAATACTGTGTTTGTGTGGAGCGATGAGTGTGAAGGAGCCTTTCAGGAAATGAAAAAGAGATTGTGCACTGCTCCAGTATTAACTTTGCCTACCGAAGGAGTAGAGTATACTATTTATGTGGATGCATCGCACGTTGAGCTTGGATTTGTCTTGATGCAAGAAGGAAAATTGATTGTGTATGGGTCGAGACAATTGAAGGCTCATGAAAAGAATTATCCTACGCATGATTTGGAGCTTGCGGTAGTAATTTATGCCATGAAGCTTTAGAGACACTTATTGTATGGCGCGCTGTGCAAGATTTATACTGACCAGAAGGGTTTGAAGTACGTCTTCACTCAGAAGGAGCTGAATTTGCGCCAGCGTAGATGGTTGGAGTATATTGCAGATTATGAGGTCGATATCCTTTATCATCCAAGCAAAGCTAATGTGGTAGCTGATGCCTGATGAGTCCCGTTTATATAGGGTTTTGCGGGCTCATCTGGGCTGGTTTTCATGTCTTTGCACATCTCTATTACGTTGTTTTCGCTGTTATTTCTTTCCTTATGCGTTTCATGAATTGTGTGCTTTTCTAGACCTTGGGTGCGCAATTGCGCATTTGATTGTTGGGCGTATGCACGTGGTGCCCCTCGGGGCTCGTTCCAGTAGCTTTTACTACATTTCTGTTTTGCTGGAGGGTCCTCCATTGCTTCGTTTTCATTGCTTACAGGTGGTCAGTTTTCACCATTTCAGAACGCTGATTTGAGGAAAACGCACGGTCATGCGTTTTCTTGGCGCACGGTTAGATTCTGTCGTGCATTTTTTACAGGTCATTCTGGTGAAGTGAACAACTCGTGTGAATGCTTCACGCACGGTTTCATCGAAACCGTGCAC
This sequence comes from Platanthera zijinensis, assembly GCA_039513925.1. NCBI lineage: Eukaryota > Viridiplantae > Streptophyta > Magnoliopsida > Asparagales > Orchidaceae > Platanthera > Platanthera zijinensis. The sequence goes on from CM077079.1 coordinate 213,668,663, forward strand.
GAAGGAAACGCAAGGTTGTCCTGTAGCCTTCTTGTTTTTCCTGCGATTTGAGCTCACTGTAGTTACCCGTGCGAATTGCTTCACGCACGGGCGGATCACCCGTGCGCGAAGGAAATGCACGGGTCAATGCTTCTTCTTCTCAGGCGTATGCTTAAAATTAATATCGTACGGTTCGCGCACGGTCGTGCACCGAACCGTACGAGACCATTATTCTGATGATTTTCTATATAAGATGCAGATTTTGCCATTGCCGGGATATAGTTCGTCCAGCCGGCCTTTTCTGCTCGCTTGAGCGGGAAAACGAAGCTCCAGCCCCCTTTTTCTCTCTCTTCCTTGGAGGGAAGATCCGGCCACCAATTCCACTCCATAGAGCTTGCAAAAGCTTTGCCTTCGACCCCCATTTCCATTGCTACCTTCCAAGCTCCTGTTCAAACTACTTGTTGCAGCCCGCCAAGCTTCAATCCGCCTCCACAACCTCAACACAACGAAGACAGGTTCGAAGGAGGAACTGACAGCTCCTCCCGGATCTTGGACTCCTTTCGAAGACCGTGCACGGACGAGGGTTGACACCCCTAGTTTCCGGCCGAGAACCTTGGAAAGCTTCTATGTTTTGGTTGTAATCTCTTCTCTATTTTCCTGGATTTACTTTATGCTGAACTCCTGCTAGTGCTATTGTAGTTTCATAACCATCTATTGTTCAAGATTTCGTTGTGTGTTTGTTTGGTGATTTCCCGAGCATTATATGTATTAGAAAGCTTTATCTTTGTGCTAGTGTAAAGTGCGTTTGGGCCATTCTAGCCTTTGCTAGAAGTGTGCGCTGAGAAGAGGTGTTTTCGACCCTCACTTGTTCATTCGCTTCCGCTATTACTCTTCGGAGTGATTCACCCGGGCGATGCGGTGAAGGTGACCCGCACTAGTTTTATATTGTTTTAGCGTAGGATTTCCAAATCAAAACCCCCTTATTCACTTAGCACTTGCATTCGTTTCTCTAAATGCTAAAACCCATGCTCCCTACTGCACTCCGCGAGAGATCGACACTCGGGGATGCTACTCCTCATTATTATTACTTGGCCGTGAACGGTAGTCTTACTGCTAGCGCATACAGTTTTTGGCGCCGTTGCCGAGGAGTGCAGCCGTTGCGTGTAATTTTTGCTTTTTGGTGAAAAGTCTGTAGGTGTTTAAGTGCGTTTTAGTTTTTTCTGTTTTGTGAGTTTATGACAGATCTGAACCCCTCTGAAAGGGTTGAAGATTTAGGAGTTGACGCTGAGACTGCAAGAGCTAGAAGAGCTCATTTGCGCGCTGCTGCCACAGAAGAGAGAAGGGACGATCCGGTCCATGGTGGAAACAGTCAGGGAGACAGAGTGGTTGATGCACACGAGGTGGTCCAACCTTGAATAAGGACGATGAGGGATTTCACTACCCCTACGACGGGGAGTGTTTATCCTGGGTTTGGGCCAGACATCGCCAACCATCACTTTGAAATCAAGCCGGCAATCCTAAATATTATTAGGAACAACACCCAATATTCCGGGCTGCCGAGTCAGGATCCTCAGCTTCATTTAGCCTAATTTTCTGAAATATGCGGAATCTTCTGTTATGTGGGAATCTCTGATGAAGTTGTGAAATTAAAGTTGTTCCCTTTCTCATTGCGGGATAGGGCCAAGACTTGGCTGCATACAATTTCTCCAGGAACTGCAACAACTTGGGAAGCCTTGTCTTCCTTATTTTTGGCTAAATTTCATCTTGTCGATAAGATTGTTATTGCACGCAGGGAGATAGCCATGTTCCGATAGCAGGATCATGAGACCCTTTCCGAGGCATGGGAGAGGTTTGCCGATTTGCAGCGCCATTGTCCGCAACACGGCTATGAGCCCTAGAATTTTGCAGAGATATTTTATTTTGCAATTGAACCAAATTTCTGGGCGATGATTGATGCTACTGCAGGAGGCACGATTATGAATTTGGATCCCGAGGAAGCGCTGAGGCTTCTAAGAGATACGACCTCCCATAACACTTATTGGACCGCTGGGAGGAATGCCTCAAGAGGGGCGAGAAATTTGTTCGATGTGAACGCCGTGGTGCAACATGCTGAACCCTGCCATCCTTGTTTGGAAGGAAAAATGATGCTGACAAGATCTACCCAGCCGCCAGCGCCTGTGTTGAACATCATGTGCCAAGGTTGTGGAAACCCTGGGCACCACACTTATGAGTACACTACGGGGGAGCATGCTAGTGATCCGACAGGTATGTGTTTTGAAGAACATGTTAATTTTATTAATAATCAAAATCGCGCTGCTCCTTATAACAATGCTTATTACCCCAATGTGAGAAATCACCCGAATTTCTCGTGGAATCAAAATGCTCCTGGTCAAAGATGGCAAGGAGGCCAGCATCAATTTGATGCTCAAGCCTCTGGTAGCCAATCGTCACCACCTCAGGCGGGTTACAATCAAAACATGAAAGGGATGCGCAAAAGCGCTTTAGAAGAGATGATGGAGAAGTTCGTGGAGATGGCCCAGTCGAACATGGCCACTCAAACCGCCTCCATGAGGAATTTGGAGACGCAGCTTGGGCAGCTTGCCCATGTGTTCTCCGAACGCACTCGTGGCGCCCTCCTAAGTGACACGGAGAAAAATCTCCGTGAACAAGGGAAGAGTGTTGTAGAGGTGGGTGAGTGCAGTAGCAATGAATTAGCCGTCAAGTGTGAGATTAATGAAATAGAAACGGTAGACATTTGTGATTCTTGTTCTACGTGCAACATTCTTGCCTTGCAAGATGTTATGAAACTGGATTTAAATGTCTAAAATAATATCCAGAAATCTCTTGTGCTTGCTAATGGTTCGGTTGTCAAAATTGATGGGGTAATTAAAGATGTGGAAGTGTAACTTAATGGGGCTGTTGTAGTCACCGACTTTCAGGTATTGGGACCGGAGGGAAATAACTCAAGACCCATTTTGGGGGTTCCATTCCTGAAAGCAAGTGAGGCAACACTATGATTTAATGCTTGAGGAATTACCTTAGCTTCTAAGGATGAATTACCGTCTCCGCAATCACTTCCCGCTCTAGTCCCATGCGAATTTGAAAATCTGCGAAAAGATAATGCTTTGTTATCTGACAAATTATCTAGTGCTTATAAGGCAGATGTGGTGCTTAGTGAGCAAGATATAACTATGCAAGTGAATAAGTTGCTGAAGCCCGCTGATGCAAAATCAAGTTCGGAGCTGCTGAGTGTAGAACGAGGTAAAGATAAGAAGGAATGTGGAATGAGCACGACTACTGAGAGCGTGCAGATAATTGATTTAAAAACTATTATTGGACCAAGTAAATGTTGTAAAACTTTTAAACAGGTGACGTGGGCTGATCTGCCACGCTCTGTGGGTTAGGAAAGGATTCCCTCGGTTGTAGATGGGGTAAAATGTTAACCTTGTTGTGTTCCTTGTCAAGTGCTCTCGTCTCATGTAGAAATTAGAGAAAAATTAATTTTTTTGCATGTTGTTAGTTTATATTTTTTTTCTAACTGCGTAAATTCTTTTTATGCTACCCAAAAATTGGTGAATCCGGTGTGAATCCGACAATAGCTTAGGGATGTGTGTAGACAGCCGTTAGATTCATATTGCTCGAGTCGAGAGAATTGATAGTCTTTCTCATTAGCTAAGAACTTGCCCCAAGCTACTCTCAAAGCATGGGTACATGGTTATTTAAGTGTAAGCATGATGTATGCCATCATTTTAGCCAGGTTGAGCTTTGTGCCCATTCCTAACGTCTTATCTTGGCTAGCCCCGTTATGCCTACCCTTCCTTTTGCTTCAGCTCCACATTTTATTCACCAAAGCCTAATAGCCAATCATAGTTGCACGCCCAAATTGAGCTTTTCCGTTTTCTGATTTCTAGTTTGGGGTGTTTATGGTTGTTGTATTTGTGAAAAATGTGGATGTTTTCCAATGCTTATATTTGCTGGAATTGTAAAAAAAAAAGAGGTTTTAAAAAGAAAAAATTATGAAAAGAAAATATGAAAAAGAAATGAAAATGAGAAAGGAAAAGTTTTATTGAAAATCTATTTTGAGTTAAAATAGTTTTTGGTGTAGGCGGTGCACACACCCTTGTTTTAAAAATCAAGTCTGGGGATATGATGTACTCGTGTTTATTGTGGTTAGTGGATTTATTTCTTGTTGTGCTAGCTCAGTTGGGTTTTGTGCATAGCCTTCATTTTTATTCTTGTTTACCTCGCCTTAACTCAAACCCCAATTCTACCTGAAGTCCTACCGACTTGCGCTTAAGTCAAACTAGTGTCGTGGAGAGAGTGCGAACGGGCAAGCATATGGTCACCGATATTGGTGGATTCCTTTGGAGGTTGTCCCGAATCCCGATCTTTGGCAATACTCGTCTTAGCAGCTAGTTTATTTTCTCCCTACGTGTGACCGGAAGATTCACCGCGATTCTATTTTTGAGTTGTCATAGAATTTATTTTACGTAGGCTGAAAAGTGTAAATTAATTGGTATGTTTAAAAATTTTCTCTAATTAATTTTTACGCCCGAGAGCATGCGACTTCGTATGGTACTCCAGATCATTATTTCTGTGTTAGTTAGTACTTTTTCTTGTCTGCGAGGATCTTCTTTGCTCGGGACGCGCAAATAGGTAAGTTTGGGGGTGTGTTGAGTCCCATTTATATAGGGTTTTGCGGGCTCATCTGGGTTGGTTTTCATGTCTTTGCACATCTCTATTATGTTGTTTTTGCTGTTATTTCTTTCCTTATGCGTTTCATGAATTGTGTGCTTTTCTAGCCCTTGGGTGCGCAATTACGCATTTGATTGCTGGGGGTATGCACGTGGAGCTCCCCGGGGCTTGTTCTAGTAGTTTTAATGCATTTTTGTTTTGTTGGAGGGGTTTTCATTGCTTAGTTTTCATTGCTTACAAGTGGTCAGTTTTCCCCATTTCAGAACGCTGATTTGAGGAAAACGCGCGGTCGTGCGTTTTCTTGGCGCACAGTTAGATTCTGTCATGCGTTTTCCACAGGTCATTCTGGAGAAGTGACCAGCTCGTGCGAATGCTTCACTCACGGTTTCATCAAAACCATGCGCGAAGGAAACACACGGTTGTCCTATAGCCTTCTTGTTTTTCCTGCGATTTGAGCTCACTGTGGTTTCCTATGCGAATTGCTTCACGCACAGGCGGATCACCCGTGCGCGAAGGAAATGCACGGGTCAACGCTTCTTCTTCGCAGGCGTATGCTTAAAGTTAATATCGCACAGTTCACACACGGTCGTGCACCGAACCGTACGAGACCATTTTTCTGATGATTTTCTATATAAGATGCAGATTTTTCCATTGCCGGGATATAGTTCGTCCAGCCCGCCTTTTCTGCTCCCTTGAGCGGGAAAACGAAGCTCCAGCCCCTTTTTCTCTCTCTTCCTTGGAGGGAAGATCCGACCACCCATTCCACTCCATAGAGCTTGCAAAAGCTTTGCCTTCGACCCTCGTTGCCATTGCTACCTTCCAAGCTCCTGTTCAAGCTACTTGTTGCAGCCCGCCAACCTTAAATCTGCCTCCACAAACTCAACAAAATGAAGACAGGTTTGAAGGAGGAAGTGACAACTTTTCCCAAATCCTGGACTCCTTTCAAAGACCGAGCACGGACGAGGGTTGACACCCCTAGTTTCCAACCGAGAACCTTGGAAATCTTTTATGTTTTGGTTGTAATCTCTTCTCCATTTTCCTTGATTTACATTCTGCTGAACTCCTGCTAGCGCTATTGTAGTTTCATAACCATGTATTGTTCAAGATTTCGTTGTATGTTTGTTTGGTGATTTCCTGAGCATTATATGTGTTAGAAAGCTTTATCTTTGCACTAGTGTAAAGTGCGTTTTGGCCACTATAGCCTTTGCTAGAAGTGCGCGCTGAGAAGAGGTGTTTTCGACCCTCACTTGTTCATTCACTTCTGCTATTACTCTTCGGAGTGATTCATCCGGGCGATGCGGTGAAGGCGACCCGCGCTAGTTTTATATTGTTTTAGCGTAGGTTTTCCAAATCAAAACCTCCTTATTCACTTAGCACTTGCACTCGTTTCTCTAAATGCTAAAACCCATGCTCCCTACTTGCACTCCGCGAGAGATCAATACTCGGGTATGCTACTCCTCATTATTATTACTTAGCTGTGAACGGTAATCTTACCGCTAGCGCATCAATGCCTTGAGTAGAAAGACCGCGTAAGTCTTTAACCTTTCTGTGCAATCCTTGGTGGAGGAGTTTTTATTAATGAATATAACTATTGGGAGTAGCGACTCACCGAGTAGCTTGGAAGTGGCAGAACCTTCATGGATTACACTTATTAGGCTACATAAAAAAGATGATCCCGATTTAGAACATATTCGTAGTTGAACCGAAAAGGGGAATTTCCAGACTTTTCGATTGATGAAGTGGGTACTTTGAAGTATCGTGGCAGATACTGTATTCCAGCTGTTGCTGATAGTAGGGCAAGGATTTGCAGTGAAGTGCATGAGTCTAGTGTCGCATATCACCCTTGCTCTACGATGTATAGAGATTTGAAGCAGATTGTTTGGTGGTATGGGAAGAAGAATAGCACAGCTAAGTTCGTATCTGAGTGTTTCACCTACAAGCATGTTAAGGCAGATCATAGAAGGCCTGGTGGCAAGCTGTCGCCTTCGGATATTCCAATTTTGAAGTGGGAGAGCATTTATATGGATTTAATTACCGTTTTGCCGAGGTCTCCCCGAGGGCATGATTCTGTGTGGGTAATAGTAGATAGATTGACAGAATGTGCTCACTTTGTGCCTTTCAAGATTGTCTATTCCATGAAAAAGATAACAGAATTGTTTTTAGATGAGGTTATCAGACTGCATGGAGTGCCGGTAAGTATTGTGTCGGATCGAGACTCCAGATTTACGCTGCGTTTCTGGAAAAGTTTGAAGGAAGGGTTGGGCACTGACCTCAGGTATTCAACTACTGACAACCCGCAGACCAATGGTCAAATGGAAAGAGTTAATCAAATCTTGGAAGATATGATTAGATGTTATATTTTGGACCATGGTGGAGCATGGGACCAACGTCTTAGGCAGATGGAATTTGAATATAATAAGAGTTATCAAGAAAGTTTGCAGATGGCCCCCATCGAGGCTTTGTACGGGAGGCGTTGTCGAACTCCTTTGTTTGGGCTTAGGTTGGTGAGAGACCGATATTAGGTCTAGAAGCCTTGGAAGAAATGCGTATTTTTGTAACGCATATTCGTGAAAATCTTCGTCTAGCTCAGGAGCATTATAAGAAGTATGCAAATCGATGGAGGGTTTATCTGGAGTTCGCAGTTGGGGACATGGCTTTCCTGAAGGTTTATTCGATGCCCGATGTTAAGAGGTTTGGTAGGAACCACAAGTTGGCTCCCAAGTATGTGGGATCTTTCTAAGTTATTGAGCGCATCAGAGTATCAACTTATAGGTTGGATTTGCCCTCTACTTTCTGATGTAGGGGTGTCGGGAGACACCCGGGAATCAATGGATCCAAACAAAGAACCTCTCGATATCCTATTTTGACACACGCTCTCGAGACCACGTTCTCGCTCTCCACGGATAATATCAAGCAACGTCTACGTGCGGTTAGCAACCCGCTTAGAGAAAGGACAAGGGCTATAGGCCGGCGTCCGATCAAGCTAAAGGGACGAATGTTACATCCGGACGAGCGAAGTTGTACCAAAGGAGATCTTTCCAAAACAGCGATCCAAAAATGGAAGATCTCCCCCAACAAAGAGTGCGAGGTTCGCCAAGCCTTAACAAAAATTAAATCGATTAAGAAGAGCGATGCAAAATAATTTAGAGTGACAACGATGAAATCCAACGATTCAAAAATCACACCAACGTATTTTCGCCACAAGATTTATCAAGAGGGAAAGAAAACACTTGAGTAGAAAGTCTCGTTACCCAAGTTGGAATAGGTGATTCCAACTATCAAACAAGATCTCCCCCTTCACGGTTCCTTCGGAGGCGTTGGAAGGAGATGAGGATCGTCCGCCGTCGATGCGTCACGCCAAAGCCAAGATCTCTTCGGAGCGAATCCACCTTGCCGGTCCCAAGATCGGGAAGACAAGAGAGGCCGAGTGCCTCTAGTTAGCCGAGATGGAGGGAGGCCGACCGGCCTTGTTGGAGGATGAAGAAGGGGGGCGGCCAAGAGTAGAAGGGGAACGGAGAAGTAAGGGGATCGGGTAGAAGTAGAGGGGGTCTAGCCGAGAGAGAGAGGGGAAGAAGGAGGATTGGAGTGGGCGGTTAGGAGGAGAGGGGGAGGCCGAACTTGAGGAAGATGGATGGAAGGGGTTGGCGGCTAATGAAGAGAGGGAGAGAGGGTAAGAGATCTTAGGGTTTCCAAATTCATTTTCATTATCTCCAAATCAACACTTCTCAAGCCTAAATATAGGCCCAAGACAAAATCGGGCTATTTGCAGCCCAAGAGCAAAAATAAAATGTTTGCAAAAATAAGAAATAAAAACATGCTCCCAAACAATGAGCCAAATAGAATAAAGTCTACTAAAATATTTAAGTGAAAGTTTTGCGCCGCGGGCGGAGGTTGTAGCGTCGCAAATCTCTTGTTGGAGACGAAGGGGGATCTTCCGCAAGTTGAGGGCCGTCGTCTCCATCAATCCTCCCCCGGTTGAAAGGACTCATCACCGATGAGTTGTCGCGAATGTACTGGCGTAGCAGAGTATCATCCAAGCGGGCCAACTCCGATTCAAGAACCCAAGAGTCATCGGAGGCCGGTCGCTCGCGCCAACGGATCAGGTAGCGGCGCTCATCATTATCGGGAGAACAAAGTACATCATCCTGGAGAATCCGGTCGGGCAGAAAGTGTGTCCTGGAAAAACTTGGAAAAGCGTTAGGCAAAAGCGGAGGAAAATCTGTATCATCAGCCCGCCACTTACCTCCGTTGGAAACCAATGAAGAGGGGGATCCAGTAGAACACTCACCCCCTAACCCAATAGAATCTGTAGTGGAACTAAACGGAGAGTGAGATAATTCATGTGGCGGAGCAACATAAGGTGTTAAGTCAGAAATGTTGAAAATAGGGGAGATACCCCAATCGGTCGGCAACTCTAAAAGAAAAGCATTTTCTCCTAATTTCTTTAATAGTCGAAAAGGCCCAGCTCGCCGGTTCGCTAACTTTTTTATGGTGCCGGTTGGCAACCTTTCAGGGATGAGACGCACCATGACTAGATCACCGACTTTTAAGACAGACGCTCGCTTATGTACGTTAGCTGAAGCTTGATAAGATGCGTATTGAGTGACTAACGTTTCCTTGATGAGCTTATGTAAATCATGAATATGAGATGCAAAATCCCGCGCGAATTGACTTGATTTATACGACGGTGGTAAGGGAACTAAGTCGAGAGGCACAGGTGCTTTGTATCCGTGCACGATCTCATTAGGAGACAACCCAGTGGACCTGTTCTTGGAATTGTTATAGGCTAGTTGGGCGTGAGGGAGGACTAGGTCCCAAGTACCTTTGTGGTCTCCCACAAGGCAACGCAACAAACTGCCCAAACTTCGATTCACAACTTCCGTTTGTCCGTCCGTCTGTGGATGGTAAGCTGAAGTGAATAGGAGTTTGGTGCCCATAATCATCCAAAGGGTCTTCCAAAAATAGCTCGTAAATTTCACATCCCGATCCGTGACAATGGATTTCGGGACGCCATGGTGGCCTACTACTTCCTTAAAATACAACTGTGCAACGTGTGACGCGTCGTTGGTTTTATTGCATGCGATGAAGTAGGCCATCTTGGAGAAACGATCTACCACAACTAAAATAGAATCGTGACGTCGAAAGGTGACCGGAAGGCCGAGAATGAAGTCCATACTAACGTCCGTCCAAGGGATAGAGGGAATCGGAAGAGGGGTGTAAAGCCCCTCATTGGTCTTGTTCCCTTTAGCCAATTGGCACACTCGACAACTCCCTACAATTTTGTTAACCATGGCCTTAAGGCCGGGCCAATAGAACTTATCTTCCGCTAACGTGATCGTCTTGTCCCGACCAAAATGTCCTCCTAGTCCTCCACTATGCAATTCCCACACAATAAAGTGACGTAGGGAGGAGCGGGGAATGCATAGTTTCGCGTGTTTGAACAAATAACCGTCACGAATATAAAATGAGGTAATGGTAGTCAGCTCGCTTTCTTGAGTGGATAAATAGATGTCCTTGAAATCAGGACAGTTAACGTATTCATCCTTAATTCGGTCGAAGCCAATCACCTTAACTTCGAGCGTGGCGAGTAATAAAGAGACACGACTAAGGGCGTCGGCCACGCGGTTGAGGGTACCCTTAAGGTGTTTGATGATGAACGTGTACTCCTGGAGATAGGAGACCCATTTAACATGCCTAGGACTAACCTTGGATTGAGAATTAATAAACTGCAGCGCCTCATGGTCGGATAGGATGACAAACTCCTTCGGCAGCAGGTAATGCCGCCAATGCTGGAGGCACCTAATGACGGCGTAAAACTCCCGGTCGTAATTGGAATAATTTAATTTCGGTCCGGCTAACTTCTCACTAAAGTACCCTACGGGGTGACCTTCTTGACTCAACACCCCACCAATTCCTACTCCAGACGCGTCGCATGATAACTCGAAAACTCTGGAAAAGTCCGGCAGCCTCAAAAGGGGGGCCTCCGACATGCGCATCTTGATCAATTGGAACGCCTTAGTGGCTGAATTTGACCATACAAATTCCCCTTTTTTCATGCATTCAGTGATGGGGGCCATAATGCTACTAAAATCCTTAATGAATCGTCGATAGAAGGTGGCGAGTCCATGAAAACTCCGCACATCTCGGATGTTGGTGGGCTCGGGCCAATCTCTAATCGCTTGAACCTTCTTAGGATCTACGTGAATCCCCCTTGAACTAACGATATATCCGAGAAACTCAACCGAAGACACGTGGAAGGTACACTTTTTAATATTCACATATAACCTTTCCGATCTCAACGTGGTGAGGATAATTTTTAAATGCCTCTCATGATCAACCGTGGAGGTGCTAAAGACCAGAATATCGTCAAAGTATATCACGATAAACTTTCCCATGTAGGGTTGGAAGACGTGAGTCATCATCCTGGAAAACGTGCTTGGGGCGTTGGAGAGCCCAAACGGCATAACTAACCATTCGTAGAGCCCTTCCTTAGATTTAAATGCGGTCTTCCATTCATCGCCTTCCCTAATACGGATTTGGTGGTAACCACTCCTAAGGTCCAATTTTGAAAAGATCGTGGCATTCGCCAACATATCCAACAAGTCATCTAGGCGAGGGATGGGGAATCGATACTTAATGGAGATCTTATTGATGGCTCGACTATCTACGCACATCCTCCACGAACCGTCCTTCTTGGGGGCAAGTAAGGCCGGGACGGCACAAGGGCTCATGCTGTGGCGGATGAACCCCTTCTGCAATAAATCGGAAATCTGATTTTGTAGTTCCAAATGCGCAGAAGGATTTAGGCGGTAGTGGGGGAGGTTGGGCAATGAGGATCCCGGGATAAAATCAATCGCGTGTTGGATGTCTCGCATGGGGGGTAACTCGGACGGCAGCTCGTCCGGGTACACGTCCGTAAACTCTTCTAGGAGCGCTCTTAACGCCGGCGGTAACTTTTCAAACGAGACCGCGTCCTCCTTGACCTGTAGGCATACTAACGCGTAGAGGACTCCATCAACAAAAGTGGTCCTCTTAAATTCTTTCTTACCGATAAGGCTCAAAGTTTTCTTCTCGACCGGGACGACCGTACCTTTGGCGTGAACCGAAGGATCCTTTGGCGGAGTGGGTGTCAAAATGATGGTTCGATTATTAAACTTAAACTCGTAGGTATTAGCTCGCCCAAAATGGGTGACGTCGTGATCATACAACCATGGGCGTCCCAACAAAACGTGACAAGCATACATAGGAAGGATGTCACACCAAATATTTTCCGAATAAGATTTGATGGTTAGAGGAACCAAACAACGCTTCGATACGGGGAGGGAAGCTTTGTTTACCCAGGCCACCTTATAGGGGTGTGGATGTGGCTCGGCAGTTAGCGACATACGCTTCACCGCCGCTTCGGATATGACGTTCATACAGCTGCCACTATCGATAATCAATCTACACCACTTGTCACCGCCCTTGAAATTCAAGGTGAAGATGTTGGTTCTATTCCAATCGTCTAGAGCACGTGGGGTTGCCAGGATACATCTCATCACCATCATGTGGGCGTCGTCATCCATATCACTCGGCACTCCGTCCGACTCGCTCTCTTCTCCCGCTTCGTAAGTGAGGTCGTCCGACCCTCCCGTGGAATCTAACAGGGCTAGGGGCTTGGGTTTCGTAGGACAATCACTAGCATAGTGCCCTTGGATACCGCAAGAGAAACAGGTGACGTTTGTTCGGGTGACCCGACCTATTGGAACTCTATCACCGGAAGGGTTTCGACTATTCCTAGCCGTTACCACTATGGAGGTCGAGTCAGAGGACTGGAACCTTCCCTTATCTTTGGAGGTGGAAACGGGTGGCGGTCCTAAGATGGACTTGCCCTTCGGAAATGAGCGAGACTTCCCCTTAAGCACGTTGTGCTTCTCGATGTCTAAGGCCGCGTTAAAAGTGACGTTCAGGTCGGTGTGACCATAACGTAACAGCTTTCCTTGGATGTCTGGGTTTAACCCCTTGCGGAACCGGGAGAGGGTGACTTTGGGCATCTCCTTCACGTCACACCGAACCATCATATCCTTCAGAAGGCTCAGGTACTCGGAAACCTACCTAGTCCCTTGTTTGAGGGTAGCCAAGTCATCGAACATTTGTGTTCGATGGTACGTAGGGACGTACTGCTCAGTCAGCCTGGCCTTCATATCGTCCCAACCTACGGGCATCGCGCCATTTTCAACTCTCAAACGACGTTCCTCATTCAACCAGAATATCTTAGCGCGCCCTAATAACTTCATCCGTGCTACCCGTACTCTATCCGCATCGTTCAACGCATACCACTCGAAGTAACACTCTATCTCCATGACCCAGTCCTGGAAGACTTGAGGGTCCCCCAGCCCATCGTAGGAGGGTGGTTTGACTCGAACGGCTCTAGTGAGGTCGAACTCGTACGGTGCTCGTGGAGCGTGCTCATTACGAGGCTTGGGGTAAAAATTATGATTTGGATTGTGGTTTCCCCCCATCCGTGGATCAGCGGGTGGATTACGGGGTGCCCCTTGGTGCAAACCCATCTCATGAATCGCTTCCCTAATGGCCGTCATCTGCTCCGTGAAATCTTGACGGAGCGCTTCAATTTCTGTGAGGTCACGGGTATTATCCCGGTCATCCGCCATACCAGAAGTTGAAGGAGAATACTCAGTCCCCAATCTAGTGCGCATGCAAAATGGTAAACGCTGGCCTAAGATGGACTTAGATGAATTTTTTTTAAACACTTAAGTACTAAATAAAAATAAATTATGTTTTTGATTTTCTTACAGCCAAAGACAAGTAGACGATAAAATTTTTTTTTTTTTGAAGTCTAAAGAGCAAGCAAAAGTGCAGATGGAGGGAGTCAATTTAGAAATGGACTTGAACCTCCCTCTGATACCAAATTGATGTAGGGGTGTCGGGAGACGCCCGGGAATCAATGGATCCAAACAAAGAACCTCTCGATATCCTATTTTGACACACGCTCTCGAGACCACGTTCTCGCTCTCCACAGATAATATCAAGCAACGTCTACGTGCGGTTAGCAACCCGCTTAGAGAAAGGACAAGGGCTATAGGCCGGCGTCCGATCAAGCTAAAGGGACGAATGTTACGTCTGGACGAGCGAAGTTGTACCAAAGGAGATCTTTCCAAAACAGCGATCCAAAAATGGAAGATCTCCCCCAACAAAGAGTGCGAGGTTCTCCAAGCCTTAACAAAAATTAAATCGATTAAGAAGAGCGATGCAAAATAATTTAGAGTGACAACGATGAAATCCAACGATTCAAAAATCACACCAACGTATTTTCTCCACAAGATTTATCAAGAGGGAAAGAAAACACTTGAGTAGAAAGTCTCGTTACCCAAGTTGGAATAGGTGATTCCAACTATCTAACAAGATCTCCCCCTTCACGGTTCCTTCGGAGGCGTTGGAAGGAGATGAGGATCGTCTGCCGTCGATGCGTCACGCCAAAGCCAAGATCTCTTCGGAGCGGATCCACCTTGCCGGTCCCGAGATCGGGAAGACAAGAGAGGTCGAGTGCCTTTAGTTAGCCGAGATGGAGGGAGGCCGGCCGGCCTTGTTGGAGGATGAAGAAGAGGGGGCGGCCAAGAGTAGAAGGGGAATGGAGAAGTAAGGGGATCAGGTAGAAGGAGAGGGGGTCTAGCCGAGAGAGAGAGAGGGGAAGAAGGAGGATTGGAGTGGGCGGTTAGGAGGAGAGGGGGCGGCCGAACTTGAGGAAGACGGATGGAAGGGGTTGGCGGCTAATGAAGAGAGGGAGAGAGGGTAAGAGATCTTAGGGTTTCCAAATTCATTTTCATTCTCTCCAAATCAACACTTCTCAAGCCTAAATATAGGCCCAAGACAAAATCGGGCTATTTGCAGCCCAAGATCAAAAATAAAATGTTTGCGAAAATAAGAAATAAAAACATGCTCCCAAACAATGAGCCAAATAGAATAAAGTCTACTAAAATATTTAAGTGAAAGTTTTGCGCCGCGGGCGGAGGTTGTAGCGTCGCAAATCTCTTGTTGGAGACGAAGGGGGATCTTCCGCAAGTTGAGGGCCGTCGTCTCCATCACTTTCCCTAGTGTTCACGATTTGTTTTATGTGAGCTAGCTGCGAAAGTGTGTGTTTTGAAAGTGAGGAGATAGATCTGATTTACTCTAGAGGGGGGGGGGGGGGTAAATAGAGTACTAAAAACTTTTAATAAATTTTTTATAGCAGAATTAAGATAAGTGTTACTTATAAGTAAGAGAAGAATTAAATCACAGCACAGCAAAAAATAATGAAAGATTAGCAACCAGACGACACAAGAAAATTATAGTGGTTCCCCAAATCTGGGTACATCCACTCTTCTACCACCCTGGTAGGAATCAACTCAGGTTTTTGATCAAGTGCCCTACCACCAATCAAGTTTTTGCTTAGGTGCCCTGTCACCATAAGATCTACTTCAGGTAGATCTAGAGACCTTTCAGGCTTTTGATCAAGTGCCTAAAAACCAATAGGTTTTTGATCAGGTGCCCTATCACCAATGAGTTCACTTTTGAAGGGAGTAATAACCCTGTACAGGAAAGGTAAAATTAAAGTTGATGGGAGTCTTCTCTTTCTCAAAGCAAATGAGGAGACTAAGTGGATTTTTATGATGCCAAAGCTCCACCTGAGATATTGAGTAGGTTCAGGAAGATGAAAACTTTGTCTAGGGTGTAGGTCTTTAGAGGACTGAAGTTCTTGCTCTTCAGAATATGTAGATTAATTTTGATTATCTGTCTCTGTAGATTCCTGAAGATGATAACTAAAGAAGACTCAAGATAGAGGTTTGTTCTTATTCTTCTATTTCCTGAGAGCAATGAAAATTTTGAGAGCTGAGAAAAATCTGCAAGAGAAATTTTTTGGGCTGTTGCAGGAATGTTCTCTCTGTGTATTTCTCTGTATGTTTTTCTTTGTGTCTTGATCAGTCTGAATGTCTGTCTCTTTTTTCCTTGAAGAAGAGAATAAAAACTGTCTCTTTTGAAATTTAAAGACATTCCTTAAATTACTACAGAAATCGAGGAGAGAAACAGCTACAATTTCTGGCATTTAATTGTCTCCCCAACTGTCTTGGCAAATAAGTTAAAATAATAACTCTATGAATACCATAGTTAATACTGCACAGAAACGGCTATATGCCTTGAGAATATCAGCATTAACTACCAAAGATTATTTGACAAAAATAGAATCAATAAAATAGGAATTAAATCTTCAAGACAACTGCTGAATATAAGTAGTCAGACACAACAAATAATCGTTGATCTGATCTAGGAGATCGTCGAGCTGAGATCAGCTATCTTCGATCTGAGAATACTGTGAACAAATATGGAATCGTCGACCTGAGTTCGTAGATCGTCGATCTCAGTTCAGAGACAAAACTCTGAGATCGACGATCGGAGATAAACAATTGTTGAGTTGAGTTCGACGAAAGTCGAACAGATATGTATTTCACAGATTTCATCTAAGTCTTATTTCTTGAGTGAAATCCAATGCTGGTCTTGAGAAGTCTGACCTATAGAGACTAACTTAGACCTAGACCTTGACCCTAGCTATACATGTGGGTCAACAACCTAAGAGTGTACCTAGCCCAAATACAAACAAGGGTTACAACAATCTCCCCCTATTTGGTTGAGGTCACTCAACATAGAATAAAACTGAAAATACAAGGCCATAGATATTTGATAGAATTTAAATTATCAGCAGATATAATATAGCAATGTAAAGCACATATGGTTCAGGTAAACCAATAAAATAGTAAGACAATAAAGTTCATAAAATGACTTAAGGATTAACAGGAGGAGGGGCAGAAGAGGATTTTGCAAAAGCAATCTTCCTAGAAGGGTCTTCTGCTTCCCTTTTTGACATCTTCATGTCTTGCTCACCATGTGTTTTCTGAGTAACAGCTCTAGGTACAACTGCTTCAGGTTGAAATGTCATATATTTTGCTGAGAAGAAACACTTTCTTGCTGACCTGCAGTCTTTCAAGTTCCTTTTCTCTATAAGATGACATACTAGTAAACTGAGAGGAATCTTGTACTTCTACTCTGTCTTTCTTCATCTGAGATAATCCAATTATTTAATTTAGCCTAGCCATTTTGAAATTGGGATCCAGCTCTGGATCAGCAGGAGGAGAGGGAGGTTTCTCTGTATTAGCATCCTGAGATATCTTCTGAGAGAGATTCCTGATCTGAGTGGACTGAGCTTGGAAATTAGTTGAAATAGGATTCTGCAGCTTTTGACTGGAGTAAAGTGACTTTGGAGGAGGAGCCTCACTAAACTTGCCTTTAGGCTTGTAAGAAGAAACAAGCCTAAGAGACTGAGAGGAGGCTGGTCTCTGAGTTTGTGAAGTCTTTCCTGATGATCCAGCTGTTGGAGGAGGATTGGATGGATTGCTATGCCTCTGGTATGTCTTAGTAATGGGAGTAGATCTCTGAGCAACCATACTAGAGGCTCCTGCTGCTGCTGGAGGAGGAGGAGGAGGACCTCTCCTAAACCTTTGAGGAGGAGGAGAGTACCTTTTACTCCTTTTCCTTGCCTTTTTCTCATTCTTGGATTACAGCATCCAATAAGGCATGCCGGGATAAGGCTGGATATTATTTAAAATATAATATGGTGTGTTAATTTTTGGATTGGGTGCGGGAGCAGACTTGGGAGTAGCTTTTCTTTTCCTTGAAACTTTCTTCTTTGAACTGGAATCATTAGACTCATCTTCATCCTCATCATCATCATCAGAAGAACCTAGAGGATTGTCATATAGAGAATCAAGCTATTTGAGAAGATTGGATTGATCTTTATCTTGAGCATTCTCTTGAGCAATGTCTATAGCAAGCAAGTCATCTAGGCTTGGCATGGGACTGACATCCATAATATAGGATGGCCCATATGATCTTGAAACAGGAGAATCAATCTTTTCTGCTAAAGGGTGTTCTGATGGTTCTACAACTTTAACTATCAATTCTGTATTTACAGGAGCTTCAAGACCTTCCTTTAGTTGTTGGACAACTTCAGGATTTATTGAGGGAGTACAACATACTATAACCAAGGATGGCTTTATTTCTGGAAGATAATTTAGAAAAACTATATTGAAGGAGTTCAATAAACCAAAGATATCAACTGTGGGATTGATGCAACAATCACCAACAGTCAAAGTTTCTAGAAGAACTATTTCTCCTGAGCTCATTATATCATCATCAATATCAATAATTTCAATATCTGTAACCATCTGATCATCTGCCTGCATATCTGCTGATTCTTCTGCTTCTGGTGCTTCTGCTGCTGTTGCTGGAAAAAGCACTGGAGCTTCTTCATTGAATATCTCCCCCTGCCTAGCTACAGAGGAATCTGTAGCCAGGCCCCCAGAAGAAGGGATAGAGGAGAGGGCAACAACTCTAGAGGAGAGAGTGTTGATGGAGGCAGAGAGAGGAGCAATAACTTTTGCTATTAGTTTCTCTAAGGAGGGAGAAATAAATTTCAGAAGGTCTTGAGCAATTTTTGAGAAATTTAGATAAAGGGGTTCAGACTCAGAAGAAGAGAAAGGGGTTTGATGTCCACAATTGGAACATACTGAGAAGGCATGAGAGAGTTCTGTATGGTGGAACTCAGGAAAAGAGGAGGGTGCATCCTGTTGGAAGGGCTCATATGGAATTTGAGTGGATATAGATGGAGGGATGATGGGAGATGAACTGTGCTGAGGAAATTCATGATGTTGAGGAGAGGTATGGTGAGATGGCAAATCAATATTTGAGGTTAATAAAAGGTTGGAGGAGGGAGAAGTCCTCAGATGAGGAGAAATAGGAGATGAAGGAAGAGTTTGATGAGTCAAAATTTGGGAGGAGTGAATATGGATTAGAAAGGCAGGAGGTGAGGGGATTGAGGTTGAATCAGAGGGAGGAACTAGGGTGGATGGAGGAGTTAAGGAAGGAACATCTTCTGGGGGTGGAGGAGCAACTGTATCAGCTCTTGTATCCTCAGAAGTCCTGGAGGTGGAAGAGGCACTGAAGGGCCTAGGGATAGACCTTTCCCACTTACCAAAAAAATAGGAGTCCAACCTCTTACTGGCATTAATAAATGTGGTCTGAGATACCAATAGTTCTGAAGCCATAGACTGAAAGAAGATTCCCAGAATCCTCCCTAAACAAACATCCTGCTTGGAGTTCTTCCTCTTGATCAAATCAAAAATTAACTCAGCCCAGTTGACTGATTTCTAATGAACCAAAGCAGACATTATTGAAAATTGCTGCCTGTTAATATTATCATGGGCGGAGTGCTTGCCCAGTAGAACCTTGCCTTCAACATCTGCTAAGAACTTGTATCCTATAGACATGTTCTTCTTAAGAATCTTGGATGGTATTCCCTCAGGAAGACCCATCCTAACTAGCATACTGCTATATTCAAAACTATCCTGTTCTAGACTGTTCTCTCCATTTACTAACTCAAACACTTCAGAAATAATTGCTGGGGTAAGAAGAACCTGTTGTCCTGAGATGGTCCCTACCATGGACGAGTCATCAGGCATTGTCGATGTATAGACCCATTCTTTGATTTCTGTTACTGGTAACTTGATCCTTTGAGTCATGATCTTCCTCAGACCCTTATCTTCACAAAGCTGAAGAATATCTTTGAAAATCTGATCGCAATGCCTGAATGATTCCAAGTCAATATCAAAACCTGCATCGAACTTCATTGCTGAAAGAATAGCCGGTGGAATCGCCATAGGTTTCTGTAGACTCAAGAGAAAGACGATCAAGTGTAAGAGAAATTGGAAAGCGTGGGATAGAGCTCGAAGAGAAACCTCAATATAGGTTTTTGGAATGCGAAAAGACGAGCTCTATCCTACGATATAATAAAGAAAACTTCGATCTTAGGTCGACGACAGATTTATAGACAAATGCTATCATCGGTCTCTGAATGAAAAGGGGAAAACAGATTGTCGATCTCAGGTCGATGATTTATTTTCTGAAGTAAAGTTGTCTATCTCCGGTCGACGGTTTTTAACTTCACACAGAGCTGTCGTTCAATCTCAGGTCAACGATAGAGCTCAAGAGGTGTTCGCAGATCATCGATCTCCGTTCGACGATTTGTGAACAGATCTTCAAACTCAGACAGAAATTAAATTAATCCATTCCTATTTATCATTCCAAGCTAATTTAGGAAGAATATATGTTTCTTTTCATCCAAAGGCTTGGTAAAAATATATGTTCTTCGAAAATCAGTGGAGATAAAGTTAAGATTAATTTTCTTTTTGTCTACACTATCTCTAATGAAGTGATGCCTTATTTCTATATGCTTGGTTCTAGAATGATGAACTGGATTCTGAGCAATAGAAATTGCACTAGTACTATCACAAAATATAATTGAATTATTTAGATTGTATCCATAATCCAGCAATTGGTTTTTAATCCACATTATCTGTGAACAGCAACTGCCAGCTGCAATGTATTTAGCCTCTGTAGTTGAAGTGGACACTGATGTTTACTTCTTACAAAATCAAGACACAATCCTATCACCAAGGAACTGACATGTTCCTGTTGTGCTGTTCCTGTCTACTCTGCATCCAGCATAGTCAGCATCTGAGTATCCAGTTAACTAAAACTCTGACTCTATTGGATACCAAAGTCCTAGATTAGGGCAACCCTTTCTATATCGTAAAATTCTTTTTAGCAAAATTAGATGAGATTCTTTAGTGTTCACTTGGAACCTAGCACAAAGACATGTAGAGAACATGATGTCTGGTCTACTTATTGTTAAGGTATAATAGGGATCCAACAATAGCCCTATAAGTTTTCTGATCAACAGGTTTCCCTTTTTCATCAGAATCAATCACAACATTGGAAGTCATGGGTGTTTTCATTGCTGAGGCATCAACCATCCCAAATCTTTTCATTAATTCCTTATCATACTTGGACTGTGATATGAAGATGCCATCAGGTTATTGCTTCACTTGGAGACCAAGGAAGTAAGAGAGTTCAGCCATGCTACTCATTTCAAACTTAGAATGCATCAGGTCAGAGAACCTTTTGTATTGTTTGGAATCAGTAGAGCCAAAAATAATATCATCTACATAAATTTGTATTAATAAGATTCTATCATGATGATGTCTAATAAAGAAAGTTCTATCTACTATGCCACTAGAAAATTTATACTCTAAGAGAATGCTAGCTAAGGTTTCATACCAAGCTCTTGGATCTTGCTTTAGACCATAGAGAGCTTTATGCAATCTAAAAACATAAGATGGATGAGTTGAAGAGATAAAACCGTGAGGTTGTTCAACATAAACCTCTTCCTTTAGCTCTCCATTGAGAAAGGCACTTTTGACATCCATTTGATGTACTTTGAACTTTTTATAGGCAGCATAAGCAAGAAATATCCTGATTTCTTCTAGCCTTGCAATAGGAGAAAAGGTCTGATCATAGTCAATTCCTTCCTCTTGCCTATAGCCTTGAGCTACTAGCTTTGCTTTGTTCCTTATGATAGATCCTTGGGCATCAAGTTTATTTCTGAATACCCACTTAGTTCCAATGACTGGGTAGTCTTTGGGTCATGGAACTAAGTCCCAAACTCTACACCTCTCAAATTTATTTAGCTCCTCTTGCATTGCAATAATCCAGTGTGGATCTTGCTTAACATCTTTAATGGATTAGGGCTCAATTTGAGATAAGAAGCAGGCAAGCATCAAGTCTTGGTTGAGTTGATTCCTTGTCTGCACACCAGCAGATATATCTCCAATCACTTGAGAATTAGGGTGATCTCTAAGTGTGACTAGTTCAGTTGGTGGAGTTGGTTCAGCAACAGCTTGGGGAAATAATTCCTCTTGTGGAATTGTATTAGCTGTTGGAGGAAGTTCAGCCACTTCCAAATTTTCTTCTTCACTTTCTTCATCAACTTGTGAGGAGGAATGAGATGTAACCTTTTGAGTAAGGTTGTGATCATCCAAATTTTCACAAAGTTGGGGTACCTGCAAAGAGTTACTGGTAGAAGCTTCCTTCTCCTTATAAAACATATTAGCTTCATCAAAAGAAATATGAGCTGACTCTTCCATTTTCAAAGTTGATTTATTACATACCCTATAAGCCTTATTGCCTTGTGAATATCCTAGAAAAATTCCCATTGCAGCTTTGGCTTCAAACTTTCTAAGATGTTTCTTGTTATTGTAGTGAATATAACAAATGCAACCAAATACTCTAAAATATTCTATTTTAGGTTTCTTCCCTTTGAGCAATTCATAAGGAGTCTTGCCTTTAAGTTTGTGTATCAAACTTCTGTTTAGAACATAGTTTGCTGTGCTCATAGCCTCTGCCCAATTGGATAGTGTCATGAAAGCATCAGCAAGTAATGTACCTGCAGCTTCAATGAGTGTTCTGTTCTTCCTTTCAACTACACCATTTTGTTGAGGAGTTCTAGGAGCAGAGAAACAATGCTTGATACCTTCCATCTCACAAAATCTTTACATGGGAAGAGATTTAAACTCAGTAGCATGATCACTTCTGATCAAAACAACTGGAGTAGAATACTCAATCCTTATGCCTTTAAGAAATTCTATAAGAACCTTGAAGTTATCAGACTTGTGTCTGAAGAAGAAAACCCAAGTGAACCTTGAGAAATCATCTACAATAACTAAAGTATAGAACTTCCCTCCTAAGCTTTGTACAACAATGGGTCCAAAAAGATCCATATGAAGCAAATACAAAATCCTAGGTGAATCACTCTTATTAACAGATTTAAAACAATTTTTTGTTTGATTTCCTTCTTGACAAGCCATGCAAAGGCTTTTCTTCTTATAGGGGCAAGATGACAATCCTCTAACAAGGTTGTCCTTAGATAATTTAGAAATATTTTTAAGGTTTACATGACCTGGACTTTTATGCCATAAAACATTATTATTGCTAATTTGATTGAATAAACAAATTTCTGAGCTAGCAGTATTAAAATTTACTAAATAAATGTTACCTTGTCTGTATCCTGTAAGAAAAGTTTGGCTGTTTAAAGAAATAATACATTGGGATTCAGAAAAGTAAACCTGATAGCCTGCATCACATAGCTTGCTTATTTATATGAGGTTATGTCTCAAACCACTCACATAAGCTACCTTGCTGAATGTAACATCTCCAATGCAGAAATCCCCCATAACCTTCTATCTGACCAAAGCTGGAATCACCAAAGATTACCTTTGGACCTAGCTTGGACTTATAATTGGTTAGCTTGTCCTTGCTCCTTGTCATGTTCTTTGAGCACCCACTATCAAGATACCACTTATCCTGTGTGGTAGGATAGTTCTTATCCTGCAAGAAAACAGATTATTTGTTTTAGACCCAGATAACCTTGGGTCTTTGTCTCTTTTCATAACTAAAACTGGAAATGAAAGAGCATTCAGGTTGACATTTATAACCTAAGGGGTGAAATTTTCTAGGTGGGATTACCAAATGTGAAAATGGATTAACATGTTTTGGTTTCTGGTTATTATTGTTAAGATTTTTGTTGCAGTTATGGTTTTGGTAAAATTTATCTGGGTTCGACGAATTATATTGAGATCGTCGATCTGCGTTCGACGACCAATACTGATCTCGTCGATCTCGGTTCACAGAATAATAATGGCTATTATATGTTTTCCACGATCGCCGATCTTTGCTCGACGATGTTTGATAATATCGTCAATCTCCATTTGCTGAGTAATTAAACCCAAACTCTGGGTTCAGAGATCATCGATCGGCGTTCGAAGAATAGTACTGCGATCATCGATCTTGGTTCGATGATTTCTGTTTTGACTTATTTTTCTGAGCTTGTTTCTTTTTCTTTTCCTATTCAATTTATTCTAATACCTTATTAACTTTCTCTACCCGCTCTGTATTCTTTTTACCTTTATCTGAAATAAAATTTACAGGTTGAGATAATGTATTTTTCTTGATTATTGGTGGTTCACTAGATGATGCACCTAAACCTAGTTTACTCTTATTTAACCTAGCATTTAGGGTATTAGTGATTTCAACCATTTGTAGGCTTCTTCCATTCAATGTTTCTTCAAGTTGTTTAGCTTTGCTTAATTCATTTTTCAGAAAAATGATTTGATTGCTATACTCAATTAATTCATCTTTCATTTTTAAATTTTCAGAGATTAAATTTTAATATTCAGGTTGTTTATCTCTTAGATGTTTGATTTTCTTCTCAGATTTTATAAGATCATTGCACATTGATTTAAATTCCATTTTAAAATCTTCAGAATTAAAATCAAAGGATGATATTACTTGATCACAGTCTGAGTCTTTTCCTGAATCTTCTGCTTCTAATTCAGGGCTTGAAGCATTAATGGCCATTAGACATAATTCTCTGGCCTTAGTTTCTTCTTCATCCTCACTAAAGCTAGAGGAAGAGGAATCTTCTTCTATCTCATTCCAGGTGTCATCTACAAATCCCTTTTCTTTCCTCTTGTGCTTGCTGGAGGATGGCTTGCTGAAGTGTTTCCTGGAATCCTTTTCTTTTCTCTTTTCTTTGTGTTGTTTCTCTTGACACTCTGGTAGAATGTGTTCAGGCTTCCTGCAACCAAAGCATATGATTTCTTTAGTTGGAGTTTTATCATACCTTGGCTTGTCTTCATTCCTGGATGACTTCCTCCTGAAGTGTTTTCTATCCATTTTGAAGAATCTTTTGGCAAACAAACTCATCAGTTCTTCATTTGAGGGTGTTGCTTCTGATTCTTCAGAGGCTTTGAAGGCTATGCTTTGTTCCTTCCTAGCTGGTGTATAGGTCTTCTATTCATCTGACTCTCTTGTCTTTAGGAGCTGCTCATAGGACTTGAGCTTTCCCAATAGAGATTCAGTGGAAATCTCATTTAGACTCCTACATTCTTTGATTGGACAGATTCTGGAATCCCATGAGCTGGGGAAGCATATGATAATCTTGTCATTAATCTCAGTTAGTGAGAAGTCATTGTCCAAGGTTTTTAGCTCATTTACAATTATGCTGAGTCTATTATACATCTCAGTTACTGGCTCAGTTTCAGCTTTCTTGAAGTTTTCATACTGAGAGATAAGATGAGCTCTACTATCTTTTCTTTCATCTACAGATCCAGCATCCATCTGGTTTAAGGAATCCCAGATGGCCTTGGCTGAAGTGCATTCAGCAACCTTCTGGAAGATTTCATCTGACA
Source organism: Platanthera zijinensis (assembly GCA_039513925.1). Classification (NCBI taxonomy): domain Eukaryota; kingdom Viridiplantae; phylum Streptophyta; class Magnoliopsida; order Asparagales; family Orchidaceae; genus Platanthera; species Platanthera zijinensis. The sequence goes on from CM077079.1 coordinate 213,693,508, forward strand.
TGGTTTGGGCCAGAATGTTCATGGCCCTTACATCAGCAATCTTTGCCTTTTTCTGTGCATCAGTATAATCTGGAGGAGGAACAACATTCAAGCTTGTTGATGCTGTTGTAGTAGTTGCCATTAGAGCTGGTGGACTTGTCAAAATGGAGTTGAAAATATCCTCATCAATAAAATTCATATATAGTTTGATTCTTGCTTTCCAGATAGTAAAATTACTCAAGTTGCAGACTGGAGGTCTAGTGCTTGCATAATCTTTATTCTGTGCCATGGAAAAAGAAAGAGAGGAAGAGATCTATCAAGGATCTTTAGTTTCAGGTGTTAGCCTTTACAACCAAGAGAAACGATCCTCTGATACCAATTGAAAGTGAGGAGATAGATCTGATTTACTCTAGAGGGGGGGGGGGTGAATAGAGTATTAAAAACTTTTAATAAATTTTTTATAGCGGAATTAAGATAAGTGTTACTTATAAGTAAGAGAAGAAATAAATCACAGTACAGCAGAAAATAAAGAAAGATGAGCACAAGACTACATAAGAAAATTATAGTGGTTCCCCAAATCTGGGTACATCCACTCTTCTACCACCTTGGTAGGAATCTACTCAGGTTTTTGATCAGGTGCCCTGCCACCAATCAGGTTTTTGCTCAGGTGCCATGTCACCACAAGATCTTGTTCAGGTAGATCTAGAGACCCTTAAGGCTTTTGATTAGGTGCCAAAAAACCAATAGGTTTTTGATCAGGTGCCCTATCACAAATGAGTTCACTTTTGAAGGGAGTAATAACCCTGTATAGGAAAGGTAAAATAAAAGTTGATGGGAGTCTTCTCTTTCTCAAAGTAAATGAGAAGACTAAGTGGATTTTGATGATGCCAAAGCTCCCCCCTGAGATATTTAGTAAGTTCAGGAAGATGGAAGCTTTGTCCAGGGTGTGGGTCTTTAGAGGACTGAAGTTCTTGCTCTTCAGAATCTGTAGATTGATATTAATTATCAATCTTTGTAGATTCCTGAAGATGAAAACTGAAGAAGACTCAAGATAGAGGTTTGTTGTTCTTCTTCTGTTTCTTGAGAGCAATGAAAATTCTGAGAGCTGAGAGAAATCTGCAAGAGAAATTTTTTGGGCTGTTACAGGAATGTTCTCTCTGTGTATTTCTCTGTATGTTTTCTTTGTATCTTGATCAGTCTGAATGTCTGCCTATTTTGTCCTTGAAGAAGAGAATAAAAACTGTCTCTTTTGAAATTTAAAGACATTCCTTAAATTACTGCAAAAATCGAGGAGAGAAACGGCTATAATTTCTGGCATTTAATTTTCTCCGCAACTGTCTTGGCAAATAAGTCAAAATAATAACTCTGTGAATACAATAGTTAATGCTACAGAGAAACGGCTATATGCCTTGAGAATATCAGCATTAACTACCAAAGATTATTTAACAAAAATAGAATCAATAAAATAGGAATTAAATCTTCAAGACAACTGCTGAATATAAGTAGTCAGACACAGAAAATAATCGTCGATATGAGCTGGGAGATCGTCAAGCTGAGATCAGCTATCTTCAATCTGAGAATACTGTGAACAAATATGGAATCCTCGACCTGAGTGTAACAACCCAAATTGTAATTTGGAGGTCAGGCTGGGTGATATGGCCTGGGACACGAGCGTGTCCCAGGGCGTGTACGATGTACATGGCCTGGGACATCGGTGTGTCCCAGGGCGTGTCCATTACGGTGTGCGTCGAGTCGAGTTCTCGAGATAGCTCAGTCGACGATCGTCGAGAGGTGACACGGTCTGGGACACGGGCGTGTCCCAGGGCATGTCTTGCTCGGGTTGGTAACCAGGCGACATTGAGTGGCATTGAGTGGAGTGGCGTTGAGTGTGGAACACGGCCTATGACACGGGCATGTCACAAGGGCGTGTTTGGCACACGGCCAAGGACACGGGCATGTGCCTTAACCGTGTTCTTCTCGGGTGAGTTGGCCCTGTGTTGATGGGGTGATACGGCCAGTCACACGACCGTGTACTGGTTGACACGGGCATGTTAGGAAGTGACACGGGCATGTCAAGAAGTGACAGGCGTGTCGTAGCCCGTGTTCTGATCCAGATTGAGTCGGTTCTGTAGCCGCTTAAGGAACATGGCCTGTGACACGGGCGTGTCACAAGCCGTGTCAGCACTGTTTAGATGCTTTTCAAAGCAGATCGAGGCCGTTCGTTCCCTTCTATTTGGATCATGTGGTACAAGTTCCTCCCTGCTTTTATAAGGCCGATAATAGAGATGAATATCTCATTCTTATGTTGGCCATTCTCTTTCTAAAGAGTAGAGAGAGGAGAGCAAGAAAGGAAGAAGGAGAAGCTTCCCGAATGCTAGTGGAGCTTCAGCGGTCCGAATTGAGAGCCGAGTTTAGCGTTGTGGAGGCAAGGTCGTTGCGGTGATTACCATCCGGCTAGTTCTTTCATGGCGCGGAAGCGATCGTCAAGGGTAACGATCTTTCTTCCTTGGGCAGGTGAAGCCCTTTGTTTATGCATGTATATCTATGGAATACTCCATCAAAAGATGGAAGAGCGTAAGTGATTCCAGTGGTTGAGTCTTCATTTAGATCCGGAAGTGTGTAGTACGGAATAAGCATGCTGTGTGAAGCCCATCTGGACGTATAGTCTGGATTGGTGATGCTGCGATCCGAAGAAGACTCCGTATATACAACGAATAGCTTGCAGAGCGTGTGAAAACGTTTATGAAGTGTGGTAAGGAAGCTTTGCATAGCTCCTTTGGTTGTATGCTCGGCACGAGCTGTATTTATGGAATGGAAAGTGGCACCGTGTGCCTGTGTTATGAGATGGATTGCAAGTACCTCTGAGTGGATGGGTGTGAGAGGCCTCCAATAGGGGTTTGGCAGCTGATGCCAATGGCCAACAAGTTAAGAACCTCTGAGTGGGTGGGCCACCCAACAAGTTCAGTGGTAGGATCGGGTGAGCGATCGATTGGTGGCAATGCAGCGGGGCGATTTCCCTAGGCATGTTACACTACATGGGTAGGTCGACTGATAGTGCTCACGATTACCGTGAGGTCACTACCTCTGAATGAGATGGGAGAGAGGGTCTCCAGTCTGTGCGCTGTAGTAGACTATGCTCCATCGCCAACAAGTTAAGAACCTCTAGTCGGTGGTGTACGAAGGATGTTCCGATACACCGTAAGCGTTCCCTGAGTGCACGAAGCGTCTGGCTCTGAGGCCGGTATTTGTGATGTTTTGTGTGTTATATATTCATATTTTATATATTGTGCATGCAGGGAAGGAACCACTGCCCCGGGTAAGTGGTAGGGTCGTTATAATTGGTCAGCTGAATGCTTACCGTTGCTTTGTTAATCACCCATGGAGTGGATGTCCATATGCAGTTGCTGCCCTTGTTGATGTTGAAATAGATTGAGCGGGCTGAAGCCCTTTGTGCTGCTGCTGCTAGTAGGCCCTTGAAGGCCGTGCGAAGCTTTGGATTTCGTGTGTGGCTGGCCTGCGTGCCGATGTATGAAATCATATTTTGTAAAGAGCGACTTGTAAGGCCTTAAGGCCATGAGCGTTTGAGTTGTAGACATTCCTGGTGTTATCTATATATAAATGAGTTGTTTATATATTAGTAGTGGACATTCATTGTGTTGGAACACCCTATTACTAATTTGGGCAAGGATCACTATGTTTTTAGGAAGTTGGTTTGACCTAGATGTATAGTTGAAAAGGTCAAATAAGAATGAGTCTAGGGCTTAGAACTTAGGTTTGAAGCTGCCCCCAGGACCATTCAAAGATCAAGACTTAGAGCTGAGACAAAGAAAATTTTCGTCAAACTCCTTTCGACGCTCTTTGAGCTCAACTCTGCTGAGTCGTCGAACTCCGGTCGACGATCTTTGAGCTCAGATCGACGATCTGTCTTCAGTTATTTTTCCCAGTCGTTGAGCTCAGTTCGACGATCGTAGAGCTCTGTTCGACGTTTTCTGTCTGTTGTGTTAATCCAATCTCTGAGCTCAGTTCAACGATCGTAGAGCTCAGATTTACGATTTCTGTGAGAGATCGACGCCTTCGGAATTCAAATTCAAGGACAGTTATGGATTATAATCAGAATTAATTCCTGCATTGATTGCAAAGGATTTTCTAGACGTTTCAATCAATCTGATGCAAGTTTCAAGGAAAGACTAAATGGAATATTGCTTAGGACTTTCCCCAGATACAATTGTCTATTATGGAAGTCATTTATGACTGATTAAACGGTCATCTAAGAGAATATATGATATACTCCTTCAGTATTCATTCTCAAAAAATAGATACATAAAATACAGTGATCAACGCAGAATATATAAAGAGATACAGGAGAATTAGATTACATTACAGAAGATTGAACAACACAATTTCTCTGATCAAGATTTCAACTTCTGTGATTTACAAATCTATTGAATCTTCAAGTGTTCAAAGGCTTCAACATCAAGGACTCCAGAAACCAAATATTTCAGCATCTGTTGGAATCATCTTTTGCTGGAGATCTGAAGCTTCTGAAGGCCTATCACCCTAGCAAAGCTTTCACTCCTGAACCATTCTACATCTCAGGGGGAGCTTTGACAACATCAACAATCCACTAGTATTCTCTCAGTGATTTGAGACAGAGAAGACATCATCATCTCCTTCTTTTTCTTTTCCTACTATAAAAGGGTTATCAAAACTCCCTTCAAAAGTTCTGAATCTGGTTCTGAGAGCCTTGTCAAAACTCAGTGGTGGCAAGACACCTTATCAAAAAATCTAGATCTGGTTTTTGAGCACCTTATCAAAAGCTCATTGGTGCCCAGGACACCTGATCATCTCATCCTGCAGTGGATTCCTACCAAGGGTGGTAGAAGAGTGGATGTACCCAAGTTTTTTGGGAACCACTATAGATCCTTGTGTCTTCTGGTTGCTGGTTGTTTGTTATTGCTGTGTGCTGTGTGATTCTTTTTTCTTGCTTTAACTTTGTTTTTCTACAAGCACCTTACACATATAATTAAATTAAATCTTCCACTGCCTTACAATTATTAATTGTAAACATTATTTTAAAATACTCTATTCACCCCCCTCTAGAGTCAAGGTAGATCTTTCTCTCACTTTCAATTGGTATCAGAGGCAGGTTGGTTTTTACAGGCAAACACCTGAACCAAAAGATCTCTGAAAAGATCAATCTTATATAGAGGGATATTATTTTCTATATTATAGTTATTTTCAAAAACCATGGAACAAAACAAAGACTATGCTAGCACCAGACCTCCAGTGTGCAATCTTTACAAGTTTGCACTTTGGAAGGCAAGGATTAGATTATACATGAATTCTATTGATGAGGACATTTTCAATTCTATTTTGATAGTGTGTCCAAGACCTCCAGAGACCACAAGCACAAGTGCTGTTCCACCTCCCTCAGGAACAGATGCTGAAATAAAGAAGTGGAAAACTGCAGATGCAAAGGCCATGAATATTCTTGCTCAGACGATGTCTGATGAGATATTCCAGAAGGTATCTAAATGCTGCTCAGCTAAAGCATATGGGATAAGCTTTCAGAAATTGTATCAGGATCTGCTGATGAAAGAAAGGACAGGAGATCCCATCTCATATCCCAATATGAGAACTTCAAGAAAGGTGAAGCTGAATCAGTTGCAGACATGTACACCAGGCTCAGTCTGATAGTCAGTGAGTTAAAGTCATTGGATAAGGAAATCACACTCACTGAACTCAATGACAAGATCCTTATGTGCTTCCCCAGCACTTGGGATTCAAGGATCTGGCCAATTAAAGATGCTAGAAGCCTAAGTGAAATTACCACAGAGGCTCTTCTGGGCAAGCTCAAATCTTATGAGCTGCTCATCAAGAATAGGGAAGAAGAACAAAAGGCTACTTCTCCAATCATTAAAAAGGAGAAGACCATAACATTCAAAGCTACAGAAGAGAATCCTGAAGACAAAGCTACAGGAAATGATGAGATCCTAAGTCTAATGGCCAAAAGATTTTATAAGATGGCCAGGAAGGACTTCAGAAAGAAGTCATTCAAAGGGCATGAGAAGCCTAGATATGACAAGTCCAACAACAAAGAAATCATCTGCTTTGGATGCAAGAAGCCATGCCACATTGTGCCTGACTGTCCAGAGAATAAAAATAAGGACAAGAAGGACAGAAATGAGAGAAGAAGAGACAAGGACTCCAGAAAGAACAATAGCAACAGATCCTCATCCAACAAAAATAAACATACAAGGAATGGATTTGTAGCAGAAAGCTGGAGTGACACTGAAGAAGAATCAGAAGCCTCATCCAGCTCAAGTGATGATGAGGATGATGCTGAGGAAAAAGAATTCTGCATGATGGCAATCAATGCCTCCCAGCAAAACTCTGATGCAGAACAAGAGTCTGATTTTGAAGCTGAAACTGGATCTGAAGAGGATGAGGTAATAAACTCTTTTGATTTTACTTCTGAGGACTTTAAAATTGAATTTAAGACACTGTGTTTAGATTTGCTAAGGTCTGAGAAAGAGATAATCTCTCTCAGAAATCAAATATCTGACTACAGTGTCCTAAAATCAAATAACCTCAAACTCTCTGAGGAGTTAGAGTGCTATAGGGAGGAGATAGCTGCACTAAAAAGTGAACTATCCAAGGCCAAGCAGTTTAAAGAATCCCTTAATGGGAGAAGCATCAGACTGATGGACATTACAAGCACAATGAACTCAAGATTCAATAGTACACTGGGCTTGGGTGCTTCATCCAGCCAACTTATAGTATTAACAACCCCAATTAAATTTATTTCTGATAAAGGAAAGGGTGTTGTAGAGGTAGCTAGGAAGAATCCATATTTACCTAAGGAAAATCAAGTTCAACAGAAAACGTCGAACAGAGCTCGATGATCGTCGAACAGAGCTCGGCGATCCAAAGCTGGATCGTCGAACTCAGATCGACGACTTCTGAACTCTGAACTCTGGCATAGTCGATCTTCGAACGGAGCTCGACGATCTGACCCAAGATCGTCAAACTCAGGTCGACGATCGTCGAACGGAGCTCAGAGCTTTGAACCTTCTTTCAGAGGTAAATCTCAAGTCAATCCTAAAAGTCCCTCATCCCAAAGCTTGAACCCTTATACTGAGTGGATAGTACCTCCTAGGAGATACCATCCTGAAGGATATAAGAGTCAGCAAGGGATGTCTTTCATTTCTGAATTTAAAGGCTATCAACCTAGACCCAAGGTAAACTGGGTCAAAAACATATAAGCTGTTTATGTGCAGGTGAAAACCTATCCAGAGATGGCCCAACAATGGTATCTGGATTGTGGGTGCTCAAAGCACATGACAGGGAACAAGTAGAATCTATCATCCTTCATAACCAAACTTGGACCCAAAGTAATTTTTGGTGATTCAAATTTTGGTCAAACAAAAGGATATGGTGCTGTTCAGATAGGTTCAGTCACTTTCAAGAAGGTGGCATATGTGGAAGGACTGAAGCACAACCTAATCAGCATCAGTCAACTATGTGATGAAGGATATAAGGTGATTTTCAACAAATCCCTATGCAAGATCAAGTCAGAGGATAACACAACTATGTTAACAGGTAAAAGGAAAGGTAACATTTATCTTGTAGATTTTCTTTCAACCCATACAAACATTTTCTTATTTAATTCATTATGCAAACCAAATGATCTATGGCATAAGAGACTAGGACACCTAAACCTTAGAACCATTGCTAGGCTGTCCAAGGACAACCTTGTTAGAGGACTACCTTCTGGCCCCTACAAGAAGGATGGACTCTACAGGGCCTGTCAATTAGGCAAGCAAACTAAAAATAGTTTTAAGTCACTTAATAAGAGTGATTCACCTAGGATTTTGTATCTATTACACATGGATCTTTTTGGACCCATTACAGTACAAAGCTTAGGAGGGAAATCTTATACCTTGGTGATTGTAGATGACTTCTCTATATTCACTTGGGTATTATTTCTGAGGAAGAAGTCTGATAACTTTAAGTGTCTGACAGAGTTTCTCAAATGTATACATATTGAGTTCAATACTCACATTGCCCTAATCAGAAGTGATCATGGGACAGAGTTTGATTCTCTTCTTATGCAAGAGTTCTATCAGAGTGAAGGGATCATGCATACTTTCTCAACTCCTAGAACTCCTCAACAAAATGGGGTAGCTGAAAGGAAAAATAGAATCCTAATTTAATCTGTTACTACATTGTTGACAGATGCTCACCTACCTCTATCCTTTTAGGCTGAGGCAGTGAACACCTCCAACTATGTGTTGAATGGAAGCCTAATACATAAACTGAAGGGAAAGACTCCCTATGAATTGCTCAAAGGGAAGAAACCTAAAGTAGACTATTTCAGAATTTTTGGCTGCATTTGTTATATACACAATAATGACAAGAAATATTTAGTAAAATTCCAAGCTAAAGCTGATGAAGGGGTGTTTCTGGGATACTCCATGATCAGCAAGGCTTTTAGAGTATATAATAAATCCACTCTTAAAATAGAAGAATCTGTTCATGTTTCTTTTGATGAGACTAACATGTTTTATAAGGAGAAGTCTGCTTCTACCATAGAACCATTGCAGGTACACTCTCTTTCAGAAAGTATGGACAGATTACAGGTTAAAGAAAAGGATACAACTTTTCCACCTATCCAGCAAAAGGATGAGAGCAGTGATGATGAAGAGGATGTGCAACATCTAAAAGAGCCAGTTGTTGTTCCACAAGAGGAAACAACAACAATGGTTGGTGAACAATCAACACCCCCTATTGATCTAGTAACAACAAGAGATCATCCAATTTCCCAAGTAATTGGAGACATCTCAGCTGGTGTGCAAACCAGAAATCAGGTCAACCAGAACCTGATGCACACTTGCTTTCTATCTCAAGTTGAGCCTCAATCCATTCAAGATGCAGAACAAGATCCCCACTGGATCATTGCTATGCAAGAGGAATTGCATCAATTTGAGAGGAATAAAGTTTGGGAACTAGTGCCAATGCCTAAGGATCACTCCATTGTTGGAACAAAATGCGTGTTCAGGAACAAGTTGGATGATCAGGGAGTCATTGTAAGGAACAAGGCAAGGCTAGTTGCTCAAGGATACTCTCAAGAAGAAGGCATAGACTATGACCAGACCATTGCACCAGTTGTAAGGTTAGAGGCCATCAGAATATTCCTAGCTTATGCTGCTCACAAGGGATTCAAGGTCTACCAAATGGATGTGAAGAGTGCTTTTCTCAATGGAGACATCAAATAGGAAGTCTATGTTAGACAACCTCCAGGTTTTATCTCTTCAACTTACCCTGATCATGTATTCAAATTGCATAAATCATTATATGGTCTCAAGCAAGCTCCTAGAGCATGGTATGAGACCCTAACATGCTTTCTTCTGGAAAATGATTTTATTAGGGGTAGAGTAGACCAAACTCTTTTTATTAGAACCCATAAGTCCCATACCCTACTAGTACAAATATATTTAGATGATATTATCTTTGGTTCTACTGATTCAAATTTGTGCAAAAAGTTTTCCAAGCTGATGCACTCTAAATTTGAAATGAGTAGCATGGGTGAGCTTTCTTCTTTCTAGGATTGCAAGTCAAACAACATGCTGAAGGCATATTCATTTCTCAAACCAAGTATGCAAAGGAACTGGTTAAGAAATTTGGTATGTCTAAAGCATCTTGTATGAAAACACCTATGCCTACTAATGCTGTATTAGATGTTGATGAACATGGAAAACATGTTTATCAGACAACATATAGAGCAATGATTGGCTCTCTATTGTACCTTACAGCTAGTAGACCTGATATAATGTTTGCTATATGCATATGTGCTAGGTTCCAAGTAAGCCCTAGAGAGTCACACTTAACCTTAGTAAAAAGGATTCTCAGGTATGTGAAAAGTTGTCCAAATCTAGGACTCTGGTATCAAAAAGACTCAGGATTTGAATTAACTGGATTTTCAGATGCTGATTATGCTGGATGTAGAGTAGACAGGAAAAGCACCAGTGGAACCTGTCAGTTCCTTGGTGACAGACTTATCTCCTGGTTCTGTAAGAAACAGACATCTGTGTCTACTTCAACTGCTGAAGCTGAATACATGGCAGCAGACAGTTGTTGCTCACAAATTCTATGGATTCAAAACCAGCTTCTAGACTATGGCTACAACTTAGAAGGGTAAAAATCTTTTGTGATAACACTAGTGCTATCTCCATAGCACAAAATCCAGTCCTCCATAGTAGGACAAAACATATAGAGATTAGGCATCACTTTCTAAGAGATAATGTTGAAAAGAATAAAATTGAACTACAATATATCCCAACTGATTTTCAAAGGGGAGATATTTTCACCAAGCCTTTGGATGAGAAGAAACATACCTTCTTCCTCAATCAGTTAGGAATGCTAGATGGAGGCTGTCTAAAATAAATTCCAAGATTTTGAAAATCTAAAAACAGACCAAGACTAGGCTAAAAACTTATATTTTCTCATGTCTATAGGTTCTGTTTTTTCTCTGAACTGCGCTCGACGTTTTTCCAAAAAACGTCGAACGGAGATCGACGCTTTCCAACAAGCGTCGACCGGAGTTCAGCGTTTTCCAGGCAGCACTAGGCTATCTTCCTCTGGTCAACGATCGTCGAACAAAGTTCGACACTCTCCAGTATCGTCGAACGAAGATCGACATTATTGAAGACTCTTCAGATTCCATTAGAAGCCCAGATCGTCGAACGAAGTTCAGCAATCCTTCCTTTCCGCCGTCGAACCCTAATATAAAAATCATTTTTTGGCCGTCGTTCTCCTTTGCGCTTTCATAGTTTCTGCAGAAAAACTCTTTTTCCCTCCAAACTTTTGCTACACTTGTTCTTTGTTTGTTCATATTTGTAGGATCAAATGGCCGTTTCAGTTGCAGCTCTGTCGGCAATAAAATTCGACACCGGATTTGACATCGATATGGATTCTTTTGAAAGTAGTGATCAAATATTCAAATACATACTTGAGCTCTTCAAAGAACAACAACTAGAGAACATCATGACAACAAGAATCAAGATAGCAGCAGAAGAAATTAAAGAATGGGTATATACATCACAGAATCTGAATAACAACACCATCGTCGGCACGATCTCGGGAAATCAGGTATCACTTTCACCTGAGGTTTTATCAGAAGTTTTTCAGTTTAGTACATGAGAAGATTGCATTGATTTGTCTGGAGAAGAATTCTCCAATATGCTTGAAAGGATGGGGCATACAGCAGCTGTAACGCCCCCGATTTTTTTGCGTTTATTTTTATTCTCGTTTGGCGTTACGATGACGCGTTTCCGTGGCTTGTGCCATTTGTGGAGTGTGGTTTAGCTCCTTAGAACTGAGTGCCCTATTCTGTAGCCTGTTGGCAAGATCTCCCTAGCAAGCCGAGTCGTTTTGGGTGACCCGGTGTGGCCTCTCGGGGGGATGTTGGTGTTTGGCTTTATTTGGGTATAACTCGAGTTCTGTTCGTCGAAAATTAATTTCGACTTCGCCGTTGTGTTCGTAGCATGGGTATTTAGCTACGGTGCGAATTTCGTCGAATTCTGAGGTAGTTCGGTTTTCGCGTCGTTTTGATGCTTTATGTAATTTTGTAATTAATTATATTATTATATATTAATATATATATATATATATGATAGAAATAGAATAGCCAATCATCTTCCCCACTTGAAACCGCCGCCCCTGTACGAGAGGAAACGGGAAACCGCCGAGCCTTGCCTTCCACCGCCGATTCCCGGAGCATTTGTTGACGGAATTCGATTCCGAGAGTGGATTTGGATTGCTCTCGTCGAGACCTTCATTCCTACGGTAAGAAATTCGATTTTCGTGGAGTTTTAGGGGGATTGGAATTTTTGGTTTTTGAGGTTTCCGCCATTAAAGTTCGGTTTTGCTTGTTAGGTGAGTTTTTGGTGCTGCTCTTTCTAGTGCAGCGTGAAGAGGAGGGAAAGCCGACCAAGATTCACCGGAAATCGAGGCAAGTGGTGTTCTTGCCCTTGCCAAGTTGTTTTCTTTTGTTTAAAGCCTATTGTTTCTATCGTTTTATCTCCTATTTTCCGTCTCGAATGATTAGTCATAGTTTGAATGATAGTGGCGCGCGTCGTTGGTAGTTTCCTACTGCTACTGTAGTTGCGTGGGTCGTGTGCGCGTTCCGGTGTCGTCCGGGAAATCCCAACGGTACAGGTTAACCGCGCACGGTCATCAACCGTTAGGGCGCACGACCACTGGTCGTGTGCCTCTGTTCGTGCGCGGCTGTCTTTTTATTTTCCAAAACTCTGTCTCGGATATCGCACGAGCGCTGGCAAACAGTGCGCATGACCACCGGTCGTGCGCCACTGATCGTGCGCAGTTGCTAGGTTTTTTGTCAGGTTTCCCAGGTTCACTTCGCACGACCATCAACCAATGACCGCGCACGACCACCGATCGTGCGCCACCGATCGTGCGCTCTGAATATTTCCTTTCGCTCCGTATTTAGCTGGCGTCGATGCGCGGGTTATGTGGGCTTGAGTGTTTTGCGTTGTGTTAAGGTAGTAACGTAAGAGTAGTTGTTGTATTAGTGTCATTTTGCGTGGCACGTTGAGTAAGTGAAGCTCACTCAATGCGGTGTCGTGAGGACCCAGCTCCAAGTCGTGTTGAGTCATTGCAACACTTTTTCTTTCCTACCTTGTTTTTCGTTCCCGAGTGGTTTTCTTGTTATATCTCTGGTTTTTCCTTGTAGGCCGTTTTCTTTACTTTCTTAAAGGCCGAATCGTGGGTCGTGGGTAGTAGTGGTGGTTTGTAGCTCTTTATGGGGGTGGAGTTCTGTAATTTAGCCAAGGCCACTCGTGTTTTTCTTGCTCCAGGTACGGGCTGGGCATGTGTGGGTGGAAGGTCCCTTGTGCTTTCACGTGTAGACCCTCAAGCTTGTTGACTTGGACATGGTGGATGGGGGGACTGAGTTTGCCTCCAATCCGATTCCTCGTTATTTGTTTTTGCTACTACCACCTCCCACAGTTTAGGGTGTTAGAAGTTTCTTCCTTGGTAGTTTGCAGCACTTTTGGCTCTTGGTAGCCTAGTAGGCCCTGCAGGATGTTGTTCCTGGGTTGGGTTGTTGCTGTTTCTTTGCACGTTGTGCTTTTCTTGTTGTCCTGTTTTGGATAGTTGTGACTCTTTCTACTGCATGTTTTTCAGGTACTTTTCCCCTTTTGGTTGACTCTTTCATGCAGTTTTACTTTGTTTAGCTTGCTGAGGTATTCTATTTTCTTTTGGAATACCCCAGGTTCTGAGCCGTAGCCAGTTGGGTGGCTAGTTTGCAGTGGTGGTGTTGGTGGTCTCTTGGACCTTGGAGTTCCGATTGCCGTGTTGGTGAGGTAGTTTTTCAGTACTTTCTTACAGACATACATGTGTGTCAGTGGGTTCGTGTCAGGTTGTTGGCGCCCACTGGTAGTTGTTACCTTTGTACTGGATATATTTACTTATGCTGCTACCGTTTTCTGGAGATAGTCTACTTGCTCTGAGAAGGTTTTATGCTAGGTTGCTAGTTATTTTTAAACTATAATTATTATTATAAATAAAGCTCATGATCAGCATGTTTTATAAAACGTAATCACTATTTTCCAAATCACGTATAAAGACCATTTTCTTATATATTATATAAATTAAATGTAGGGTCTTGCATAGCATGAGTGGTTCTCTTGGGACCCTTATGTGCTCTTTAGGATGTCAAACCTAAATAAAGTATTTTTCCGCAGCGTATAAATATAGTTTTTCTTTTGTGGACTAGGTGATCCACTAAGCCGGGGGATACGGCCTCTAAAATATAACTGATTTTCTAATCATTAATCACATGATTTTCTTTCATTAAGTTGGTAGTTGGTTTTGCCTGAGCGTCAACAGTTATCCCCTGCTTGACGTGGCATCATGACGCGTGTTTTCTCTTACTCTGATAATTCTTAATTCGGAGAAAATGCGGGTTGTGACATCAGCTAACCCCAACAAGCTTTTGAAGAAAGATCTGTCAGTGGAATACAGATTTTTGGCAGATGTGGTAGGGAAAGTGCTATTGGCTAAGCACTCTGCTCATGATACAGATTCCAGGTATCAACTCTGTTTGATGGGAGCTCTTGTGGATAAAAAGCACCTAAACTAGGGAGAACTCTTTTTTGATTTAATCAAAAAGAAAATAAACAAGAGTTTTGTTAATTTTGGTAGAATAATTTGGCTATTTCTTCGTGCTAAGTGCACTGAATTGTTAGTTTCAAGTGGAATGCATATCAATGCTTCCAAGAGGCTGACTTGTGCCTTATTTGGAAAATGGGATAGACAGATTGTCAAGCCCAGCAGACCTACAACAATTCCATCTTCAGGCACAAGGACTGCTACAGTCACTTCCCCTTAGGTCTCTGACCCAGCAGAAGATTTGCATGCTTCCTCTCCACCTGTTTCTACAACTATCTCCACATCAACCACAACAATCACCTCAACCATATCTATCTCTTCCCCCATTACCATTTCATCACCCTTATCTCCTCCAGCCACTTCAAAAACATTCCACCCTCTCCATTATTATCCACCTCTCACCATTCCATCATTCCACCTCCTGGAAGACTCCTTCATGGATGTTTCTCCTTCCTCTCCTCCTGAGATTCCATCTACCTCCTCCTACCAACAACTCCTTCAGGATATACTCTCACAACCATCCTTTACTCCATCCATTTCCACACCCATATCATCCATCTACACTCCAGTACCATCCATCTCCACAATCTCTACTCCTGAGCCATCCATCCCTATACCTCCTACCACCACACCATCAAACATTATGTCAGCAACATCAACTCCTACCTATACTCAAGCCCATCTTGATCATGTAGATCTTCCTGCACTAACAGACAGGCTGTATGAGCTGATAGCCCCCAGGCTATCCTCATTGCTGGAGACCACAATGGCCCCACTTCTAAAACATGTTCAGGAGTTGTCTGAAAGGCTATCTTCATTCCTCTCTTCTCAGGCAATCCATTCCTCTGGGTGCCTTGATCCAGTTCATACTGAATCCAGGCAGGGGGAGATGCCTAATGAAGTTCTGGAATTGCCTGCTGCTGTTGAAGCTTCAGTTCCTACTCTAGTTTTTGCAGTGGATCTCCAGACCCTGCTCTTAATTTTTGATGCTGTTTACTTCAACTATCAACCAGCTCAACAGTGTGAAGATCTCTCCAAGGCAATTGTGCCTGTTCCAGTATGTGAGCCAATTTTGCTAGCTTCTTTTATAGAATTTGTCCAAGCTGAGGACAAGGCCACTACTGCTATTGCTGTTGCTGCTAATGATAATGTTAATGACTTTTCAGTTGATTCTGTTATTAGTTCTCTAATTGTTTCTAAAGATATTATGATGACAGAGGCATGTATTGATGAGCCTGCAGATTCTGCTAGTTTTGTTTATAAAAGTGTTATTCCTCCTGTTCAAGTTGTTGCTCCTATTGTTGCAGCTCCAGTACTCTCTCAAGCCAAAAATCTTCAACAAGAATACATTAAGAGAATAGATGCTCTATATGATGATCCCCAGAGCTCTAACAGTGACCAGTTCAGAACAGACAGTGATGACTCCTCAGCTACCATAGCAAGGAAAAGAAAAGCTAGAAGCAAAGCCATGAAAAGAGTTCCTCCAAAAAAAGTTACAGATGCAAATGATGTACCTTATTATATATTGCATAGTTGTGAAATCACTGAACCTTGGATGCAATACTCAAGAAATCAGATTAAGGCAATGAAAAAGAAAAGAAAGTTTGACAAAGGATCTTCCAAGTCTTATCTTCACCCTTCTCCACCTCCTCCTGATGTAGGTGCAGGTGGCAGCTCTGCCTTCTCATCTACTCAAAGAGGCCAAGGCTCTTATCAGTTCCAGGGCAGATCTCAGCCTAGGGGAGGCCACTCAAGAGGTTACCAATCTAGAAGAGGTCAATTCAGAGGTAATCAGAGAGACTTAAGGGTTTATTCAAGACAAAGGGAACAAGGCCCCAGAGATCCTTCATCTAGAAATTTTCCTTATAAACTAAAAGACATTGTGTCTACCAGAACCCCTGATGAAGTGACTTCTAACAGATATGAAGCTCCAGTGCCATTTGAAGATCCAGAGAATAATCCTAATTCCTGGACAGCTAGAATGAAAGAGTCAGTTGCACTAGAACAAATTAGGAAAGCAAGAGAACAAGCCAGAGATACTTCCAGCTTCACAACTCTCTCAGATCAAAGAAAGAAGGAACTAGAAAGGTATGCTTCAAGCAAGTTCTTTGATTCAGAAAGTTATATGAGACTGCATCCTGAGGCTATAGTTCCAAGAACAAAGCAGCAGACAGCCTTAGGTGCAAATGATGATAGAAGATCAAAGAAGGAAGCTTTAAATCCTATCAGAGATATCATCTTCAAGCAAAGCAAAGAGAAGGATTAATTCTGTAAGAAGGCAGTACATTCATCTTTAAACATTTGCTGATATTCTATCTAAATGCTGCTATGTTATATATTCTACTCTGTTGTTTTAAATTTTGCTTTTCTGTATATGCTTTTGTATTTCTTACTGAGTCCTGTAAATAGTAATCCTAACCCAAATAGGGGGAGATTGTTAGAACACCCTATTACTAATTTGGGCAAGGATCACTATGTTTTTAGGAATTTGGTTTGACCTAGATATATAGTTGAAAAGGTCAAATTAGAATGAGTCTAGGGCTTAGAACTTAGGTTTGAAGCTGCCCCAGGACCATTCAAAGATCAAGACTTAGAGCTGAGACAAAGACAATTTTCGTCGAACTCCGTTCGATGCTCTCTGAGCTCAACTCTGCTGAGTCGTCGAACTCCGGTCGACGATTTTCGAGCTCAGATCGACGATCTGTCTTCAGTTATTTTTCCCAGTCGCTGAGCTCAGTTCGACGATCGTAGAGCTCAGTTCGACATTTTCTGTCTGCTGTGTTAATCCAATCTCTGAGCTCAGTTCAATGATCGTAGAGCTCAGATTGACGATTTCTGTGAGAGATCGACGCCTTCGGAATTCAAATTCAAGGACAGTTATGGATTATAATCAGAATTAATTCCTGCATTGATTGCAAAGGATTTTCTAGCCATTTCAATCAATCTGATGTAGGTTTCAAGGAAAGACTAAATGGAATATTACTTAGGACTTTCCCCAGATACAGTTGTCTATTATGGAAGTCATTTATGACTGATTAAACGGTCGTCTAAGAGAATATCTGATATACTCCTTCAGTATTCATTCTCAAAAAACAGATACACAAAATACAGTGATCAACACAGAATATACAAAGAGATACAGGAGAATTAGATTACATTGCAGAAGATTGAACAATACAATTTCTCTGATCAAGATTTCAACTTCTGTGATTTACAAATCTTCTGAATCTTCAAGTGTTCAAAGGCTTCAACATCAAGGACTCCAGACAACAAATATTTCAGCATCTGCTGGAATCATCTTCTGGTGGAGATCTGAAGCTTTTGAAGGCCTATCACCCTAGCAAAGCTTTCACTCCTGAACCATTCTACATATCAGGGGGAGCTTTGACAACATCAACAATCCACTAGTCTTCTCTCAGTGATTTGAGATAGAGAAGACATCATCATCTCCTTCTTTTTCTTTTCCTGTTGTAAAAGGGTTATCAAAACTCCCATCAAAAGTTTTGAATCTGGTTCTGAGAGCCTTGTCAAAACTCAGTGGTGGCAAGACACCTTATCAAAAAATCTAGATCTGGTTTTTGAGCACCTTATCAAAAGCTCATTGGTGCCCAGGACACCTTATCAACTCATCCTGTAGTGGATTCCTACCAAGGGTGGTAGAAGAGTGGATGTACCCAAGTTTTTGGGGAACCACTATAGATCCTTGTGTCTTCTAGTTGCTGGTTGTTTGTAATTGCGGTGTACTGTGTGATTCTTTTTTCTTGCTTTAACTTTGTTTTTCTACAAGCACCTTACACATATAATTAAATTAAATCTTCCACTGCCTTACAATTTTTAATTGTAAACATTATTTTAAAATACTCTATTCACCCCCCTCTAGAGTCAAGGTAGATCTTTCTCTCACTTTCACATTGGCTGAGTTCTTGTAAGCTTTCAACTTCCGCTAGAATGCTTTGGGTTAGGGTGCAATGGTAGTTTGGTATTAACCTGTGACCTCGCCGTCTGTTTGTGGCATATAATGTGAGGCCCCGGCTGGACCTTCTATTATATGTTATTTAACGGATTGGGTTGTTACACTGAGCTCGTAGATCGTCGAGCTCAGTTCAGAGACTAAACTCTGAGATCGACGATCAGAGATCAACGATCGTCGAGCTTAGTTCGATGAAAGTCGAACTGATATGTATTTCACAGATTTCTTTTAAGTCTGAGTTCTTGAGTGAAATCCAATGCTGGTCTTGAAAAGTCTGACCTATAGAGACTAACTTAGACCTAGATATTGACCCTGGCTATACATGTGGGTCAACAACCTAAGAGTGGACCTAGCCCAAATCCAAACAAGGGTTCCAATAGTGCTTAGTGATCGACATGTCCTTTACTCGGTGCCCTAATTGCAGCCTTATCTTTCCTATATCGAGGAGCCTGTTCGTATTCTGGAGACTCAGGATCGGTTGTTATGGAGAAAGACTATACCCATGGTCAAGGTTCTTTGGCGAAATCAAGACTTTAAGAGCACGACATGGGAGTTAGAGTCAGCTATGAGAGAGTCTCATCCTTACCTTTTCTCCTAAGTTTCCCTTGGTAAGTTTTCTATCCGATAACCTATAGTTACTTCCTTTCTATTTTAGATTTTATTTGCGTATCAAGTTTCAGGATGAAACTTCTTTTTAGGGGGAGTGGTTGTAATGCCCCTAAATTTTTGATAATTATTTTGATCCCTTTTGTGGCGTAATTGTGATGTAAGGGCGTTACATTGATGCGTAGTTAGCGGGGGACCGTCGTTAGTGAAAAATTTTGTCCATCGATAGTAGAGTTTTTGCCTTGGGAAATTTAAGTGGTAAATGTATATGCGTGTTTGTGAAGTTTGGTGGTGATCTGGGCTTATTTGGGATCTCAGTGAATTTTGTAAGGATTATTGCCGTTTTAGCTTCGGGAAATTTTAACCCGAGTTTGGTTTGTCGGGTCCTAATTTCGACTTCACCGTTTGATTCGTAGCACCACCATTTAGTTTTGCTGTGAATTCCATTGAAAACCGAGGTGTTTCAGTATTTCTCGTCATTTGAGTTTTCTTGAAAATTATGTTATATATATATATATATATATATATATATATATATATATATATATATATATATATATATATATATATACGTTTAAAACGAAATCCTATTCATCGTCTTACCAAACCTCGACCCAAAGAGTGGAAGAAAAAGTGATGAGTCGTCCTTCGATAAGTATTCCGACCACCGCTTATCAGAGGTTCGGTGCACGAAACCCTCTACGGAGCATAGATTCGGAAAGCTTTCGCCGAGATCTTCGCGTGCATGGAAAGATTTTCCCGTTTCTTGGATTTTTGACGTTACGGTACTTGAACTTAACCCTTGTTTTATCCCGAAAAGTTTCAGAAATCATAGACGAGGAGTTCTTGTAGCCGATCCTTGCAGCGGAGCGCTTGAGAGGCCGGCTTTCAAAACATTTTTAGGCAAGTGGTGATTCTTCCCCTCTTGTTAGTTCCTTTGTTCTTATTTCCTCTCTTTTCTTTCCTTCATAGAGTGTAGTAGTAGCATAGGGTTCAACCAAGTCCGAATCTGCCGAGTAGGGTAGAATTTATACTGAGTCCTTTTAGTCGAGTATAATTCGTCGAGTATAATTCGTCGTGTAGAGTAGGGTTTGATCTAAGACCAAGTTCTTTTTGTTGAGTGAGATTGACGAATTCTTCAAGGGAAGTGTCGAGTGATCCTGTGAGATGGTCTTTTTTGTCAAGTATAATTTGTCGAGTATTCTCGACAAATTCATCGAGTGCCTTCAGTATTGACATCAAGTGTCTTGAATTCGCCAAGTGTAATTTGTCGAGTGTCCTTGGGTTTTGCTTCAATTCATCGAGTCATATTCGTTGAGTAGAATTTTTAGTAAGCTTCTAAGTAAAATTCGACGAGTGGCAAGCCCTTTTTTCTAAGTAAGATTCGTAGAGTATTGTTGGATTTTGATTGATTTCGTTGAGTCTGTCTTGAATTCGTCGAGTACCATTGAATGCATTAAATTTTGCTAAGTCTTATTCATCGAGTTTATCCGTCGAACATTGTTATATTCGTTGAGTGAACCGAGAAATCGTCGAGTGCTTTCGATGAATTTGTGTGGACTTAGAAACTTTTTTGACGAGTGACCTTCCTATTCGTTGAATAAGCCTCAGAGAAATTTTGGTATTTTTTCCTTCCTCTTCATCGTTGAGGAATTTCAATGCTAAGTTTTGGGTTTTATCTATCTTTGATATTTTGTTGTGGCTTTTGGTTAGCAGTGGATAAAGGACCGCCATGTAATACCCCAAAACTCAAAAAGGAACAGATAGCGTTTTAAGACCAATTTGTTGTTTGGATAGGTTCACACGGCCTGTGACACGAGTGTGTCCAGGGCCGTGTCCAACTCTGTGTTGGTAGGGCGGTGTCGAGTGAGGTTCACGGTCTGGGAGACGGGCTTGTCTGAAGCCATGTCAGGCACGCGGCCGGTGACACGGGCACGTCCAGAGTGGTATCCTTCTTTGTGTTTGCACGACCTGTGTCGATTGATGAACACGGGCTGGGTCACAGGCATGTCTTATGCAGTGTCTAGCACACGGAATATGACACGGGCGTGTCACAGAGCCGTGACCTAGTCGGGACACGACGATTTCCTGTGTCGCTTGTGGAACATGCCTTGTGGCACAGGCATGTCAGTAGCTGACACGGGCATGTCAGCAAAAACACAGGCGTGTCTTAGCTCGTGTCCTGCTCTGAGTTCGAAAATCGTGTTCAGATCGTGAGACACGGTGTAACACCCCAAAAAGACCCCAAAGGACTCAAAATGATTTTTGAGGTACAGGTAAGTTTACACGGCCTGGGACACGGGCGTGTCCCAGGGCGTGTCGGGGGTACACGGCCTGGGACACGGGCGTGTCCTAGGGCGTGTTCAGGTTAGTCGACGATTGCTAGTCGACGATCGTCGAGCCTGGGACACGGCCTTCGACACGGGCGTGTCCCAGGGCGTGTCCGAATTAAATTTCGAAATTGGCCTGTTCGAGTCAGAATAGTACACGGCCTTGAACACGGCTGTGAACACGGGCGTGTCAGGTTGGACACGGGCGTGTCAGATGCCGTGTTCTGACCCGTGTACTGGTTGCAGCTCGATGAAGCAGGTTTGACACGGGCGTGTCTCAGGATGACACGGGCGTGTCAGGTTCGACACGGGCGTGTCGATACCCGTGTTTTTCAGTCGGTTCAATCTGCGTGTGCCGCTTAAGGGTACACGGCCTGTGACACGGGCGTGTCACAGGCCGTGTCAGCCAAAAATTGGTTTTTTTGGGCAGATCGTGGCCGTTCAGATTCTCTCTTTTGATCCAAGGGCTCAGGTGATTCCTGGATGGATTAAATTCGTCAAGGGCTAAAGAAGAAGGCATTCTTCATTTGGCTTAAGGAAGAGAGAAAGAGAGAGGAGGAAGAAGAAGGAGGAGGAGAGCAAGCCACCGGCGGAGGTCCCGTGGTCCGATTCGTGATCCGAAGCCGGCGTTGTGAAGGCAAGGCTGCTGCGGTTCTTTCTCACCGGCTAGTTTTCGATGGCTCCGAAGAGATCGACAAGGGTAACGATCTCCCTCCTTGGACATGTGAAGTCCTTCTTTTCTGCATTGCATAGGGAAAACCCTTCCCCGCGAGTGTGCGGTGGGTTGTGGTGTCCCTTGGGGTAGATATGTGAAGTCCCCCTTGTTAGAGGCCGGAATTGGAGTACGGCTCTAGGCATGCTATGTGAAGCCCATCTGGATATGGTCTGGATTGGTGATGCTTGTTTGCATATCGGAGAAGGCTCCGTGATTATGGCTTGTGATGCCTTGTGCCTACCTGTTGCTTGGTGCGGCAGGAAGTACTGGACGATGTCCAGGAAATGAAGAGGGTTGGATACAACTCTTGTGGCCGTGTGTTGCCACTTTGTGAGTGGTTGAGCCATTGGGCTGCAACTCGATGAAAAGGCAGATTGCCGAACAGGAAAGGTGAAACCGACCCGCGCCTATTAATAGCCATGGATACTTCCGTATTCGAGGTGGCACGACGACTTGAGCAACGGGGGGGGGGGGGGGGGGGTGGCTGATCCGTACCTGCGTTAGGTCCGTCCGACTTGGAAGCCTGGTTATAGGTTTTGTTGGAGCGCCTAATGAGAGTCTTAGGCCCGCGCGCTGGAAAGACTAGAATGCTCAAATACCGTGTAGACGGTGGTGTTGACCCTGGTATTCCGGTACACCAAGAATGTGCCCTGAGTGCACGGACTGTCGGGCCGTGTGGCCGATAGTTGTGATGGCTTGAATGTGCCTGCGCGCACATAGTTGCTATTTGATGATGCCATGCTTTGCAGGGAAAGAATGCTCATTCCCCGAGAAAGGGGTAGGATTGTTATAATTGGGTCAGCTGAATGCTGACCGTTGCATTGTTTGCCACCGGTTGGGTGGATTGTTCCCGTGCAGGTGCTGGAGAGCCAAGTGGTAAGTGATGGGCTGAAGCCCTACTGCTGTTGCTGCTACTGCTGCGGCTAGCCCTTGAAGGCTAAGCGAATGTTTTGGTTGTTCTCTTTTACTCATGTATGGCCGGCCTGCGCGCTGAGGTTTGTAAATCATGTTGTATGTAAAGAGGAACTGTAAGGCCTTAAGGCCAAACCTTTGTTGTACATTCCATGGTTATATATATAAAGGTGGTTTATATATGGGACATTCCTGTTTAGAGTTCAAAGTTGTAACTTAAAGCTTCCGCTAGAATGCTCTGAGTTAGGATTCGTATGGTGTGTTATTATCCTGTGACCTCACCGTTTGTTTGTGGCATATAGTGTGGGGCCCCGGCCGGACCTTCTACTATACGTCATTTAACGGATGGGGTCATTACACACGGCCTGTGACACGGGCGTGCCACAGGCCTTGTTCGGCCCAGGAAAATGATTATCAGGGCGATTTGTGGCCGTTCATTTCCTTCAAAGTGGATCCAACGGTCCAGAAACCTCCCTGCTATTATAAGGTTCAGGAGTTGAGGATTAAACCCTCATTTTACTTTGGCCATTCTCTTTCTAAAGAGTTAGAGAGAAGGAAGAGCAAGGTTGAAGAAGAAGGAGGAATCCGGTCGCCGGTGGAGCTGCGGAGCCCCAAATCGCGAGCCGAGTCTAGATGTGTGGAGGCTAGGCCATTGCGGTGCTTTTCATATGTCTACTTTCTTCTCTTCTCCATGGGGCCAAAGCGAACGGCTAGGGTAACGATTCTCTTCTTGGACATGTGAAGTGTTGGGTATTGTATCCATAATGTACCTGATTTGAATAAGCCCCTGAAAAAGCTAAGTTGAATAAGACAATGTATTTGATGTTATTTCTTCAAGATATGCTTGCAGCTATTCCATGCTAAGTACACACAAATGTCAGGGTGCAGTGGGTCTATATACACGAGTCTGCGCAACGTAATCCCTCGTTGAGCAGATCAGTGTGTTGACTCATGTGTGCTCCTTCTATTGGCGTGTACTTATTTTCAAGTACAGGGTCGAGATAGATCAAGAACAGAAGAGGAGCAAAGATGGGTCAAAGACCAAGTTCATGGGAAGGAAGAGGAAAATCGTTTAAGTCTAAATCGACGGGAATCACTAAATGAATCTCGCCGATTCGACGGGAATCACTAGTGATTCTCGCCGAATCGTCGAGAATCAGCAAGTGATTCCCGCCGATTGTATCTGGCTGACTGTCCTCCTTCAAGAATTTTGCTAAGGCAGAATCGACGGGAATCACTAACTGATTCTCGCCGATTCGTCGAGAATGACGTTGCATTCCCGCCGATCCGTCGAGAATGACTTTGCATTCCCGCAAATTCCCCTCCGTATGACTAGAGTTTCAACTAGAATCCTGCCAAGTCAAATTCGACGGGAATCACAAGTGATTCCCGCCGACTTCGACGGGAATCACCAATGATTCTCGCCGAATTTGCCTTAGGAAAATTTGCTCTGTTCGCTAGTCCGAACCAAGATGCTGTGCACTGTTTTGACCGGAACTAGGGCTTCTTCTTGTGGGCCCCACAATGGTCATTTAGGTTTGTTCTACAATATTTATACTCGCTTATTTCGAACTTGAATATGAGCGATTCACGAAAAATCAAAAGCAACCGTGCGTGACCTGGCCGATCGCTGAACTCCACCGCTCGCCGTCGCCGCTCGCAAGTTAGTCGCTGCCGCAGATCTCAGATCATCTTTGATATTCCGGCGACAGAACCGAGGCAAGTCCAGCGTCTCATGCTTCTCTCTCGAGATCTCTTGTCTCTCGATTTGTTGAGCGAGGTTAGTTCTTCATTCCGAATCGATTGAGACGAGTAATCCGATTGAGATCATTGGTAAACCTTGCTTGCTTCGTCAAGAAGTTTGGATCTACAAAGCATCGCCGCCGCAATCGCTTGCCGCCGCCGATCTTGAAAAGATCATCTCCAAGAGAGTGCTTCGGTCGTGAACTCTTCGTCTTCATCAAGAATGCTTCAACGAACGAAGAGGGACATCAGGTTCACCACACGTGTAGTTTGTATTTCTTGTACATTCTATTTTTGTTTTGTTGTAAAGGAATAGTGATTCCTAGTTGTAAGGGTTGGGTGCAACCCATGGTGGAGGAGTAGTGACTCCTTCGGTTGGAAGGGTGCCTTCCATAGTGCGAGGATTGGTTTTCAATCCATTTGGTGAAGTGACCGAGTCGTCCCTTGGTGGGAGATAGGTCGAAGGGGGAGAGTGGACGTACCCAAATCGGGGAACCACTATAATTGCTTGTGTGATTTTCTGTGCTGTGTTTATTTAATTGTGCAGGTAATTTTAAATTCCGCAAAAGACTGCACTACACCTATTCCCCCCCCCCACCATTGGTGGACTTAGTCGACACTAGATACTTTCAAGTGGTATCAGAGGGAGGTTACTCAGCAATAAGGTTAACTCCTTGAGTAAGATCCCGTGTCTAGTGTCAAGAAGAAAGAGGATCTCTGAAATGGAAGGACTCAAGTATTCAGGGAAGATCCCAGTGTACACCAAGCTGAACTTTCCTATCTGGAAGGAAAGGATCAGGTACTACATGGAAGTAGTCGACCCCCAACTCTTCATGATAGTGGAGGAGGGACCTTATATCCCCACTAAGGCCTCCACCATTGATCCAACCAAGAAAGTGCCCAAGAAACTTTCCGAAATGGATAAGGATGAGATGGTGCTTGTTAGACTTGATAAGAAAGCTTAGAACATTCTTGTCAGCACCTTCGATGACTCCATGATGTAGAATTTCTGCAACTGCAGGACTGCCAAGGACATATGGCACTGCCTGATCGTTCTGATGGAAGGCACTGATGAAGTAAGGGATGATCGAAGATCCCTTTTGAACCAAAAGTATGAGGCCTTCAGGCAAGGTCCCAAGGAAGAGATCAGAGTGACTTTCGAGAACTTCCTGAAGATTGTAAATGCCCTGAAGGGCTATAGCAGAGTGTTCACCGATGGTGAATTAAATGACAAATTCCTTAGATCCCTTACTAAGGAATGAGACACCAAGATCTGCGCCATCAGAGAATTTGGCAAGCTGGCAGAAACTAATCCCCAGATTCTATTTGGGAAGCTTATGTACTATGAGCTTCAGCTGAACTCCAGAAAAGCTAAAGAAGAAGCCGGCAAAGCCGCTTCCAAAGAAAAGTCTGTAGCCCTGAAAGCCAATCACTCAAGGAAGGGCAAGGGTGCAGCCTCGTCCCGCTCTTGGAAAAGGGAGGAGGAAGAAGACTCTAAGCCATGCTCTTCCGGCTCAGAGCTATCTGAAGAAGAATTCTCACTCATCACTCGAGAATTCAAGAAGTTCCTCAAGATGAGGAATCAAAGAAAGAGAGATGGCTCCTCCTCAAGACATCAGAAGAAGAATTACTCTTCTGACAGGTATGAACCTAAACAGAACAAACATCGCTCTGCTGACATTATTTGCTTTGGATGCAATAAGCCAGGCCACGTTGCTGCTGACTGCCTCCAATGCAAGAAAGACAAGGGGAAGGGAGAGGAGCATAGGTCCTCAAGAGATAAGAAGAAGGAGAGGAGCTACATTGCCAAAAAGACAAAGAAACTGAGTGAGTCTGATTCGTCAGACTCCAGTGATGATGAGGAAGCCTACTTCAGGCTAATGGGTCGCTCTGACTCAGAAAGAGACTACCCCCCAATTACTGGAAAGGTAAAAGATCATACCCCCCTCTCTGAATCTGACTTTGAGTCTCCTGATGATGATCTCGAGGACAGCCCATCTGCCCGTGAAGCTGAGCTCCTCGAAAAGTATGAGCATCTGCTCAATACTTTGAGGAATGTCGTAAGAGGTTGAGGGCTCAGAAAAAGGAAGTAAAATTCCTTAAGGCTGAGGGTGTGTCCCTAAGAGAAGAGATCATTAGCTTGATCTCTCTCCGACAGGAACACCTGGACTTGACTTCTGAGCACTCAGAGTCTCTAAGGCTCCTTGAACAGAAACAGGAAGAAATCAACAAGTTGGATGAACAACTTGCGGCTGAAAGGAAGATTGTCAAAAGCTTCTCCATGCCCAAGACCGTTCTTCCTCTGGTTGATGAATTTTCTGCTCAGGATAAAGGGGTTAGCTTAGGGCATGTGGGTGCGCCTGGTAAATCATCCAGGAGAAACAGAAATAAGAGGAGAAATAAGGATGCTATGAAGGCCTCTACTGTAGAAAAGGGAAAGGCCCCACTCGGTCCTATTTCATTCAGAAAGCCTGGCTTTCCTTGCAAGGAGCAGGACTTTGAGTCAACATATGGCCACTTCATCTGGCTCTCGGTTGAAAAGCCCAAGAGCTGGTATGATGGTTGGACCTTCCCCCGCAACTACGGTGAGAGTGTCTTTAAGACACCTTATGAGGAAATCTAAGTGGAGAATTATGGCCACTTCTCTAGCGGCCATAATAGGAAGCAGGCACCAAAGGCCAAACCTGTTATACTGAAGGAACATGAAGTGAAGAAATCATGTGACTGCTGTCATCATGAAGCCTCCACCTCCAGATTTAAGGCCCCGGCTGGACCCACCGTTCCAATGGTGAAGCAGGAGCCTAGGAAACGGTACAAAAGGTTTGACTGTTGGTGCTGTGAAAAAGTTTGTCACTTTGCCGTGGATTGCTGGTTTAATCCAAGATACAATGAGACTCCTCATGTTAGCAATGCGAGGCTGACCACTCGTAGGGTTAACAAATCGAGAGGGAGTGTGCTAACAAGGAACCTAGGACCCAATGCCTATTGGGTTCCTAAGGTAAGGTAATTCTATTTTGCAGGATAGTCTAGGTTCCCAGGAACATGATGGGACCTTGACAAGAGATGTTCCAGGCTTGCACTAGAACAAGAAATTTAGGAAAAGAGATAATGCGCTACCACTTCATTCGGGAGCATATGGAAAACAAAGATATCTCTCTCTACTATGTCCCCACGGATTAAAAGATTGCAGATATCTTCACAAAGCCCCTAGACGAGGCCAAGTTAAGTCTCTTCAAAACTAAACTCGGCATGCTGAACTATGAGGACTGAAGACTAAAGGGCTCCAGGCTCTTGGATCAAGGGGGAGCATCAACAAGGAACTCAAGATAGGGCACATATGCAAGAACTGAGGGGGAGCATTATGTCCCAGGATTAGGTGGCTCCCAGATTTGTAGAAGCCGAAAAGGGGGAGATTACCCTCTCGGCTAAGGCTAAGGTGCTAAGGTACTAAAGTGGCTGCCAAAGGCAAAGAATGCTAAGTATGCTCTAAGGAAAATGGTAATGAATTTCATTCTCAATTGATTGTTCATTTTATGTTTTTCAATCCCATCTGTCTTATTCACCTTAGCTTGTAGGGTTTAGGCTTCTTCAAATAGGGGGAGATTGTTGGGTATTGTATCTACAATGTACCAGATTTGAAGAAGCCCCTGAAAAAGCTAAGTTGAATAAGACAATGTATTTGACGTTATTTCTTCAAGATGTGCTTGCAGCTATTCCATGCTAAGTACACACCAATGTAAGGGTACAGTGGGTCAATATACACGGGTCTGCGCAACGTAATCCCTCATTGAGCAGATCAGTGTGTTGACTCATGTGTGCTCACTCTATTAGAGTGTACTTATTTTCAAGTACAGGGTCGAGATAGATCAAGAGCAGAAGAGGAGCAAAGACGGGCCAAAGACCAAGTTCATGGGAAGGAAGAGGAAAATCGTCTAAGTCAAAATCGACGGGAATCACTAAGTGATTCTCGCCGATTCGACGGGAATCACTAGTGATTCTCGCCGAATCGTCGAGAATCAGCAAGTGATTCCCGCCGATGATATCTGGCTGACTGTCCTCCTTCAAGAATTCTGCTAAGGAAGAATCGATGGGAATCACTATCTGATTCTCGCCGATTCGTCGAGAATGACGTTGCATTCCCGCCGATCCGTCGAGAATGACTTTGCATTCCCGCCGATTCCCCTCCGGATGACTCGAGTTTCAACTAGAATCCTGCTAAGGCAAATTCGTCGGGAATCACAAGTGATTCCCGCCGACTTTGACGGGAATCACCAATGATTCTCGCCGAATTTGCCTTAGGAAAATTTGCTCTGTTCGCTGGACCGAACCAAGATGCTGTGCGCTATTTTGACCGGAACTAGGGCTTCTTCTTGTGTGCCCCACAACGGTCATTTAGGGTTGTTCTACAGTATTTATACTCGCTTATTCGAACTGGAACAAGAGCGATTCACGGAAAATCAAAAGAAGCCGTGCGTGACCTAGCCGATTGCGGAACTCCATCGCTCGCCATCGCCGCTCGCAATTTAGTCGCCACCGCAGATCTCAGATCATCTTTGATCTTCCGGCGACAGAACCGAGGCAAGTCCAGCATCTCACGCTTCTCTCTCGAGATCTCTTGTCTCTCGATTTGTTGAACGAGGTTAGTTCTTCATTCCGAATTGATTGAGACGACTGATCCGATTAAGATCGTTGGTAGACCTTACTTTCTTCGTCAAGAAGTTTGGATCTACAAAGCATCGCCGCCGCAATCGCTTGCCGCCGCCGATCTTGAAAATATCCTCTCGGAGCGAGTGCTCCGGTCGTGGACTCTTCGTCTTCATCAAGAACGCTTCAACGAACGAAGAGGGACATCGGGTTCTCCACACGTATAGTTTGTATTTCTTGTACATTCTATTTTTGTTTTGTTGTAAAGGAATAGTGATTCCTAGTTGTAAGGATTGGGTGCAACCCGTGGTGGAGGAGTAGTGACTCCTTTGGTTGGAAGGGTGCCTTCCATAGTGCGAGGATTAGTTTTCAATCCGTTTGGTGAAGTGACCGAGTCGTCCCTTGGTGGGAGATAGGTCGAAGGGGGAGAGTGGACGTACCCAAATCGGGGAACCACTATAATTGCTTGTGTGCTTTTCTGTGCTGTGTTTGTTTAATTGTGCATGTAATTTTAAATTCCGCAAAAGACTGCACTACACCTATTCCCCCCCCATAGGTGGACTAAGTCGACACTAGATACTTTCATGATGTCCTCTTCCTTTTTGCATAGGAAACCCGCTCTCGTGAGTGTGCGAAGAGTGTGAGGTATTCCTTCGGGTGGACATGAATAGTCCCCGTAGTTTTGCATATAGAGTCCGGAATCGAAGTACAGACATAGGCATGGTGTGTGAAGCCTACCCGGACAAATTGGTCTGGATCGGTGATGTTTTCATTATGCATGGATTGCCGGAGAAGACTCCGTGCCTTATGTTTTTGGGTTTCTACATGGTAGATTACAACATAGGACCTTGGGGATTAACTCCAAGGTGCACCCAAAAATCTGGGCAGAAGCGAAGTTCTGCCATTTTGGTGGCCTGGGAGACAGCTTTATACATAGCCGGGCTATGTACTATTGTATGATCGATATGTTGGGATTTGGTGAAGCTTGTCCCGCGCCGATGGTTATATTGCCGTGGCGAGGTGAGCAACGGGTTAGTGGAACCTTACCCACTCCAAGTGGTTCGGTTAAAGATGGCTTGGAGAGCGAGTCTAGGCTTCGACTGAAAGGACTTTAATGCTCACGTGTTTGCCATCCTGGGGATAGTGGTGGACTGCAGAACGGACCGGGTTCGGACCGGGTTCACCGAGTTAGTGCCCTGAGAGCACGGGGTGTGTGGTCGTCCGTGCCTGCACCTGTGGTGAAGTGTGCTATTGTTGTACTTTCACTATATTATTTGGCTATGCTACTAAATTGCAGGGAAGGAGCACCGCCACCCCAAGTAAGGGGTGGGGTCGTTATAATTTGGTCAGCTTTAGCTAACCGTTGCTTTTGTTTGCCATCGCTGCGGTTGAATGTTGATTGCAGGTGCTGCGGAGCCTAGTGGCAAGTAGCGGGCTGAAGCCCTTATTGCTGAGCCTGCCCTTGAAGGCCAAAGCGAATGTTTACTTTTATGCTCATGTGTGACCGGCATGCGTGCCGATGTATGGAAGACATTTAAAATTTAAGTAAACACTTGTAAGGCTATAAGGCCAAGTACTATTTAGTGTATTGGTTCTGTCATTCCTACTTTGGGTTTTAGTAGACATTCATGCTGTGGTTTGGGTTCTTTACTCTTCAACCTTTAACATACTTCTGCTAGAATGTACTCTATGTAGGACACATTATTTTGGTTGGATGGTTTCATTTAGTAACCCTTCGGTCTATCTGTAGTATATGGCGCCGGGACCTGGCCGGACCTACTACTATATGCCATATGACGGATATGGGCATTACAATTTGGTACCAGACTATCGGTTTCGATCTTGCTTATTTGAATTCGTGGCGAATTATTTTAAGGGGTGGTGAGCAAATGTATGTGCATCATTGTTATAACATGAAAAGAACCCATGAATGTCCACTTAGGAATGAAAGTACACTTGTTTGAGGAACCCGCGTGTTCCTATAATAGCTTTTTGCAATTTTGTTTGGTCTCTTAATGGTGTTTTGTACGATTATAGGTGACCAGGAGTTGCGTAGGGTAGTGAAAACGCCCGCTTTCTGAGAAAAGTAGTGCACCCAACGACCTGCCTGAGACCCCTCTTTCTTTGGAAACCATAAGAAGGATAGTTTAAGCGGTGTTCGTTATGACTAATGCACAACATGGAAGGAATGTGCAACCCTTTGTCCCTAAGTTGGCTTCAACACCGGGTGGTGTGATGGAGAAAATGGCGTTTAGAAGACCATCGGGTCAGCAGTTGAACAAGCTTTTAGTGACGGGTACGCACTCAGTTGATGAAGATTTACAGGCGTTTCTTATGATAAGGCGCTACCCAGGGTTTGAATTTGAGAGCGAGCAGTATATGGTCGATAGATTTTATAATGGCCTGCGCGGTGAGTTACGAGTTCTACTGCTAGGACCAAAATTATTTGGATTCCGAGCCTTGGTGGAGTCGGCTAGATCTTTGGAAGTAGATTTGGCAAAAGTCAAACAGACGTCAGAGTTCAGGGTACCAAACTCTCCAGGTTCTGCAAAGTTTGTATACAAAAGTAGGAGGAAAAAGATGTCTAAAATATCTACTAGTCAGGCTCTATATGATTGTTTTAATTGTGTTAAATTCGGTCACCATGCCCGACATTATCGTGGTGATGGCAAGAAGGAAAATAAAGCCATGACAGGAGCATTTATAGGACTTATTGCAAGAGAAAGTAGTGGTACTCCAGTGGCAAAGAAGACTTGACCAGGAGCAGCCATTGGGCAAGACCCAAATTTATGTTACACTTGTGGGAAGTCGGGACACTTTGCCCGAGATTGTTGCAGCGGACGTTCGAAGTCCGAAAAGAAACCTGGATCAACCTACGAGGAGAAGGGCAAGGGGTCGGAGGCAACCACATTGTATTATGCCCCAACCCAGCCTAAAGTGTACAACCTTGGCCAGCCGGAGGCCATGAAGCAGACTGACGTGGTGACTGGTATGGTTTAATTTATAGCAGTTAACTCTAAATACTTGTTGCCCTATGCGTGTTAGCCTATGACTTGTTGTGTTGGTCTTTGTTTTGATTTTTCGATTATCTAGAGTGAGCACCGTTCGATATGGGAGCTTCATATTCCTTTTGTCCAAAGGATTTGTATCGCGCATCGGAGTACCTTCTTCGATGGCAATGGACAAATTGGATGTGTTGTTTCCTAATGGGTGTTCAATGCGTGCGGATAGAGTCAGTTGCGTAAAGATATGGATTGGGAGTCAAGAGTTTGACTTGCAAGTGTCGCTACTACCGATAGTGGAGTTCGACGTGATCTTTGGAATGGACTGGCTCTCGGAGCAACGGGCATACATTGATTGCAACCGCAAGGGGGTGAAATTGGGAACTGATCGTGAGATGAAATTTGCGGGCATGAAGGGGTCGAGAAAGACATTGATGTCTGCTCTCTAGGTGGTTAAGGAGGTTCGGAGTGGTGCCAAACATGTGTCACGCTCTCCGTATCGTTTAGAGCCTAAGGAGATGGCAGAACTAAAAATACAGCTTCAAGAGCTGTTGGAGCAAGGTTATGCGTGTCCAAGTTCGTCGCCTTGGAGCGCGCCGGTCTTCTTGGTTAAGAAGAAGGACAGAAGTGTATGTCTATGTATTGATTACCAGGAGTTGAATAAGCTAACAGAGAAGAATAAGTATCAAATCCCAAGGATTGATGATATGTTCGACTAGCTGGTGGGGTCGACTGTGTACTCAAAGTTCAACCTAAAATCTGGATACTATCAGCTGCAGATAAGAGATAGTGTCATCCCCAAGATGGATTTCAGCACACGGTATGGGCATTATGAGTTCACCGTCATGCCTTTTGGGCTAACGAATGCGCCATCCGTGTTTAAGGATTTGATGAACAGAACATTCAGAGAATATTTGGACCAGTTCGTGATAGTCTTTATCGATGATATACTGGTGTACTCGCTGTGCGAGGAGGATCATTTCAAGCATCTGCATGCGATGTTGGAGACATTGAGGAAGAATCAACTATACGATAAGTTCTCCAAATGCGAGTTTTGGTTATCCTCAGTAGAGTTCCTTGGTCATATAGTTAGTGGAGAAGGGATTGCGGTAGAACCGACAAAGGTTGTTGCTATACGGGAGTGGCCTGTGTTGTCTTCGATGGCGGAAGTCCGGAATTTTCTGGGGCTTGCCCGCTATTACATGCGCTTCGTAAAGAACTTATCACGGATAGCATTGCCACACACTTCTTTGATAAGGAAGGATCAGAAGTTTGTTTGGATGCCCGAGTGCGCACAAGTTTTGAAGAACTAAAGTGCCGTTTGACCACGACACCTATCTTAAGTACGCCTTGTGGTTCTTAAGGCTTTGAGTTTTTCAGTGATGCTTCAGGCAACGACTTAGGTTGTGTGCTGCCAAGGAATGAGAGTGTAATAGCTTATGGCTTGCGCCAGCTGAAGGTTTACGAGAGAAATTATCCGGCTCATGACTTGGAGCTAGCGGCCGTGATATTCAACCTGAAATTTTGGAGGCATTACGTGTACGGTGTTAAGGTCGATATCTATACCGATCATACAAGCCTGAAGTATATTTTGGGTAAAAAGGATTTAATCATGCGACAACGGAGGTGTATGGATTTCCTGGGGGACAACACCTTCAAGGTACATTACATGCCTGGATAAGGTAATGCGGTTGTAGATGCATTAAGTCGCAGAGCTCGCATGCAGTTTGGTTTATTGTCGATACATGACGAGCGTTTGGTTCATGCGTTGGAGGCCTTGGAAACCTCTTGAGTAGACTCGAAGTTTAGAGCCAAAGAACAATTGTTCTGGACAGATGTGCAGTGCGACCTTGCTGATAGGATTCGACGAGCTCTGGTCTTGGATAACATCATGAAGCAGATCATGATTGAGGCTTTGGATGGGTCAAATTCCCAATTTATTGCTAAGGATGGACTGTTATGGAGGGACAGTCGTCCGTGCGTCCCAAGTGTGGGTAAACTACGGGAGGAATTGAGGTACAAGGCTTATCATGCTAAGTACTCGATTCACCCGGGGAGCACGAGTACGTGTAAAGCCATGAAAATGTTGTTTTGGTGGCCATGACTCAAAAAGAACATAACACTCTATGTGGCAAAGTGTAAAGCGTGCACCTTGGTGAAGGCAAACACCAGAAGCCAGGTGGATTTCTAAGGTCCCGGCCTATATCGAAGAGGAAATTTGATGACATCTCTATGGATCTCATGCACGGTTCGACGAGATCGCATAAGGGGGGAAAATGACGCCATCTTGGTGGTCGTTGATCGTTTAACAAAGGTATTATATTTCATACCCAATAGGAAGGATGATTCCGTGGAAAAGCTGGTGAAGCTTTATGTGGATATTATGGTCTGTTTGCAGGGTGTGCCCCAGAGCATAGTAAGTGACCGAGACGATCGGTTCACATCTAATGATTGGAGGCTTATTCATTAGATGTTGGGCACCAAGTTGAACTTCAACACTGCTTTTCACCCGCAGACAGATGGGCAAACTGAAAGGGTGAACGGGATAACCGAAGACAGCCTTCATATGTGTGCATTGGATTTTGGGAAAAGGTGGGAAGACCATCTTTACATGATTGAGTTCGGATACTTTAACAGCTATCAAACCAGTTTTGAGTTGGCGCCTTTTGAGGCTCTGTATGGGAGGAAGTGTCGTACTCTGTTGTGTTGGGTAGAAATGGGAGAATTGAAGCTGTATAAGCGAAGGGATGTTGAAGGTGCTACTTCAACGATACAGTTGATCCAAGAACAACTACTAATTATTCAAGATAGACAGGCAAAGTACTACAATGCCAAACATCAGAACATGGAGTTTGCGATGGGTGACTTGATATACCTCAAGATAAAGCTGTTTAAAGGCGTATCAAGGATTCGAGGCTTGAAGAAGCTGAGTCCGAGGTACCTTGGACCGTTTGAGATACTAGAGTGAATTGTTTAAGCGGCTTATCCACTAAAGTTATCACTGGAATTGAGTGGTCTATATGACATATTCCATATATCGGTGTTTTGGAAGGCGATGTAAGATCCTTCACAAGTGATTGCGGTCGATCAAGTACTTGTTGATAATGGGTTGATGATGAAGGTCAAGCCCATTCGCATTGAGGACTTTGAAGTCAAGCGACTTCATAACAAAGACATCAGGATGGTCAAAGTCCGTTGGGACAACTACGGTCGGGAGGAGCTTTCGTGGGAGCGAGAGCAGACCATGCTTGAAGAGTATCCCGAGCTATTCCTCTTAGGTACCATTT
This sequence comes from Platanthera zijinensis, assembly GCA_039513925.1. Lineage (NCBI taxonomy): Eukaryota > Viridiplantae > Streptophyta > Magnoliopsida > Asparagales > Orchidaceae > Platanthera > Platanthera zijinensis. Next base: position 213,728,889 of record CM077079.1, read on the forward strand.
AATTTTGTGTACCTTTCCATTCTATAATTTCAGGACGCAATTCATTTAAGGGGGGGGGGGGGAGAATTGTAACAGCCCAAAACTCAAAAAGGAACGGATAACGTTTTAAGACCAATTTGATGTCTGGATAGGTTCACACGACCTGTAACACGGGCATGTCAAGGGTCATGTCCTGCTCTGTGTTGGCAGGGCAGTGTTGAGTGAGGTACACGGTCTGGGACACAGGCATCTGTAACACCTCCCCTATAATGACCGTATATATGGGTCCGGCCGGGGCCCCACAACATACAGACGCCACAGCTTCAACATTAAAGATGATATTTGCTACCCAATCTCAAAAATCAAAACAAAACACAGCGAAAACAAAGCAAAACAACTAGAAGTTATCCACCACTAACCGGAGTATAAAATGGCCTTAAGGCCTTACACAAAAAAAAGAGTCCAAAACATAAAGACCACAAGGTCAATCATCAACGTGCTAAAGCACTCATAAGCTACCTCGGCGTGCAAGCCAGACAATATCCAAAACATGAATCACACAATCAAAGGAAGCAAGCTAAAAGTACAGCAACACTTCATGAGGCTTAGGGATTTTCGCCTGGCGCACTAGCTCTCGCTTACGATCCTTTACCTGTAAAAATTTGAAGTAACGTGGGTTAGCAAAGGCTGACCTATACTGTGTAACCAACACATCCCCTCCCTGCCGCCCCTAACGGACCCCGGGGTACCTATCCAACCTGCAAGTCAGCACTTCGTATACCATATACATAAATATATAATGCTTTAAAAAAGGTTTGGATGTCTCATACAACAAACACGTTTTCTATGTTGAGAACAGTGTGAAAGGGGCCTACTATGCAACATGTATGCAAACCCGGGCTTCGCCCAAGGCACCCTATCTCGTATGCATCTAACACATCATCAAACAACTGGGTACTTCTGTTTCCCTATTGGCATAAATCCACAAACAAAAGGGAACTATTATGTCCCTAACGGCCCAAGCACCGTTACACAGAAATCTAGTAAAGGCCCCACCCGCACATGGGTCTTAAACCCTGGGCTTTCCTGCAAATTCTGACTTCTCATGTCAGGATTCCATCTCACACAAACCGATTCTAAGAACCTTTGCTGGACCCCACCTGCTCATGGATTAATTTTCCCTGGCTTGCCCTATGCTCGACGTTCTTGTCAGTTTCACAGAAGGGGACTTGTCTCGCTGGGACACTCTCCCCACATGACTTGCACGTCACGAGATAGCCAGCCGACCACGGAGACATAGCCACGCCTTAGCACATCACAACCATAAACTTTCCCACCCTAATCCACCATTTGTATTGCAATGTTCCCGCGCACCAAGGAAACCATCTACCGCCAAAGCGGAGATAACCTTGTCCGGTTCCGGCTACGAGTACTCACACAAGAAAAGGGGGAAAACGCATACATCACAATGACATCTTGCTGCAACGGATTTCTACCGAATCCTATAGGCTCGCAATGCAACATCACCGAGTCCGACTAACGGTCGTGACTACGGCTTCACCCACAATGCCTAATCCACTAACGGAGCGGATCTCAAATGAAAAATTATGCTGGGGATGGACACAATCGACCCGGAGATTCCTCTTGAACCATGGCAAACCATACCCCTCTAATTTGTGAGATTCTGAGCCTAAAACTGAAAAGAAAAGATGCTAAACGTGCATCCTAAAACCAAGAGGAGAAGTGTCGTTCCTTACGAACTCTCATCCTAGCCATGGAAAAACTTGGTCGGATGAACACCACTGCAATGATCTTACCTTCATGGATCTGGACTCCGCTCACGAAACGGGGCTCCGAAGCTTCACTGGTGGCCGGAGTTGACCTCCTTCTTCCTCCTAGTTCTCCGCTCTCTCTAAGATTTTAGAAAGAGGATGAAGATGGGCAATGAGGGTTTGAAAACCCTATTCCCGGCCTTAAATCAAGCATAGACCACCCACAGTCCTTGGATCCCAAAAGAAGGAAATAAACCACCACGATTCGCCATGAAAATAAACTTACTATGCCGAACACGGCTTGTGACACGCCCGTGTCCAAGGCTGTGTCTCTCATTCGCCGTCAAACAAGAAAATCTCGACCAGGACACAGCCTGTGACACGGCTTGGGACACGCCCGTGTCTCATGTGACATGCCCGTGTCAAGGCCCATATCACAGCCCGTGTGCCCCAAATGACACAGGACCAAAACATCCCGAGAAGGACACGGCCATGTGACATGCCCGTGTCACATGCCGTGTGCTAGACAAGCCCTAAGACATGCCCGTGTCCCAGGCCGTGTAATGCCCTCAGCATAACTCGCCAAACTGCCCGAGCAGGATACGACCTATGACATTCCCGTGTCTTAGGCCGTGTGCCCGGTGTCGACGCTCATCGACTGAAAATCGCCGACCTCTCAGAAATCGTCGACCTCGCGCCCGACACGCCCGGTGACACGCCCGTATCACAGGTCGTGTTCCCAGTGTCGACACTCGTCGACTGAAAATTTTCGACTTCTCGGCAAATCGTCGACCCCCAGCACGATATGGTCTGTGACACGCCTGTGTCACATGCCGTGTCAGCCTTCTCAGAACCCAACATGGCCTGAAAACTCCATCCGTTCCTCTTTTGAGTTTTGGGGCGTTACAATTCCTCCCCTCTTGAAAGAATTTTGTCCTGAAATTTAAACATGGAAAGTACACAAAAATTAAACGATACCTGAGAAGAAAAGCTCGGGGTACTCCTCAAGCATGGCCTACTCTTTCTCCCACGAAAGCTCCTCGTGACCACAGTTGTCCCAACGAACTTTTATGAGTTTGACCTCCTTGTTCCGCAACTACCGAATCTCTAAATCTTCTATACTGATTGGATGAACTCGCGTCCTTAAGTCCTCTTCTATCGACACTACTGCCAATTTGATCACCATGCTAGCCTCTACCAAAGCTTTCCTCAAGACGAAGACATGGAAGACATCGTGTAATCCACTCAGCTCCGTGGACAATGCCAACCGGTACGCTGCATCTCCCACCCGTTCTATAACCTCGAACGGTCCCAAAAACCTTGGACTCAACTTCTTGAGTTGGCGAATCCGCGAAACGCCTTTGAATGGCTTGATATTTAGATAAACCCAGTCGCCTACCGCGAACTCAACATTCCTGTGGCGAGCATTAAAATATTTCGCTTGCCGATCTTGAGCTATCTTCATGCGCTCTTGAATGGTTCGCACCAACTCACAAGTGTCAGCTATAACTTCTTTCCCCAAAAGCTTGGTGTCTCCCACCTCTGTCCAAGACATCGGTGTTCGACACCGCCTCCCATACAAAGCTTTGTATGGCGCCATCTTTGTACTTGCTTGGTAACTATTGTTATATGCAAACTCTACCATGAAGAGATGATCCTCCCATTTCTTGCCGAAGTCCAGAGTACACATCCTCAACATATCCTCCATAGTATGGTTCGTTCTCTCAGTCTGCCCATCAGTTTGAGGATGGAAAGCCGTACTGAACTTGAGCTTCGTGCCTAGAATCTTCTGAACCAACCTCCAGTCCTTAGACGTGAAACGTCCATCGCGATCACTAACTATGCTCTTGGGAATACCATGTAGTTTTATAATGTTGCGAACATACAGTTCCACCACCTTTTCCAAACTGTCCTCCTTCTGGTTTGGGATGAAGTGTGCCACTTTGGTCAAGCGATCCACGATTACCCAAATTGCGTCATTACCCTACTGCGATCTAGGTAACCCATGCACAAAATCCATGGAGATGTCATCAAACTTCCACTCGGGGATAGGAAGAGGCTTCTAGAACCCGCCCGGCTTCTGACACTCGGCCTTCAAAAGGCACAAGTTTGGCACCGGCTCACGTACAAAGCTACGTCCCGCTTCAGACCAGGCCACCAATAAGATTTCTTCATATCCAAGTACATCTTTGTACTTCCCGGGTGAATGGAGTACTTTGTGAAGTGGGCCTCAAACATCAACTCCTCTCGTATCTTGCCGAACGACGGTACACAAATCCTCTCGCCCTTCCTCATAAACCCATCAATCATCTTTCAGGCGCTACACTCGCCCTTTTGAGCTTCCTCCACGAGCGGTTGGAACTCCGCATCCAAGCGGGTCGCTTCCCGAATATGATCGGACAAATCGTTCTGCACTTCAATCTAGTTCAACCGTGCTGCACTAGACTCGCCTCTGGCTACACATTCCATGCCAAGGGACTCTAAGTCCCGCCTCAATCGCTCATCATGAGCTTCAATCAAATTCCCATGCCCAGAGTATTTTCTACTCAAGGCATCAGCCACCACATTGGCTTTACCTGGCGTATACTTAATCTCCACCTCGTAGTCTCCAAGAAACTCAACCCACCTGTGTTGTCGCATATTCAAATCCTTCTGATCTAGGAGATACTTTAGACTTTTGTGGTCCGTAAAGATCTCCACTTTCGCACCATAAACGTAGTGCCGCCACAATTTTAGCGCAAACATTACCGCCGCCAATTCAAAAATCATTGACTGGGTAGTTTCTCTCGTGAGGCTTCAACTGACTATACCCAAAGGCGATCACACTGCCATGTTACACCAAAACGCACCCCAAACCGCATCCGGATGCGTCGCTGAAAATTTGAAATCCTTCAGTCCCCTTCGGCAGACTTAGGAATTAAGCTATCATCAACCTTTCTTTCAGGGTATCAAACGCCTGATTGCACTCTTTTGTCCACACGAACTTCTGATCCTTACGAGTTAGTGAAGTGAGGGGTAGAGCTATCCCGAAAAGTTTTCCATGAACCTTCGATAGTACCTGGCTAGTCCAAGAAAACTCCGTACCTCCGCCACGGTCCTCAATACTTGCCAATCTCTGATGGATTCCACTTTTGTTGGATCTACTGCCACCCCATCCCCACTAATCACATGGCACAAAAACGCCACTTTCTCCAACCAGAATTCGCACTTGGAGAACATTGCATAAAGCTGGTTCTTTCTCAACACTTACAACCCTATCCTCAAGTGAGTCTCGTGTTCTGCTTCCGACTTGGAATAAACAAGAATGTCATCAATAAAGACGACTACAAATGAGTCTAAGTATTTGCAAAATACTCGGTTCATCAAGTCCATGAATACGGATGGTGCGTTCGTCAGCTCGAACGACATCACCGAAAACTCAAAGTGACCATACCTCGTGCCAAACGTGGTCTTGGGTATGTCTTCGTCTCGAATTTGTAACTGGAAGTATCCTGACTTCAAGTATAACTTGGAATACACCACCGATCCCACCAACTGGTCGAACAAACTGTCTATCCGAGGAATCAGATACTTATTCTTGATAGTCAATTTGTTCAACTCTTTGTAGTATATGCACAACTGCATACTACTGTCCTTCTTCTTTACGGACAACACCAGCGCGCTCCACGGTGAAGAATTGGGTCTGATATACCCCTGCTCCAAAAGTTCCTGCAATTGAACTTTGAGTTCAGCCAACTCCTTTGGTGCCATCCTAAAGGGAGGATGCGACACCGGCCTAGCCTCTGGCACTAACTCGATAGAGAAATCAATCTCCCGCCGAGGAGGTGCTCCCAAAAGCTCCTCAGGAAACACGTCTTCAAACTCTGCCACTACGGGTACTTCTCTAAAAGATAACCTGGAAAAGCTAACCTCCAACAATGCGACAAGGGCTATACCTCCTTGGTTAACCGCCCGTACTAACTGCATGGACGAAACTAAGGAACAGGCCACTCCGTGAAGACCCTCAAACTTGACTTCTGCTTTCCCTTCGCCCCTCAGGGTTGCCACCTTGGGCAGGCAGTCAATACTGGTACGGTGCTCTGCTAGCTAGTCCATCCCCAATATTACATCAAACTCAGCCAACAGTAAAACTGCCGCTATCAACATGAAGTCGACACCGTCTAAACTCCAATATATACGTCCTTTAGCCCTAGTAGTCATGGATGACCCATTGAGCATGCACACTTTCAACTCTGCGTCCGTTGAGAAAGACTTAACTCCAATCCTCCGGATAAAGGTTTCTGCAAGGAAGGAGTGCGACACTCCAGTATCAAACAGTACCCTAGCGGGGTACCAAGAAACTATCACAAAGCCTAAACACATGCAACAAACATAAACAGCTTGAAAGCATGAAAACCCAAGGTGGAAGTTAAACTCTCATACCTGTCACAAAATCGGGTTGACGGATCGCTTCCTGTTTCCCAAGGTTGTAGGATTTTGGTTGCACCGGTTGGAACCGGGAAGCGCTCGACTCCGCCATCTTACCTTTCTCTGCGGCACTGGGGTCGGAGCGCACCGTCTACTCCTGCCTTGGATCTTGCTCAGTGGCTCCTTGAGTACAAAATCTTGCTATGTGCCCTGCCTTGCCACAATTATAGCATGTCAGAGGTCCCTTAGAGCGAAACCCTCCGGACGTCCAGTTACTTTTCTCACCGGAATTGTACGGGTGAGGCTTTTTCTTCCATCTGCTCCCTTCAGACTTTCCAAGGGATTGAGAAGGCTTCCCTTCCCCTTTGTTGGGTGCGAAACCCTTGCGACGCTGGGTTCGCTCCATATCACTTTCCAAAATCCTGGCCACCTCAACCAATTGATTGAAACCCGCGTGTTTCATAGATATGAGGGGTTTCCTCAGGTTCTCTCTCAATCCGTGGTAGAAGAGGTTGTCCCTCTCCTCATCATCCGTCATGGTCGTTCCTGCATAATGACCCAATCGAGTGAATTCCTTAACATATTCGTCCATGGTCTTGTCTCGCTGCACCAAGTGCAAAAACTATCTCTGGAGGGCTAACCTTGTCGATGAGGGAATGTACTTCTTTAGGAAAGCATTCCCAAACTCATCAATGGATGGGGTACGCCCAGGAAATGGCCGGCCACTATGGCTCACCCAACATAACTTGGCGTCTCCTTCCAACATGAAGGCTGCAAACTCTGCTTTCTTCTCTTCTGGCGTCTCTGCCGCCCACAAAAGCTCCTGAATCCGAGCCCACCAATCCTCTGCATCTGTTGGCGTACGTCTACCTTAAAGGTTGGAGGGTGGAAGCTCTGGAAATACTTCATTTGCCGGTCACCGTGCACGACAATTACCCATTTGGCCAGCGGCTCTGCCCGCCTGGCTTCTTTGCCCGGCACGGCTGTCGCCGTATCCGGGGTAGCAGGAGTTGCTACCTGAGCAATGGGGCATGCTACTTGTGCTGCCGCTGCAGGTTGGGCCGCCACCATTGCTTCTACAAGCATGCGACAAAAGTCGGCCGGGGTTACCCCCATGCCTAAAGGTCCTTGCGTAGTAGCGCTACTCGCCGAGAGCTCTTCTCCTGACCTCGACTTTCCCGCCTTGTTGCTTGCACTCTTAACACAAGCAAAGAAAACACAAATCAGTCTCTAATCGCAAGACTCAAACACAAGGACACTCATGGTACCGCGATACTCCTATGTGGACAACTTTTTATACACGATTCGATTATGACTTTCGACCACGAATCCTTACCTTGGAATGCTAAACTCCCTCTTATACCCAATTATAATACCTCCCCAGTAATGATCATATAATATGGGTCCGACTGGGGCCCCACAACATACAGACGCCATAGCTTCAGCATTAAAAGATGATATTTGCTACCCAATCTCAAAACTCAGAACAAAACATAGCGGAAACAAACCAAAACAACTAGAAGTTATCCACCACTAACAGGAGTATCAAATGGCCTTAAGGCCTTACAGAAAAAAAGAGTCCAAAACATAAAGACCACAAGGTCAGTCATCAACGTGCTAAAGCACTCCTAAGCTACCTTTGCGTGCAAGCCGGACAATATCCAAAACATGAATCACACAATCAAAGGAAGCAAGCTAAAAGTACAGCAACACTTCATGAGGCTTAGGGCTTTTCACCCGACGCACTAGCTCCCTCTTGAGATCCATGCCCTGTAAAGATTTGAAGAAATGTGGGTCAGCAAAGGCTGACCTCTACTATGCAACCAACACATCCCCTCCCGGCCGCCCCTAACGGACCCCGGGGTACCCCTCCAACCTACAAGTCAGCACTTCGTATACCATATACATAAATATATAACGCTTTAAAATAGGTTTGGATGTCTCACACAACAAACACGTTTTCTATGTTGAGAACAGTGTGAAAGGGGCCTACTATAAAACATGTATGCAAACCCAGGCTTCACCCAAGGCACCCTATCTCGTATGCATCTAACACATCATCAAACCAATGCGTACTTCCGTTTCCCTATTGACATAAAGCCACAAACAAAAGGGAACAACTATATCCCTAACGACCAGAGCGCCGTTACACGGAAATCTTTCAAAGGCCCCACCCGCACATGTGTCTTAAACCCCGGGCTTGCTTGCAACTTCTGACTTCTCACGTCAAGATTCTGTCTCACACAAACCGATTCTAAGAACCCTTGCTGGACCCCACCCGCTCATGGCTTCATTGCCTGGGCTTGCCCTATGCTCGATATTCTTGTCATTCTCACAGAAGGGGACTAGTCTCGCCGGGACACTCTCCCCACATGACTTGCACGTTACGGGATAGCCAGCTGACCACGAAGACATAGCAGCGCCTTAGCACAGCACAACCATAAACTTTCCCACCATAATCAACCATTTGTAATACAACATTCCCGCACACCAAGAAAACTATCTACTGCCAAAGCGAAGCTAACCTTGTCCGGTTCAGGCTACGAGTACTCACACAAGAAAAGAGGGAAAACGCATACATCACAACGGCATCTTGTCGCAATGGATTTCTACCGAATCCTCAAGGCTTGCTATGCAACATCACCGAGTCGGACTAACGGTCGTGACTACGGCTTCACCCATAATGCCTAATACACTAACGAAGCAAATCTCTAATGCAAAATTATGCCGGGGATGGACAAAATCTACCCGGAGGTTCCTCTTGAACCATGACAACCCATACCCCTCTCATTTGAGAGATATAGAGCCCAAAAATAAAAAGAAAAGATGCTAAACGTGCATCCTAAAACAAAGAGGAGAAGTGTCGTTACCTTACGACCTCTCTTCCTAGCCATGGAGAAACTTGGTCGGATGAACACCACCGCAATGATCTTGCCTTCCCGGATCTGGACTCCGCTCACAAAATGGGGCTCCGAAGCTTCACTGGTGGCTGAAGTTGACCTCCCTCTTCCTCCTAGTTCTCCCCTCTCTCTAAGCTTTTAGAAAGAGGATGAATATGGGAAATGAGGGTTTGAAAACCCTATTCCCGGCCTTAAATCCAGCATAGACCACCCACAGCCCTTAAATCCAAAAAGAAGGAAACGAATGACCACGATTCTCCCTGAAAATAAACTTCTTAGGCCGAACACGGCTTGTGACACGCCCGTCTCCAAGGCCGTGTCTCTCATTTGCCGTCAAACCAGAAAATCCCGACCACGACACAGCTTGTGACACGTCTTAGGACATGCCCGTATATCAAGTGACACGCCCGTGTCAAGGCCTGTGTCACAGCCCGTGTGCCCCAAACAACACAGGAACAAAACGTCCCGAGAAGGACACGGCCATGTGACACGACTGTTTCACATGCCGTGTGCTAGACAAGCCCTGGGACACGCCCGTGTCCCAAGACGTGTAATGCCCTCAACATAACTCGCAAAATTGCCCGAGCAGGACATGGCCTATGACATGCCCGCATCTCAGGATGTGTGCCCGGCGTCGACGCTTGTTAACTGAAAATCGCCGAACTCTCGAAAATCGTCTACCTCGCGCCTGACACACCCTGTGACATGCTCGCATCACATGCTGAGTGCCCAGTGTCGACACTCGCCGACTGAAAATTATCAACTTCTCGGCAAATCGTCGACCCCCAACACGACACGTCTTGTGACACGCTCGTGTCACAGGCCGTGTCAGCCTACTCAGAACCCAACTTGGCCTGAAAATGCCATTCGTTCCTCTTTTGAGTTTTGGGGTGTTACAGCGTGTCTGAAGCCGTGTCAGGAACACGGCCTATGATACTGGCGTGTCCAGAGCCGTGTCCTTCTATGTGTTTGAACGGCCTGTGTCGATTGATGAACACGGGATGGGAAATAGGCGTGTCCAAAGCCGTGTCTAGCACACGGCTTGTGATACAGGCATATCATAGGGCCATGTCCTGGCCGGGACACGGCAGTTTCTTGTGTCGCTTGAGGAACATGCCCTGTGGCACTGGCGTGCCAGTAGCTAACACGGGCATGTCAGCAAAAACACGGGCGTCTCTTAGCCAGTGTCCTGCTCTGAGTTCGACGATCGTGTTCAGATCGTGAGACATGGCCTGTGATACGGGCATGTCACAAGCCGTGTTCGGCCCAGGAAAATGATTTTCAGGGCAATTTGTGGCCGTTCATTTCCTTCAAAGAGGATTTAACGGTCCAGAAACCTCCCTGCTATTATAAGGACGGGAGTTACGGATTAAACCCTCATTTTACTTTGGCCATTCTCTTTCTAAAGAGTTAGAGAGAAGGGAGAGCAAGGTTGAAGAAGGAGGAATCCGGCCGCCGGTGGAGCTGCGGAGCCCCAAATCGCGAGCCGAGTCCAGATCTGTGGAGGCGAGGCCGTTGTGGTGCTTTTCATTCGTCTAGTTTCTTCTCTTCTCCATGGGGTGAAAGCGAACGGCTAGGGTAAAGATTCTCTTCTTGGACATGTGAAGTCCACTTCCTTTTTTCATAGGAAACCCGCTCTCGCGAGTGTGCGGAGAGTGTGAGGTATTCCTTCGGGTGGACATGAATAGTCCCCGTAGTTTTGCATATAGAGTCCGCAATCGAAGTATGGACATAAGCATGGTGTGTGAAGCCTACCCGGACAAGTTGGCCTTGATCGGTGATGTTTTCATTATGCATGGATTGCTAGAGAAGACTCCGTGCCATATGTTTTTGGGTTTCCACATGGTATATTGTAGTAGGGGACCTTAGGGATTAACTCCAAGGTGCACCCGGAAATCTGGGCAGAAGCGAAGTTCTGTCGTTTTGGTGGCCTAGGAGCCAACCTTGTATATAGCCGGGATATGTACTGTTGTATGATCGATACATTGGGATTTGGTGAAGCTTGTCCAGCACCGATGGCTTAATTACCGCGAGGTGAGCAACGGGCTGGTGGAACCTTACCCATTCAAAGTGGTTCAGTTAAAGATGGCTTGGAGAGCGATTCTAGGCTTTTGCTGAAAGGACTTTAATGCTCATGTGTTTGCCGTCTTGGGGGCGGTGGTGGACTGTGCAACGGACCGGGTTCGGACCGGGTTCACCGAGTAAGGGCCCTGAGAGCACAGGGTGTGTGGCCGTCCGTGCCTACACTTGTGGTGAAGTGTGTTGTTATTGTACTTTCACTATATTGTTTTTCTATGCTACTAAATTGCAGGGAAGGAGCACCGCCACCCTAAGTAAGGGGTGGGGTCGTTATAATTTGGTCATCTTTAGCTGACCGTTGCTTTTGTTTGCCACCGCTGCGGTGGAATGTGGATTGCAGGTGTTGCGGAGCCTAATGGCAAGTAGCGGGCTGAAGTCCTTGTTGCTGAGCCGACCCTTGAAGGACAAAGCGAATGTTTACTTTTATACCCATGTGAGACCGGCCTGCGTGCCGATGTATGGAAGACATTTATTATTTAAGTAAACACTTGTAAGGCCATAAGGCCAAGTACTATTTGGTGTATTGGTTCTGTCATTCCTACTTTGGGTTTTAGTGGACATTCATGCTGTGGTTTAGGTTCTTTACTCTTCAACCTTTAACATACTTCCGCTAGAATGTACTCTGTATAAGACGCATTATTTTGGTTGGATGGTTTCATTTAGTAACACTTCGGTCTGTCTGTAGTATATGGCGTCGGTCCCCGGTCGGACCTACTGCTATATGCCATGTGATGGATAGGGGAGTTACACGCCACCTTATTGCCGGTTTGTGAACCATTACCCTTGGTGTGTTTTCTTCTCTTCTTATGGACTGCTGGGTTGTGTTGGATAATATGGCCACCACCACAATGCCTTTTTGAGTTGTTTGGTCTGATGGTTTGTGTTGGACAATGTGGCCACCGACTCAGAACCGTTTTTACCAGTGTTAATGATTCACGTGTTTGAGCTGATCAGTCTCTTTCTTTTTATATGTATACATATGTTCATATGCATACTCTTGCAGATATTATTGAAGCATAATTTCATATCCTACTTGGTACAACTTTTACATAATTAACCTCTTAAATTTTTCATTTGTTTATTGAGTTTTGACTCAGGTGGTGTGGTTTGACAGTTTTTCTGTCCTGGGTTGGTAACCCTTAGAATTCTCTTGACTGTTTACTTTTGTTCTTTACTGCCACTTGCTTATTTTCTTACTGTGGCATTCTTTCTTTTTAATGCCTCGGGCTCGGAGTAGTAGCGGTTCGAGGAACTAAAGTAGGTGATTCTTGGCCTACTATTCGTGTCAGGAACTAAAGTAGGTGATTCTTGGCCTACTATTTCTTCCCTCACCTTCGTTAGGTAGTTTTGTTGTTCTTATTTTTTAGTTCAGACATACATTTTGTTCTGGGGTTTCGTGTCAGGTTGTTGACGCCTAAAGTGAGTTGTTGTAGATGATAGACTATTTGCTAGCTACTATTCTTATTTCTTACTGTTTGTCGTAATTACTTGCTCTCTAGGATGGTTTTATGTTAGGATTGTATGTTAGTTACTTTCAAAGTATAAAAAGATAAATACTTTTACCTTTTAGTCATTGCATCTCTTTAAATCAAATATCACCCTATTTTAACGAAAGTAAAAGCACTTTTCGTACTTATACAAAATCTAGAGGTGTGCATATCATAAAATTTCCTGTTTGATTTTTATACTCATATAGGATAATAACTGAAATAAACCAAGTATTTTCCAGTGCGTATACATATGTTCACCCGTGGACTAGTTGATCCACTGAGTCAAGGGACACGACCATAAAAACCTAAACTCAAACTATATCTTCATTATAACAAAAATGAGAAATTTCATGAAAAGTTCTAGGAGTAGGTTCTTGCTTGTGTGTCTGTAGTTGTCCCCTGCACGACATGGCATCACAACCCGTATTTTCTCTTACTCTGATACTTTAGTAAATGCTGAGAATATGTAGGTTGTGACATTAAGTGACTTAAAGAGAGTCCATGCCACGTATGCCAAATAGGTAAGAAGAAAAGGGCTACTTTTAAGGGTATTGTTGAAAAAGATTCTTCTAGATATTTATATCTTCTTCATACAGACTTATTCGGTCTGATGCCAATTCACAGTTTAGGAGGTAAAGTCTATAAGTTAGTTATTATTGATGACTACTCTCATTTTACTTGGGTGTTCTTTCTGAAACACAAGTCAGATACCTTCAAAGCTTTCACAAATTTTGTCAGGAAAATTCAGAATGAATTGAACTGCTCAGTGGTCAAAATCCGAAGTGACCGTGGAATAGAATTTGAGTCTGGGGCCATAAAAAATTTTGTGCAAGTTAAGGTATCTTTCATGAGTTTTTCTCCCCGTGTACTCCATAACAAAATGGAGTTGCCTAGAGGAGGAACATAACTATCATTGAAGCATTTACAATTATATTGAATGACTCTTCACTACTAGAGTACTTCTGGGCTGAACAAGTCAACATAGCTTGTCACGTGCAAAACCGAGTGTTAATCAACCAAAACCATCATACGACACCTTATTGTTAGAGTTTGACGGTTTGATGGACTAGTCTCAGCGGCTTATTATTCCAGCGGTCAAGCAGTTTGTCCAGGCAATTTGATTGTGCGGTGGTTTGATTAAAGGCAGCGGTTATGTCTGGCAGCTATCTTGGCAAGATTAGCGATCTGACTATTTAGCAGTATTGTGGTTTTGTAGTCAGATCCCCGTATGGCTTTCCAGTTTTGGAGGACTTGCTACAATTGTGGTCTGGAGGCTAACCGCAGTAGCGGTCTATTGGTTAGCCATAGCAACGATTAGGAGGTTAGCCGCAGCAGTGGTCTGGGAGTTAACCAAAGCTGTGGTTTGGAGGTTATCTGCAGTAGTGGTCTAAAGACTTACTGCCGCAACGGCCGGATGGTTAGCCACAGCAGTGGTCTGGAGACTTGCCACAGAAATAGTGGTCGGAGTCCTCAACTGCGGAAAGGCGACTAGCTATTGTAGTCAGGCGGCTAGTAGTGGCGGTCTGGCGACTTCTCTCTATTTCTGCTGGGTGATCTTCAGATGATCTTTGTACAGTGTTGCGGTTTGACAATGTCAAACCATTGTCAAACCGTTTAGCTGTGCATATTATATTTAGTTCCACATCTCTTATTGTATTCTCTCATCTCCCCCATTTTCTATAAATAAGGGGGCATACCTATGTATTGTTTATCTTTTTGGAGCAATAAAATTTACCTTTTTAGCTCTTTTTTTACAAGGTATCAGAGCAAGGTTCCTTTGCTCCAATTTGTTCGTAGTTTGCTTTTATAACCGCTTCTGGTGTTCTTCCAATCTTCTTCTGTTCGCGCGACATCTTCCCACCCTGCCATCCCTTGCTTGTCGCTTTTCCTACGACTTGTCCCTTTGCTTTCTTTTCTGTTCGCGCAGCTTTGCTGGTGTTTGCGTGGCTTCTTTCCCCTGTGCTCATGCAGGTAGGTTTTCTTTTTCGGCGAGTTGTTTTCTCTACTCGCACGGTCTCTTTTTTGTTTGCTCCTTTTTGGTGGCAGGTCCTCTTTTTGCAATCTTTTCCAGCTTTTCCTCAACCGTGCGGTTTGAGTCTCTACCGGTCTTCTTTTCTTGGTCGCGGTCTTTCTGCAACTTTTTTGGTGATCTATTTGTTGGCCTATTCTATTTTGGCTTGCGGGCTTTTTATTCACGCGATCTCTTTTGCTCTTTGTTGGATTATGTCTAACCATGCAGTTAGTCTCTTTTCTTTCTGGTTTCTTTCTCCATGAGGTCAGTTTCTCTTGTCTCTTCTACAGCTCATGCCTTTTGTCCTCTTTCGATAAGTGCCTTATTAACTCTGGTGCCACTTGTCACATGAACTAAAATTATCGTTTGTTCTCCTGCCTTAAAAACTAGAAATGGGTATCTAATGTCATTATTGCCGATGGGACTTCTGCTCCTGTGCATGGTGTAGGCACTGTGCACATCACTTTGTCTTTGCAGCTTGAGGACACTCTCAATGTTCCAACTTTTCCATATAATTTGATATCTATTCATGCTCTCTGCAAATAGTTGCACAACACGGTTATTCCTACTTCCACTACTTGTTCTTTCTAGGATTCTGTCTCCAAGACTACAATTTCTACTGGGACTACGAGTGGCGGCCTCTTCTTTCTTGACAATGTCATTGCTCTTTCTGCTTCTTCTTCCCTTTAGCAATGACATCATCGTCTTGGCCATCCTGCTTCTTTCCTCATCTACCAACTTCTCCTAGATCTTCCTCAAGAGGATTCCCCTTTGAATTGTGAAGCATGTCAGCTTGGTAAACATCATCGCTCTTCTTTCCCCGCACGAACAAGACACAGTTTTTTGCGTCCTTTTGAACTAGTTCACTCTGACATCTGGGGTCCCGCTCATACTGTCACTGTTGGTAGAGGTAGCTTGTACTTTGTTACTTTCATTGATGATTTCTCCAGGTGTACGTGATTTTATCTCTTGAAAGAGCATTCTGACCTTTACTCTGTGTTTACTGCTTTTTATAATAAGATCCTCACATAGTTTAATGTGCCTATTCAAGTTCTTCGTACTAATAATGTCAAGGAATATATCAACCTTCAATTTTTTGAATTTTGTACTAGCCACAGTTTAGTTCATCAAACTAATTGCCCCTATACCTCTCAACAAAATGGCGTTGTTGAACGCAAGAATCGCCATCTCCTTGATGTTTCTCGTAGCCTTCTCCTACAAATGAAGGTTTCTCGGTTTTATTGGGGTCATACTATTCTTCTCTCTTGCTATCTCATAAATCATATTCCCTCGTCTATTCTTCAGGACAAATCTTCATTCTCCATTTTATATCCCGGGGCTGAGCCGTTTACTTTACCTCATAAAGTTTTTTGGTGTATGGCATTTGTTTATATACTTTCTCCTGGCCATGATAAACGTTCTACCCGTTTTGTTAAATACATATTTCTTGGTTATTATTCGACTCATAAGGGTATCTCTATTTTGATCCTCTTCTCTGCAAATAATACGTCTCTGCAAATGTCACCTTCTTGGAGGATACAACGTATTTTTCTCCTGCTTCTTATCTCTTGTCTTCTGATACTTCCTCTTCAATGCCTATTATCTCGGCAACTATGCCAGACCCAGTTCTTTACACCACTGTTCTTGTTATACCGTCTCCTTCTCCCGAGACTGGTTCTTTGCCCTTGGAGACTTCTGTGCCTGTTCCCAGGCCTCTTCACTCTTCTGATAGTGAATCTGCTCCTACGGACCAAAGTGATCTTGATCTTCCCATTGCCTTGCAGAAGGGTGTCTGCCAATGCACTAAGCATCCTATTGAAGTTATTGTCTCATATTGTTGGGTATTGTATCCACAATAACCCTGATTTGAAGAAGGGTCCCATTAAGCTAAGATGAATTGAGGGTGTATTTGATGATGTGTTCTAGTTATGTGCTTGCAGGACTGCATTGCTAAGTACAACCCAATATCAGGTTATAGTGGGTCATGGAGGAGACTGAGTTATCCTTCATTGTATAGGCCAATGTGTTGACTTACGTGTAATCTCTCTATTGGGGTGTAATTCTATCCCAAGTGCATGAGAAGGATCAAGGAAGGTCAAGGAATGGAAATCAGAAGAATAGGAATTTTACCTAAGTAAAATTTGTCGAGTATCGTAAGGTATATTCGTTGAATTCGTCGAGTATACTCATAAATACTCGTCAAATTCTTCGTATATACTTTCTAGTACTCGTCGAATTCATCATTTGTACTTAGGGTAAAATTTCTGTAAGTTGGAAAATCGGTCAAGCAAAAATTGTCGAGTATGATCGTGTATACTCGTCAAATGTATCAATCGATACTCACCAAATTCGTCTAATATACATGTCGATACACGTCAAATTCGTCGAGTCACTTCGACTTTACTTCTCTAGATTTTCTAAGTCTGATTAATCGAATATCACTTGGTTAGGCGTCGAATGCGTCGAGTATTCTAGGCGATACTCGTCAAATTCATCTAATATACTAATTGATATTCGTTGAATTTGTCGAGTGACTCTTCTGGATGGCGTTGAGTGTTAAGATTCAATTTGGCTGAATTTCTCCAAGTAAAATTCGTCGAATTTTATTTATGTTCGGCGAGTATCCTCAATGATACTCGACGATACTCGATGAATATTACTTAGGGTTATTTCTCCTTCCTGATTTCAAAATCCGGTCTGCTCTTGCCGACAACCATGTACAGTGAATCACGACATTTCCGGTGTGCGATAAATTTTCTAGCCGTTGAAATTAAAGATCTATATATATATATTTAGGGTGGATTACTCTAAAACCCTAATCGTGTTAATCAAACTCTTTCCAAGACTTTCCCGATCAAGAAATCATCGTCGGCTTCCGTACGTATCGTGCGACAACTCTTGACCGAAACAAGCTTGCTGCATGATTCGATATTCCTCCACCGAATCGACTGGATCGTTGCTTTTTGAAAATTCCTATCCATTCAGATCTAGTTGTTCCGTGGATTCAGATTCAGGTCTTCAAAGCTTTCAACATTTCCGTGTTCTCCAAATTTTTCAAGATCAACTTTTCAAAGAACAAAGGAATGAAGACTTTAGATCTGAATAGGATTTATTTATAATCATTTTGTATAAATCTCTTATTATATTTGATTGAGGTTTTCCCTCTGAGTATTAGATCCATTTTGGGATTGATTTGTAGATCCGTCTGTGGATCGAGTTGTAGGAGAGGTTGTTCTCCAAGTGGTAGGAGCGTTGTCTCCGAGTTGTAGGATTTGAGGCTCAGAGGTGTAAGATTTGTTTAAATCTGAGAAAGGTGAATTAGCCGAATCTATCCCTTCGTGGTAGATAGGCGAGGCGGGACAGTGGACATACCAAACTCGGGGAACCACTATAGATCTCTGTGTTCTGTGTGCTATAATTTTTAAGTTTTTTTTATCCCGTGAAAATACACAGACATCACCTATTTACCACTTGTAGGTGATTTAGGTAGATACTAAATACTTTCATTTGGAATCAGAGGGTGGTTGTTCAGCATAAGGTTAACACCTTGAATAAGATCTCTCATCTAGTTGTATAGATCCCGCTCGGTTGCTATGGACAAAAGCAAGGATATGTATTCTATGAAATTACTTGTGTGCACTAAAGAGAACTTTCCCATGTGGAAAGAAAGAGTAAGGTTGTTCATGTAAGCAACTGATCCCAGAATATTTTAGATCATTGAAGAAGGGCCCCATATTCCTACACAAAAGTCTGCTCTAAATCTAACTATCATGATTCCAAAGAAGATGATGGATCTGACTAAGGACGAATTTGCCTTGGTCTCGCTGGATATAATGGGGAAGAATATTATAGCCATCGCAGTGGATGCTTTGATGCTTAAAAATTTATTCCACTGCAAATCAGCCAAGGAGACATGGGACTGTCTAGTTGAGCTTATGGAAGGAACCGAAGAAGTTCGAGACGATCGTAGATCTTTGCTAAATCAGGAATACGAAGCTTTCAAGCAGGGTGCCAATGACACTATTGCTAAGAGTTTTGAGAAATTCTTCAAGATTGTCAACGGTCTAAGGAACTACGACTGCACCTTAACTAACGGTGAACTAAACAAAAAATTTCTCAAATCCTTGACAAATGACTGGGATACAAATATTGTGTTGGAACCCTTGTTTGGATTTGTGCTAGGTCTACTCTTAGGATGTTTTGACCCACCTGTATAGCAAGGGTCTTTGGCTAGTCTAAGTTAGGTCCTTTTTAGGTCAGGTTTGTGCAGACCAGCATTATAGTGGACTCAGAATTAGACTCATAAGAATTCAGTGGAATATCTATATCAGTTCAACATTAGTCGAACTCAGCTTGACGATCATCGATCTCCCATCGACGATCTCAAAGTCTTCTACTCTGAACTGAGCTCAACAATCTACGAGCTCAGGTCGACGATCTCTTGTTTCTCAGCAGTAATCTCAGTTCTACGATAGTTGTTCTCAGGTCGACGATCTCTTAACCTAGTTCGACGATCTCTGAACTAAGTTCTACGATTTTATGCTACTTGTAGTTATCAGTTTACAGAAATGGTTTAAAGTGTTTATTTTGCTTATGATCAATTATTTAATGGCAATTATATTCTGATAATTAATGCTGATATTATCAAGGCTAATAGCTGTATTTCATGAAGCATTAATTATGGTATTCACAGAATATTTTTTTGGCTTATCTTATGAAGACAGATATGGAAGCGCATTTATATTGCCAGCCATTCTAGCCATTTGGGTTCCTAAATTCTTGCAGAAAATAAAGTATTGTCTTGGGAATTCAAATATATGTCGTCTTCCTTTCTGATTGAACATAACAACAAACAAAGAGAGAAAAAAAAAGTTAGTCAGTCAGTGAAATAGAAGAAAAAAACATTCTTCAGCCGTACTTACTCTTTCTCAAGGACTGTTGCATTGCTTTCAAAGGAAGAAGAAGAACATTCTCAAAACATCTTTTTCAAGTCTTCTTCATTCCTCAGCCTTCAAAGATTTATAGAAATCTCTATTCAAAATCAGTCTACAGATCTAAGAAAGCTCTAGAACAATACTTTGAAGACCTACACCCAGGACCAAGTTTCCTCTTCCTGAATTAACACATCATCTCAGGGGAGCTTGGGCTTTTTACAGTAATACACATAGTCTTCTCATTTTCTTGAGAAAGAGAAGACTTCCATAAAATTTTTCTTTTACCTCCATCTGTACAGTGTTATCTCTCCCTTCAAAAGTGAACACTTGGTGATAGGGCACCTAATCAAAAACCTATTGGATTTTGGGCTTCTGATCAAAAGCTCAAAGGGTCTCTAGATCTACCTAAAAGAGATCTTGTGGTTGTAGGGCACCTGAACAAAAACCTATAGTGGATTCCTACATGGTTGGTAGAAGAGTGGATGTACCCAAATTTGGGGAACCACTATAAATTTTCTTGTGTCGTCTAGTTTGCCTTGTGTTTCCTTTGTGTGCTGTGCTGTGTTAGCTTAGTTTGTTTTATTACCTTATTTATAAGTATCAGTATTTTAATTCCGCAATAAATCTAAATAAATTTTTAATACTCTATTCACCCCCCTCTAGAGTAAATTCTATCTATCCCTCACTTTCAATTGGTATCAGAGGGTGTGTTTTTAAGGTTGTACATGCTAACACCTGAACCTAAGATCTTTGATAGATATATTTTTACTCTGCTATTTTTTTTATTAAACTATGACACAGTACAAGGACTTTGCAAGCACCAGACCTCTAGTTTCCAACTTGCAAAAGTTTGGAATCTGGAAGGCAAGAATCAAGCTTTATATGAATCTTATTGATGAAGACATTATTGCTTCTATCTTAATAGGAGTACCACCACCACCAGCTGCCCCTCCAAGTACTTCCACAAACATGACTGTAGTACCTCCTCCAGACTACAATGATGCTTACAAGAAAGCAAAGGTTGTTGATGCAAAAGCCATGAACATATTGGCACAAATAATGTCTGATGATATATTCCAAAAAGTGGCTAAATTTGAATCAGCTAAGGCCATCTAGGATTCCTTAAACCAGATGGTTGCAGGATCAGCAGATGAAAGAAATGACAAGAGAGCTCATCTCATTTCTCAGTTTGAGAACTTTAAAAAGGAAGAAACTGAGCAAGTTTCTGAGATGTACAATAGACTCAGCATAATTGTTAATGAGCTGAAAACTCTTGACAAAGACTTCTTAGTAACTGAAATAAATGACAAGATTCTCATGTGCTTCCCCAGCTCATGTGATTCTAGAATCTGGCCTATTAGAGAGACCGGAAGCACACATGAGATGACAACAAAATCAGTCTTAGGAAAGCTGAAATCCTATGAACAGCTCCTGAAGACAAGAGAAGCTGAACAATAAAAGACTGCTACACCAACAAGGAAGGAGCAGAATATAGCCTTCAAAGCTTCTGAAGAATCAGGAACTTCTCCATCAAATGAAGAGTTGATGAGTCTCTTTGCAAAGATATTCTTCAAAATGGGGAGAAAAGAATTCAGAAGGAAATCATCAAGAAGTGATGACAAACCAAGGTATGACAAGACCCCTTCTAAAGAGATTATCTGCTTTGGTTACAGGAAACCTGGACACATTCTTCCAGAATGTCCAAAGAACAAGCATAAGGATAGAAGAAAGGAGAAAGACTCCAAGAAGCACTCAAGCAAAGCATCCTCCCACAAGCACAAGAAGAAGGAGAGAGGGTTTGTTGCAGAAACATGGAGTGATACTGAAGAATAATCTTCCTCAAGTTCTAGTGAAGATGAAGAAGAAGCAAAGGCAAAAGAAATCTACTTAATGGCCATAAATGCATCAAGGCATGTTTCAGAAGAAGGAGAATATGAAGAATTTTCAGATTGTGATCAGGTATTGGAAGATTTTTAATTTACTTCTGAAGATTTCAAAAATGATTTTAAATCTATGTGTAATGATCTGATTAGATCTGAGAAGGAAATCAAACTTCTCAGAGATAGACCACATAATTATGATAGCTTAGTGTTAGAAAACATTAAGTTGAAAAATGAAATAGACATGCATAGTGAACAAATCACTTTCCTGAAAGTTGAATTAGGTAAAACAAAACAGCTAGAAGAATCACTGAATGGAAGAAGCAAACAGCTAGTAGAAATTGCCAGCAAACTTAATGCTAGGATTAATAGAAGTAAATTAGGATTAGGTGCATCATCGTGTGAGCCACCAATCATTCACAAAAACCATCTCTCTCAACCTGTAAAGTTTATATCAGATAAAGGTAAGAAGAACATAGAACAAATCAAAACAGTTAACAAAGTTTTAAAACAAGTTGAGATAAATAAAGAAAAAAAAGCTAAGTCTAAACAAAATCGTCGAACCAAGATCGACGATCTCAGCATTATTCGTCAAACAACGATCGACGATCTCAAGACCCAGAGCTTAAGCCTAAACACTCTGCAAATGGGGATCGACGATATCATTATGTATCGTCAAACAGATATCGACGATCGTGGAACCCAGATAATAGTCACTATTATTGTTAGAAGCAAGATCGACAATATCAATGCTGGTCGTCGAATGTAGATCGACGATCTCAACATAAATTGTCGAACCCATATCAGTTTCATCAAAACTATAATTTCAATAGAAATTTCAATAAGAACTCTAATCCTAAACCTTTCTATCCCTTAACTAACTGGACAATCCCACCTAGGAGATTTCATCCCTTAGGTTATAAAATTCAACCTGAATACTCTTATATTTCAAGTTTTAAATATGAAAAGAAGCCAGAACCCAAGGTTACCTGGGTCCAAAATATATATGCTGTTATTTTGCAAGTGAATACCTATCGTACCATACAGGATAAGTGGTATTTGGATAGTGGATGCTCCAAGCACATGATAGGAAACAAGGCCAATCTAAGTTACTAAAAGGCAAAGCTAGGTCCAAAGGTTATATTTGGAGACTCAAGCTTTGGTAAAACAGAAGGTTATATAGAATTTACACAGACTTTTAACGCTTCTGGTTAAGGTTGTTATAGTAGCGTTATTTGTGATTATATATTTAGAAAGTAACTCCTCCAAGCTTGGAGGTTTTGGATAGTTTTAAAGAGGTGGTGGTGGTGTAGAAAAATCTTTTTGAGGTGGTGAGCACATTGCGTTCAAAGGATTACTCCACGAAAAATTCGGGTGACTTCTTAAAGCCGGATTATAACTATTCGGAAAAACAAAATCGGGCACAGGAAAATTCGCAACAGAAAAATTATTAAAAGCAGTTCTAGGCATATTGTTAATAAAATCTAATTGTTCGGGGGCAGGAGTTGCAAATTCCCATACTTGAGGGGCAGAGGCAGCAGTCATCTCCGTATATTTTTTGCTTAATATTTCAACTTGCAGAGCGAGTTGGGAGAAGTTCTCCACTTCAAAGATACCTGCAGGTTTGTTTGGTCGGGACCTAGGCACATTCTACTAATAAGTGTTCATGGCCATGTCATCGAAAAGATCAAGAGCTGCTTCCGGGGTCTTATGGTTTAAAGTACCGCCAGAAGCTGCGTCTATCTTTTGCTTTGTATTTTGATTTAGCCCGTTATAAAACGTCTGCACTTGTAACCATACAGACAGCGCGTGATGTGGGTATCGTCTTTATAATTCTTTAAATCTTTCCCAAGTTTTATATAAGGTTTCAGAGTCTATTTGTCCAAAAGCAGAAATATCGTTCCTAAGTTTTGCAGTTTTAGCTGGCGGAAAATACCTCGCCAAAATTTTTTCAGTTAATTGATCCCAGGTTGTGATACTGTTTTTAGTTAGAGTGTTCAGCCACTGCTTAGCCTTAGTTCTAAGAAAAAAAAAATGAAATAATCTTAGCCTAATAGCATCATTTGTAACACCATTTATCTTGAAGGTGTCATAAATTTCAAGAAAGCTTGCTATATGTGCGTTCAGATCTTCATCTTGAAGTCCATCATACTACACATACTGCTGCACCATTTGACTTATGCCAGGCTTTAGTTCGAAGTTATTATTAGCTATAGCAGGGTGAACTATACTAGATTCTGTTCCCTCTAGATTTGGCCGTGCATAATAGTACATAGGCCTATGCACGACTTCCTCCATGTGGGGTTCTTCTATTCTTAAAGTAGAAAATGACTCGGAGTCCTCAAACGATATTTGGGGAGCAGGGCCTTGAAATCGCGATCTTCTCCGAAGAGTATGCTCAATTTCGTGGTCCAAGTTCAAAATAACCGACGGACTCCCGCGGGTCATGCACTAAAAGAAGAGAAGAGAAGAAAGAGAAATAAATAAACTAGAAAAAAGTTAGATTTTTTTTTGAAATAAATTTTTTTAATATTTTAACTCCCGAACTTCCCAAGGGCTACCCAATGAAGGGTTCGCAAGGTACTAGACAAGATAGTGGCACTTAAATCCCTTTGCCCTTTTCGAGAGAATTAGGTGGCGTAGAAAAATTGTGGAGTGGGTTTCCATTAAGAGCGATAAAAAATTTTTTGGATTTTAAAATTTTTTAGAAGGAGTATGAGAAAGAGAAATGATAAGATTAATAGGTTCGTGTTTTCGATATATCAATAAGAGTTTGTCCCCGACAACGACGCCAATAACTTGGTGGTCGCTTTCTGCTTAAGAAAAGAGAGCCGAACTAGCAATCCAATTAGGCAAGTATACCTATCAAACTGTAGCTAGGGGACACAAGTGTCGTATTAAAATCCGGGAACTGTTGAGTACACTTACTCACATGAAGACTATTATTCTATCGATGGAAAAACTTTAGGGATAAAGAGAAAATTAAACGCACTTAATGAAAGGAAAATAGCACTAAATGAGAACTAAATGCAGCTAAGTAGAGAGCATAAAAGAAACGATTACAATAAAGGGATTAGAACGATGAAATGGAAATGCACTCGATCGAGAATCACCTCGGCTAAAGTCGATTAAAAACATGATAAATAAACCTAAGCTTAATAGGGTAAAGTTCCTTGACCGTGGAGGTTCCTAAAGCTTGAACACACTTCTCTCAAAGTAATGCCCAACTGAGTTTAGGAAGATCCGACCGACTCTCGTCTAAATTGGAGGCCTAAAGCTCGCTTTATGCGGTGAACCCCACTATTGGATTTTACTCCAATCTGGGAGATTTGGACGTCTGCCTCTCTCGAGGGGTGCGTATAACTCTCTTTACTCTTGAATGCTCACTTCAAACAAACGGCCTCTTGGGGCTAAATTGGAAATTATATATCGACAAAATAATTCCAAATGAGAAAAATCAAGAGTAATTCGAAGGCCTAAACCCTAAAAAGAAAAGGTAAATTCAAAGCATCATAACTTAATCACTTGAACCTCGGATTATCAAGATCGAGTACAAGGAGGATTAGTTACTCATAGTGAAGTGGAGGAGGGGGGATGAGTAGTAAAGCATAACGAACACAAGGTAAGAAAAGAGCACTTTTATATTAATATTAAAGAGAGCTACAGCAACTTGAAATGGAAATTACAATTGCATGAAATGAAAATCCTATTCTAGCCCTACATTAAGCAACTAGAGCAAGAGAAAAGATTACAACAAAAGATATTAAAAAAAGCTAAAACTAAACTACGGTTAAGAAAAACCAAAATGAGAAAGAGAGAGAGAGGGAGAAAAAGAATAAAAACACTAGTAAACAAAGGGGAAGCACCTCCCCTATCAACCCAAGCTTGTTTGAAATTGAAGGGGGGGGGGGCATCTGAATTTATAGGAAAATTTCTCGGGTTGGTCACGCCGTAGGTCACGCCCGGGGAGGGCGTGTTAGGGGGCGTGACACATACGGGTTTGACCTCGGGTTCTGGATTCTATCGGGAAGGATGATTGCTTCTGTACATTGGCTGACACGCCCTGGGTCACGCCCGTGTAGGGGGGGGGGGGGGGGGCGTGGCACGTAGATCAAGTCTCAATCATTTGTCGGAGAATCCGTCAGTCTTGGAAAAGGGGGCGAACATGCCCTGGGTCACGCCCGTGACGGGGGGGGGGGGGGGGGCGTGACAGTACTGTTGGCGTGCTTAGGCAAAAAATTCATTTAATGCGGCGGCAGACTTCAGGCAGAGGGCGACACGCCCCATGTCATGCCCGGGGACACGCCCAGGGAGGGCGTGTCAGGGGGGCGTGACAGCCGTTTTTCCTATTATTTTGTCTTTGTCAGCAAGCTTCCTAAGAATCAGGTGACACGCCCTGTGACACGCCTAGGGAGGGCGTGACAGGGGGTGTGTCAGCTCATTTTTGGCCAAAATTCTGGAAACCTGCAAAAAGACAAGAAAATGTTAGTGGAAATAATATTTACATAAGAAAGATAAAAATTAAGCTAATAAGACACGATTAGCGCCTTCAAAACTAGAAAATACGATAATAGTTTAGGCTACAAAATGTATTATCACAGTACAGACACGCCCCCCTATACGGGTGTGTCCCTGGGGCGTGTTCCACCTTTTTCGATGACTGACGGATTTCTGACCAATGATTGTGACATGACGTGCCATATAAGCCCCTCCTACACAGGTGTGTCTCTAGGCATGTCCACCGACGTATATATGAAATCATCATTTATGTTAGAATTCAACTACCGAGGTCAACCCCGTACCTGACACGCCCCCCGGACACGCCTTCATCGGGCATGACAAGGGGGCGTTACCATCCCGAAAAAAGTCTATAAATTCAGGACTCCCCCTTGTGTCCAGCAAGAAGTTTATAGGTTGAGAGGAGAGGTGCTACCCTTTTATTTCCTGAAGTTTTTCATGATCTTCCTTTCTCTTTTTCTCATTTTAAGCCTTTCATAATTCTAGTTTGTGTACTCCTTTAGTATTAGTTTTTGTAATTTCTTTAATAGCGTAATGTAAATGCTAGCATAGGTTTTAAATTCATTGCACTTTTAATCTTTTGTTTCAATTTATAACTCTCTTTAGCATTAATACAAAGTGCCTTTTTTTTACTTTGTTTTCATATGTTCTTCTACCCATCTCTCTTCCTCCACTTCTCCATGATTAACTAATCCTCCTTGTACTCGATCTATATGTTTCGTGGTTCGAGTTGATTAAGTTATGATGCTTTAAGTTTACTTTTTCTTATTAGGGTTTAGGCCTTTGATTTACTCTTGAAAAATCTTGTTTGGAGTTATATCATCGATATATAATTTCCATATTTGTTTTCACTCTTAGCTAGCTGAGAGGCTCGTAGTTTGAAGTGAACACTCAAGAGTAAAGAGAGTTGCATGCACCCCTCAAGAGAGGCAGACATTAAATCTGCCTTATTAGAGTGAAATATAATAGTGGGGTTCACCGCCTAAAGCGAGCTTTAGGTCTTCGATTTGTATGAGAGTTCGGTCGTACCTTCCTAAACTCAGTTGGGCCCGACTTCGAGAGAAGCGTGTTCAAGCTTTGGGAACCTCCACAGTCAAGGTCCTTTACCATATTAAGTTAGGGTTTTTATAATTTCATTTTAGTCAACTTTTTCAGAGGTGATTCTCGATCGAGTGCTTTACGATTGCATCGTTTCAACCCCTTATTTTAATCGTTTTAAGTAGTTCTTATTTAGCTATAAGTAGTTCTCTTTTTAGCGCAAATATTTCCTTTCTTAAATGCAATTAGTTTTCTTTTAACAAACTCTAAAACAATCCTTCGATAAGATAATAATTTTAGTGTGAGTAAGATTACTCAATGGTTCCCGGATTTTAATTCGACACTTGTGTCCCCTAGCTATAGTTCGATAGGTATACTTGCCTAGTTGGATTGCTAGTTCCACTCTCTTTTCTCTAACACGAAAAGCGATCACTAAGTTTTTGGTACCGTTGCCGGGGAGCAACTTTTGTTGATAATTCGAAAACACGAACCTATTACTTTTATCACTTCTCTTTCTCACCCTCTTTCTTAAAAATTAAAAAATTCAAAAAAAAATATATTAATGCTCTTAATAGAAACCCGCTTAACAATTTTTCTACACTACCTAACTCTCTTGAGATGGGCAATGTGGCTTAAATACCTCTATCTTGTCTAGTACCTTACGAAACCTTTATCGGGTAGCCCTTGGGAAGTTCGGGAGTTAAAACAATAAAAAAATCTATTTCAAAAAATTTTAGTAGTTCTTTTTTTTAAGTTTATTTTCTCTTTCTTTATATTCTCTTCTCCTAGTGCATGAACCACGGGAATCCATCGGTTATTTTGGACTAGGACCACGAAATTGAGCGTACTCTTTGGAGAAGATCGCGATTTCAAGGCCCTACTCTCCAAATACCGGTTGAGGATTCCGAGTCATTTTCTACTTTAAGAATGGAAGATCCCATCGTAGAGGACGACCTACATAGGCTTATGTCCTATTATGCACGGTCGAATCTAGAGGTTATAGAATCAAGCATAGTTCGCCCTGCTATAGCTAATAATAATTTTGAAATTAAGCCTAGCATAATTCAAATGTTGCAGCAGTATGTGCAATATGACATACTTCAAGATGAAGATCCGAACACGCATATAACTAGCTTTCTTGAGATTTGTGACACCCTTAAAATCAATGGTGTTACAAATGATGATATTAGGTTAAGACTCTTCCCCTTCTCTCTTAGAATTAAAGCCAAATGGTGGTTGATGACTCTGCCAAGAGGGAGCATCACCACTTTGGATCAACTAACCGAAAATTTCTGACAATGGATTTTCCGCCAGCTAAAACTGCAAAACATAGGAACGATATTTCAGCCTTTTTTTCAAATAGATTTTTAATCTCTTTATAAAACCTGGGAAAGATTTAAAGAACTCTTAAGACGATGTCCCCGTCACGCACTGCCTATATGGTTACAAGTGCAGATGTTTTATAAAGTGATAAATCAAAATACAAAGCAAATGATAGACGCAGCTTCCGGTGGTACTTTAAACCACAAAACCCTGGAATCAGCTCTTGTGCTTTTCAAGGACATGGCCATGAACACATATCAGTGGAATGTGCCAAGGCCTCGCCCAAACAAACCTGCAGGTATCTTTAAAGTAGATAACATCTCCCAGGTAGCTCTATAAGTGGAAGTATTAAGTAAAAAGATAACGAAGATGACTGCTGCCTCCGCCCCTCAGGTATGGGAATCTGTAACTCCTGCTCCCGAACAATTAGATTATGTTAGCAATATGCCTAGGAATTCCTTTAATAATTTTTCTACTACTAATTTTCCTACGTCGGGCTTTGCTTTTCCGAATAGTTATAATCCCGCTTTACGAAACCACCCAAATTTCTCGTGGAATAACCCTTCGAACGCAATGCGCCAGCCACCACAAAATGATTTTTCTGCACCACCTCCACCTCTTCAAAATTATCAAAAACCTCCAAGATTGGAGGAAATGTTTTCAAAATATATGAATGTTAATGACGCAACTATAAGAAGCCTAGCCAGATCCATTAAAATTCTAGAGAATCAAGTAGGACAACTAGCTAAAATTATATCAAAGCGATCTGCCAGGTCTCTTCCTGCCAATACCGAGCCCAACTCGAGAGAGCAAGCGAAAGCTATAACTCTTCGGAGTTGGAAGCAAGTTTCTGGTATGGTTAGCAAAGAACCCAAGGCAGGCTCCGCCCTTGTTTTGAATATTCCACCACCTGCTGAAAAAGAAGTTATCACTCCGCTCTCTGCTTTAGAAAAAGATATTGCTCCACCACCTATTTTTAAAAATGATCCAACTCCACCATACCCTCCCAACTTAACAAACAATGTCTTGATGATCAGTATACCTGCTTCTTAGAAATGTTTAAGCAAATCCACATAAATCTATCCTTCCACGAAGCGATTACCCAGATGCCGAAGTATGCTAAGTACCTTTAGGACCTTCTAACTAATAAGAAGAAGTTAGAGAACTTATCATATGTCACATTAAACGCCGAGTGCTCTGCTGTTCTGACAAATAGTTTACCAAAGAAGATCAGTGATCCGGGTAGTTTTTCTATACCGTGTGTCTTTGGTGATCTTTTTATCAAGCATTCATTGGCCGATTTAGGTGCAAGTTTCAACCTAATGCCCTTCTCGTTATTTAAGAAGTTAGGAATTGGTAGCCTCAACCCCACACGTATGATTATCCAGCTCACTGATAGATCTTTTAAGTACCCGTTAAGAATAGCGGAGGATGTTCTAGTCAATGTCGACAAATTCATCTTCCCGGTAGATTTCGTCATATTGGACATCGAAGAAGACATCGAGGTTCCCCTGATCCTTGAACGACCCTTCCTTGCCACCTCCCGAGCTATCATTGACGTAAGCAATGGCAAGATCTTCCTACAAGTAGGCGACGATGAAGTTACCTTCTCTATCACCCCTTCGATGAAAAATACCCTGGAGAATGACGACTCCTATTTCTTCTTAGATACCTTAAGTGATGAATCTTCCTACAGCATTTCTGACGATGAATTTTCTGATTTTTGTTCTTCCTCAACTCTTCCAACAGAAAGTCTATAAGAAACCTCCATGGCCATTGATTCACCAACTTCAAATTTTCTATGTAAGTAAAAAGTCTATGAAGATATTATTTTTGGAAAAGAATGAACTTCCAAAACATCTTATGAAGAACCCCCTACCCTAGAATTAAAAGAACTACCTGAACATATCATGTATGACTTCCTAGAAAAAAATTCTAAACTGCTAGTGATAGTTTCGGCCTACTTAACTGAATTAAAAAATGACAAACTCCTTCTAGTTTATGTAAACATCGTTGAGCTATTGCCTGGTAGATATCTGATATCAAGGGCATAAGCCCATCTTTCTGCAGCCACAAAATCTTAAGGGAAGATAATTCACATAACTCCATCCAACCTCAGTGCCGTATAAATCTTAACACGAAAGAAGACATAAAAGGCGAGGTTATGAAGCTGTTAGACGCAGGAATTATCTATCCTATATCTGATAGTAAGAGGGTTAGCCCTCTCTAGGTAGTGCCCAAAATGGGGGGGGGATAACTGTAGTTAGTAAGGAGAATAATGACTAAATCCTGACACGGACGGCGATGGGGTGACGAATGTGTATTGACTATCGTAAGTTAAATGACGCCACCCGCAAGGACAACTTTCCCTTGCCGTTCACTGATCAAATCTTAGAGCAATTATCCGGCCATAGCTTTTTCTGTTTTCTCGATGGCCTCTCGGGGTATTTTCAAATCCCCATCTCTCCCGAGGACCAGGAGAAAACTACATTTACTTGTCAATTCGGTACCTTCACTTACCGAAGAATGCCATTTGGATTATGCAATGCGCCAGCTACATTCCGGCGATGTATGCTCGTTATCTTCGACAAATACGTAGAAAGCATTATGGAGGTATTTATGGATGATTTCTCCGTATTCGGCGATGCCTTTGATAGTTGCTTAGAAAACCTCAAAAAGGGCTTAAAAAGATGCGAAGAAACTAACCTTGCCCTAAATTGGGAAAAATGCCATTTTATGGTGAGGGAAGGGTTAGTTTTGGTTCATAAGATTTCTGCAAGAAGAATTGAAGTAGTCATAGCTAAGATAGAAGTTATCGAGAAAATGCCTCCGCCTACGAACGTCAAATTTATAACAAGTTTCCTAGGACACGCTGGTTTCTACTGCCGCTTCATAAAAGACTTCTCCAAAATCACTAAACCCCTTACGCATCTTCTGGAAAACGACGTCCCATTCATTTTTGACGAACCTTGCCTATCTGCCTTTGAAAAAATTAAAGAAAAGTTAATCAATGCCCCTATTATGATAGCTCCGGTTTGGGACCTTCCCTTTGAAATTATGTGTGATGCGAGTAGTTTTGCGGTGGGAGCCGTACTAGGATAACAAATATCTAAAAGCTCCCACCCCATCTACTATGAAAGAAAAACACTTACATCGGCACAAGAGAATTATACTACGGCCGAGATGGAGCTCCTAGCTATTTGATAATACATTTTGTATTCTAAACTATTAGGGTATTTTTAGGTTTTTAATACACAAATCATGTCTTGTAAGCTTATTTATTGACCTCCTTTTGTACATATTATTGCCACGAATGTTTTCTCTTCTTTTTTGCAGATTTTCTCAGTTTTCGGCCAAAATGACCTGACATGCCCCCCTTAAACGCCCTCCCTGGGTGTGTCACCGGGCTTGTAACCTGATCTCGAGGAAGGTTGATGCCACAACTCAAATCCCGAGAAAAACACCTAACACGCCCCCCTTACATGCCCTCCCTGGGCGTGTCTCTGGGCTTGTCACCCTCATCCCGAAGCCTACTGCCGCATTTAAAGATTTTACATTAATGCACGTCAATAGTACTTACACGCCCCCTTATACGGGCATGGCCCTGGGGCGTGTTCCACCTTTTTCGACGACTGACGGATTTCCGACCAATGATTGAGACATGACGTGTCTTACACGCCCCTACTACACGGGCGTGGCCTAGGGCGTGTACCCTAACACACCCTCCCCGGGCGTGACAGGGGGCGTGACCATCCTGAAAAAAGTCTATAAATTCAGGCCTCCACCTTGTGTCCAGCAAGTAGTTTTGGGTTGAGAGGGGAGGTGCTGCCCCTTTGTTTCTTAGTGTTTTTATGCTCTCTCTCTCTTTCTCATTTTATGCTTTTCTTATCCCTAGCTTAGTGTACTCCTTTTATTGTAGTTTTTGTAACTTCATTTGTAGCCTAGTGTTAATGCTAGCATAGGTTTTTATTTCATTGCATGTGTAACTCTTTACTACAAGTTGTAGCTCTCTTTTAATATTAATATAAAGTGCCCTTTTGCTTTGTATTCTTAATGTTCTCTTACTTTTCTCTCCTCCTCTACTTCTCCATGATTAACTAATCCTCCTTGTACTCGATCTTGATGATACGAGGTTCGAGTTGATTAAGTTATGATGCTTTAAATTTACTTTTTCTTTTTAGGGTTTAGGCCTTCGATTTACTCTTGATTATTCATGTTTGGAGTTATATCATCGATATATAATTTCCATCTTTTATTTCACTCTTAGCTAGTCGACAGGCTCGTAGTTTGAAGTGAGCACTCAAGAGTAAAGAGAGTTGCACACACCCCTCGAGAGTGGCAGACGTTAAATCTCCCAGATTGGAGTGAAATCCAATAGTGGGGTTCATCGCATAAAGCGAGCTTTAGGTATCAATTTTGGATGAGAGTTCGGTCGGACCTTTCTAAACTCAGTTGGGCATGAATTCGAGAGAAGCGTGTTCAAGCTTTTGGAACATCCATGGTCAAGGACCTTTACCCTATTAAGCTTAGGTTTATTTTCGCATTTTTAATCAACTTTTGCCGAGGTGATTGTCGATCGATTACTTTACTATTTCATCATTCCAACCCCTTATTGTAATCATTTTTAGTAGTTCTTATTTAGCTGCAAGTAGTTCTCATTTTAGCACAAATATTTTCTTTCTTAATCGCAATTAGTTTTCTTTTATCAAACCCTAAAACAATCCTTCAATAAGATAATAGTTTTCGTATGAGAAATATTACTCAACGGTTCCTGGATTTTAATACGACACTTGTGTCCCCTAGCTACAGTTCGATAAGTATACTTTCCTAATTGGATTGCTAGTTCGATTTTTATTCGTTTTACGATTTGCTGACACCATGTTTTTGGCGCCATTGCCAGGGAGCAACTTTTGTTGATAATTTGAAAACACGAACCTATTGCTCTTATCTCTTCTCTTTCTCACCCTCTTTTTTAAAAATTAAAAAAAATTCAAAAAAAAAACACTCTAAATAAAAACCCACATCACAATTTATCTACCCCACCTAACTCTCTCGAAAAGGGCAAAGTGGCTTAAATACCACTATCTTGTCTAGTACCTTGCGAACCCTTCATCGGGTAGCCCTTGGGAAGTTCGGGAGTTAAAACATTAAAAAAAATTATTTCAAAAATTTAGTAGTTCTCTTTTTCTAAGTTTATTTTATCTTTCTTTATCTTCTCTTCTCCCAGTGCATGACCCCCGAAAATCCATCGGTTATTTTTGACTTGGACCACGAAATTGAGCGTACTCTTCGGAGAAGATGCGAATTCAAGGCCCTTCTCTCCAAATACCAGTTGAGGATTCCGAGTCATTTTCTACTTTAATAATGGAAGAGCCCATCGTAGAGGAAGCCCTACATAGGCCTATGTCCTATTATGCAAGGCCGAATTTAGATGGTACAAAATCAAGTAAAGTTCTCCCTGCTATAGCTAATAATAATTTTGAACTTAAGCGTAACATAATTCAAATGGTGTAGCAGTATGTGCAATATGACGGAATTCAAGATGAAGATCCGAACGCGCATATAGCTAGCTTTCTTTAGATTTGTGACACTGTTGGGTCTGACGTTCCTTCACTTGACCCGTGGCGCTTTGCTACTTATTTAAGAAATTAAGTAGCGCCCTCTCCAACAGTCCGGACTTTTGATGCAGTTGGGTATGCGCTTGATCCTTCAATTGGTATCAGAGGAGGTCATTGGTTCAAGACTGGGGGGCACTATTAAATCCCAATTTTTCCCTTCTACCTGTGTGGGTCCGGCGGGTCAGGCAACCGTGGACATGTGGTAACCCCACCTCTGAGCCAGGTGGGCCATGTGGTAACTCCACCTCTGAGCCGACGGGTTGTGCTGGATGCTGGTGGGGGGGGGGGGGATTGTTGGGTCCGGCGTTCCTTCACTTGACCCGTGGCACTTTGCTACTTATTTAAGAAATTAAGTAGGGCCCTCTCCAACAGTCCGGGCTTTTGGTGCAGTTCGGTATGCGCTTGATCCTTCAGACACCTTTAAAATCAATGGTGTTACAAATGATGCTATTTGGCTAAGTCTCTTCCTCTTTTCCCTTAGAACTAAAGCTAAACAGTGGTTGATGACACTGCCAAGAGGGAGCATCACCACTTGGGATCAACTAATTGAAAACTTTTTGATGATGTATTTTCCGCCAGCTAAAACTGCAATACTTAGGAACGATATTTCTGCCTTTTTTCAAATAGATTCTGAATCACTTTATGAAACCTAGGAAAGATTTAAAGAACTCTTAAGACGATGCCCCCATCACGCGCTGCCTGTATGGTTACAAGTGCAGACGTTTTATATCGGGCTAAATTAAAATACAAAGCAAATGATAGACACAACTTCTGATGGTACCTTAAACAACAAAACCCCAGAAGCAGATCTTGAGCTTTTCGAGGACATGGCCATGAACACATATCTGTAGAATGAGCCTAGACCTTTCCCAAACAAACCTGCTGGTATATTTTAAGTAGATAACATCTCCTAGCTGGGCCTACAAGTGGAAATACTAATCAAAAAAGATAATGGAGATGTCTGCTACCTCCGCCCCTCAGGTATGGGAATCTGCAACACCTGCTCCCGAACAATTAGATTATGTTAATAATATTTCTAGAAATGCTTTTAATAATTTTTCTGCTACGAATTTTCCTGCTCCGGGTTTCGCTTTTCCGAATAGTTGTAATCCCTCGAACGCAACGCGCCCGCCACCACAAAATGATTTTTCTGCACCACCTCCGCTTCTTCAAAATTATCAAAAACCTCCAAGCTTGGAAGAGTTACTTTCTAAATATATAAACTGAAATGACGCTACTATAAGAACCCGAGCCGGGACCATTAAAAGTTTAGAATATCAAGTAGGACAACACTCAAAAATTATTTCTGAGCGACCCGCCTGGTCTCTTCCTGCAAATACCGAGCCCAACCCGAGAGAGCAAGTGAAATTTATAACTCTTTGGAGTGGGAAGAAAGTTTCTGGTATGGTTAGCGAAGAGCCTGAGGCAAGCTCCACACCAAATTTGAAAATTCCACCACCTGCTGAAAAAGAAGTTATCACTCCGCTCTCTGCTTTAGAAAAAGATCTTGCTCCACCACCCATTTTTAAAAATGATCCAAGTCCACCATACCCTTCCCAACTTAACAAACAACATCTTGATGATCAGTATACCCGCTTCTTAGAAATGTTTAGGCAAATCCCCATAAATCTGCCTTTCTATGAAGCAATCTCCCAGATGCCGAAGTATGCTAAGTACCTTAAGGACCTTCTGACTAATAAGAAGAAGTTAGAGAACTTGTCACACATCATGCTAAATGTCGAGTGCTCTGCTGTCTTGACAAATGGTTTACAAAAGATGATCAGTGATCTGGGTAGTTTTTCTATTCCGTGTGTCTTTAGTGATCTTTTTGTAAAGCACGCATTGACCGACTTTGGTGCGAGTATCAACCCGATGCACCTCTCATTATTTAAGAAGTTAGGAATTGGTATCCTCAACCCCACATACATGAGTATCCATCTCGCTTATAGATCAGTTAAGTACCCGTTAGGAATAGTGGAGGATGTTCTAGTCAAAGTTTACAAATTCATCTTCCCAGTGGATTTCGTCATATTAGACATCTAAGAAGACGTCGAGGTTCCCTTGATCCTTGGCCGACCCTTCCGTGCCACCTCCCGAGCTATCAGTGATGTAAGCAACGACGAGCTGTTCCTACCAGTAGACGACGATGAAGTGACCTTCTCTATCACCCCTTCGATGAAAAATACCCTGGAGAGTAACGACTCCTGTTTCTTCTTAGATAACTTAAGTGATGAATCTTCCTACAGTATTTCTGACGATGAATTTTCTGATTTTTGTTCTTCCTCAACTATTCCTACTGAAAGTCTATAAGAAACCGCCATGGACATTGATTTACCCACTTGAAATTTTTTGTATAAGTTAAAAGTCTACGAAGTTATTATTTTTGAAAAAGAAAGAACTTCCAAAACATCTTATGAAGAACCCCCTATGCTAGGAATAAAAGAACTACCTTAACATCTCAAGTATGCCTTCTTAGAAAAAAATTCCAAACTTCCAGTGATAGTTTCGACCTACTTAACTGAATTACAAAATGACAAACTCCTTCTAGTTTTACGTAAACATTGCCGAGTTATTGCCTGGCAGATATATGATATCAAGGGCATTAGCCCATCATTTTGCACCCACAAAATGTTAATGGATGATAATTCGTGTAACTCCATCCAACCTCAGCGCCATATAAATCCAAATATGAAAGAAGTCGTAAAGGGGTAGGTTATAAAGCTGTTATACACAGGAATTATCTAACCTATTTTAGATAGTAAGTGGGTTAGCCCTATCCAGGTAGTGCCAAAAAAGGGAGAGAAAACTGTAGTTAGTAATGAAAATAATGATTTAATCCCAACACGGATGGTGACGGGGTGGCGAATGTGTATTGACTATCATAAGTTAAATGACGCCACCCGCAAGGACCACTTCCCCTTGTCGTTCATCGATTAAATCTTAAGAGCGATTATCCAACTGTTTTCTTGATGGTCTCTCGGGGTATTTTCAAATCCCCATCTCTCCTGAGGACCAGGAGAAAACTACGTTTACTTGTCCGTTCAGCACCTTCTCCTACCGAAGAAAGCCGTTTGGATTATGCAATGCGCGAGTTAAATTCTAGGGATGTATGCTCGTTATCTTCGACAAGTATGTAGAAAGCATTATGGAGGTATTTATGGATGATTTCACCGTGTTTGGCGATGCCTTTGATAGTTGTTTAAAAAACCTCAAAAAAGTCTTAGAAAGATGGGAAGAAACTAACCTTGACCTAAATTGGGAAAAATGCCCTTTTATGGTGAGGGAAGGGTTAGTTTTGGGTCATAAAATTTCTGCAAGAGGAATTGAAGTAGACATAGCTAAGATAGAAGTTATCAAGAAGATGCCGCTGCCTACGAACGTCAAAGCTATAAGAAGTTTCTTAGGACACGATGTTTTCTACTGCCGCTTCATAAAAGACTTCTTCAAAATTACCAAACCCCTTACTCAACTCTTAGAAAAAGATGCCCATTTATTTTTGATGACCCTTGCTTATCTACCTTTGAAATAATTAAAGAAAAGTTAATTAATGCCCCTATTATGATAGCTCCAGTGTGGGACCTTCCCTTTGAAATTATGTACGATGCGAGTAGTTTCACGGTGGGAGCCGTACTAGGACAATGAATATCTAAAAACTTCCACCCCATTTATTATGCAAGTAAAACATTTACATCGGTACAAGAGAATTATACCACGACCGAGAAGGAGCTCCTAGCTGTTGTTTTCGCTTTTGATAAATTCCATCCTTATATTACGCTTTCCAAAATTATAGTTTTTATAGACCACTCGACCCTCAAGTATCATCATTCTAAGACAGATGCCAAGCCGCACCTGATTTGCTGGGTCTTTCTCCTCCAGGAGTTTGACTTAGAAATTCGTGATAAGTGAGGAGCCTTGAATTTGGCTGCCGACCATCTCTTATGATTAGATAATCTGTATATAGAAAATTTAGATGAAAAATCTTTTAATAATTATTTTCCTAATGAGAATCTGCTTTCAATTAAGACTTCTCCTTGGTTTGCACAAATAGACAATTATTTAGTGGCTTGTGCTCCCAAAATAGTTCTCCTCTCAACAAAAGAAGAAATTCTTTTCTGAGTTGAAGAACTATATTTTGAGGACCCATATCTTTTTCGAGTTCGTGCGGACCAAGTGATAAGGAAATGTGTCTCTTTTGAAAAGGATTAGATATTTTTAAACATTTGTATGAAGGACCGACTAAAGGTTACTATCAAGCTGCTCACACTGCTCACAAGGTGCATTACGCGGGTTTTTATTGGCCTAGTCTGTTTAAAGACGAGCAAGCCTTTGTGAGTAGTTGTGATAGTTGCCAACGGTCGGGCAATATTTAAAAATGAAATGCCGCAAAATTATTTCCACGAGTGCGAAGTTTTCGACCTCTGGGGAATTAATTTTGTTGGCCCTCTTCCTTCTACCTTAGGAAATAAATACATTTTAGTTGTTGTCGATTATGTTTCACGATGGGCTGAATCCCAAGCTCTTCCTACTAACGACGCCCGAGTCGTAATTATGTTTTTGAAAAAATTATTTTCTCGATTCAGTACGCCGCGAGCCATCGTTAGCGATAGGGGTTCACATTTTTGTAACTCGCAGTTTTCAAAAATTCTAATTAAATATGGCGTTACGCATAAGCTTTCAACTGCCTACCACCCCAAAACTAACAGACAAGTCAAAGTAGTGAATAGAGAGATAAAAAGAATTTTAGAAAAGACTGTTTCAACATCTAGAAAAGAATGGTCAACCATATTAGACGATGCTCAATGGGCCTACCGAATAACATACAAAACCTCCATCGGATGTACGCAGTATCGGTTGGTTTATGGAAATTCGTGCCATTTACCCGTAGAATTAGAACACCGCGCTTTTTGGGCCTTACGACTTTTAAATTTCGATCCCCACTCTATCAGCGACCTTAGAAAATTTCAACTTAACGAGCTCGACGAGTGGCGCTCTTACGCATAAGAGAATAACAATTCTTATAAAGAGCGGACGAAATGATTTAACGACAAGCACCTAAGGCACCTAAGGCACCCAAAAACATTCAAACAGGGTGACCAAGTTCTTTTATATAATTCACATTTACGTTTATTTCCAGGCAAGTTAAAGTCTCGTTGGTCTGGGCCGTTTTCTGTTAAATAAGTTTTTCCATATGGTACTGTTTTAATTTCATACCCTGATAAGGGCGATTTCAAAGTAAATGGTCAGCGTCTTAAACTGTACTTCTATGGTGATGTCAGTTCGAATTGTATTAATGTTATTCTACATGATATGATTTTTGGATAATTTAAGACTTTTATTTGTTAAAAACTTCAAATATTATTTTGGATATTATTATTATTTTGGACAATAATCTTTTGGACAATATTTTTTGAAATGTCGAGCTCAAACGACATTTTAAGTAAAGGGCGCTCTTGGGAGGCAACCCAAGTTCTTTTTCTGTTTTCTTTATTTTACACTTTTTGGCCCGGATGGCTCTGACAAGCTGAAGCCTTTGCGATCGCCTACTACAACGTTATTGAATCCATTACAAAGTCTAAATAAGACATTTCATGAAGTTCCAAAGCGCTAGCATGGGGGGAGCGACATTTGTCAACTTTCGCGGCGCATAAATCCAGGGAAGTACCTGTTTTCAATTTTGTACATTTATTTTTGTTTTAATTTTTCTCTCTCCTTCTCTTCTTTTCTCCATTGAGGACAATGTCCATTTTAAGCTTGGGGAGGATTTCCTCTTTATATTTTCTTTATTTTTGTTTCCCTATAAAAATCAATAATAAAAAAAATTTCTTGTGCTTTCTCCTTTTTCTTCTTAAAGAAAAATCTCAAAAAAAGATAATATCTTTAAAAATCCAAAAAGTAGAATATTTCAAAATAAAAAAAATTATTGTTCTAATTTTTGTATTTCAATAGTACCCCTTGTTTTTATTTTGTTTTTCTCAAAATTCTTTATAACGATTTAGCTAATTATAATATTTCTAATCGTTTTTTAATTATGTTTCACAAGTAAAATGTTGGCCATGTTGTATTTCTAATTCACGGTAGCATGTTAACGTGAAACATTTTTCTAAAACTCGCATTTTAATATGGTTTTCATTCTTTATTTTCTTTACTTTCTTGAAAATCTTTCATCCACTATTTTCCTTCTCATTTTTGGATAATTTTTGTAATGTCAACTTTTGATTAGCGTAGTAGATGTGAACGATC
Organism: Platanthera zijinensis; assembly: GCA_039513925.1. Classification (NCBI taxonomy): domain Eukaryota; kingdom Viridiplantae; phylum Streptophyta; class Magnoliopsida; order Asparagales; family Orchidaceae; genus Platanthera; species Platanthera zijinensis. Next base: position 213,769,078 of record CM077079.1, read on the forward strand.
CAAGTTGCCTATTATTTGTATTTTCAAGATAATTTCATTAATCTTCTTTTATTGTCAAGGATTTGCTTTTTGAAATTTTTCAAAACTTATGTTTTAGATAAATTTAAAAACATGAAAATGATTTAGGCCATTTTTTTTTCGTTTGAGCCTTCTTGCCACCTAAAATTTTTATCCCTAGTTAGCCGCTTTTGAGCCTTTTATGATTTCAATTGATAGCTCCACTTATCGTTTCATGTTCACCAAAGCTAAAATTTTCCAACATATCTAATTACACTAACCTTTTGAGTTTCATAAAAAAAAATTTCATGATTATGATATGGTTATTTTGTGATATTTTTGGAGAACTTTTTGAAAAAGTATGCTCAATAGAAGTGTTTACTTTTATTTGGCGAATTTTGAAATGAAAAGAAAATTAATTATGGCCTTTGTTTTGAAAAGAAAAAAATGGAAAAGAAAAAGAAAGAAAAATATTTTATTTATAAAATTTTTGAAACTCTTTGTTTTAGTTTATTTTGATTTTTGAAGCCTACTTGTTTATCTTTGAATTCCTCTCCTAATCATAATCCTAAACCAAATGTTTCGGTCCTAGTGAGCCCTTTTGATTCATGTTTTTGAATTTTGCTTATTAGCTAAGCAAAGAAGAAAAGTAAAATAATAAAGTTTTTGATTTAAATTTAGATTTTTGTTATTTGGTTGATATAGTTATAATGTGTCTCTTGGATCTAGTAACAACTCAATGCGTTTTTTCATTTCGTTGCCTTAAATTTATTTAAGGAATTTTGTTAAAATTTTGGATGATTTATTTTCGTTAGTAAAGTTTATAAATTGTTAAACCATGTTTAAGTAATTGTTTTTGGTTTACGTTTCACCTTCTCTCTACTTAGAATTTGGCATAGTACTTGTGTAAGCATAATTAGAACTTTTTGATTAGTCACTTTTTATGTTAGCTCGTTTTTATATCTTTGCTTGGGGACAAGCAAAGCTTAAGCTTAGGGGAATTTGATAATACGTTTTGTAGTCAAAACTATTAGGGTACTTTTAGGTTTTTAATACATGAATCATGTCTTGTAAGCTTTTATATTGACCTCCTTTTGTATATATTATTGCCACTAATGATTTCACTTTTTTTTTTGCAGATTTTCTAAGTTTTCGGCCAAAATGACCTGACACGCCCCCCTGACACACCCTCCCCTGGAGTGTCACCTGGCGTGTAACCTGATCCCGAGGAAGGTTTACGCCAGAGCTCAAATCCCGAGATAAACACCTGACATTCCCCCCTTACATGCCCTCCCTAGGCGTGTCTCTAGGCATGTCACCCTCATCCTGAAGCCTGCTGCCGCATTTAATGATTTTCTGTTACTATACGTCAACAGAACTGACACGCCCCCCCTATACGGGCATGGTCCTGGGGAGTGTTCCACATTTTTCGACGACTGGCAGATTTTTGACCAATGATTTAGACATGACGCGACTTACACGCCCCTACTCCACGAGCGTGGCCTAGGGCGTGTCCACCGACGTACAAAAGAAATCATCATTTCCGTTAGAATTCAGCTCCCGAGGTCAACCCCGTACCTGACACGCCCCCTTGACACGTCCTCCACAGGAGTGATAGGGGGCATGACTATCCTGAAAAAAGTCTATAAATTCAGGCTTCCCCCTTGTGTCCAACAAGTAGTTTTGGGTTTAGAGGGGAGGTGCTTCCCCTTTGTTTCTTCATGTTTTTACGCTCTCTCCCTCTCTCTCTTTCTCATTTTATGCTTTTCTTATCCCTAGCTTAGTGTACTCTTTTTATTGTAGTTTTTGTAACTTCATTTGTAGCCTAGTGTTAATGCTAGCATAGGTTTTTATTTCATTGCAAGTGTAACCCTTTACTCCAAGTTGTAGCACTCTTTTCATATAAATATTAAGTGCCCTTTTGCTTTGTGTTCTTATTGTTCTTCTACTCATCTCTCCTCCTCCACTTCTCCATGATAAACTAATCCTCCTTGTACTTGATCTTGATGATCCGAGGTTCGAGTTGATTAAGTTATGATGCTTTAAATTTACTTTTTCTTTATAGGGTTTAGGCCTTTGATTTACTCTTGATTATTCATGTTTGGAATTATATCATCGATATATAATTTCCATCCGTATTTTCACTCTTAGCTAGCCGAGAGTCTCTTAGTTTGAAGTGAACACTCAAGAGTAAAGAGAGTTGCACGCACCCCTCGAGAGAGGTAGACGTTAAATCTCCTAGATTGGAGTGAAATCCAATAGTGGGGTTCACCGCGTAAAACGAGCTTTAGGTCTCCGATTTGGAAAAGAGTTTGGTCGGACCTTCGTAAACACAGTTGGGCACGACTTTGAGATAAGCGTGTTCAAGCTTTGGGAACCTCCATGGTCAAGGACCTTTATCCTATTAAGCTTTGGTTTATTATCGCATTTTTAATCAACTTTTGTCAATATGATTCTCGATCGAGTACTTTACTATTTCATCGTTCCAACCCCTTGTTGTAATCATTTTTAGTAGTTCTTATTTAGCTTCAAGTAGTTCTCTTTTTAGAGCAAATATTTCCTTTCTTAATCGCAATTAGTTTTCTTTTAACAAACCCTAAAATAATCCTTCGATAAGATAATAGTTTTAGTGTGAGTAAGATTACTCAACGGTTCCCAGATTTTAATACGACACTTGTGTACCCTAGCTACAGTTCGATAGGTATACTTGCCTTGTTGGATTGCTAGTTTGGTTTTTATTCGTTTCACGATTAGCTGACACCACTGTTATTTTTTGCTTTTGATAAATTTCGTCCTTATATTACGCTTTCCAAAATTATCGTTTTTATAGACCACTCGACCCTCAAGTATCTTCTTGCTAAGACGGATGCCAAGTCGCGCCTGATTCGCTAGGTTTTACTCCTCCAGGAGTTTGACTTAGAAATTCATGATAAGTGAGGAGTCGAGAATTTGGCTGCCGACCATCTCTCGCGATTAGATAATCCATATAGAAAATTTAGATGTAAAATCTTTTAATGATTATTTTCCTGATGAGAAGTTTTTTTTTCAATTAACACATCCCCCTCTCCTTGGTTTGTACACATTGCCAACTATTTAGTGGCTCATGTCCTCCCGAAAGAGTTCTCTTCTAAGCAAAAGAAGAAATTCTTTTCTGAGTTGAAAAACTATTTCTGGGAGGACCCACATCTTTTTCGAGTTTGTGCGGACCAGGTGATAAAGAGATATGTCTCTTTTGAAGAAGGATTAGATATTTTAAAACATTTGCATGAAGGACCGACAGGTGGTCACTATCAAGCTTCTCACACAGCTCATAAGGTGCCTTGCGTGGGTATTTACTGGCCTAGCCTGTTTAAAGACGTGCAAGCCTTTGTGAGTAGGTGTAATAGTTGCCAACGGTCGGGACATATTACCAATAAAAATGAAATTCCGCAAAATTATTTCCTCAAGTGCGAAGTTTTGACCTCTGGGGAATTGATTTTGATGGCCCTTTTCCTTCTAGCTTCGTAAACAAATATATCTTAGTTGTCGCCGATTAAGTTTCACGATGGGATGAAGCCCAAGCTCTTCCTAATAACGACTCCCGAGTCATAATTACTTTCTTAAAAAAATTATTTTCTAGATTCGGTACGCCGCGAGCCATCGTTAGCGATAGGGGTTCAAACTTTTATAACGTGTATTTTTCAAAAACTCTTATAAAATATTGCGTTACACATAAGCTTTCAGCCTCCTACCACCCCCAAACAAACGAACAAGTCAAAGTAGTGAACAAAGTGATAAAAAGAATTTTAGAAAAGACTGTTTCAACTTCTAGAAAAGACTGGTCAACAAAATTAGACGACACTCTATGGGCCTACCGAACATCGTACAAAACTGCCATCGAATGTATGCCGTATCGTTTGGTTTATGGAAAATCATGCCATTTACCCGTAGAACTAGAACACCGTGCTTTTTGGGACTTAAGGTTTTTAAATTTCGATCCCCACTCGATCGGTGATTTTCGAAAATTTCAACTTAACGAACTCGACGTGTGACGCTCTTATGCGTACGAAAATAACAAATTTTATAAAGAGCGAACGAAATGTTTTCACGATAAACACTTAAGGCACCCAAAAACCTTCAAATCGGGCGACCAAGTTCTTTTATATAATTCACGTATATGTTTATATAATTCGCGTTGGTCTGGGCCGTTTATTGTTAAAGAATTTTTTCCATATGACACTATTTTTATTTTACACCCTGATAAGGGAGATTTCAAAGTGAATGGACAACGTCTTAAACTGTATTTCTGTGGTGATGTCAGTACGAACTATATTAATGTTATTCTACATGATTTGAAATTTGGATAATTTAAGACTTTTTATTTGTTAAAAATTTCAAATTTTATTTTGGATATTATTATTATTTTGGACCATAATCTTTTGGACAATATTTTTTTTTGATACGTCGAGCTCAAATGACGTTTTAAACAAAGGGCGCTCTTGAGAGGCAACCCAAGTTTTTTTTTTCTATTTTCATTATTTTACACTTTTTGCCCCATATGGCTCCGATAAGCTGAAACCTCTGCGATCAACTGCTCCAATGCTGCTGAATCCATCACGAAGTCCAAAGAAGACATTTCATAAAGTTCCAAAGCGCAAGCATGGGGGTGCGACATCGATCAACATTCGCGGTGCATAAATCCGGGGAAGTACCTGTTTTTCAATTATGTACTTTCATTCCTATTTTAATTTCTCTCTCTCCTTCCCCTCCTTTCTCCATTGAGGACAATGTCCATTTTAAGCTTCGGGGAGGATTTCCTCCTTCTCATGTCTTTATTTTGTTTCCTTTTAAAAAATCAAAATCAAAAATTTTTTTTATTTATATATCTTAAAAAAAAAGATAATATCTTTAAAAAAATCCAAAAAAAAGAGAATATTTCAAAATCAAAAAAAATTATAATGTTATTTGTTTTACTTTAATAGGTTAAACTAATTTTGGTATTTCAATAGTACCCCTTGTTTTTGTTTTGTTCTTCTCAAAATTCCATATAACGACTTAGGTAATTAAAACCTTTCTGATTGTTCTTTTTAATTTTGTTTCACAAGTAAAATGTTGGCCATGCTATGTTTCTAATTTGCGGTAGCAAGTTAACGTGAATCATTTTTTCTAAAACTCGCATTTTTATTATTGTTTTCGTTCTTTATTTTCTTTACTTTCTCAAAAATCTTTCATCCACTATTTTCCTTTTCATTTTGGATAATTTTTGTAATGTCAACTTTTGATTAGCGTAGTAGATGTGAATGATCCAAGTTGCCTATTATTTCTATTTTCAAGATAATTTCATTAGTCTTCTTTTATTATCTAGGATTTGCTTTTTGAAAATTTTCAAACCTTAAGCTTTAGATAAATTTAAAAACATGAAAATGATTTAGGCCGTTTTTATTTTCGTTTGAGCCTTCTTGCCAACCTAAAATTTTTTATCCCTAGTTAGCCGCTTTTGAGCCTTTTTTCTATTTCAATTGATAGCTACACTTATCATTTCATGTTCACCAAAGCTAAAATTTTCCAACCTATCTAATTACACTAACCTTTTGAGTTTCATAAAAAAAAATTCATGATTATGATAGGGTTATTTTGTTATATATTTGGAGAACTTTTAGAAAAGGTATGCTCAGAAGAAGTGTTTACTTTTGTTTGGCCAATTTCAAAATGAAAAGAAAAATTATTTTTGGCCTCTGTTTTGAAAAGAAAGAAAATGGAAAAGAAAAGAAAGAAAAATATTTTATTTATGATGAAATTTTTGAAACTCTTTATTTTGGTTTAGTCTGATTTTTGAGCCTCCTTATTTATCTTTGAATTCCACTCCTAATCATAATCTTAAACCAAACATTTCGGTCCTAATAAGTCCATTTGATTCATGTTTTTGAATTTTATTTATTAGCTAAGTAAAGAAGAAAAGTAAAATAGTAAAGTTTTGGATTTAAATTTAGATTTTTGTTATTTGATTGATATAGTTATAATGTGTCTCTTGGATCTACTAAACACTCAATGCTTTTTTCATTTTGTTGCCTTGTTTAAATTTATTTAAAGAATTTTGTTAAAATTTTGGATGATTTATTTTCTTTAGTAAAGTTTATAAATTGTTAAACCATGTTTAAGTATTTTTTTTTGTTTTACATTTCACCTTCTCCCTACTTAGAATTTCGCATAGTACTTGTGTCAGCATAATTAAAACTTTTTGATTAGTCACTTTTTATGTTAGCTAGTTTTTATATCTTTGCTTGGGGACAAGCAAAGCTTAAGCTTGCGGGAGTTTGATAATACGTTCTGTAGTCTAAACTATTAGGTATTTTTAGGTTTTTAATATAGGAATCATGTCTTGAAAGCTTTTATATTGACCTCCTTTTGTATATATTTTTTCCACTAATGATTTCTCTTTTTTTTTTGCAGATTTTTTAAGTTTTCGGCCAAAATGACCTGACACGCCCCCTCTGACACGCCATCCCTGGCCGTATCACCGGGCGTGTAACCTGATCCCGAGGAAGGTTTATGCCAGAACTCAAATCCCGAGAAAAACACCTGACATGCCCTCCCTGGGCATGTCTCTGGGCGTGTCACCCTCATCCTGAAGTCTGCTACCACATATAAAGATTTTCCTTTAATGCCCCGAAACTCAAAAGAGGAACGGGCAGCATTTAAGCCATGTTTGGAACTTGGCAAGGTGAAAACGGCTTGTGACATGGGAGTGTCACATAGACGTGTCGTGCTCAGGTCGTCGAGGCGAGGTCGACGATCGTTGAGGGCTGAGAACATGTCCTAGGTCATGGGCATGTCCCAGGTCATGTCAGGCACACAGCCTATGATACGGGCGTGTCACATGATCGTGTCCTCTTCTGGAAAATTTGGGTCCTGTGTTGATCGAGTAGCACGGCACGGAACATGAGCGTGTACTAGTTGGCACGAGCGTGCCATGTTTGACACGGGCATGCCTAAGCCTGTGTCCCGTTCAAGACGTGACAGTTCCAGCGCCAATTGGGGTACACGACCCATGACACGGGCGTGCCCATGGGTGACACGGGCGTGTCACAAGACATGTTACAGGACGTGTCCTTTTCTTGATTTTCTTGATTTACGGTGAGTGTGGAACACGGCCTTGGACACGGGCGTGTCCCAAGCCGTGTTCGGCCTATAAATATTATTTTCACGGCGAATCGTGGCCGTTCATTTCCTTATTTTAGGATCCAAGGGCTCAGGCTTATTCATCCTAGGTTAAGGCTGGGAATTGGGTTGAAAACCCTCATTTCTTTTGGTTCAATCTCTTTCTAAGTTCTAGAGAGAGGGGAGCGCAAGGAGGAAGAAGCAAAAGAGATCTGGTTGTCGGAGGAGATTCAGAGCGCCAAATCGCAAGCCGAGTCTAGATCTACGGAGGCGAGGTCATCACAGTGTTTTTCATCCGTATAGATTTCCATGGCGCCAAAGAGAAACCCAAGGGTAACGATTATCTACTTGGACATGTGAAGTCCCTTTTCCATTTTGCATAGGAAGCCCTCTCTCACGAGTATGCGGTGAGTTTGAGTTGTTCGTTCGGGTAGACATGAATAGTCCCCATTGTTTTGCATGTAGTGTCCGGAATTGAAGTACGAACATATGCATAGTTTATGAAGCCTAACCAGACAAGTTAGTCTGGATCGGTGATGTTTCATTATGCATGAATGGTCGGAGAAGACTCCGTGCCGATAGTTATTTTTGGGTTTTCTACACGGTAGATTGCATAAGGGAATCTTAGGTATTAACTCCAAGGTGCACCCGGTAAACTGGACAGAAGCGTGATTCTGCCAACTTGGTGGCCTGGGAGCCAACTTGTATATAACTGGGTTATGTAAAATTTGTGTAATCATTTTGGGACTCGGGGAAGCTTGACCCGCGCATATGGATTAAATTGACGTTGCGGTGTGAGCAACGGGTTAGGAGGAACCGTACCCGCTCGGTGTCGTTCGGTTAAAGAGACCTAAAGTACATGGCACTTACCGTTGGCATAGATGGAGGGTCTAGGCTTAGGCTGGAAAGACCAAAATGCTCACAAGGTTTGCTGTAATGCCCCCGATTTTTCTGTGATAATTTAATCTTGGATTGGCATTACGTTGGCGTATATTTGGCCTTTGTCGTTGTTAGAGAATGGTCTTAGCTCTTTAGGCCCTTGAGTGTCTTGTTTTGTAGCCTGTTTGCAAGATTCCCTAGAAAGCTGAAGTTTGTTTTTATGACTCGGTGGAGCCTCTTCAGGAATGCTTGTGTTTTGGCTTCGGGAAATATTAGCCCGAGTTTTGTTTTTCCTATGACGATTTCGAATTTGCCACTAGATTTGTAGCGTGGGTATTTAGCTACAGTGTGAATTTCATTAAATTTCGAGATAGTTCGGTTTTCGCATCGTTTTGACGTGTTTTTTTATTAATTAATATAGTATTCTAATATTAGATTAATCTGTTAGTGGAAGGAGTTTTATATCTTAAGATATAATATACTTAAGATATAGTATTTTATAACTAGAGTGGCTGCTTGTTTTAGTGGCTGCATAGTAAGGATATTAATATATTATAGCTATAAGTGGGCGACTAGTACTTGTATTAATTATAGGATCTTGTGGCGCCCTTAGAGGGGGGGGGGGTGAATAAGGGCTCTTTAAAATTTTAACAAGCTTTTTGTAAAATACAAAATTTGAAGTAAAGTTTGAGACACACCAATGAAATGAAAAACAAGATTATATTTCTCCAAAATATGTATGTAAAATGATTCCAATAAAGCTTGAAATCAAGGCTTACAACGATAATAGTTCTTAGCTTTTGCACCGATCCTTCTCCCAAGGACCGGTAGGCTATAGTCAATATCTCCCTAGATATGGCTACTAGCCTCCCCCTAAATCAAACCTATGATCTAGATGCTGCTCACAAGGCGACGATTTACTCCTAAGCCTCACAAGGACCTAGACACCACACACAAGGCGGTGATTTGCCCCTAAGCCACACACGGACTTAGACACCACACACAAGGTGGTGATTTTCCCTTCCCAATTACAAAGATAAAAAGTGAAAATGAAAGTACAATAGTAAAACTTAAAAAAAAAACTCCCTCAAAATTACGAGCTCTGAAGATGATGATGGACCGATGAGAAGATCTCCAATCTTGAACGCACGGTCGTATCTCCTTCGCTCTTGAGATTTTCAACGGACCAAGAGAGTTCTTCTGGAAACGGAGATGAAGGCTCTGGAAATTCTCTGTGAAAACTAAGCTCTGTACAATCAATCAATTCCCTGAAATTTGGCCGTATATATATCTTTATGCTATCGTCGGCGTTAGCGTTAATGCCCCGCGATAGTGATAACTCTCCGTTGCTTGACACATGGCACATGTCGCGCGGACTTTCAGATCTGAGTGGAGAACGTGACGATCGTGGGATATCGCTCGGCGAGATCGGTATCGCCTCGCGATATCGTTCAATTGTGACATCGTGTGCAGCATCATGTGGTTCAAGGCTGACGTCAGCAGTAACTGTCCATGTTATCGCCCACGGTAGCGTTATCGCCAGCGATAGTGTGACTTTCCATTTCTTCAATGCTATGCTCAGCCATTCCTTAGTAATTAAAAAACCTGTTATCCCTGGATATTTAAAACACATACCAAGATCAAATACATCCGGGATTTGTTATTCTCAAACTAAGAAGTGCGGAATGCATGCTCCAACAATCTCCCCCTTTTTATAATAACAAATCCCCTGAGAAAGAAATTGTGAGAGACCAGTAGAATGTGAAACAATTCAGATAATCATTATGAATCAAAGTGCACAAATAGTTATAATAAACTCCCCCTATAATACACACGAGTTTCTCCCCCTATAATCTCCCCCTATTGAAAAGATCTCCTCCTAAATGTTTTACTCAATTTATTTCGTACTTAATCTCCCCCTTTTGGTATTAGCAAAAGTCGGTGGAGACAAACAAAAAAAATAGTGAGTTGCAAAATGCGGAAGCTTAAAGAAATGAGAGTAGAATTTGGTTATATGAGGAGTATGAGAACAACATTAACAGCCATGGAATAGTATTACCATAAAATGTGGAATTTTATCAGAAAAATTGCTTGTTGTGTAGGAAATTAATTTAAGAGTTGAATTTAAACATTGAAAATTTGTCACGCCAAGATATCAAAAGCATTAGAAATGATAAAATAGAAGAGAAAGACTATGTCCGGTCCAATTCTCATGAGAAGAAATTTTATAAATGATAATGATGTGTACATGTGAAGAGTGATTTAGTATACATATTCCTTAAGAAATAATGTTACATGAAGGTTTGCAATATACTACTACATGAAGCTAATATATTTACATAAATAACTTCATATCATAAAGATTTAAAAAATTGGCCAAGTTTGTTTGCACAAGACACTTTACAATCCTTTTCAAGGTGCTCAACCTCACAATGCTCATTAAGACTTATCAGGAGGGTGAGTAGAGCTTGATTGGAGTATCCTAGTTAGTTTTATTTTTTTTTCATTCATTTTTTGTTTGTTTAGAAACTTTGACTTAGGACTCCGAATTCACTTGTATTGCAAACATAAAAAATGTTTTTCTCAGAATGGCCATCAGTTTTGAAAACCTATATGAATGAAGCATAAATTAAAGGTGTAGCGTTGTATTCGAATCGTTGAAACAAACCAAGAACATGTAATAAAGTATGTGTAACTATCACCCCGTGTCAGTGGAAGCACATTATCAAACATAAAATGTTACTCATACTTAGAGGCATGCGGAAACAAGTCTATGCAAGTTCTAGTCATCAAAGGTATAGAAAGATATTGAGTGCAAGACAAATTAAAAAAAATGTGTAAAGTACTAATAAATTAAATATAACACATGTATTAGTTTTTGTATCCTGATAATCATCCAAAAATTTTCAGTAACACTAGAAGAAAGGGTGTTACAAAGGTGTCAGAATATTAGGGAAATGGGGCTTAAAAATGCACTATCGCCAGCGCTAGCGATAACGCGCAGCGATAGCATTTTTTGTTATAAAAGTCGTAAAATCGGATAGGACCGACACCTTTATTCATTTGACCGAGCCTGGACCCTTTTTGCTTCGTCTTCCTCAGCGGAAACCCTCAAAAACTTCAAAAAGGATGGTGAGATCTCTCTTTAAGGTTGTGTTTTTCAAAACAAAAACTATAGATCTGGATTATAGATGATGAAAGATGATAGATCTAGCAAAAATTTTTAGTTTTGGTCATATATTTTATTTGGAAAGAATTTTGAAGAAAAGATTTCATTTTGATGCAAACTCCTTACAAAAGATGAGGTATATGTGGTTTTTTTTTCAGATTTATGTAATTCTATGAACATTACTGATTTTGGTAGAGGAGATCTATACGAATTTTCCAAAACAAATAGTTTTTGCGCTACCGCCCGGTGATAGCACTGTCGCCGGCAATAGGGAAGATTTCTGGTAAAAATTAATTTTTGTGTTAACATGATTTTGTCATAAATTTTTTCAGGAGATGGCTTCATCATCCCGTGCACGAAAAAGTACCAGCCGCAACCCACATTCATCATATCACACATACCCGGGAATTAAGAATGCGTCGGTTGGTGTTGCGAAACTTTTGGACGAAACATTGCCTCCGCATATCTATGAACTTCTTGTGGAGTCAGGTATAATGTCTCTCATTATACCCAACCTTTTTAGCTCCATTTTTGTAAGGGATTTCTATAACAATTTAGAAGATCCTAAATATACGGGCTTGAATGGAGGAGTAAGGTCTCGTATCCAAGGAGTTGAAATGGATATTACCCATGCTGATCTAAGACGAGAATATAATCTTGCCACTTGTGAGGAAAATTTTATGGATATAGTGGAGAATTACCGAAAGGATCGTGATTGGAGTATATTAAATCAAGTCCTCCATGGAAAGGAAAATAGGAATTTAATTCAAGACATCTCATCACTCTCTCGTGACGCATTCGTGATTCAAGATATATTAAGAAACACGATTATGTTGAAGGCCGGGGACACAAGGAAGATCACGGCTCAATTGAGCTTAGTGACTTACTATGTATTAGAGAGAGTTAAGTTTGATGTGGCGGATTTTGTGTTATCCATCATACGATATACGTATAAAATGAAGCATCCCCTTAGGAGGAAGCTGAATACACTTCCTTTAGGAAGTGTTATTCAAAGAGTAGTATATCAGAAGTATGCTTGGATAGATCAAGAGTTCTATATTGACGATTGTATCCCGGCGATACATACGGTAGAGCCTGCTAGAGGTCCATCTCCAAAGGCTGCCTCATCATCAAGACAACCACTCCAAAGAGGAGGGTCTTTGCGTGAGTCTATTGACGATCTAAGAGAGACAGTGGAGGAGATGAAAGAGGAACAAAAGTGTAGCCATTCCGGTTTTCGAAAATTCATGAAGTTTCTGGTAAAGGGACTGAAGTTAAAGCCAACTCCGGAAGAAGAACGAGAATGGGGGAGTCCAGTCGAGGATCCTCCATGACATTCGATAAGGCGGACGCGAAGGCCTAGAGAACCAACTCCAACTTCCAGTGAAGATGTTAATGTTTCTACAGAAGAGAACATGGATGAATGATTTTGTATTTTCAGTGATGTAATATTTTGATGTTGACTAATTCTGGGATATCGCCGGCGTTAGTACTGTCGCCTGGCGATAGTGAAGACTCTTTTAATTTGTGTGTTTGATGTTTGTATTTCCTTTTTAAGTGTTATCCTATGTGCTGTGCAACTTTTTGTTATATTTTGTTGGTTTTAATTAACTAAATTATATTTATTTATGATTTCTAATCGTAGGCCTATTTTACAAAACTAAAATCTCGTTATTAGCACAATTTAGACTTATAATTCTAAGATTCCAAGTTCTAATCTTAACCTTAAAAGCGTGAATCATTAAGCGGTTTTGTGAAAATATCTGCTATTTGAGAATCTGTTCCAATAAAATTTACTTTAATATGTACTTTCTTTAGGTGATCTCTAATAAAATGATGACAAACATCTATATGTTTGGATCTAGAATGTAATACAGGATTGTTCGTTAAATCGATAGCACTTTTGCTATCACATTTTAATTCAACATTATTTTGGTGTATGCCAAAATCTTCTAGTGTTTGTGTCATCCAAAGTGCTTGAGCACAATAACTACCAAGTGCAATATATTCGGATTCAGTAGTGGAGAGGGCAACAAAATTCTGTTTCCTACTCGACCAAGAAATAAGTGTTGGGCCGATGAAATGACAAGTGCCACTTGTGCTCTTTCGATCTAATGAACACCCCGCATAATCAGAATCAGAATATCCATGTAAGATAAAAGAGTCATTATGAGGATACCATAAGCCTAGTGTAGATGTTCCTATGAGATATCTAAAAATACGTTTCGCCGCTTTTAAATGTGATTCTTTTGGATTTGCTTGAAATCTTGCACATAAACAAACGGCAAACATAATATCAGGCCTAGAAGAAGTTAAATATAATAAAGACCCAATCATACTTCTATAAAGGGTTTGGTCAATTGAAATACCACTTTCATCTTTTCCCAATTTCAATGAAGCACTCATAGGAGTATTGGCATGTTTAAGGTTTTCAAATCCAAATCTTCTCAACATATCATAAATGTATTTAGATTGATTAATAAAAATGCCATCATTTCTTTGTGTAATTTGAAATCCTAAGAAAAAAGAAAGTTCTCCTACCATGCTCATTTAAAAAAAAAATTATCATAATTTGAACTACTTCATTACATAACTCTTCATTAGTGGCTCCAAAAATAATATCATCAACATAAATTTGCAAAATAACTAAATCATGATCAATTTGCTTAATGAAGAGTGTAGAGTCGGCACTTCCCATTTTATAATCATGCTTTAATAAGTATTGAGTTAATCGATCATACAAAGCACGAGGCGCTTGTTTTAACCCATAAAGTGCTTTATCTAATTTATAAACATAATTTGGATATTTTTCATTTATAAAGCCAGAGGGTTGTTCTACATAAACCTCTTCTTTTATATACCCGTTTAAAAATGCAGTTTTAACATCCATTTGATATAATTTAAATCTTTTAAAGCAGGCAAATGCAAGAAACATTCTAACCGCTTCTAATCTAGCAACGGGTGCAAAAGTTTCATCATAGTCTACCCCTTCTATTTGTGCATAACCTTTTGCAACTAATCTGGCTTTATTTCTAACAATTCTAGAGTCACTATCCAATTTATTTTTAAAAATCCACTTTACTCCAACTACAGGATGATTTTTGGGTCGTTCTACAAGATTCCAAACCTTATTACGTTCAAATTGATTAAGTTCTTCATTCATAGCTAAAAACAAAAATTCATCATTTAAAGCGGTGGAAACATCTTTTGGTTCTATTTCAGAGACAAAGCATAAATTTGAAAACAAAACATGTAAAGAAGAATGTGTACTGACCCCTTTTTGTGGATCTCCAATAATAAGCTCCTTTGGATGATCCTTTGTAAATATCAATTCACTTGGAGGCACATATTCTTCTCTTTCTTCTTCTTTTTCTTCTTCTTTTTCTTCTTTTTCTTCTTCATACCCTCCATGTTCTTCATCATCATTTTCCACTAAAGGAAGGGGTTTATCTTCTTTTCCTGTAGTTTTCTTATCTACACATGGAACAAACTCATCAAACCTAACATGAATAGATTCTTCAACTATTTTTGTTCATTTATTAAAAACTCTATAAGCTTTACTGGTTGAAAAATACCCAATAAAAATTCCATCATCACACTTTTCATCAAATTTTCCTAAGGAATCTTTAGAATTTAAAATAAAACATTTACAACCAAAAACTTTAAAATAAGAAACATTTGGTTTTTTATTGAAAATTAATTCATACGGAGTTAATTTTAAAATAGGGCAAAGCATTATTCTATTAATTACATAACATGCAGTACTCACCGTTTCAGCCCAAAAAGATTTTGGTAGTGTAAATTCAGATAACATTGTACGGGCTAGCTCTTGAAGAGTCCTATTTTTCCTTTCCACTACACCATTTTGCTGTGGTGTGTGTGGAGTGGAAAACTCATGTTTAATTCCTAACTCCGTACAAAAAGAAATAAATTTTTCATTTTCAAATTCCCCTCCATGATCCGAACGTATGCGTGTAATTTTTAACTCAAATACATTTTGAATACGCAAACATAATTTAGAAAATTCGGAATACGCATCAGATTTAGAAGTTAGAAATAAAGTCCAACAAAAACGTGAATAATCATCAACCAATACAAATGTATATTTTCTACCACCTAAGCTAGAAACATTAATTGGCCCAAATAAATCCATATGAATTAATTGGAGTGGCCTAGTTGTAGAAATAATATTTTTACTCTTGAAAGATGATTTTGAAAATTTTCCTTTTTGACAAGGCTCACATAAAGAAGATAAATTTCCATTTAGCAATGGTAAACCTTTTATTAATTTATCTTTTGAAAGTTTTTTAATTAACTTGGCACTAGAATGTCCAAGTCGCCTATGCCACAATTCTAACTCATCATTTTTCGACAAAAAACATTTTAAGGTAGAATTTGAAAAATCATGAAATTTAATCATATATACATTATGACACCTGGGTGCGGTAAAAATAATTCCATTTGTTTTGGAATCAATAATTTTGCATAAGGAATGCTTATCACATAATTGGCTAATAGAAATCAAATTATGTTTTAAACCTTCTACGAACAAAACATTTGAAATTGAAAAACTTTTGTTACCTACAACACCGATGCCGATGATTTTTCCTTTTCCATTATCTCCAAATGTTACAACTCCACCTTTCTTCATCTCCAGGCTAAGGAACTTCTCTTTATTGTCTGTCATGTGCTTTGAACAACCCGAGTCCAAGTACCACACGTCTTCTTTGTCCTTTGCCTGCCAACACACCTAGAAAGAGGATGTGAGTAAAGATCTGGCTACCCAAGTGGTTCCACCCATAGTGTAGGTAGAAGCCTTAGGCATCCAGATTTGCTTAATTTTACTTTTTCCTTTCTTCCAGCACGAGTCCGTGGTGTGACCAAATCTATTGCATTTGGCACATGTAATGTAACGAGAAGAATATAACTTCTCTGGACTTTTACTGTAAGAATACGTAGCATCATTTAACTTATTATTATCAGAAATTTTAAAATTCGTTTTTCTGGACTTTTCGCTATCGCCGGCGGTAGTGGTTATCGCCGGGCGATAGTTTCCAGTCGTGTATCCGAGTTCAAATCTTCCAGATCCGTGACATTGGTTACCTAAGATCATATCCAGTGATCTTTGGCCCAATCCAAACTTTTTCATGGCTAGTGTCAAGTCATGAATCTGGTTCCTCATTTCAGTATTCTCGGATACTAGTTTTACACATCTACGTTCAAAAGCTTTCTTTCCTTCATGGACTTTGGAAATAGAAGTTTTCAGATCTCTCTCTAAAATCTCATTCTTTTTTGTGAGAATTTTTATTTTTGAATGAGATTTAGAAAGAGATTCTTCAAGCTCTTTTATTCTTCCCATAGAGTGATCACACTCTTGGCAAGAGACTTTCTCTTTTCCAATAGTCTTAATTTCATTTAACAATTTTTTATTTTCTTTAATTAAAACTTTATTTTCAGTTTTAAGAAGATCATTATCTTTTAAACTTTTTTCAAAACATTTGCAAGTCTTTAAAAATTCAGAAAATAATTCATCATAAGTTGGAGGAGTTACCTCAGTGTCGCTTTGGACACTGCACTCGTCATCAGATATGATGCTCTTTCCCATTAGGCACATATTGGCCTCCTCTTCCTCACTTGAGCTTGAACTGCTTGCATCCTCAGAAGTAGTATCATCCCATGTTTCAGCTTTCAGGACCTTCTTCTTCCCTTTGTGCTTCTTTTCTTTTAGTTCTTTCAAGTACTTTGGACACTTGCTTCGAATGTGTCCTAACTTCCTGCAGTGATAGCACTCCGGTGGGGGTCTCTCTTCCTCCTCATCGTCATCCTTTTGTTTTTTCTTTCTAAACGTTTCCTTCTTAAAATATTTTTTAAAAGTATTTCTTCTCTCCGGATTTCTCATAAATTTTTTAAACTTTTTAACAAAAAGACTTTCCTCATCCTCTTCTTCCTCCTCAGAGTTACTATCTTCCTCTTTCTTAGATCTTAGAGCCAACCCCTTCTTCTTTGGCTCCATATACTCTTGTTGTTGAATTTTTAATTCAACTTCATGAGTTTTTAAGTTCCCAATCAGGCTTTCAATATTAAGAGACTTAAGATCGTGAGATTCAGAAATAGCCGTCACTTTGGGATTAAATTTAGGGGGAAGAGATCTAAGAAGTTTTCTCACCAAGTCACCATTTGAGAAATTTTTTCCAAGCACTTTTGAGTCATTTACTATCTTGGTGAATCTGGTGTACATTGAATCTATGTCCTCATCCACTTCCATCCTAAACTTTTCAAATTCCGACTCCAGTTGAAACAACTTCGAGTCCTTTACCTGCGAGGTACCTTCATGAGTAACTTCAAGTAAATTCCAAATTTCATAAGCATTATTGCAAGCACAAGTTCTATTAAATTCAGTTCTATCTAATGCACAAAATAACGCATTCATGGCTTTAGCATTATTTTTGCACCTTAGCTTATCCTGATCATCCCATTTATCTTTTGGTTTTTCCATTTCTACATCTCCTACTGTATAAGTGGGATGAGCATAATTAGTCTCTACCATATTCCAAACTTCAATGTCAAGAGAAATAAGAAAACATTTCATCCTAGTTTTCCAGTAATTATAGTCAGATCCAGTAAATAGTGGAGGTCTACTAATTCCTTGCCCCTCAGAAAAAGCATGGTCATGCTACGCCATAATTCCTGGTGGTGAAACCGTATTAGGAATAACCTCCTCTGATACCACTTGTAGGATCTTGTGGTGCCCTTAGAGGGGGGGGGGGGTGAATAAGGGCTCTTTAAAATTTTAACAAGTTTTTTGTAAAATATAAAATTTGAAGTAAAGTTTGAGACACACCAATGAAATGAAAAACAAGATTATATTTCTCCAAAATATGTATGTAAAATGATTCCAATAAAGCTTGAAATCAAGGCTTACAACGATAATAGTTCTTAGCTTTTTCACCGATCCTTCTCCCAAGGACCGGTAGGCTATAGTCAATATCTCCCTAGATATGGCTACTAGCCTCCCCCTAAATCAAACCTATGATCTAGATGCTGCTCACAAGGCGACGATTTACTCCTAAGCCTCACAAGGACCTAGAAACCACACACAAGGCGGTGATTTGCCCCTAAGCCACACACGGACTTAGACACCACACACAAGGTGGTGATTTTCCCTTCCCAATTACAAAGATAAAAAGTGATAATGAAAGTACAATAGTAAAACTTAAAAAAAAACTCCCTCAAAATCACGAGCTCTGAAGATGATGATGGACCGATGAGAAGATCTCCAATCTTGAATGCACGGTCGTATCACCTTCGCTCTTGAGATTTTCAACGGACCAAGAGAGTTCTTCTGGAAACGGAGATGAAGGCTCTGGAAATTCTCTGGGAAAACTAAGCTCTGTACAATCAATCAATTCCCTGAAATTTGGCTGTATATATATCTTTATGCTATCGCCGGCATTAGCGTTAACGCCCCGCGATAGTGATAACTCTCCGTTACTTGACATGTAGCACACGTCGCGCGGACTTTCAGATCTGAGTGGAGAACGTGACGATCGTGGGATATCGCTCGGCAAGATCGGTATCGCCTCGCGATATCGTTCAACCGTGTCATCGTGTGTGGCATCATGTGGTTCAAGGCTGACGTCAGCAGTAACTGTCCATATTATCGCCTGCGGTAGCGTTATCGCCAGCGATAGTGTGACTTTCCGTTTCTTCAATGCTATGCTCAGCCATTCCTTAGTAATTAAAAAACCTGTTATCCCTGCACATTTAAAACACATACCAAGATCAAATACATCCGGGATTTGTTATTCTCAAACTAAGAAGTGCGGAACGTATGCTCCAACATTAATATACTAGCTAGTGGCTGGATATATTAGTTTATTAGCTGGGTGGCTGGATATTATAGAATATAGCATATCTTAATCTTATTGATAATACGTTTTGTAGCCTAAACTATTATCGTATTTTCTAGTTTATAATGTACAAATTGTAACATCCCATTTCCGGCTAGACCCCTAGGAGTCGGTCTATCGTGACAGAACCCTAGGAAGCCAAAAAAATTGAAGTCCATTGACCAAGACTTCGAGTCACGGGTTGGCCACGCTCGTGACCGGCTAGTCACGCCCGTGACCTAGGGAGTGACCCCTTCGACGATCGTCGATCTCAGGAAGATGATCGTCGAGTGCAGAATTTGCAACCCGGGCTTGTCACGCCCGTTACCTACGTGTCACTCCCGTGACCTAGGGCGTGACCCCTTCGACGATCGTCGATCTCAGGAAGACGATCGTCGAGCGCAAATTTTTGCTGACCGGGCCTGTCATGCCCGTGACCCACGTGTTACGCCCGTGGCCAAGGGCGTGACCCCCCTATTCGACGATCGTCGGTCTCCGGAAGACGATTGCCGAGCGCAGAATTTGCATCATGGGCCTATCACGCCCGTGACCGATGTGACACGCCCGTGACCTAGAGCATGACCCCCTTCAACGATCGTCGATCTCAGGAAGACGATCGTCGAACTCATACTTTCCACAAGGACCTGTCTTTCCCGTGACCTATATGTCATGCCCGTGACAAAGGCCGAAACGTCGTTTCAGGCCCGAAATTATTTTAACATGCGTTATAATAAATTCTGGTATGGAAAGTTACACCAGGAGTATTAAATGGGCCGTTTCCTTCTCTAATTACTTAATAAAATGGGAAAGAGTTGACCCAATAGGAAATCGCAACCTGGATCAGTCATTTCATCTTCCACCTTTTCCTCTCCCTCCACCATAACCGAAATATTATTAAGAGAGAGAGAGAGCTTTCATGGCCAAGAATGCTTTACCTTTTCCCCTCCCCACTTGGAGATCTATAAAAGCCCCCTTAGAGAAAGATGAGAGGTTAACACTCTTGACAAAATGGATTCATATTATTGTTCTTTCTGTAGGAGAAGTTCGGGAACGCCACCACCACGCCATGACAATCCGACGTTCATCTCGTCTCCAAACCGCGAACAAGGTCCTCCTCTACTTCTTCTCTTATGGGTAGATATTAGTATCTTAGTAATGAAGTTCGTTCTCAAAGGAGCCGGACCTATCTCGTGTTTTCATGGAAAACAATGAAAAATATATTTTCGGGTACGCCGGAAACCGCCACCTCCGGCGGCCAAATCACCGCCGAATGATAGCCATCGCCTCGACGGAGGTGGTGGTGGTGGTGGCTGGCCAGGGATGTGACCGAACGGCCGGCGATGAATCACAGAAGAGCTACAGGAAATATAATTTTTTGAGTTCTGACTTCGGGTTCTGTAGAAGATGAACAGTAAACCATGTTTATATTATAAAGTTTTAAATATAATAAAAGGAGAAAAATATATATTTAATAGGCGTATGTTGATGCTGCAAAGCAAGGCACTTAGAAGCCGTTTTAGGAAAAATGGCCAGTCACGAAAGATGTAGCCCTTTGAGTCTAAATTAATTTAAAATTAATTTTAGCCTGTTTGGATAAGCGATTTGACCGCAACACCCGTTTTAGTGGGGGCTGTACCTAGAGTTGGGCAGGAACTAAAATGAATGCCCACACTTTGTCCCTTGTCCAAATGACCTGAGATTTGGGCATGGGGTTACCCTTAGCCATACCTAGAGGCAGTCCAAAAATGGGAATTTTTGGAGACACTTTGCCTAAAGTTTTTGTTTTAATTTAATTAAGTTAGAGGAATTAATTTAAGTTGACAAATGACCTCCAAACCCTCCCAAAGTTTTGTGAGTGGTCCCTGGCTATAAAACCTAGCTCTGTACAAAATTTCAACTCATTTGGATGAGTTTTGGATGGGAAGTCACCTATTCTTAACTATGCATTAATGAGACGTTTTTGAGTAAAAAGTGAACTAAGAGGTTGGAACGGTCAAATCACCTCAATAGAGGCTGATATATAGATCACTGACTTGGAAGGGTTATTATAACCCACCTGGAGGAAATGATGTGATTTAGGGTTGGTTTACCCTAGGATCCAAACTCAAACCCTAAATGGAGGGTTTTGAGAGTTGTGAAGGACATGAGGGCAATTGCCCTCGTATTGTCTTGAAATTAAGTAGAATTGATATTAGCATGATATGAATAATCTGGATGGAATCTTGGAGGATTTAAAGATAGGTAAATACCTCAAAACCCTAACCTTAGCTTTAGGGTAAAATACCAAATAAGTGAAATACATCATTAAACATTATCCAAAAGCTGTGAAATTCGGGTAGAGTAAGATTTGGGACGGGTAGAATCTATAACAATTTTATTGAAATTTTATGATGTCTATTCCTAGCACTTCCTTTGTAACGATTGTTATAGCCCTAATTGATGTTTTAATTATTTGAATCTTTCTGTTCATTGAAACCCCATGAAATCTTAGAAGTAAATGTTTTAGGTCAAAATGGTTGCTCCTGAATTTTTGTATAATTTTTAGTTGAGAAAATCTAGTACTTCCTTCACAAATGTTAAAAAGGGGTTTCATACTTTGAAAATTAATTATGGATGATATTGCTGCTGAAAAATTATGAAACTGGGCCGATGCTTTTTTTAAGGTTGTACCTGCATCATATAATTTATTCATAATTTTTGGATAGATATTCTTTGTACTTGATTCATAAATAACGAAAGATAGGAAATATTGCTAAAATAGTTTTAGTGCTCTTTTGATGATAGAAAAATTGTGATGCTTTGGATTTACCATTTTGAGATAGTAAAATATTTATAATAATTTTGTTGGACATCTTGCATGAGTACTTAGGGTAGTTCATGTTCAAACCGGTAGCCCAGGGAATTTTTTAGGAAATTAATTAAATGCCAGATAAATTAGGAAAATTATAGTTTTCTGATTATAAGCTAATCATATCATGATATACCTCCAGTAAATAAGTTAGAGCATTAGGATGAGTATTGGATCATTTCCTAACCGGTTCGACATATAGTTTAGGTTGGTCAGCATATAGTAAATTGTTAAATTGCAATAGGACATGATCTGGGATAGTTGTTGGAGTTAGTCATTTTGTCTGGTTGGATAGATATGGATGATTTCACAATAGAATGATATGAGGAGTAGTGAGAAGTGGTGTTAACTAGAGTTAAGAGGTGCTCGGGTTCGACGAAAGACCGTCTTTCCCGAAGAGAGGAAGGTTAAAAATCACCCTAGGTTAGTCTATCGTAATATGAGAAGGGAATGGGTAAAGGGAATCAACCAATAACAAAAAGTGCCTTGCAAAAGGGAACGATGGGCTTCAGCTACCGTCATAGTTCCCAGTGCCCTTTGAGAGCCCTTCACAAGGAATACCAGGGGCAGTCCTGGGTTAACGTAAACTGTAATAAAAAACTGAAAAGAGTAACTTAGTAATTAGGATCTCACATTTCACAAACACTGTTAGTACAGGAAGATTGTTGGGAGCTTCGGCTCGACTGGTTAAGAGACGGACGGAATGGTCCGGGGAGCTTCGTCTCGATTGGTTAAGAGACAGACATTTTGGTCTGGGGAGCTTCGGCTCGGTTTTTGTTTGATTACGATTACATTTGCATGTGCATAAAAGGAAAGAAAATTAAGGTGGTGGGTCTTCGGTATTGGAGGGTCGATGCACCGATGCCAATACGCTGACTTGGCAAGTGTGGTTAGCACTTCGCTAACAGAAGTCCGGTGCGCTAGCCGGCAAGAGTACGCAGGAGTCCGCTTCGTGCACCAAGCGTTGAGGCGTACGATAGGTATGACCGGTAGTGCTTTACTGGTTTAGAGGTGGGCGAGGCCCAACCCACCGCTTCCGTCTGCCACTACGGAGGTATCCTAGGAGGTAACGGCTTCGAAAGGGGGAACTAAAGGTCTATGTGCACAGAGTCGGGTGTGTGTGTTGCACTTGCATGTTCCATCATACCCAATTGCATGTCATAGCATAATCGATTCATTTAACCCTAACACCTAAAGTATAAGTGGAATGGGATGCTTATACATTAGGACTTGCAAAACGACCCCTTGGTCTATAAGATTGTGTGGGCAAGTTTATAAATTAAGGTTAAATTCAATATATATATGTTGCTGTTTGATAACCGACACCCCAACGTATAAGTGGTATGGGACACTTTATACGATGGGAGCCTTGCAGAAGATCCCTTGGCTTATGCGCTTCCGCATCCTACTTTCTTTTATTGCCATTATTTATTATAGAATTGCTAGATTAGTTCCGCTTCCACATGTTTGCTTTTGATTTATTCTCCACCTTCATATCCTTCCCTTTCTTCCTCTCCACTCGGTACCTAGGAGCCATGGGGGAAGGGGTAGGGGATGATAGGGCTTAGTCTTTATGACTAACGGTTTTTGAACTGCATCATTTTAAAGGATCGTAGAGCCCAGCACGGGGGGGGGGGGGAAGCCCCAGAGGCCGGTGTGCTTGGAGATGGGGCAGTCTAGCTCCGGAGTTCATACAGCCGGGACCGTGAGTCTCTACCCTGAGTAGATGTTTGTTTTTGCTTTCTCATGAGTGATTTGTAGTGAGGACATGATGTACCAGGCATAAGCCCGTATTTTAGTACTCTGATATATTATTATGTGGACACTCCCTTCGTGTAGGTTTTATTTCTATATATGTGATTTATCTTGTGGACTTACTTACTTCTTTGTGCTACCTTTCTGTGATCGAATTGGCCGGCAGAATCGACGCTTTGTGGTGATAACCCTTCAGGGCGTGAAGGTGTCACAGAAAAGTGGCGGTTCTAGGCCTAAGACCCCGGTGTTTAAAAAGAAAAAAAAGGGGTCTTACACAAATCATGTCTTATTAGTTTATTTTTATTGTTTTTATGTAAATATTATTGCCACTAACATTTTCTTGTCTTTTTGCAGGTTTCAAGATGTTTGGTCAAAAATGACCTGTCACGCCTCCTTGTCACGCCCTCCCTGGGCGTGACCTATGGTGTGTCGCCCGATCTCGATGAAGCCTGATGAATGAGACAGAATAACAAGAAAAAGGACTTTTATGCCCCCCTAACACGCCCTTCCTAGGCGTGTCCCAGGGCGTGACACGGGGCGTGTCGCCCTCTCCCCGAAGCATGTCGCCGCATTAAATCGTATTTCGCCACAGCACGCTGACAGTACTATCACTCCCCCCGTCACGGGCATGATACAGGGTGTGACCCCTCCTTTTACGATGACTGATGGATTTCCGACCAATGATTTCGACGTGATGTGCGTGTCACGCCCACCCTACACGGGCGTGACCCATGGCATGTCCACCGACGTACAGAATCAATCATCCTTCCTGCCAGAATCTAGAGCCCGAGGTCAACCCCGTACCTATCACGCCCCCTGACACGCCCCCCTAGGGCGTGTCGAAGGGCGTGACCAACCCATGAACTTTGCCTATAAATTCAGACCCCCCTTCCATTTCAGCAAGCTTGGGTTGAGAGGGGAGGTGCTGCCCTTTTGTTTCTTGGTCGTTTTTTAGTGTTCTTCTGTAACACCCCTATCCGTCACATGGCATATAGCAGTAGGTCTGGCCGGGGCCCGACGCCATATACTACGGACAGACTGGTTGGTTACGCGTTGAAACCATACAACCAATCACAAACGTCCTACACAGAGTCATTCTAGCGGAAGCAATTTATTAAGTTGCACAAATATAAGAACCATGCCAAGCACGAATGTCCACTACTCAAATAAAATAGGAATGATGAATAAAAAAGTACCGGCCTTATGGCCTTACAATAGTTTCCTCAAACAAGAGTGTCTTTCATACTTCGGCTCGCAGGCCGGCCATACATGAGATAAACAGAAAACATAAAAAGGTTAGGCCTTCTAGGGCCAACACCGCAACATGGGCTTTAGCCCGCTATTTCCCGCTCGGCTCCGCAGCACCTGCAAGCCACAATCCACCGCCCGGTGGAAAACAAAAGCAACGGTCAGCTATGCTGACCAAATTATAACGATCCCGCCCCCGTAATCGGGGCGGCGATGCTCTTTCCGTGCACTTTATTAGTATAGCATCAATATAGTGTAAACACACTTCAACACAGGCGTAGGCTCGCACGACCACACACCTCGTGCACACAGGGCACATTCACGGCAAACCGGCCAACGTCACGTCAATTCAAGCCATAGACGTTCCCGTTCCACCACCTCCCCTTGGACGGCCAATCATATGAGCATTTTGTCTTCCTAGCCTTGGTCACGACAATTTAAGCCATAGACCGCCGAAGACTCTCATCCATGCCAACGGTCCCACCGAACGACATAGATCGGGTACGGTTCTGCCTGACCCGTGCTCATTCCGCAATGACAATTTAAGCCATATGCGCAGTTCAAGACTAACCGAGTCCCGTTTCCGCCACAACAATCACATAACCTGGTTATGTTCACGTTGGATCCCCGACAATCGTGTTGGCAAAATCCGCTTTTGCCCAGTTTTCCGGGTGCACCTTGGAGTTAATCTCCAAGGCTCCCTGCTGCAATCTACCACGTAGAAAACCCGAAAACGCCCAAACATCCGGAGTCTTCCCCAGTTCATATGCAATGCAACATCACCGATCCGGCTCTACTTGTCCGGATAGGCGTCACACACAATGCCTATGCCTGTTTTCGCATACGGACTCTATACAAGTGGGACTTCACATATCTACCCCAAGGAATGCTCCAACTCTTCGCTCACTCGCGAAAGAGGGCTTCCTATGCAAAGGAAAAGAGGGCTTCACATGTCGTAGGATGAGAAATCGTTACCCTTGCATTCTTCCGCGGCACCATGACAAATCTACGCAGTTGGAAAGCACCGCAACGGCGTCGCCTTCGCGAATCTGGACTCGGATCGCGATTCGGAGCTCCGACGCTCCACCGGTTGCCGGATCTTTGTCTCCTCCTCCACCTTGCTCTCCCCTCTCTCTAAAACTTAGAGAGAGATTCACTTGGATGAAATGAGGGATCCTAGCCCTAAATCCTGGCTAAAACCTCTCAGGAATAGCCCCCCACCATTGGATCCAAATGCCAAGGAAACGAACGGCCACGATTAGGCCAAATATTACCAAATCTGGGCCGAACACGGGTTGCAACACGGCCGTGTGCATGGCCGTGTCACCCATTCGCCGTCTCGACCGACGCGATAACCAGCACACGTCATTCGATACGGCCTATGAAACGCCCGTGTCGCATGCAACACGGCCGTATCACGACCCATGTCACGCCCCGTGTGCAACGACCAACATTCTTAACCCGAGAAGGACACGGCCTGCGAAACGGCACCAAACACGCCCGTGTCACATATGACACGCCCGTGTCATGGCCCATGTGCACCTCACTCGACGAGTGACTGACACGCCCTGGGACACGCCCGTGTCCCGGGCCGTGTTCAGCCTCTCGACGATCGTCGACTCCAAAATCGATGACCCCGCGGCACGCCAAAAAACCCGAGCACGACACGCCCTGGGACATGCCCATGTCCCAGGCCGCATCACCCCTGCCAAAAAACATATTTGGCTCAAAACACCACCCGACACCCTATTGAGTTTCGGGGCATTACAACTCTCTCCCTCTTAAAAGAATTTCGCCCACGAAATTACTAAAGGAAAGAAAACGGAAAACTTTAAGCGGTACTTGAGTGGAATAACTCCGGGAACTCCTCCAACATAGTTTGCTCCCGTTCTCAAGAGAGTTCCTCCCGGCCGTAATTGTCCCACCGGACCTTGACCATCCGGATCTCCTTGTTACGGAGCCTTTTGACCTCAGAGTCTTCGATACGAACGGGCTTGACCCTAGTCGCCAACCCTTCGTCTACCGGCAATTGAACAACTGCGATCACATGCGAAGGCTCTTGCACCGCCTTCCGCAATACAGAGATGTGGAACACATCGTGTAGCCCACTTAACTCCTCCGATAGCCTCAAACGGTATGCCGCTTCGCCGACCCGCTCCAGAATCTCAAAGGGTCCAAGGTATCTTGGGCTCAGCTTCTTCAAGCGCCTCACCCGCGAAACACCCTTGAACGGCTTTATCTTCAAGTACACCCAATCGCCTACCGCGAACTCCACATTCCGGTGCTTGGCATTGTAATACTTAGCCTGCCTATCCTGAGCGATCAACAAGCGCTCTCGAATGATCCACACCAAAGAAGTTGAACTCTCCACCTCCTGCTTCTTGTACAACCTTGCCTCACTCATTTCCAACCACGATAACGGCGTGCGACACTTTCTACTATACAGGGCCTCAAAGGGCGCCATTTGGATACTCGCCTGGTAGCTGTTGTTGTACGCGAACTC
Organism: Platanthera zijinensis; assembly: GCA_039513925.1. NCBI lineage: Eukaryota > Viridiplantae > Streptophyta > Magnoliopsida > Asparagales > Orchidaceae > Platanthera > Platanthera zijinensis. Next base: position 213,796,503 of record CM077079.1, read on the forward strand.
CACCAAATACAGGTGGTCCTCCCAGTGCTTCCCGAAGTCGAGAACACACATGCGTAGCATGTCCTCCATCGTTCTATTGACTCTCTCAGTCTTTCCATCCGTCTGCGGATGTAAGGCTGTGCTGAACTTCAACTTTGTCCCCAGCATCTGCTGCACTAACCTCCAATCAATTGACGTGAAACGCCCATCGCGATCACTCACAATGCTACGGGGCACACCGTGCAGTCTAACTATATTGTCCACATATAGCTTCGCCAACTTCTCCACCGAGTCATCCTTCCTATGCGGAATAAAGTGCGACACTTTAGTTAACCGGTCTACGATTACCTAGATGGCGTCGTTCCCCTTCAGTGATCTTGGCAAACTATGCACAAAGTCCATCGATATGTCGTCGAACTTCCACTCCGGTATAGGCAAGGACTTCAAGAATCCTCCCGGCGTTTGGCACTCCGCCTTCACTAAGGCGCACGTTTGGCACTTAGCCACAAACAACGCAACGTCTTTCTTGAGCCCCGGCCACCAAAACAGCTTCTTGAGGTCACAGTACATCTTTGTGCTCCCTTGGAGGATTGAGTACTTAGTACGATGAGCCTCGTACATCAACTCCGCCCGTAGGTTTCCCCTGCTTGGGACGCACAACCGATGATGCTTCCTTAGCAACCCATCCAAAACAGAAAATTGGGAATTTGACCCATCCAACGCTGCCTCCATAAGCTACTTCATGGAGTCATCTAACTCCAATGCCTGCCGAACACGGTCAGCCAGGTCATACTGAACCTCCATCCAGTTCAACAAAGCCTTGGAGCTTGACTGCTTGTCCATGCAACAGATCTCCAACGCCTTCAACTCCCGTACTAGCCTCTCATCATGAACCGACAACCAGTTGGCTTGGGAGGGCGCCCTGCGACTCAACGCATCAGCAACCGCATTGCCCTCCCCGGGTACATAATGAATCTTGAAGGTGTAGTCCCCCAAGAACTCCATCCACCTCCTCTGTCTCATGTTAAGATCCTTCTGATCCAACAGGTACTTCAGGCTCTTGTGATCGGTATTAATATCGACCCTTATGCCGTATAGGTAGTGCCTCCACAGCTTAAGTGCAAATATCACGGCCGCTAATTCCAAGTCGTGGACCGGATAGTTCCTTTCATGCACTTTTAGCTGACGCGATCAATAAGCTATCACGCTCCCATGCTGCAACAACACGCAGCCCAAACCACTACCCGAGGCGTCACTATAAACCTCGAAGCCCTCTATCCCACTCGGTGAACTAAGCACTGGCGCTGTGGTCAACCGTCTCTTCAGCTCCTCAAAATCTTGCACGCACTCCTGTATCCACAAGAATCTCTGATCTTTCCTTGCCAACTTCGTGAGAGGTAGCGCTATCCGCGAGAAGTTCTCTACGAAGCGCCTGTAATATCCGGCAAGCCCGAGAAAACTACAGACTTCCGCGAAAGAAGACAACGCAGGCCACTCCCGTATCGCAACGATCTTCTCCGGATCCACTGCTATACCTTCCCCACTGACAATGTGACCAAGGAATGCTACTGAGGGTATCCATAACTCGCACTTGGAGAATTTCGCATACAGTTCATTCCTCCTCAAAGTCTCCAACACCAGATGCAAGTGCTTGAAGTGATCTTCTTCGCACTGCGAGTACACCAATATATCGTCAATAAAGACGATCACAAAGCGGTCAAGGAAATCTCGGAACGTCCTGTTCATCAAGTCCATCAACACTGACAGCACATTCATTAGTCCAAACGGCATGACCGTGAACTCGAAGTGCCCATACCTTGTGTTGAACGCCGTCTTCGGGATATCACGCTCCCTGATCCTCAACTGATAGTACCCTGACTTCAAGTCCAGCTTAGAATATACCGACGATCCGACTAACTGATCGAAGAGATTATCAATCCTCAGGATCGGGTACTTGTTCTTCTCCGTCAGCTTGTTCAACTCTCTATAGTCGATACACAGCCGCATACTCCCATCCTTCTTCTTAACGAAGAGGTCCGGTGCACTCCAAGGCGACGAGCTTGGACGCACATAACCTTGCTCAATTAGCTCCTCTAGCTGAACTTTAAACTCTGCCATTTCCTTCGGCGCCAGCCTATATGGAGCACGTGACACAGGTTTGGCACCTAGCACAAGCTCTATAGTGAAATCAATCTCTCGCTGCGGTGGGGCCCCGGGAAGACTATCCGGGAACACATCGGGGTATTCAAAAACCACGAGGATAATATCCAATGTGGACTTTGGCTCTACAGCCCCCAGTATTGTGAATAACAGCTCTGCACCAACACGAACTGCCTTTACCACCTGAAGAGCAGATATCAGCATCTTGCTCGACCCTTGAGTCCCTCGAACGTTGTCTCCCGTCCAACACCCAGCTTGACCTCCTTTCGGTCGCAATCAATCAAAGCCTTTTGCTCCGAAAGCCAATCCATCCCAAAGATAACGTTGAACTCTACTGACGGCAGCATTGACGCTAGCAAGTCAAACTCTTGGCTCCCTATGTGAACCTTTACGGCGCACACTCTGTCCGCACGCATCGAGCACCCATTCGGTAGCAGCACATCCAACTTGTCCTTCACCATCGAAGAGGGGACTCCGATGCGCGATATAAAATTTTCGGACAAGAAGGAGTGTGAAGCTCCCGTATTGAACAGTGCCCATGCCGGACTATCACTAATCAAAACAAAGCCTATGCAAACAATATTAGGCTAATAAGCAATAGAGAACAGTATTTAAAGTTAACTTGTTATAAATTAACTCGTACCTGTCACCACGTCAGCTTGTTTAATGGCCTCCTGCTGGCCCAAGGTGTACACTCTAGGTTGGGTCGGAGCATAATGGGACGCGGTTGACTCCACCGCCTTGCCCTTCTCTTCGTAGGTAGCTCCTTGTTTTCTCTCAGACTTTGGCCATCCGCTCCATCAATCGCGGGCAAAGTGCCCCGTCTTTCCACATGTGAAACAAGCACCCGGGGTTCGATTGGTAGTTTCCCCCAAGGCACCTGTAGAAGAAGCTAGACCTGACGTCCTAGCCTTCTTGTAGAATCTGCGGTAGCCCGACTTCGACGTAGTCGGCGCCTTGAACTCTGATTTCTTCCCACAAGATTCCTTCTTTGCTTGCACATTTCTCATGTCCTTCTCCAAGGACCGGGCCGAGGTGACCATGGTCATGAAACCCTGCGCCATGGGCCCCGACAGTAGCAGCCTCAGCTCATCTCTTAACCCTTCAAAGAAGCAGTTAGTCTTTTGCTCCTCGTCGGCAAAGGTAGCGCTAGCATATCTCCCCAATCGAGTAAACTCGTGGAGATACTCGTCTACAGTGCTATCTCCTTGCACCAGCTTTTGGAACTCGTTATCCAATGCAATCCTCTGCGCTGAGGGGAGGTATCGAGCCATGAACAATCTTGAAAACTCCTCCATAGGTACTTCGGCCAACGGCCTTCCCCTCAACTGGTGTAGCTCTAGGCCTTCCCACCATAATCTCACATCCCCGTCCATTAGGAATGTTGCTATCACGGTCTTCTGCCACTCTTCCGTTTCTATTGCTGTCATCACCCTATTGACTCTTGAGAGCCAATCTTCGGCCTGGGTCGGGGTTCCCGTTCCCGAGAACACCGATGGATGGAAGCCCATCACATGCTTTAGATGTCTCTCAGGTGCTCTCCGAGGCAACTCCGTCTCCACCACCACATGTTCAACCCTTCTAGGCTCCGCCGCTTGGAGCGGCACCTACTCCACCGCAGGAGCAGGCTTGCCTCGAATCATAGCAAAGATAGCTTCTGCCACCAATCTAATGGTCTCGGCAGACAGAGGTGTTGCAGGCGCATCACTTGGTGCACTGCTTGCCTCGGAACCTGGCCATTCCGACTATCCAGCACCACTTCTGGTCACCTATAAACGTGAAAAACACCGATAAGCGACCAAACAATATTACAAACAATAATTATAGGAACACGCATGTTCCTCAAACACATGTATTTTCATTCCTAAGTGGACAGTCATGGGATCTTTTCATGTTATAACGATGACGCACACACATGTGCTCACCACCCCTTAAAGTGAATTCGCCCACGCATGCATTTAAGTTTGACCGAAACCAGTAGTCTGATACCAATTTGTAACACCCCTATCTGTCACATGGCATATAGCAGTAGGTCTGGCCGGGGCACGACGCCATATACTACGCACAGACCGGTTGGTTACGTGTTGAAACCATACAACCAATCACAAACGTCCTACACAGAGTCATTCTAGCGGAAGCAATTTATTAAGTTGCACAAATATAAGAACCCTGCCAAGCACGAATGTCCACTACTCAAATAAAATAGGAATGATGAATACAAAAGTAACGGCCTTATGGCCTTACAATAGTTTCCTCAAACAAGAGTGTCTTTCATACATCGGCTCGCAGGCCGGCCATACATGAGATAAACAGAAAACATAAAAAGGTTAGGCCTTCGAGGGCCAGCACCGCAACATGGGCTTTAGCCCGCTATTTCCCGCTCAGCTCCGCAGCACCTGTAAGCCACAATCCACCGCCCGGTGGTTAACAAAAGCAATGGTCAACTATGCTGACCAAATTATAACGATCGTCGACTCCAAAATCGATGACCGCGCGGCCAACACTGAACCTGAGCACGACATGCCCTGGGACATGCCCGTATCCCAGGCCGTGTGACCCCTGCCAAAACACATATTTGGCTCAAAACAACACCCGACACCCTATTGAGTTTCGGGGCGTTACATCTTCTCTCTCTCTCTCTCTTTATCATTTTGTGTTTTCCCTTAACCCTAGTTTAGTTTTAGCCTTTGTAATAGCTTTTATTGTAATTTATGCACATGTTTTAGTTGATAATTGTAGGGCTAGAATAGGATTTTAATTTCATGCAAGTGTAATTTTTAATTTCAAGTAATGGACCAATCTTTCATTATTAATAAAAGTGCTCTTTTCTTACTTGTGTTCTTATTACGCTTTACAACTCATCCCCCCTCCTCCACTCAATTATGATTAACTAATCCTCCTTTTACTCGATCTTGATAATCCGAGGTTTGAGTGATTAAGTTATGATGCTTTAATTTTGCCTTTTCTTTTTAGGGTTTTAGACCTTGAATTACTCTTGAATTATCTTGGGTTGGAGATATATCATTGATATATATTCTCCACCTTTGCTTTCATTCTTGGCTAGTCGAGAGGCTGATAGTTTGAAGTGAGCGCTCAAGAGTAAAGGGAGTTGTACGCACCCCTCGAGAGAGGCAGACGTCCAAATCTCCCGGATTTGAGTAAAATCCAATAGTGGGGTTCACCGTGTAAAGCAAGCTTAAGGCCTCCGATTTAGACGAGAGTCAGTCGGACCTTCCTAAACTCAGTTGGGTACGACTTCGGGAGAAGCATGTTCAAGCTTTAGGAACCTCCAATGTCATGGACCTTTACCCTATTAAGTTTAGGTTTTTATCGCATTTCTTAGTCGACTTTAGCCGAGGTGATTCTTGATCGAGTGCATTTCCATTTCATATTTTCAGCCCTTCGTTGTATTCACTTCTAATAGCCTTTTAATTAACTGCAGTAGTTCTCTTTCTAGCATAGTTTTATTTCCTTATTTGCAATTAGTTTCTCAAACCCTAGTTTTTTCATCGAAAAAATAATAGCCTTCGTGTGAGTAAGTGTACTCAACAGTTCCCGGATTTCAATACGACACTTGTGTCCCCTAGCTACTGTTCGATAGGTATACTTGCCTCAATTGATTGCTAGTTCGGTTGCTTTTATTTTCTTCGAAGCTTAGCGACCACCAAGTTTTTGGCGCTGTTGCCGGGGAATTACTTTCGTTGATATATTGAAAACACGAACCTATTAATTTTATCTCTTCTCTTTCTCATCCTCATTCTTAAAAATTTTAAAAATAATAATTTTTTTTTATTACCGCTCTTAATAGTAACCAACTTCACAATTTTTATACGCCACCTAATTCTCTCGGAAAGGGCAAAGCGGCTTTAAGTGCCGTTATCTTGTCTAGTACCTTGCGAACCCTTCACCGGGTATTCCTTGGGAAGTTTGGGTGTTAATATATTAAAAATATCTATTAAAAAAAATTTAATCTAGCTTTTCTTTCTAGTTTATTTTATTTCTCTTTCTTCTCTTCTCTTCTTTTAGTGCATGACCCGCGGGAGTCCGTCGGTTATTTTGGACTTGTACCACGATATTGAGCGTACTCTTCAGAGAAGATCGCGATTTCAAGGTCCTACTATCCAAGTGCCGGTTGAGGACTCCGAGTCATTCTATACTCTAAGAATGGAAGAACCCAAAGTAGATGAAGCCTTGCAATGGACTATGTCCTATTATGCATGACCGAATCTCGAGGAACAGAATCAAGCATAGTCCGCCCTGCTATAGCAAATAATAACTTAGAATTAAAGCCTAGCATAATTCAAATGGTGTAGCTGTATGTGCAATTTGACGGACTTCAAGATGAAGATCCGAATGCACATATAGCAAGATTTCTTAAAATTTGTGACACCTTCAAGATAAATGGTGTCACAAATGACGCAATCAGGCTAAGAATCTTCCCCCTCTCTCTAAGAACTAAGGCTAAGCAGTGGTTGAACACTCTACCTAAAAATAGCATAACCATCTGGAATGAATTAACTGAAAAATTTTCGGCGAAGTATTTTCCGCCAGCTAAAACTGCAAAACTTAGGAACTACATTTCCACTTTTGGACTAATAGACTCTGAAACCTTATATGAAACTTGGGAAAGATTTAAATAATTATTAAGACGATACCCACATCACGCGCTGCCTGTATGGTTATAAGTGCAGATGTTCTATAACGGGCTAAATAAAAATATAAAGCAAATGATAGACGCAGCTTCTTGCGGCACTTTAAATCATAAGAACCCGGAAGCAGATCTTGATCTTTTCAAGGACATGGCCATGAACACTTATCAGTGGAATATGCCTAGGTCCCGCCCGAACAAACCTGCATGTATCTTTGAAGTGGACAACGTCTCCCAGCTCGCTCTACAAGTTGAAATATTAAGCAAAAAGATAACGGAGATGACTGCTGCCTCCGCCCCTTAAGTATGGGAATCTGTAACTCCTGCCCCAGAATAATTAGATTTTGTTAACAATATGCCTAGAAATGCTTTTAATAATTTTTCTGCTGCGAATTTTCATCCTCCTGGTTTTAATTTTCCGAATAGTTATAATCCTGCCTTAAGAAATCATCCGAATTTTTCGTGGATTAATCCATCAAACGTGATGCACCCGCCACCACAAAATGATTTTTCTGCACGACCACCACAACCTCTTCAAAATTATCCAAAACCTCCAAGCTTGGAGGAGTTACTTTCCAAATATATCTCCACAAATGATGCTATGATAAGAACCTTAACTGGAAGCGTTAAAAGTCTTGAAAATCAAGTAGGGTAGCTCGCTAAAATTATTTTTGAGCGACCCACAGGGTCTCTTCCTTCCAATACCGAGCCCAACCTGAGAGATAAAGAGAAAGCTATAACTCTTTGGAGTGGGAAGCAATTTCCCGGTATGGTAAGTGAAGAGCCCGAGGCAAGCTCTGCCCCCGCTTTAAAAAATTCAAATATCCTCCCCGTTTAAAAAATTCCACCCTATGCTGAAGAAGTTATCACCCCCATTTTAGAAAAAGATCTCACTCCACCACTCATCTTTAAAAATAATCCAAATCCACCTTACCCTTTCGAACTTAATAAACAACGCCAGGACGATCAATACTCCCGTTTCTTAGAGATGTTTAAGCAAATCCACATAAATTTGCCCTTCCATGAAGAGATTTCCCAGATGCCGAAGTACACCAAGTATCTTAAGGACCTTTTGACAAACAAGAAGAAGTTAGAGAACCTTTCACACATCACATTAAACGTCGAGTGCTCTGCGGTTTTGACAAACGGCTTACCAAAGAAAATTAGTGACCCGGGTAGTTTTTCTATTCTGTGTGTCTTTGGTAATCTTTTTGTCAAGAATACATTATCCGACTTAGGTGTGAGTATTAACCTGATTCCCATCTGGTTGTTTAAGAAGTTAGGAATTGGTAGCCTCAACCCCATACGCATGAGTATCCAGCTTGCCGACAGATCCGTCAAGTACCCGTTAGGAATAGTGGAGGATGTCTTAGTAAAAGTCGACAAGTTCATCTTCCCGGTGGACTTTGTCATTATGGACATCGAAGAAGACGTCGAGGTTCCCCTGATCCTTGGCCGACCCTTCCTTGCCACCTCCCAAGCTATCATTGACGTAAGCAATGGTAAGCTCTTCCTTCGAGTAGGCGACTACGAAGTCACTTTCTCTATGACACCATCGATGAAAAACAACTTAGCAAATGATGAATCCTTCTTTTTCGTAGATTCTGTGAGTGATGAATCCTCCTATTGCCTCTCTAATTTTGAAAAAGAATTTTCTGCTTTCTGTTCCTCCTCTTCTCTTCCAACTGAATCGCTACACCGAAGTTAAGAAAGTATAGAATCCTATTAACTTCTATCTGATTTGGAAAAAGAATTTTCTGATTTTTGTTCCTCTTCTACTCTTCCAACTGAATCGCTGCAAGAAGCTGCCTTGGCCACCAGCTTCACCCCTTTTAATTTTCTATCTAAAAAGATCTACGAAGATATAGTATTTGAAAAAGAAAGAATTTCTAAAACCTCTTATGAAGAACCCCCTACCCTAGAACTTAAAGAACTTCCTGAACATCTCAAGTACGCCTTCTTATTAAAAGACTCCAAGTTGCCAATTATAGTTTCGGCCTACCTCACGGATGTCCAAAATGAAAAACTCCTTTTAGTTTTACGTAAACATCGCCAAGCCATTGCTTGGAGGATATCTGATATCAAGGGCATAAACCCATCTTTTTGCACTCATAAAATTTTAATGGAAGATAATTCGCGTAACTCCATTCAACCTCAGCGCCGTATAAACCCGAACATGAAAGAAGTAGTTAAGGGCGAGATTATGAAATTATTAGACGCAGGAATTATCTACCCTATATCAGATAGTAAGTGGGTTAGCCCTGTTCAGGTAGAACAAAAGAAGGGAGGAATAATGGTAGTTTGTAATGAAAATAACGAACTAATCTTGACACGGACAGTGACGGGTTGGCGTATGTGTATAGATTATAGGAAGCTGAATGACGCCACCCACAAGGAACACTTTACTTTGCCGTTTATCGACCAGATTTTAGAACGATTATCCGGCCATAACTTTTATTGTTTTCTCGATAGCCTCTCAGGGTATTTTCAAATCCTCATCTCTCCCGAGGATCAAGAGAAAACTACGTTTACTTGTCCCTTCGGCACCTTTGCCTACTGAAGAATGCCGTTTGGATTGTGCAATACGCCATCGACATTCCAGTGATGTATGCTCTCTATCTTTGACAAGTATGTAGAAAGCATTATAGAGGTATTTATGGATGATTTCTCCGTGTTTGGCGATTACTTTGATAGATGTTTAGAAAACCTCGAAAATGTCTTAGAACGATGTGAAGAAACTAACCTTGCCCAAAATTGGGAAAAATGTCATTTTATGGTGAGGGAAGGGTTAGTTTTGGGTCATAAAATTTCTGCAAGAGGTATTTAGGTAGATATTGCGAAGATAGAAGTTATCGAGAAGCTGCTGCCTCCTACGAATATAAAAACTATAAGAAGTTTCTTAGGTCACGTTGGTTTCTACCGCCGCTTCATAAAGGACTTCTCCAAGATCACCAAGCTCCTTGCCCATCTTCTAGAAAAAGACGCCCCATTCATTTTTGATGACTCTTGTCTTTCTGCCATCGAATTAATAAAAGAAAAGTTAATTAACGCACCTATTATGATAGCTCCGGTGTGGGACCTTCCATTTGAGATAATGTGCGATGCGAGTAATTTCACGGTGGGAGCCGTATTAGGTCAACGCATATCTAAAATCTTCCACCCCATCTATTACGCTAGTAAAATGCTCACATCTGCACAAGAAAATTACACCATGACCGAGAAGGAACTCCTAGCTGTAGTATTTGTTTTCGATAAATTTCGTCCTTATATTACACTTTCGAAAATTATTGTTTTTACGGACCACTCAGCCCTCAAATATCTTCTTGCCGAAATGGATGCCAAGCCGCGCTTGATATGCTGGGTCTTACTCCTCTAGGAGTTTGACTTAGAGATCCGTGATAAGCGAGGAGCCGAGAACTTGGCCGCCGACCATCTCTCCAGATTAGACAATCCCTTTATAGAAAAATTAAAGGAAAAATCTTTTAATGATTATTTTCCTTATGAGAAGATGCTTTCAATTAACACATCTACTTCTCCTTAGTTCGCACACATCGACAACTATTTAGTGGCCTGGGTGCTCCCAAAAGAGTTCTCCTCTCAGCAAAAGAAGAAATTCTTTTCGTAGCTGAAGAACTATTTTTGGGAAGACCCGCATCTTTTCAGAGTCTGTGCGGATCAAGTGATAAGGAGATGTGTTTCTTATGAAGAAGGTTTAGATATTTTAAAACACTTACATGAAGGTTCGACAGGTGGGCACTATCAAGCATCTCGCACAGCTCACAAGATGCTTTGCGCGGGTTTTTACTGGCCTAGCCTGTTTAAAGACGCGCAAGCCTTTGCGAGTAGGTGTGATAGTTGCCAATGGTCGGGCAACATTTCCAATAAAAATGAAATGCTGCAAAATAATTTCCTTCAGTGTGAAATTTTCGACCTCTGGGGAATCGATTTTGTTGCCCCCTTCCTTCTAGCTTCGGAAATAAGTATATTTTAGTTGTCGTTTATTACGTTTCAAGATGGGCAGAGGCCCAAGCACTTCCTACAAATGACTCCGGAGTTGTAGTTACCTTTTTTAAAAAATTATTTTCTCGATTCGGTACGCCGCGCGCCATCATCATGGATAGGGGTTCCCATATCTATAACGCACAATTTTCAAAAATCCTTACCAAATACAGCGTTACACATAAGCTTTCAACTGCCTGCCACCCCCAAAATAACAGACAAGTCGAAGTAGTAAATAGAGATATAAAAAGAATTTTAGAAAAGACTGTTTCAACTTCTAGGAAAGACTGGTCTGCCAAATTAGACGATGCTCTATAGGCCTACCGAACAGCGTATAAAACTACCCTCGGATGTACACCGTATCGGCTAGTCTATGTAAAATTGTGTCATTTAACCGTAGAATTAGAACACCGTGCTTTTTGGGCTTAAGATTTTTAAAATTCGATCCACACTCTGTCGGTGACCTTAGAAAATTTCAACTTAATGAACTCGATGAGTGGCGCTCTTAAACTTACGAAAATAATAAACTTTATAAAGAGCGGACGAAACATTTGCACGATAAGCACTTAAGGGATCCGAAAACCTTTAAGCCAGGCGACCAAGTTCTTTTTTATAATTCTCGATTGCTTTTATTTCCTGGAAAATTAAAATCTCGTTGGTCTGGGCCCTTTTCTGTTTTAGAAGTATTTCCGTATGGTACTGTTTTGATTTCTCACCCTAATAAGGGTAATTTTAAGGTTAATGGTCAGCATCTTACACTATATTTCTCTGGTGATGATGATGTAAGTCCAAACATTATTAAGTATCTGCTACACGAACTCTAATTTCAAACTTTTATTTTATTTTATTTTATTTAAAAAACTTTAATTATTATTCTTTACATAATATTTTTGGACAATATTATTTTGATGCGTCGAGCTCAAACGACGCTTTAAACAAAGGGCGCTCTTGGGAGGCAACCCAAGTTATCTTTTTTTTTAGTTTTCTTTATTTTATAATTTTTGCCTCAGACGGCTCCGACAAGCTGAAGCTTTTGCGATCGCCTACTACAACGCTGTTGAATCCATCATGAAGTCTAAAGAAGAAGCTTGGGGGAACGACATCACTCAGCTTTCGCAGCAAATAAATCCGGGGAAGTACCTGTTTTTCAATTTTGTCTTCCAATTTTGTTCTTTAATTTTCTCTCCTTCTCCAATCCCCTTCTTTTGCCATTGAGGACAATGTCCATTTTAAGCTTGATGGAGGACTTCCTCCTTCTTTTTGCTTAGTGTAAAATTTTTTTTGTGTATATATTTTTTTTTTCAAAAAACCCAAACAAAAAATACTGAATATCTTAAAATTCCAAAATTTTTTTTTCCAAAATAATCAAAAAAAGAGAATATTTCAAAAATTAAAAAGAAAATATTTGTTTTTTTATCTTACTTTAATAGTTTAGACAATTTGGTATCTCAATAGTACCCCTAGTTTTTGTTTTGTTTTACTCAAAATTTCCTATAAACAACTTAGTTAATTATATTATTTCTAATTGTCCTTTTTAATTATGTTTCATAAGTAAAATATTGGCAATGCTGTGTTTCTAATTCACGGTAGCATGTTAAGGAGAAATATTTTCCTAAAACTCGCATTTCCATTATGATTTTCCTTCTTTATTTTCTTTACTTTCTCAAAAATTCATCATCCACTATTTTCTTTTTCGTTTTTAGATAATTTTTGTAAAGTCGACTTTTGATTAGCGTTGTAGATGTGAACGATTCTAGACTCATATTATCCTAATTTTTAAACCAAGTTCATTAATCTCTATTTAATTTCTAGGACCTACTTTTTGAAAATTTTCAAAACTAATGTTTTAAGCAAACTTTAGGAGCATGAAAATGATATAGGCCATTTTGTTTTCGTTTGAGCCTTCTTGCCAACCCTAAAATTATCCCCCTAGTTAGCCACTTTTGAACCTTTTTCCAAATTTCATTTGATAACTCCACTTTTCATCCATGTTAACCAAAGCCAATTATTCCAACCCTTCTTATCACGCTTAAATTTTTGAGCTTCATAAATTTCATGATGTAATAGGTTTGCTTTGAAATTTTTTTGGAAATCTTTTTGAAAAAGGATGCTCAAAAGTTTTGCTTCTTTTTATAACCAATTTCAAAATGTTGATTGCCTTTGTTTTGAAAAAAAGAAGAAAAAGAAAAAGAAAAAGAGCAAGAAAAAGAAAAGAAAATATATATATATATATTTTTCTATGAAGATTTTGGAAGCTCTTTATTTCCGGTTTAGCGTGATTTTCAGCCTTCATGTTTATCTTTGAATTCCATTCCTAATTATATGCCTAAACCAAACGTGTAAGTCCTATAAAGTCCTGTTGATTCATGCTCCTAGGTTTTCTTTTAGCTAGGTAAAGAAAAATAGTAGACTAGTTAAGTCTTGGATTTAAATTTAGATTGTTGTTCTTTATTTAAGTTGGGTATAAAATGCCTCTTAGGATCTAGTAACAACTCAATGTGTTTTTCATTCTCATTGCTTTGCTTAAATCTATTTAAAGAATCATGTTAAAATTTTGGATGATTTATTTTCGTTAAGTAAAGTTTATAAAAGTTTAACCATACCTAAATAATTGTTTTAGATTTACGTTTCACCTTTTCCCTACTTAGAATTTCACATAGTACTTGTATGGGCATAATTAGAACTTTTGATTTGTCCTGTTTATGATTATCTAGTTTTTATATTTTTGCTTGAGAACAAACACAGCTTAAGCTTGGGGGAATTTGATAATACATTTTGTAGCCTAAACTATTATCGTATTTTCTAGTTTATAATGTACAAATCATGTCTTATTAGTTTATTTTTTATCGTTTTTATGTAAATATCATTGTCACTTACATTTTCTTGTCTTTTGCAGGTTTCCAGAAGTTTGGTAAAAAATGACCTATCACGTCCCCCTATCACGCCCTCCCTGGGCGTGACCTATGGCGTGTCGCCCGATCCTGATGAAGCCTGATGATAGAGACAGAATAATCGAAAAAATGGCTGTCACGCCCCCTAACACGCCCTCCCCAGGCATGTCCCAGGGCGTGAAACGGGGCGTGTCGCCCTATGCCCAAAGCCTGTCGCCGCATTAAATGTTATTTCACATCAGCACGCCGGCAGTTCTGTCACGCCCCCCATCACGGGCGTGACACAGGGCGTGATCCCTCCTTTTCCGATGACTGACGGATTTCCAACCAATGATTTTGACGTGACGTGCGTGTCATGCCCGCCCTATAGGGGCATGTGATGTAGGCCACTACGTTTGAAACTATAATGGCAAAGGGAATAACACGTAGGCCTCTCTATTTCCACTATTACGCTCACATAATAATTAAACGCAACACACTCACGAACAACGTTATCAACTATTACTAACGTACGGTAGCCACGCCGTTTTAAGATCGAACAAACGAATATAGGTCGTCCTTCTCTCAAGCTAAAAGGACCCACCCGGTCTGAACGAGCGATGGTTCTACCAAAAGAGACCTACCGAAAAGCTCGGTTCGGAAATGGTAGATCTCTCCCAACAAAATGAAAATGAGGCTCGCCAAACCTCTCGAAAAATTAAACAACTAGAAAGAACAACACATGAAATCGGAAAGATAAACCACAAATGAAAAAACGATTCCAAAGTAACACAACGGTATTCCACCAAATGAAAATCTAAAAATAAGAATAACACAAGAGGTAGAAGATCTCGTCACCCAATCGGAATAGATGATTCCGGTTAACTTTCAAGGATCGTTCTCCTACGAATCCACCGGAGTTTCGCCGACCAGAGAGAAAACTTGTCCGCTTCTTTTGCTTCACGCCGGAGAGGGATTCCACAAGACTAGATCTTGCCTTGGCTGACTTTTATCTTCAAAGATTGAGGGTGTTTGGAGTTCTTGATGGTGAACGGGTAGGGTAGAAGAGGAAAGTGGAGGTTATTTTGGAGGGATGGAGGTGGCTCGGGTTGGTGGAGGTTGGCGGCTAAGGGATGGGGTAGGCCGAACTTGGTGAGGAGAGAGGAAGGAGGTTGGCGGATTTTGGATGGTGGCCAAAGTGGAGGAGGGGATATGGGGGTCAGTATTCTTAACAAGGAGAGGAGGAGGGGAAGAGAATAGGGAGGAGGAGAGGGGAAGTGGCCGGCGGCCAAGAAGGAGGAGGGAAGGAGAAGTTCGGCCAAGGAGGAGGAGGGAGAGAGATTTCAAGAGGGAGATATTTAGGGTTTCAATTTTATTTCTTTAATGCCTCAAAATGAAATTGTTCATGCCTATAAATAGGCTTACATCAAACAACAAAGGGAAACGACTACATGCAGCCCAAAAATAAAAATACAAATAATCTTGGTTCAAAACATAACCATGCCACATAATATAAAAATTAAATAAAATGTATAAATAAAATAGAACAAAAAATGCATAAATAATTAATAATAATTTTAGTAATAATTATTATTAATTTTTTAAATATAGGCCTACGCCACGGGCGGATATTTGGGCGACGCGCCACATAGTCTTCACGACGTCGTACGTCACTACTTGGAGACGGAGAAATATCTTCCGTAAGTGCACCGTCCTAGTCTTCAACCTATTGAGGGCCATCGTCTCCATCAATCCTCCCCCACTTAAAATAACTCATCACCGATGAGTTGACATGGAGGTGCTGGCACCGAAGAACATCATCCAAAAGAACCATCGCCGAGTCCGGAATCAAAGGGTCCCCAGAGACCGGGCGAGCACACCATCGTATCACATAACGCTGAATACCATCGCTTGGAGAGGAGAGCAAAACACCAAATATGAACCTGTCTAGCAAAAAGATTGTCCTGGGGAAACTGGGAAAAGCATTAGGCAAATAAAGAGGAAAAATTTCTTCATCAATAGTCAACGCACCTCCGTTGGAGACCAATGGAGAGAATGATCCAAGAACAAGCTCACCCCAACCCAAATGAAAATATAGTGGCACCAAATATAGAGTTAGATATTTCAAAAGGTGGAAAAACACAATGCGTGAAATTGGAAACATTTAAACTAGGGGAATTAACCGATTCAGTGGTTAACTTCAACAGATATGTTGTTTCTCCTGATTGATTAAAAATCTGAAAAGTTCTAACTCGCTGAATCACCAACGTTTCTATAGTGCCCGAAGGCATCAATTCAGGGACGAGACGCACCAAGAGTAAACTAAAAACCTTATAGGGAGACCCCCTCATATGTAAGTTAGCGATATATTGATAAGAAGATATGTGTGTGACTAGCGCTTCCTTACTGTGCTTATGTAAAATGAAAGTGTGAGATGCAAATAATATTACAGGTAGACTTGACATGTAAAATAGCGGTAACGGAACTACATGAGATGGAGCCAAGGGAACTAAATAAGGTGGAGCCAACGGAAAGTAATAGGGTGGCACTAGCGGAACTACATATGGTGGCACCAACGGAACTAAATATGGTGGCGCCAATGGAAATAACTCCGGTGGCACAAGTGGAACTACACCAGGAGGCACCAACCCAACGAGATCTGGTGGTACCAACAGAATGCGAACAGGTGGCACTAACGGGGCTATATCCGGGGGGTACTAGTAGAATGAAATCAGGTGGTACTAACTGAATGCAATCCGGTGGCACAAAAGATGGCAACATCATTAACGTACTCTCAGAGATTTGGTTAGTTTTAGAAAGTCGAGTGGACATCAAATTAATGAGACATTCATCATGACCAAACACGAAATCTATTATCACACTACGAGGCATGCACCAAGGAGGGTCCAGCATGGATTGTAAAATATCATGACTCAAATTAGGCAAAATAAATTCATGTCCGAAAGGATCTGCTGGTCGGGTCAACATATCAGGAGGGAGAGTCGGTAATACTAAAACGGGGAGAGAGTTAAGATCGCATTTAAATTCACGCAATAGAGTTATCATCAGGGGACGCTCATCCGGGTCTACTTCTATATCGTCTTCCAAAAATATAACTCTCTCGCTAGGACATCCTTCCAACTCATAAGTCACATCATCAGTAATAGTACAAATCTCAGGAATGGGAGCATCGATAGGTTCTGGAGGAGGGGCTAAGTCATACCCAATGTCAAAATACGGATTTATCATCCAAGTAAAATTCTCTGGGGGCAAGCCATCAAAATCAACCGAAAAATCAAACATGAGATTTTCCCTCACAGAGAACTCAACTGGCTCATCATCACCTAACTCGCTATCAGAGCAACATTTGCCACAAGGTGACTCTATCAACTCACTAGATACTTCACCCAAATCAGACTCAGTAATGGTTTCAGAAACATCGACGAGGGGAAGTAAAGATGATTACTTAAAGGAGAAATCCTCATCCAGGTCACTAGGGTAACCAATCTCCTCAATGTCTCTACAATCATTAGTGATAATAGCCTCGTCCTCAGTGACGGGCACAATCCTAATCACAGTCTCAGGCTCAATCATGCTGATAGGAACACTTGCACCCCGCGGGCTCATGGCATTTCTAGCAATTATGTCTATCGAACTAGGTACAAGGGTCCTGAGCTTCTCTTTTCCCTCATCGGTAGGTTCACATGTGCACGAAATAGTCAGATCTTAGCAGGGCAAAGATATAGTATGAGACATATTTTCACTCCTATGATCAAAAATGGGTCTAGTGCCCAGGCGGGGAGAAACAAAATCATGAGATATTCGAGTATGGGAGTATGAGGGGACATACTGGTTCGACGTAGGCAACGTCTTAGGAGACAAATCACTCAGATAATCAGAAAACTGGGAATGGCAGTAGGGAGGGTAATACTCATCCGTTAATAGATTCTTCATAATCTTCCAACCTACAAGTGAGTCGTCGAGGGACGTCCCAAAACGTCTCTCCTCATTAAGCCAAAAGGTCTGGGCTCGACCAAATAATTGTAGTCTCGCAACGAGAATCCTGTGGGGTTCCACAATATGATATTGCTTAAAATAACGCTCCATAACTTTCACCCAACATATAAACACTCGCGGTCCACCTAGCCCATCATATGTTGGAGCAGGAATCCTAACACGCCTAGAGGTGCGAGGTGGCGGTGCTACTTGACTAGCCTTTAGTTGAGCAACTAAAGCAGTAATCTCATCCATTATTGGGGAATGGACAGATTTCCCTACATTCCTATTGGAACCTATAGTTTTTCCTCGGGAGACGTTGAGGTCATGGGCCATTTCAGAGGAATCGGAGATAACACTCAACCGGAATCGGTGAACACGCAAAGTAGAAAATAGTCTGGTCCTATTTATTTTCAAAGATAGATTTGTTCCCGCTAATATTTCAAAATAATATATAAATTTTTTTGATATTCTTTTTGGCAAAAATATCGAGATTATTAATTAAATTTTTTCTGATTTTGTTATTGCTGAAAAATAAAATTTAGCCGGCTATTGGTAGACCACAATTTTTTTTTTTTTGTAATTTGGAGAAAAATTTGAAATTGGAAATTTGAAATTTGAAATTTGAAATTTTGAATTTTGGAATTTGAAATTTGAAATTGGAAATTTGAAATTTGAAATTTGAAATTTTGAATTTTGAAATTTGAAATTGGAAATTGAAAATTTGAAATTTGAAATTTGAATTTTAAAATTTGAAATTTGAAATTTGAAATTTGAATTTTGAATTTTAAATTTTGAAATTTGAAATTTGAAAATTTTAAATTTGAAATTTGAAATTTGAAATTTGAAATTTATTTGTTTTTTTAATTTGAAATTTTAAATTGTGGAATTTCAACGCATTTCATGAAAACTAATTTTCTAAATATTGATTTGCAATGAAACGGGTGAGTGCGTATGTACGTGCCACCTAAGAGGGGGAGGAGTGCCAATTAGGAAATTGACGAGAACCTCCCTCTGATACCAAATTGATGTACACTCACACAATAATTAAACGCAGCACACTCACCAACAATGCTATCAACTATTACTAACGTACGGTTGCCACGCCGTATTAAGATCGAACAAACAACTATAGGTCATCGTTCTCTCAAGCTAAAAAGACCCACCCGGTCCGAACGACTGATGGTTGTACAAAAAGAGACCTACCGAAAAGTTTGGTTCAGAAATGGTAGATCTCTCCCAACAAAATGAAAATGAGGCTCGCCAAACCTCTCGGAAAATTAAACAACTAGAAAGAACAACACATGCAATCGGAAAGATAAACCACGAACGAAAAAATGATTCCAAAGTGACACAACGGTATTCCACCAAATGAAAATCTAAAAATAAGAATCACACAAGAGGTAGAAGATCTCATTACCCAACCGGAATAGATGATTCCAGTTCACTTTCAAGGATCGTTCTCCCACGACTCCGCCGGAGTTTCGCCGACCGGAGAGAAAACTTGTCTGCTTCTTTTGCTACACGCCGGAGAGGGATTCCACAAGACTAGATCTTGCCTTGGATGACTTTTATTTTCAAAGATTGAGGGTGTTTAGAGTTCTTGATGGTGAACTGGTAGGGTAGAAGATGAAAGTGGAGGTTGGTTTGGAGGGATGGAGGTGGCTCGAGTTGGTGGAGGTTGGTGGCTAAGGGATGGGGTAGGCCGAACTTGTTGAGGAGGGAGGAAGGAGGTTGGCGGCTTTTGGATGGTGACCGAAGTGGAGGAGGGGATATGGGGGTCGGTCTTCTTAATAAGGAGAGGAGGAGGGGAAGAGAATGGGGAGGAGGAGAGGGGAAGTGGCCGGCGGCCAAGAAGGAGGAGGGAAGGAGAAATTCGGCCAAGGAGGAGGAGGGAGAGAGATTTTAAGAGGGAGATATTTAGGGTTTCAATTTTATTTCTTCAATGCCTCAAAATGAAAATGTCCATGCCTATATATAGGCTTACATCAAACAACAAAGGGAAAAGGCTACAATGCAGCCCAAAAATTAAAATACAAATAATCATGGTTCAAAACATAACCATGCCACATAATATGAAAATTAAATAAAATTCATAAATAAAATAGAAAAAAAATGCATAAATAATTAATAATAATTTTAGTAATAATAATTATTAATTATTTAAATATAGGCTTGCGGCGCGGGCGGATATTTGGGCGACGCGCCACATAGTCTTCACGGCGTCGTACGTCACTACTTGGAGACAGAGAAATATCTTCCGTAAGCACACCGTCCTCGTCTTCAACCTGTTGAGGGCCGTCGTCTCCATCAGCGTGACCTAGGGTATGTCCACCGACATACATTAGCAATCATCCTTCCCGCCAGAATCCAGAGCCTGAGGTCAACCCCGTACCTGTCACACCCCCTGACACGCACCCCTAGGGCGTGTCAAAGGGCGTGACCAACCCATGAATGTTGCCTATAAATTCAGACCCCCTCTTCCATTTCAGCAAGCTTGGGTTGAGAGGGAGGTGCTGCCCCTTTGTTTCTTAGTCATTTTTTAGTGTTCTTCTCTCTCTCTCTTTCTCATTGTGTGTTTTCCCTTAACCTTAGTTTAGTTTTAACCTTTGTAATAGCTTTTATTGTAATTTATGCACTTGTTTTAGTTTATAATTGTAGGGCTAGAATAGGATTTTAATTTCGTGCAAGTGTAATTTTTCATTTCAAGTAGTGTAGCTCTCTTTTATTATTAATAAAAGTGCTCTTTTATTACTTGTGTTCTTATTATACTTTACTACTCATCCCCCCTCCTCCACTCCATTATGATTAACTAATCCTCCTTGTACTCGATCTTGATGATCCAAGGTTTGATTGATTAAGTTATGATGCTTTAATTCTGCCTTTTCTTTTTAGGGTTTTAGACCTTGAATTACTCTTGAATTATCTTGTGTTGGAGATATATCATCGATATATATTCTCCACCTTTGCTTTAATTCTTGGCTAGCCGAGTGGCCGATAGTTTGAAGTGAGCACTCAAGAGTAAAGGGAGTTGTACGCACTGCTCGAGAGAGGCAGACGTCCAAATCTCCCGGATTGGAGTAAAATCCACTAGTGGGGTTCACTGCGTAAAGCGAGCTTTATGCATCCGATTTAGACGAGAGTCGGTCAGACCTTCCTAAACTCAGTTGGGCCCGACTTCGAGAAAAGCGTGTTCAAGCTTTAGGAACCTCCACGTTCAAGGACCTTTACCCCTATAAAGTTTAGGTTTTTATCGCATTTCTTATTCGACTTATGCCAAGGTGATTCTTGATCGAGTGCATTTCCATTTCATATTTTCAGCACTTCATTGTAATCGCTTCTAATAGCACTTTAATTATCCGTAATAGTTCTCTTTCTAGCATAGTTTTAATTCCTTAATTGCAATTAGTTTCTTAAACCCTAGTTTTTTTGTCGATAAAATAATAGCCTTCGTGTGAGTAAGTGTACTCAATAGTTCCCAGATTTCAATATGACACTTGTGTCCCCTAGCTACAGTTCGATAGATATACTTGCCTCATTGGATTGCTAGTTCGGTTGCTTTTATTTTCTTCGAAGCTTAGCGACCACCAAGTTTTTTGTGTCGTTGCTAGGGAACAACTTTCGTTGATATATTGAAAACACGAACCTATTAATTTTATCTCTTCTCTTTCTTAAAAATTAAAAAAAAAATTTATTACCGCTCTTAATAGTAACCAACTTCACAATTTTTCTACGCCACCTAATTCTCTCGGAAAGGGCAAAGCGGCTTTAAGTGCCGCTATCTTGTCTAGTACCTTACGAACCCTAAAACCGGGTAGTCCTTGGGAAGTTCGGGAGTTAATCTATTAAAAAAAATCTATTTCAAAAAAAAAAATTTAATCTAGCTTTTTTTAGTTTATTTTATTTCTCTTTCTTCTCTTCTCTTCTCTTCTTTTAGTGCATGACCCACGGGAGTCCGTCGGTTATTTTGGACTTGGACCACGAAATTGAGCATACTCTTCAGAGAAGATCGCGATTTCAAGGTCCTACTATCCAAGTTCCGGTTGAGGACTCTGAGTCATTCTCTACTATAAGAATGGAAGAAACCAACGTAGATGAAGCCTTACAAAGGACTATGTCCTATTATGTACGACCAAATCTCGAGGGAAAAGAATCAAGCATAGTCATCCCTGCTATAGCAAATAATAACTTCGAATTAAAGCCTAGCGTAATTCAAATGGTGCAGCAGTATGTGCAATTTGACGGACTTCAAGATGAAGATCCGAACGTACATATTACAAGCTTTCTTGAAATTTGTGACACCTTCAAGATAAATGGTGTCACAAATGATGCAATCAGGCTAAGACTCTTCCCCTTCTCTCTAAGAACTAAGGCTAAGCAGTGGATGAACAATCTACCTAAAAATAGCATAACCACCTGGAATGAAATAACTGAAAATTTTTTGGCGAAGTATTTTCCGCTAGCTAAAACTTCAAAACTTAGGAACGATATTTCCGCTTTCGGACAAATAGACTCTGAAACCTTATATGAAACATGGGAAAGATTTAAAGAATTATTAAGACGATACCCACATCATGCGATGCCTGTATGGTTACAAATGCAGACATTCTATAACAGGCTAAATCAAAATACAAAGCAAATAATAGACGTAGATTTTGGTGGTACTTTAAATCATAAGACCCCGGAAGCATCTCTTGATCTTTTTGAGGACATGTCCATGAAAAATTATCAGTGGAATGTGCCTAGGTCCCGCCCGAACAAACCTACAGGTATATTTGAAGTGGACAACATCTCCCAGCTCGCTTTACAAGTTGAAATATTAAGCAAAAAGATAACAGAGATGACTACTGCCTCCGCCCCTCAGGTATGGGAATCTACAACTCTTGTGCCAGAACAATTAGATTTTGTTAACAATATGCCTAGAAATGCTTTTAATAATTTTTCTGCTGCGAATTTTCATCCTCCTGGTTTTAATTTTAAAATAGTTATAATCCTGCCTTAAGAAATCATCCGAAATTTTCGTGGAGTAATCCATCGAACGCGATGCGCCCGCCACCACAAAATGATTTTTCTGCACCACCACCACCACCTCTTCAATATTATCCAAAACCTTCAAGCTTGGAGGAGTTACTTTCCAAATATATCGCCATAAATGATGCTATGATAAGAACCTTAACTAGAAGAGTTAAAAGTCTTCAAAATCAAGTAGGACAGCTCGCTAAAATTATTTTTGAGTGACCCGCAGGGTCTCTTCCTTCCAATACTGAGCCCAACCCGAGAGAGCAAGCTCAAGCTATAACTCTTAAGAGTGGGAAGCAAGTTCCCGGTATGGTAAGTGAAGAGCCTGAGGCAAACTCTGCCCCCGCTTTAAAAAATCAAAGCTCCTCCCCCATTTTAAAAATTCCACCCTCTGCTGAAGAAGTTATCACCCCCGTTTTAGAAAAAGATCTCACTCCACCACACATCTTTAAAAATAATCCAAATCCGCATTAACCTTCCGAACTTAATAAACAACATCAGGACGATCAATACTCCTATTTCTTAGAGTTGTTTAAGTAAATCCACATAAATCTGCCCTTCCATGAAGCGATTTCCCAGATGTTGAAGTATGCCAAGTACCTTAAGGACCTCCTAACCAACAAGAAGAAGTTAGAGAACCTTTCGCACATCATGTTAAACGCCGAGTGCTCTGCGGTTTTGACAAATAGCTTACCAAAGAAAATTAGTGACCCGGGTAGTTTTTCTATTCCGTGTGTCTTTGGTAATCTTTTTGTAAAGAACACATTAGCCAACTTAGGTGGGAGTATTAACATGATGCCCCTCTCATTGTTTAAGAAGTTATGAATTGGTAGCCTCAACCCCACACGCATGAGTATCCAGCTCGCCGACAGATCCGTCAAGTACCCGTTAGGAATAGTAAAGGATGTCTTAGTAAAAGTAGACAAGTTCATCTTCCCGGTGGACTTTGTCATTTTGCACATCAAAAAAGACGTTGAGGTTCCCCTGATCCTTGGCCGACCCTTCCTTGCCACCTCCCAAGCTATCATTGACGTAAGCAATGGTAAGCTCTTCCTTCGAGTAGGCGATGACGAAGTCACTTTCTCTATCACACCTTCGATGAAAAACACCTTAGCAAATGATGACTCCTGCCTTTTTGTAGATGCCGTGAGTGATGAATCCTCCTATTGACTCTCTAATTTTTAAAAAGAATTTTCTGCTTTATGTTCCTCCTCTTCTCTTCCAACTGAATCGCTACACCTAAGTGAAGAAAGTGTATAACTCTCTTATCTTCTATCTGATTTGGAAAAAGAATTTTCTGATTTTTGTTCCTCCTCTACTCTTCTAACTGAATCGCTGCAAGAAGCCGCCTTGGCCACCAGCTTCACCACTTTTAATTTTCCTGTCTAAAAAGATCTACGAAGATATAGTATTTGAAAAAGAAAGAATTTCTCAAACCTCCTATGAAGAACCACCTACCCTAGAACTTAAAGAACTTCCTGAACATCTCAAGTACGCCTTCTTAGAAAAAGACTCCAAGCTGCCAGTTATAGTTTCGGCCTACCTCACGGATTTTCAAAATGAAAAACTCCTTTTAGTTTTACGTAAACATCGCTGAGCTATTGCTTGGCAGATATCTGATATCAAGGGAATAAGCCCATCTTTCTGCACTCATAAAATTTTAATGGAAGATAATTTGCGTAACTCCATTCAACCTTAGCGCCGTATAAACCCGAAAATGAAAGAAGTAGTTAAGGGCGAGATTATGAAATTATTAGACGCAGGAATTATCTACCCTATATCAGATAGTAAGTGGGTTAGCCCTGTTCAAGTAGTACTAAAGAAGGGAGGGATAACTGTAGTTAGTAATGAAAATAATGAATTAATCCCAACACAGACCGTGATGGGTTGGCATATGTGTATAGATTATAGGAAGCTGAATGACGCCACCCGCAAGGACCACTTTCCTTTGTTATTTATCGACTAGATTTTAGAACGATTATCCGGCCATAGCTTTTATTGTTTTCTCGATGGCCTCTCGGGGTATTTTCAAATCCCCATCTATCCCGAGGACTAAGAGAAAACTACGTTTACTTGTCCCTTCGACACCTTCGCCTACTGAAGAATGCCATTTGGATTGTGCAATGCGCCATCGACATTCCAACGATGTATGCTCGCTATCTTTGACAAGTACGTAGAAAGCAATATGGAGGTATTTATGGAAGATTTCTCCATGTTGGGCGATTCCTTTGATAGATTTTTAGAAGACCTCAAAAAAGTCTTAGAACGATGCGAAGAAACTAGCCTGCCATAAATTGGGAAAAATGTCATTTTATGGTGAGGGAAGGGTTAGTTTTGTGTCATAAAATTTCTGTGAAGGTATTGAGGTAGATATTGCGAAGATAGAAGTTATCGAGAAGCTGCCGCCGCCTACGAATATAAAATCTATAAGAAGTTTCTTAGGCCACGCTAGTTTCTACCGCCGCTTCATAAAGGACTTCTCCAAGATCACCAAGCCCCTAATCCATCTTCTAGAAAAAGACGCCCATTCATTTTTGATGACTCTTGTCTTTCTGCCTTCGAATTAATAAAAGAAAAGTTACTTAACGCACCTATTATTATAGATTTGGTGTCGGACCTTCCATTTGAGATAATGTGCGATGCGAGTAGTTTCGCGGTGGGAGCCGTATTAGGTCAACACATATCTAAAAACTTCCACCCCATTGATTACGCTAGTAAAATGCTCACATCTGCACAGGAAAATTACACCATGATCGAGAAGGAGCTCCTAGCTGTAGTATTTGCTTTCGATAAATTTATTTCTTATATTACACTTTCAAAAATTATTGTTTTTACGGACCACTCGGCCCTCAAATATCTTCTTGCCAAAACGGATGCCAAGTCGCGCTTGATACGCTGGGTCTTACTCCTCCAAGTGTTTGACTTAGAGATCCGTGATTAGTGAGGAGCCGAGAACTTGGCCGCCGTCCATCTCTCCAGATAAGACAATCCCATTATAGAAAAATTAAATGAAAAATCTTTTAATGATTATTTTCCTGATGAGAAGCTGCTTTTAATTAACACATCTAATTCTCCTTGGTTCGCACACATCGCCAACTATTTAGTGGCCCGGGTGCTCCCAAAAGAGTTCTTCTCTCAGCAAAAGAAGAAATTCTTTTATGAGTTGAAGAACTATTTTTGGGAAGACCCGCATCTTTTCAGAGTCTGTGCGGATCAAGTGATAAGGAGATGTGTTTCTTATGAAGAAGGTTTAGATATTTTAAAACACTTACATGATGGTCCGAAAGGTGGGCACTATGAAGCTACTTGTACAGCTCAGAAGGTGTTTTGCGCGGGTTTTTACTGGCCTAGCCTGTTTAAAGATGCGCAAGCCTTTGTGAGTAGGTGTGATAGTTGCCAACAGTCGGGCAACATTTCCAATAATAAGGAAATGTTGCAAAATTATTTCCTTGAGTGCGAAATTTTCGACCTCTGGGGAATCGATTTTGTTGGCCCCCTTACTTCTAGCTTTAGAAATAAGTATATTTTAGTAGTCGTTAATTATGTTTCACGATGGGCAGAGGCCCAAGCTCTTCCTACGAATGACTCCCGAGTTGTAGTTACCTTTTTGAAAAAATTATTTTCTCGATCCGGTACGCCGCGCGCCCGCGTTAGCGATAGGGGTTCCCATTTCTGTAATGCATAATTTTCAAAAATCCTTACAAAATACGACGTTACACATAAGCTTTCAAATGCCTACCACCCCCAAACTAATGGACAAGTCGAAGTAGTAAATAGAGAAATAAAAAGAATTTTAGAAAAGACTATTTCAACTTCTAGGAAAGACTGGTCAGACAAATTAGACGATGCTCTATGGCCCGACCGAACAGCGTACAAAACCTCCCTCGGATGTACGTCGTTTCGACTAGTCTATGGAAAATCGTGTCATTTACCCATAGAATTAGAACACCGCGCTTTTTGGGCCTTAAGATTTTTTAACTTCGATCCCCACTCTGTCGGTGACCTTAGAAAATTGAACTTAATGAACTCGACGAGTGACTCTCTTACGCTTACGAAAATAACAAACTTTATAATGAGGGGACAAAACGTTTCCACGATAAGAACTTAAGGCATTCGAAAACCTTTAAGCTGGGCGACCAAGTTCTTTTATATAATTCTCGATTGCGTTTATTTTCTGGAAAATTAAAATCTCGTTGGTCCGGGCCCTTTTCTATTTTAGAAGTATTTCTGTATGGTACTGTTTTGATTTCTCACCCTGATAAGGGTAATTTCAAAGTGAATGGTCAGCGTCTTAAACTTTATTTTTATGGTGATGAAGATGTCAGTCCAAACTTTAGGAAGTATCTGTTGCACGAACTCTAATTTTGAACTTTTATTTTATTATTTAAAAAAAACTTTAATTATTATTCTGGACACAATATTTTTGGACAATATTATTTTGATGCGTCGAGCTCAAACAACGCTTTAAACAAAGGGCGCTCTTAGGAGACAACCCACGTTATATTTTTTTTTGTTTTCTTTATTTTATATTTTTTGCCCCAGACGGCTCTGACAAGCTGAAGCTTCTACGATCGCCTACTACAATGTTGCTGAATCCATCACGAAGTCAAAAAAAGAAGCTTGGGGGAGCGGCATCACTCAGCTTTCGCAGAAAATAAATCCGGGAAGTACTTGTTTTTCAATTCTGTCTTTCAATTTTGTACTTTAATTTTCTCTCCTTCTCCAATCCCCTTCTTTTTTCCATTGAGGACAATGTCCATTTTAAGCTTGGGGGAGGACTTCCTCCTTCTTTTTTCTTAGTGTAAATATTTTTTTCTTTTTATGTATATTATTTTTTCCAAAAAACCCAAACAAAAAAAATAATGAATATCTTAAAATTCTAAAAAAATATATATTTCCAAAATCCAAAAAAAAAGATAATATTTCAAAAATTAAAAAATATATATTTGTTTTTTTGTTCTTATTTTAATAGTTTAGACATTTTGGTATCTCAATGTACCCCTAGTTTTTGTTTTGCTTTACTCAAAATTTCCTATAAACAACTTAGTTAATTATAATATTTCAAATCATTCTTTTTAATTATGTTTCACAAGTAAAATGTTGGCCATACTGTGTTTCTAATTCACGTTAGCATGTTAAGGAGAAATATTTTTCTAAAACTCGTATTTCCATTATGGTTTTTCTTTTTTATTTTCTTTACTTTCTCAAAAATTCATCATCCACTATTTTCCTTTTCGTTTTTTAGATAATTTTTGTAAAGTCGACTTTTGATTAGCGTAGTAGATATGAACGATTCTAGACTCATATTATCCTAATTTTTAAACAGAGCTCATTAATCTCTATTTAATTTCTAGGACCTACTTTTTGAAATTTTTCAAAACTAATGCTTTAGGCAAACTTTAGGAGCATGAAAATGATATAGGCCATTTTTGTTTTCGTTTTAGCCTTCTTGCCAACCCTTAAATTATCCCCCTAGTTAGCCTCTTTTAAACCTATTTCCAAATTTCATTTGATAACTCCACTTTTCATACCATGTTCACCAAAGACAATTATTCCAACCCTCCTTATCACGCTTAAATTTTTGATCTTCATAAATTTCATGATATGATAGGTTTGCTTTGAAATTTTTTTAGAAATCTTTTTGAAAAAGGATGCTCAAAAGTTTTGCTTCTTTTTATGGCCAATTTCAAAATGTTGTTGGCCTTTGTTTTGAAAAAAAAGAAGAAAAAGAAAAAGAAAAGGAAATAGAAAAAGAAAAAGTAAAGAAAAAATATATATATTTTTCTAAGAAGATTTTGGAAACTCTTTATTTCTAATTTAGCATGATTTTAAGACTTCATGTTTTTCTTTGAATTCCATTCCTAATTATATGCCTAAACCCGTACGTTTCAGTCCTATTAAGTCTTGTTGATTCATGCTCCTAGGTTTTATTTTAGCTAGGTAAAGAAAAACAGTAGACTAGTTATGTCTTGGATTTAAATTTAGATTGTTGTTCTTTATTTAAGTTGAGTATAAAATGCCTCTTAGAATCTATTAACAACTCAATGCATTTATCATTTTCGTTGCTTTGCTTAAATCTATTTAAATAATCATGTTAAAATTTGGATGATTTATTTTCGTTAAGTAAAGTTTAACCATACCTAAATAATTGTTTTAGATTTACATTTCACCTTTTACCTACTTAAAATTTTGCATAGTACTTGTGTGGGCATAATTAGAACTTTTTGACTAGTCCTTTTTATGATTATCTAGTTTTTATATTTTTGCTTGGGGCCAAACAAAGCTTAAGCTTGGGGGAATTTGATAATACGTTTTGTAGCCTAAATTATTATTGTATTTTCTAGTTTATAATGTACAAATCATGTCTTATTAGTTTATTTTTATCGTTTCTATGTAAATATTATTGCCACTAACATTTTCTTTTCTTTTTGCAGGTTTCCAGAAGTTTGGTCAAAAATGACCTGTCACGCCCCTCTGTCACAACCTCCCTGGGTGTGACCTAGGGCATGTCGCCCGATCCCGATGAAGCCTGATGACAGAGACAGAATAATCGAAAAAATGGCTATCACGCCCCCCTAACACACCCTCCCCGGGCGTGTCCCAGGGAGTGATATGGGGCGTGTCGCCCTCTGCCCAAAGCCTGCCACCGCATTAAATTATATTTCACCAGAGCACGCCGACAGCACTGTCACGCCCCCCGTCACGGGCATGACACAGGGCGTGACCCCTCCTTTTCCGATGACTGACGGATTTATGACCAATGATTTCGACGTGACGTAAATGTTACGCCCACCCAATACAGGCGTGACCCAGGGCATGTCCACCGACATACAGAAGCAATCATCCTTCCCGTCGGAATATAGAGCCCGAGGTCAACCCCGTAACTGTCATGATCCCTGACACGCCCCCCTAGGGCGTGTCGATGGGTGGGACCATCCCGTGAACCTTGCCTATAAATTCAGACCCCCTTCCATTTCACCAAGCTTGGGTTGAGAGGGGAGGGGCTGCCCCTTTATTTCTTGGTCTTTTATATAGTGTTCTTCTCTCTCTCTTTCTCATTTTGTGTTTTCCCTTAACCCTAGTTTAGTTTTAGCCTTTGTAATAGCTTTTATTGTAATTTATGCACTTGTTTTAGTTGATAATTGTTAGGCTAGAATAGGATTTTAATTTCGTGCAAGTGTAATTTTAATTTCAAGAAATGTAGCTCTCTTTCAATATTAATAAAAGTGCTCTTTTCTTACTTGTGTTCTTATTATGCTTTACTACTCATCCTGCCTCCTCCACTCCATTATGATTAACTAATCCTCCTTTTACTCGATCTTGATGATCCGAGGTTTGAGTGATTAAGTTATGATGATTTAATTCTGCCTTTTCTTTTTAGGGTTTTAGACCTTGAATTACTCTTGAATTATCTTGGGTTGGGGATATATCATCGATATATATTCTCCACCTTTGCTTTCATTCTTGGCTAGCCAAGAGGCCGATAGTTTGAAGTTAGCGATCAAGAGTAAAGGGAGTTGTACGCACCCCTCGAGAGATGCAGACGTCCAAATCTCCTGGATTGGAGTAAAATCCAATAGTGGGGTTTACCGCGTAAAGCGAGCTTAGGCCTCTAATTTAGACGAGAGTCGGTCGGACCTTCCTAAACTCAGTTGGGCACGAATTTGAGAGAAGCGTGTTCAAGCTTTAGGAACCTCCATGGTCAAGGACCTTTATCCTATTAAGTTTAGGTTTTTATCGTATTTCTTTGTCGACTTTAGTCGAGGTGATTCTTGATCGAGTGCATTTCCATTTAATATTTTCAGCCCTTCATTGTAATCGCTTCTAATAGCCCTTTAATTAACTGCAGTAGTTCTCTTTCTAGCATAGTTTTATTTCCTTAATTGCAATTAGTTTCTCAAACCCTAGTTTTTCCGTCGATAAAATAATAGCCTTCGTATGAGTAAGTGTACTAAACAGTTCCCGGATTTCAATACGACACTTGTGTCCCCTAGCTACAGTTCGATAGGTATACTTGACTCATTGGATTGCTAGTTCGTTTGATTTTATTTTCTTAGAAGCTTAGTGACCACCACTTATCTACTTCATCTTCCCCAAAAGGAGAAAGGCAAAAAGCTTCCAGCAGAAGGTTTTGGGCGGCGGAAATTCTGGAGCTTTGGCCGGCGATTTCTAGAGGTGTAGAGCTCGGTTTTCTCGGGTAAGGGCAGATTTGGACTGCTCTCACTCAGATATTCCATCCTAGGTAAGTTTTTCATGCTCTAGGGCTGTTTTAAAAGCCAGAGACTGTCGAGTTTCTAAGGTTTTGGTTTTTCTCGTTTAGCTTCAGGTTTTGCGGTTTGTGGCCGATCTTGCCTAGCTGTGTTGGTTTTTTAAGAGGAGCTGCTGTGTCTTGAAGGTTGAGGCAAGTGGTGCTCTTTGCCCTTGCCAAGTTTGTCTTTAATTTATATTTTTATTGCTAGTTGTGTAATAGATCAACTATAAAAGTTAGGGCTGCTGCTAGCTTTATCCCGAGCCAATGCTTGCCAAATATTTTGAATTTTTCTCAATCTTTGTTGCTGAGTTTTGTGCTTAGGTAGTGGCTGGAGGTAGCAGGTTAGTTCCTAAGTTTAGCCTAGCTCGAGTGATAGCTGTAGCCGGGTAGAAGGGGTAGAAAGAATTTTTTTTAGCCAAGTTTTAGCTCTCGGGTTAGCAGGCATTGAGTGGTCTGTAGGCTAAGTCCAAAAGCGTTGAGTGTTGTGGACACACTCAACGCCTTGCTGGTTTGATTTTGAGACTAAGTATAAAAGCGTTGAGTGTGGTGGACACACTCAACGCCTGGTTATTTGATCTGGAAGCTAAGTCCAAAAGCGTTGAGTGAGTAGAGCTCACTCAACACCGTCGGCCTTTGGCGTTGAGTGAGATGCACTCACTCAACGCCATCTAGCCAGAGCTTTTTTTCTAAGTAATTTGGCGTTGAGTTAGTGGAGCTCACTCAATGCTGTCTTCCCTTGGCGTTGAGTGAGGTGCACTCACTCAACGCCATTGCCCGGAAGGTTTTTTAAGTCTTTTGGTGTTGAGTGAGTGGAGCTCACTCAACGCCATCTTCTTTTTGGCATTGAGTGAGGTGCACTCACTCAACGCGCTCCATTTTCCAAAGATATTTTTGCCAAAGTATTTTTGCGTTGAGTGAGTGGAGCTCACTCAATGCCATCTACTTTTGGCATTGAGTGATGTGCACTCACTAAACACCATTGTCCAGTCAGATTTTTCTAAGTATTTTGGCGTTGAGTGAGCGAAACTCACTCCACGCCATCTAGAAAGAAGACTTTTCTCTAAGTCTTTTGGCGTTGAGTTAGCTGAACTCACTCAACGCCATAGTCTTTTGCGGCTAAGTCTTTTTGCATCGAGTGGACTCAACGCAATTTCTTGCATAGCGTTTTGGCGTTGAGTGGACTCGACGCCTTCCTTGCCTTAGTGTTAGGTGTCGAGTGGACTCGACGCTTTCACCTTTAGCTGGTGTTTTCTCCCGAGTGTGGTTAGGGTGGGTTTATGTCGATTTGTTGATGTTTTTCGGCTGGTTTTGCAGGTCAAGTCGTGAATTATAGTAAGTGGTTGCTTGTTGACTCTGTAAGGGGTGGTTTTGGTGTAGAGCCGTGGTCCCACCCTTTTGGCCCAGTTTGGGCTGGTTTTGTTGGTGTATTGGCCCCATTTTGGCCCGGTTTGGTCTGGTTTTGTTGGTATGTTGGCACCATTTTGGCCCCGGTTTGAGCTGGTTTTGTTGGTGTGTTGGACCTTTAGGCTGCCACCGTTGTACCCTTGACTATTTATGGGTCTTGGTGTTTAGATGAGGACTATTTTTGGTCACCAATCTAGATCCATGGCTCTACCACTACTAATGACTCATATTGTTAGTTCCTTTCTTTAAAGTGGTTATTTTGGCATACGCTTGCCTTGTTGCTTCTGCAGTTTTTAGCAGGGCATATTGTTTATTTCTCGAAATTGGTGCATTTTGTTGTTGCCTTGGGCAGTGTTTTCCCTTACTGTATTATTTAGTTCCCTTTTGCTCTTTTTGATAGCACTTGTTGTAGGGTTGGTAAGCCCTTCTCTAATTACTTATGAATCTAATTCTCCAGTTTTCTTTTGATTCGTTTCTTGTTGAGGCATTCTTTCTTAGAATGCCTTAAGTTCAGGTTATAGCCGGTTGAGGGCTAGTGTTCTGGTAGAGCTTACTTGTGGCCTCCGAGGTTTCTGAGAGTATTGTACCTCGACTTTCTGAGGTAGTTTTCTTCTTTCTATATAGACATTCATACTCACTAATGGGTTCGTGTCAGGTTGTTGACGCCCACTGGTGGCTTACTTTTGATGCTACATATGAACTAAGAACTGCTATTTTTGCCTATGCATGAGTTTGTTTACTTGCTTCTAGGAATGATTTATGCTAGGTTGTATGTTAGGTATTTTAAAACCTAAGAGTAGTACTATATGTACCTCATGCATCTCATATTTATAAAACTAAAACACTACTTTCCAAAGAACATAAAAGCTATATTCTTATAC
This sequence comes from Platanthera zijinensis, assembly GCA_039513925.1. NCBI lineage: Eukaryota > Viridiplantae > Streptophyta > Magnoliopsida > Asparagales > Orchidaceae > Platanthera > Platanthera zijinensis. The sequence continues at coordinate 213,829,710 of CM077079.1, forward strand.
TATGATAAATCTAAAGTCCTGCATTTCATGAGTTGTCCTTTGGGGACTTTTATACTCATGTTTGATGTTAATTCAAGCTAACCAAAGTATTTTCCTCTGTGTATACATCTATTTCTAATTGTGGACTAGCTTATCCACTATGCCGAGGGATACGACCATAAAACATAATTGGTTTTCTTTCATATTAAAATATGATTTTCTCCTAAAGGTGTAGAGTCTGGAGTTTTGCCTGAGCATATGTAGTTATCCCTTGCACGACGTGGCATCATGGCACGTATTTTCTCTTGCTCTGATATGATTAAATTGTTGAGAAAACGTGGGTCGTGACAGTTGGTATCAGAGGGAGGTTGCTTGATAATTGATCGGGCAACCATTCCTTATTAGTATTGGTTGTTTAGTGTCATATCATACACACCGATGTGTCATCAGTACGTCTTGGTTGAAGCATGAGCACTACACTCATTAGCATGACAAGAAGTATACGAGGCATATTATGTAGTATGGGATACATAATATGTGTGTGTATATGGATCCACCATAGGTGGCAACATGTTAGGGTTATGTAGTATGGGATGCATGACCTCACCACATGAATGCCCCTTAACACGTTTTCTCTTTTCGTTGCATGTAATGTTATGTAGTATGGGATGCATAACATTGCATGTGTACGCTGCTCATAACATGTATTAAGGATTTTTTAGACTGCATAGCACCACATGCATAACATAACATAGTATAAGCACAATGTGCCACGCTAAAGATTTACATGATGACACATGTACACACATGATTTTGAGTCATGCATTCATGGTCTAGGAACATGAGTTCGGGTAACGATGGTTACTGATCCTAGGTTAGGCATAACATCATTTTGGAAAATTCCCAGAGTAAGTTAGCAGTTGAAGCTCATATGTAAGTATGTTTGTTTGTACCGGGTAGTTTTGTGCTAGCTGTTGAGCTAGGTCTTGATTTGTGCTAATTCAATTATAGGATGTTGAAGCATCCTGGGACGAGGCAGACTCCCCAATCTTAGGGAGAGTGTTAAGGTACTTAAAACAATGCGATGATAGAAGGTCTGCGACAGATCAATGAGGCCTTATCCAGGAAGTTGGTGGATGTGCAGTCCCAGATTTAGTCGTTGGTATCAGTTGTGTCTGGGATAGCTCCGAGAGTGCAGAACCCTGCTGTGGGTCCAGCTGTTCCTAGCCCTCCTGCTCCTATGGTGCCTCCAGTAGTGGTTCCACCTGAGATGACGTTTATCTCTTAGTTTCAACAACTTGGACAACCTACCTATGATGGAAAAGCAGATTTCATGGTCTCAGATGATTGGCTGATAGTAATTGAGGAGATGTTTTCTTATTCTTGAGTCACGAACGATCAGAGAGTGATGATCGCCGTATAACAGCTTAAGGGGTTAGCAAAGAGTTGGTGGTTGCGAGAAAAGGAGAGCTTGAAGGAAGGATGTTCTTGGGAGTCCTTTAAGGAAATGCTACTGGGAAAGTTTCTCCACTCGGTCGTGCGGGACCGTCTAAGGAATGAGTTCTTACATTTGAAGCAGAGACAGCTCACAATTAGTGAGTATGAGATCGAGTTCAACAAACAGAGTCGGTTTGCCCCTAGCATGGTAGGTTCCGAGGCAGATCGAGCAGAGAATTTTCTTGGTGGCCTAAGAAGTGATGTCCAACAGTTAGCAAGTGCTTATGGATCAACAAGCTATGCTGGAGTGGTGGAAGTTGCTTTGAGAGTTGAGGCAATTGATAATGCCAAGCAAAGAGGGCAGTTGATGAGAAAAGATAAAAGGAAGTTGGTTGAAGGAAAAATCATTCAGGTACCTGGTGTTGCTTCAAAGAAGAAGAGCAAGGAGGTTTGTAGCTTCTGTGGCTGGTCAGGCCACACCTTTGAGAGATGTTTCAAACGTTTAGGAGCTCAGAAGAAGGAACTAGTGCATGCAATTCAAGGTACTCCAAGGAAAGAGTTATTTTGTTCAGCATGTAAGCGACCAGGGCTTGATGCTGCCCATTACTGGGGAAAGGATAGGATGAGGACAAGAAGCTGTTTTCATTGCGGTCAGGAAGGACACATCAAGGATCAGTGCCCACACCTCCAGCCAGTGATGTAGCCAGTGCCACTCCAGGAATTGCCACTTTAGGCATTGCCACCACCTCTGCAATTGGATAAAGGTAAGGGAAAACTAAACGTGATTTCCTCAGAAGAAGCGCAGACTTCGACTCAGGTTATTTCAAGTTATACATTCTCCCTAGTTTTAAATGTTTTTGTTTGTCGTTATAGTGATTTTTTCCTTAGATGCGTGCGCAACTTATAGGAAGCTATAAGGTAATGAACCGATGGGCGCTTGTTCTTTTCGACTCTGGCGCTACCCACTCGTTTGTGGCTAGAGCCTTTGTGGATCGGTAACGTTTGGATCTAAATCGAGTTGGGGATGCCTTTTGGGTAAGGTTCCCTTCTGGTGATTCTGTGGTTTCAGATCAGGGCATTCTGGATTGTCCGATTGTGTTAGGAGATTTTCTAGCGAAAGGCAGATTTGAAGGTGATAGACTTGGAAGATTTCGACGTTATCTTGGGCATGGACTGGTTATTTAGGTATGATGTTGTGATCCAGTGCAAGGGCAAGCGCTTCGACTTCATAAAGGACACCGGTCAGCCTGGGAGTGTTTATGGTGATTCGCGCCAGGATTATCCAGTCATTTCTATGGTATGTGCTCAGACGTTGTTAGTTTCTGGCTGTTTTGCTTGTTTGGTCTCAGTTTTGGGGACCGTTGGTATTTTGCCACATCTTGAAGAGATTCCTGTTGTGCGCGAGTTTGCTGATGTGTTTCCTGATGATCTTCCTGGTCTTCCACCTGATTGAGATGTTGAGTTTGTGATCGATTTGGAGCTGGGTATGCGTCCTATTGCGAAGGCACCATACTGTATTGTCCCGCGAGAGCTGGCAGAGTTGTGTATTCAGCTTGATGCGTTGTTAGAAAAAGGGTTTATCAGGCCAAGTTCGTCGCCTTGGGGTGCTCCTGTTCTGTTCGTTAAAAAGAAGGATGGATCGATGCGGCTTTGCAATGATTATAGAGAGCTAAATAAAGTCACTATTAAGAACAAGTATCACTTGCTAAGGATCGATGATTTGTTCGATCAGTTGTGCGGTAGAGCAGTGTTTTCAAAGATTAAACATCGTTCTGGTTATCATCAGCTCAGGGTCCGTGAGTCAGATTTTCCACGGACTGCTTTTCGATCGAGGCATGGGCCTTTTAAATTCCTGGTTATGTCGTTTGGTTTGACAAACGCGCCCTCACCCTTTATGGATATGATGAACCGGGTGTTCAAGGACTTCCTGGATAAGTTTGTGGTCATGTTTATCGATAATGTTCTGATCTATTCCCGCAATGCTGAGGAGCATTACCAGCATTTGCGTTTGGTTTTATCTGCCTTGAGGGACCATGAGTTATTCGCCAAGTTGAGTTAGTGCGAGTTTTGGTTGCCTCAGGTTTCGTTTCTGGGCCATGTGATCAATAAGCATAGGATTTCAGTTGACCCAGAGAAGATAGCTGCAGTGTTGGAATGGAGTAGACCTGACATACCCAAGGAGATTCGGAGCTTCTTAGGGTTGGCCAGCTACTACATGAGATTTGTGGAAGGTTTCTTTACCTTGGCTACACCTTTGACTAGATTAACTCAGAAGAATGCGGCTTTTGATTGGAATGATAAGTGTGAGGAAGCATTCCTTGAGCTCAAGAACAGATTGTGGACTGCTCCTGTTTCTACTCTACCTACGGAGGGCATGGGTTATGATGTTTTTGTGGATGCATCACATGTTGGACTTGGTTGCGAGTTGATGAAAGACGGGAAAGTGATTGCGTATGGGTCCAGGCAATAGAAGACTCATGAGAAGAACTACCCTACGCATGACTTGGAATTTGCAGCTGTGATTTTTGCGCTGAAGTTGTGGAGACATCTACTTTATGGCGCACAATGTAAGATTTTTACTGATCATAAGATTTTAAAGTATGTCTTCACCTAGAAAGAATTGAATCTGTGCCAGCGACGATGGTTGGAGTATGTTGCTGACTACGATGTTGAGATCCAGTACCATCCGGGTAAGGCTAACGTGGTGGCCGATGCCCTAAGCCAAAAGACGAGGAAGATTTTTAATCTCTCCGCCGAGCAATTAGTGGAAGAATTTCCTTTGATAGATATTTCTGTGCGGTGCTGCGACTTGCAGAGTAGTTTGGTAGCGGCAGAGCCTTCTTGGATTGCGCTTATGAGATTACATCAGAAAGATGATCCAGATCTACTGCATTTATATCTTAGAGCTGAGAAAGGGGAGTTACATGATTTCTAGATTGATGATGCAGGTATATTGAAGTATCACGATAGATTTTGTATCCCCGTTATTATGGACATCTGAGATATGTTATGCAGAGAAGCTCACGGTTGGAGCGTTGCCTATCATCCAGGATCTACCAAGATGTATCATGACTTGAAGCATATTGCCTGGTGGATTGGGATGAAGGGAGATATAGCTAGATTTTTTAAGAGTGATATACTTTCAAGCGTGTGAAGGCCGATCATGGAAGGCCTGGGGGCAAGTTGACACCATTGGAGATTCTGACTTGGAAATAGGAGAGCATTTCGATGGATTTCATCACGGGTTTACTGTGATCTCCTAGGGGATATGATTCAGTTTGGGTGATTGTGGATAGATTAACGAAGTGTGCTCACTTCGTCCCTTATAAGATCGAATATCCGATGAAGAAGATAGCTGAGCTATATTTGAATGAGGTTATCCGATTGCATGGTGTTCCCGTCAGCATCATTTCAGACCGAGACTCCCAGTTTACATCTCGCTTCTGGAAGAGTTTGCAAGAAGGTTTGGGTACAGATTTGAGATATTCTACCGCACACCACTCGCAGAACAATGGTCAGACAGAGCGAGTGAATCAGATAGTGGAGGATATGATTAGATGCTATATCTTAAACCACAGAGGAGCGTTGGATGAGCATTTACAGCTTATGGAGTTTGTGTATAATATAGTTATCAAGAAAGCCTGCAAATGGCTCCTTTTGAAGCTCTGTATGGGAGACGCTGTAGAACTCCCCTCTTTTGGACTGAGGTTGGAGAGAAATTTTTGTTGGGTCCGGATGTGCTGGAAGAAATGGAAGTTGTTGTAAAGCTTATTCGAGAGAAGCTTCAGATAACTCAAGAATGTTATGAGAAGAACGTCAACCGACGTAGATCAGATTTGGAGTTTGTTGTGGGGGACTTGGTATTTCTTAAAGTTTCCGCGATGGCTGAAATCAAGAGGTTTGGAAAGGATCGGAAATTGGACCCAAGGTTTGTGGGACCGTTCAAGATTGTTGAGCGGATTGGTGTGTCAGCTTATAAGCGGGAGTTGCCCGCAAACTTCCCTTGTGTTCATGATGTTTTTCATGTAAGCCAACTGTGGAAGTGTGTGTTAAGCGACAGGCAAGTTTTGGATTCTGTTCCTCGGTTAGAGCCAACTCTTTCTTATGTGGAGATGCCTGTCCGTATTTTGGATTCACAAGATCGCGTGTTGTGGAGGAAGATAATTCTTATGGTAAAATTTTATGGAGGAACAAGGACGTGGAAAGCGCGACTTGGGAGTTCGAGTCGGCAATGAGGGAGGCTCACCCTCATCTATTTCCTTGAGTTTTCCTGGTATGTTTTCTTTCATTTACCTCTTAGTTTGTTATGTTCCTTCTTTGGTAGAAGTGTTGTGCATAAAGTTTCGGGGCGAAAATTTTTTTTAGGGGGAGTGACTGTAACGCCCCCAGTTTTTCTGTGATTATTTAATCTTGGATTGGCGTTACGTATGCTTGTTAGAGCATGGTCTTAGCTCTTTAGGCCCTTGAGTGGCTTGTTTTGTAGCTTTTTTGCAAGATTCCCTAGCAAGCCGGAGTCTGTTTTGGTGACTCGGTGGAGCCTCTTCGGGAATGCTTGTGTTTTGGATTCGGGAAATATTAGCCCGAGTTTTGTTTGTCGGATGATGATTTCGACTTCACCACTAGATTTGTAGCGTGGGTATTTAGCTACGGTGTGAATTTTGTTAAATTCCGAGATAGTTTGGTTTTCGCGTCGTTTTGACGTGTTTTTTTATTATTTAATATAGTATTCTAATATTTGATTTATCTGTTAGTGGCAGGAGTTTTATATCTTAAGATATAATATACTTAAGAAATAGTATTTTATAGCTAGAGTGGCTGCTTTTTTTAGTGGCTGCATAGTAAGGATATTAACATTTTATAGCTTTAAGTGGCCGACTAGTACTTGTATTAATATACTAGCTAGTGGTTCGATATATTAGTTTATTAGCTGGGTGGCTGGATATAATAGAATATAGAATATCTTAGTATTATCTCCTTCATATTCCCCAAAACGAGAGGTCAAAAAGCTTCCAGCAGAAGGTTTCGGGCGGCTGAAATTCTGGAACTTTGGCCGGCGATTTTTAGAGGTGTAGAGCTCGGTTTTCTCGAGTAAGGGCATATTTGGACTGCTCTCACTCAGATCTTCCATCCTAGGTAAGTTTTCCTTGCTCTAGTGCTGTTTTAGAAGCTAGAGACTGTCGGGTTGCTTAGGTTTTGGTTTTTCTCGTTTAGCTTCAGGTTTTGCGGTTTGTGGCCGATCTTGCCTAGCTGTGCTGGAGTTGGAAGAGCAGCTGTTGTGTCTTAAGGTTGAGTCAAGTGGTGCTCTTTTCCCTTGCTAAGTTTGTCTTTAATTTATATTTTTATTTCTTGTTGTGTAATAGATCCACTGTAGAAGTTAGGGCTGCTGCTAGCTTTATCTCAAGCCAAAGCTTGCCCAATATTATGAATTTTTCTCTCTCTTTATTGCTGAGTTATTGTCCAGGTAGTGGCTGGAGGTAGCAGGTTAGTTCCTAAGTTTATCCAAGCTCGGGTGATAGCTGTAGCCGGGTAGAAGGGGTAGAAAGATTTTTTTTAGCCAAGTTTTAGCTTTCGGGTTTGCAGGCGTTGAGTGGTCTGTAAGCTAAGTCCAAAAGTGTTGAGTGTGGTGGACACACTCAATGCCTAACTGGTTTGATTTTGAGACTAAGTATAAAAGTTTTGAGTGTGGTGGACACACTCAACGCCTGGCTCATTTGTCTGGAAGATAAGTCCAAAAGCATTGAGTGAGTGGAGCTCACTTAACACCATCAGCCTTTGGTGTTGAATTAGCTGCACTCACTCAACGCCATCTTGCCAGAGCTTTTTTTTCTAAGTCATTTGGCGTTGAGTGAGTGAAGCTCACTCAACACCGTCTTCCTTTGGCGTTGAGTGAGGTGCACTCACTCAACGCCATTGCCCAGAAAGTTTTTCTAAGTCTTTTGGCGTTGAGTGAGTGGAGCTCACTCAACGCCGTCTACTTTTTGGCGTTGAGTGAGGTGCACTCACTCAACGCCACTGTCCAGAGATATTTTTGCCAAAGTCTTTTGGCATCGAGTGAGTGGAGCTAACTCAATGCCGTCTGCTTTTGGCATTGAGTGAGTGCACTCACTCAACACCATTGTCCAGTTCGATTTTTCTTAGTCTTTTAGCGTTGAGTGAGCTGAACTCACTCAACGCCATCTAGCCAGAAGACTTTTCTCTAAGTCTTTTGGCATTGAGTGAGCTGAACTCACTCAACGCCATCGTATTTTGCGGCTAAGTCTATTGGCGTCGAGTGGACTCGACACCATTCCTTGCTTAGCGTTTGGGAGTCGAGTGGACTCGACGCCTTCCTTGCCTTAGTGTTAGGTGTCGAGTGGACTCGACGCTTTTACCTTAAACTGGTGTTTTCTCCCGAGTGTGGTTAGGGTGGGTTTATGTCGATTTGTTGATGTTTTTTGGCTGGTTTTGCAGGCCGAGTTGTGAATTATATTAAGGTGTTGCTTGTTGACTCTGTAAGGGGTGGATTGGGTGTAGAGCCGTGGTCCCACCATTTTGGCCTAGTTTGGGTTGGTTTTGTTGGTGTATTGGGACATTTTGGCCAGGTTTGGGCTGGTTTTGTTGGTATGTTGGCACCATTTTGGCCCCGGTTTGGGCTGGTTTTGTTGGTGTGTTGGATCTTTAGGCTGCCATCATTGTACCCTTGAGTATTTATGGGTCTGGGTGTTTGGATGAGGACTGTTTTTGGTCACCAACCCAAATCCATTTCTCTACCACTTTAATGACTCAAAATGTCAGTTCCTTTCTTTAAAGTGGTTATTTTGGCATACGCTTGCCTTGTTGCTTCTGTAGTTCTTTGCAGGGCATGTTGTTTATTTCTCACACTTTGTACATTGTGTTGTTGCCTTGGGCAGTGTTTTCCCTTACTGTATTGTTAAGTTCCCTTTTGCACTTTTTGATAGAACTTGTTGTAGGGTTGGTAAGCCCTTCTCTCATTACTTATGAATCTAATGCTCCAGTTTTCTTTTGATTAGTTTCTTGTTGAGGAGTTCTTTCTTTGAATGCCTTAAGTTCAGGTTATAACCGGTTGAGGGCTAATGTTCTGGTAGAGCTTACTTATGGCCTCTGGGGTTTCTGAGAGTATTGTACCTCGACCTTCTGAGGTAGTTTTCTTCTTTCTGTATAGACATACATACTCACTAGTGGGTTCGTGTCAGGTTTTTGATGCCCACTGGTGGCTTACTTTTGATCCTACATATGAACTAAGAACTGCTATTTTTGCCTATCTATGAGGTTGTTTACTTGCATCTAGGAATGATTTATGCTAGGTTGTATGTTAGGTATTTTAAAACTTAAGAGTGGTACTATATGTACCTCATGCATCTCATATTTATAAAACTAAAGCACTACTTTCCAAATAACGTAAAAGCTATTTTCTTATACTATGATAAATCTAGAGTCCTGCATTTCATGAGTTGTCCTTTGGGGACATTTATACTCATGTATGATGTTAATTCAAGCTAACCAAAGTATTTTCCTCTGCGTATACATCTATTTCTAATTGTGGACTAGCCAATCCACTGTGCCGAGGGATACAGCAATCAAACTTAAATGGTTTTCTTTCATATTAAAATATGATTTTCTACAAAGGTGTAGAGCTAGAGTTTTGACTGAGCATGTGCAGTTATCCCCTACACGACGTGGCATCATGGCACGTATTTTCTCTTACTCTGATATGATTTAATTGTTGATAAAATGCGGGTCATGACATTTGCCATCCTAGAGGCGGTTGTGAGACCACATATTTTCACTGGGTTCACTGAGTAAGTGCCCTAAGAGTACGGGATTTGTGGTCGCGGGCCTGCACTTGTGGTGTATTGTGCAAATACTGTACTTTCATTTTAATTGTTGTACTATACTAATGCACTACAGGGAAGGAGCACCGCCGCCCCAATAAGTGGGTGGGGTCATTATAATTTGGTCAGCTTTAGCTGACCGTTGCTTTTGTTTGTCACCATTGTGGTGAATTGTTGCTTGCAGGTGCTGCGGAGCCGAGTGGCAAATAGCGGGCTAAAGACCTTGTTGTAGTGCTGGCCCTCGAAGGCCGAAGTGTATTGTTTACTTCATTCTCATGTGTGACCGACCTTTGTGTCATTGTATGGAAGACACGTTTTATTTAAGTAAACTTTTGTGAGGCCATAAGGCCCAATACTTGGTGTATTTGTACGTTCATTCCTTTTTGGGTTTGTTAGTGGACATTCTTGCTTTTGGCTAGGTTCTTTCTTTGTAACTTATTAAATTGCTTCCGCTAGAATGTACTCTGTGTAGGATGTGTGATTAGAAGAATAGTTTCAATGAGTAACCCTTCGGTTTGTCCGTGGTATATGGCGTCGGGCCCCGACCGAACCTACTGTTATATGCTATGTGACGGATAGGGGTGTTACAAATTTGTATCAGACTACCAGTTTCGGTAAGGCTTAAATGAGTTCGTGGATGAATTCAATTTAAGGGGTGGTGAGCACATGTGTGTGCCTCACCATTTTAACATGAAAAGAACCCAGGAATGTCCACTTAGGAATTAAAATACACATGTTTGAGGAACCTGCGTGTTCATATAATTGCTTTTTGCAATATTGTTCGGTCACTTAACTGTGTTTTGCACGACTAAAGGTGACCAGGAGTGGTGCAGGGACGTCAGAACAACCAGTTTCTGAGGCAAGTAGCACACCGAACGATGCGCCGACAACACCACCTTCGGCTGAAACCATATGATTGGTAGCTGAAGCAGTGTTTGTGATGATTAATGCACAGCAAGCGAGGAAAGTGTAGCAGCCTGCTCCTGCTGTGGAGCAAGTACTTCTCCAAGCGGTGGAACCAAGAAGAGTGGAGCAGGTTGTGGTGGAGCCAATGATGCCTAGGAGAGCAACGGAGAAACAACTCCAACATGTTATGGGCTTTAATCCTCCAGTGTTCTCGAAGACAGGAACCCCAACCCAAGCGGAGGATTGGCTCTCCAGAGTTAAGAGAGTCTTGATAGCTATAGAGACAGAAGAGTGGCAGAAGACCACTATTGCCACTTTCTTATTGGATGGCGACGCAAGACTGTGGTGGGAAGGTTTGGAGTTACACCATTTTATGGGTTTACAACTTACTGATGTCTCGATAAAAGTATTCTCGAGACTGTTCTTGGCTCGATACCTCCCCTCGGCTCAGAGGATTTCATTGGAGAATGAGTTTTAGAAGTTGCTGCAGGGAGAGAGTAGCGTGGATGAGTACCTCCACTAATTTACACGTTTGGGTCGGTATGCAAGTGCTACAATCGTTGATGAGGTGCGAAAGACAAACTGATTCTATGAAGGTCTGAGGGATGACTTAAAACTACTACTCTCGGGGCTGATGACGCAGGGCTTCTTGACCTTGGTCAACACGGCCCGGTCTTTGGAGAAAGATATGAAGAATGTGCAGGCAGAGAAAGACTCCAGTGTTAGGAAGTCAGAGTTTAAGGTTCTGACTACCTCAAAGTATGGTTATCGTAAGTTCTTTCAGAAGGCTAGGACTTTGGGTCCAGCCCCTTCTTCTGGTGCTTTGGGGGCAACTACAAGCCGGACCCGTGGCGCTTATTACATTTGTGGGAAGCCGGGGCATTTTGACCATGATTGCTGGAGCGGATGTCCAAAGTCCGAGAGGAAGACCGGAGAAACCTATGAGGAAAAGGGGAAGGCGGTGGAGTCAACCGCATCCCATTATGCTCCAACTCAACCAAGAGTCTACAACCTTGTCCAGCAGGAGGCCATAAAACAAGCGGATGTGGTAACAGGTACAGTTTAAATTTATAGCAATTTGGCTTTTAATATTGTCACCTTGCGCATGTTAGCTTATTACTGTTTGTCTAGGCATTGTTTTGATTTGTGATAGTCCGACAAGAGCACTCTTCGATACGGGAGCTTCACACTCCTTTTTGTCCGAAGGTTTCATATCGCGCATCGGAGTCCCTTCTTTGATGGCGAAGGACAAATTGGATGTGTTTTTGCCGAATGGGTGTTCTATGCGTGCGGACAGAGTTTATGCCGTAAAGATATAGATTGGGAGTCAGGAGTTCGACTTGCAAGCATTGTTACTGCCACTGGTGGAGTTCGACGTAATTTTTGGAATGGACTAGCTCTCGGAGCAGCAAGCATACATCGATTGCAATCGCAAGGAGGTTAAGTTGGGAACCGATCATTAGACGACTTTTACGGGCTTGAAAGGGTCGAGCAAGACGTTGATGTCTGCTCTTATGGTGGTTAAGGCAGTTCGTGCTGGTGCAAAGCTGTTCCTCACACTAGTGGAGGCTTCAAAGCCTAAGCCTACTTTGGACAGTATCTCAGTGGTATCCGAGTACCCTGACGTATTCCCTTACGATCTCCCTGGTGCCCCACCGCAGCGAGAGATTGACTTCACGATTGATCTTATGCAAGGTACCAAACCTGTGCCACGCTCTCCGTATCGGTTAGCCCCTAAGGAGATGGCGGAACTAGAGGTTCAACTTAAATATTTGTTGGAGTAGGGTTATGTGCATCCATGTTTGTCCCCTTGCAGCGCACCGGTCCTCTTTGTCAAGAAGAAGGACAGAATTTTGCGACTGTGTATCGATTATAGAGAGCTGAACAAGTTAACGGAAAAGAATAAGTACCTGATCCCAAGGATTGATGATTTGTTTGATCAGTTAGTCGGGTCATCTGTTTGATCAGTTACTATCAGCTAATAATAAGGGAATGTGATATCCCAAAGACAACGTTCAACATGAGATATGGGCATTTCGAGTTTACGGTCATGCCATTCGGGTTGACTAATGCGCCATCAGTGTTTATGGATCTGATGAACAGAACGTTCAGGGAGTACTTAGACCACTTTGTGATCATCTTTATGGATGATATATTGGTGTACTCGCAGTGCGAAGAGGATCACTTCAAGCATCTGCATTTAGTTTTGGAGACGCTGAGGAGGAACGAACTATACGCAAAGTTCTCCAAATGCGAGTTTTGGTTGGCCTCAGTAGCGTTCCTTGGTGATATAGTTAGTGGAGAAGGGATTCCGGTGGATCCGACGAAGATAGTTGCGATACGCGAGTGGCCGGTGTTGTGTACAGTAGCGAAAGTCCGGAGTTTTCTAGGGCTTGCCGGCTATTACAGGCACTTCGTAGAGAACTTCTCGCGGATAGCGTTACCTCTCACAACTTTGACAAGGAAAGATCAGAAGTTTGTTTGGATGCAGGAGTGCGCGCAAGCTTTTGAAGAGTTGAAGGGTCGGTTGACCACGGCGCCCGTGCAAAGTTCGCCGAGTGGGACCGAAGGCTTTGAGATCTACAACAATGTTTTGGGCAGTGGTTTGGGTTGCGTGCTGCTGCAACATGGAAGAGTTATAGCTTATGGCTCGCGTCAGCTGAAAGTGCATGTGAGAAATTACCCGGTCCACGACTTGGAGTTAGCGGCCGTGATTTTTCTCTAAAGTTGTGGAGGCATTATTTGTACGGCGTAAAGGTCGATATTTATTCCTACCATAAGAGCCTGAAATACCTGTTAGACTAGAAGGATCTAAATATGAGGCAGCAGAGATGGATGGAGTTCCATGGGGACTATACATTCAAAATTCATTATGTGCTCGGGAAAGGAAATGCAGTTGCGGATTCGTTGAGTCGCGGGGCTCCCGCACAAGACAACTTGTTGTCAGTTCATGACGAGCGGTTCATTTGGGAGTTGGGGGCGTTAGATATCTTTTGTGTTTACAAGCAGACTAGCGCCGAAGCGCTATTGAACTGGTCGGAAGTTTAGTATGACCTGGCTGATCGGATTCGGCAGGCTATGGCTTTGGATAGCAGCATGAAGCAAATCATGCTGGTGGTTTCGGATGGGTCAAATCCCTAATTTACGGTTGAAGATGGACTGCTAAGGAAGGACAGCCGTTTGTGCATCCCAAACATGGGTAATTTACAGGTGGAGTTTATGTACGAGGCTCATCATACCAAGTACTCGATTCACCCAGGGGGCACGAAGATGTACCGAGATCTGAAGAAGTTGTTCTGGTGGCCAGGACTCAAGAAGGATGTGACACTATATGTGGCGAAGTGTCATACTTGTGCCTTAGTGAAGGCAGAATGCAAAAAGCCAGGGGGTTTCTTGAAGTCTTTGCCTATTCCGGAGTGGAAGTTCGACGATATCTCAATGGACTTTGTGCATGGACTGCCAAGGTCGCATAAGGGAAATAACGCCATCTGGGTGATTGTAGATCGGTTGACAAAAGTGTCGCACTTCATTTCAAATAGGAAGGATGATTCGGTGGAAAAAATAGCAAAGATTTATGTGGATAACATTGTTAGACTGCACGGTGTGCCCCGCAGCATCGTGAGTGATAGAGATGGGTTGTTTACGTCCAATGACTGGAGGTTGGTGCAGCAAATGCTGGGAACTAAGCTGAGGTTCAGCACAGCCTTTCATCCACAGATGGATGGTCAGACCGAGAGGGTCAACAGGACGATGGAAGACATGCTTCGCATGTGCGTCATGGATTTCGGGAAGCAGTGGGAAGATCATCTGTATTAGGTGGAGTTTGCGTACAATAATAACTACCAAGCGAGCATTCAAATGGCGTACTTCGAGGACCTATATGATAGAAAATATCGCACGCTGTTGTCGTACTTGGAAACCGGTGAGAGCATTTGCTGATCGCTTAGTATAGACAAGCCAAATACTATATTGCCAAACATCGGAACGTTGAGTTCGCTGTTGGCGACTGGGTGTATTTGAATATAAAGCCGTTCAAGAGTGTTTCAAGGGTACGATGCTTGAGGAAGCTGAGCCCGAGGTACCTTGGACCATTTGAGATCCTGGAGTGGATTGGTGAAGTGGCTTATCATCTAAAGCTATCGGTGGGGTTGAGTGGTCTACACGATGTATTCCACATATCAGCGTTGCGGAAGGCAGTGCAAGAGCCTTCGCAGGTGATCATGGTTGATAAAATACCGGTGGACGAACGGTTGACGACATGGGTCAAGCCAATTCGTATTGAGGACTCTAAAGTCAAGCAACTTTGTAATAAGGAGATCAGGATGGTCAAGGTCCATTGGGACAATTGCGGAAGGGATGAGAACTCTTGGAAGCGAGAGCAGACCATGCTTGAGGAGTACCCAGAGTTATTCCACTCAGGTACTATTTTCGTTTTGTTTATCTTTTCCTTTCTGTAATTTCGTGGACGAAATTCTTTTAAGAGGGAGAGAATTATAACGCCCTGAAACTCAAAAGAGGAATGGGCAGCGGTTGAGGCAAGTTTGGAACTTGGTAAGGTGAACACGGCCTGTGACACGGGCGTGTCACAAGGCCGTGTCGTGCTCGGGTTGTCGAGGCGAGGTCGATGATCGTTGAGGGCTGGGAACATGGCCTGGGACACGGGCATGTCCTAGGGCGTGTCAGGCACACGGCTTGTGACACGGGCGTGTCACATAGCCGTGTCCACTTCTGTAAATTTTTGGTCCTGTGTTGATCGAGTAGCACGGCACGGAATACGGGCGTGTACTAGTTGGCATGGGCGTGTTTAAGCATATGTCCCGTTCAGGACGTGACGTTTAATCGCCGATTGGGGTACACGGCCCATGACACGGGCGTGTCCATGGGTGACACGGGCGTGTCACAAGCTGTGTTATAGGCCGTGTACTTTTCTGGATTTTCCTGATTTACGGCGAGTGTGTAACACGGCCTTGGACACGGGTGTTTCGCAAGCCGTGTTCGGACCAGAAATGTTATTTTCAGGGCGAATCGTGGCTGTTCATTTCCTTATTTTAGGATCCAAGGGCTCAGGCTTATTCATCCTAGGTTAAGGCCGGGAATAGGGTTGAAAACCCTTATTTCTTTTGGTTCAATCTCTTTCTAAGTTCTAGAGAGAGGTGAGAGTAAGGAGGAAGAAGCAACAGAGATCCGGTTGCCGGAGGAGATTCCGAGCTCCAAATTGTAAGCCGAGTCCAGATCTACGGAGGCGAGGTCATCGCGGTGCTTTTCATCCGTATAGATTTCTTTGGCGCCAAAGATAAACCCAAGGGTAACGATTCTCTACTTAGACATGTGAAGTTCCCTTTCCCTTTTGCATAGGAAGCCCGCTCTCGTGAGAATTCGGTGAGTTTGAGGTGTTCCTTCGGGTAGACATGAATAGTCCCTGTTGTTTTGCATGTAAAGTCCGGAATCGAAGTACGAACATATGCATGGTGTGTGAAGCCTACCTGGACAAGTTGGTCTGGATCGGTGATGTTTCATTATGCATGAATGGTCGGAGAAGACTCCGTGCCGATAGTTATTTTCGGGTTTTCTACGCGGTTGATTGCATTAGGGAATCTAGGGAATTAACTCCAAGGTGAACCCAGAAAACTGGGCTAAAGCGTGATTCTGCCAACTTCGTGGCCTGGGAGACAACTTCTACATAACGTGGTTATGTAAAATTTATGTAATCGTTTTGGGACTCAGGAAGCTTGACCCGCGCATATGGCTTAAATTGACGTTGCGGTGTGAGCAACGGTTAGGAGGAACCGTACTCGCTGTGTCATTCGGTTAAAGAGACCTAAAGTACATAGCACTTACCATTGACATAGATGGAGGGTCTTAGGCCTAGGCTAGAAAGACCAAAATTCTCACGAGGTTTGCCATCCTAGAGGCGGTGGCGAGACCACGGATTTTCACCGGGTTCACCGAGTAAGTGCCCTGAGAGCAAGGGGTGTGTGGCCGCGGGCCTGCACTTGTGGTTTATTGTGCAAATACAAAACTTTCATTTTAATCGTTGGATTATACTAATGAAATGCAGGGAAGGAGAACCGCCGCCCCAATAAGCGGGTGGGGTCATTATAATTTGGTCAGCTTTAACTGACCGTTGCTTTTGTTTGTCACCGTTGCGGTGAATTGTTGCTTGCAGGTGCTGCGGAGTCGAGTGGAAAATAGCGGGCTAAAGCCCCTTTTACAGTGCTGGCCCTCGAAGGACGAAGTGTATTGTTTACTTCATTCCCATGTGTGATCGGCCCGCGTGCCATTGTATGGAAGACACATTTTATTTACGTAAACTTTTGTGAGGGAATATGGCCCAGTACTTGGTGTATTTGTACGTTCATTCCTTTTTGGGTTTGTTAGTGGACATTCATGCTTTTGGCTGGGTTCTTTCTTTGCAACTTATTAAATTGCTTCCGCTAGAATGTACTATGTGTAGGATGTGTGATTGAAAGAATGGTTTCAATGAGTAACCCTTCTATCTGTCCGTGGTATATGTCGTCGGGCCCCGACCGGACCTACTGCTATATGATATGTGACGGATATGGGTGTTACATTTCCGTTGTTGCACGTCAACAGTACTGACACGGTGTAACGACCCTGGACAATTTAGACCAGGCGCCGCTCGGCCCACCACGGCCCTTTAGACTGGGTGGTACAGCCGGAATCTACAAGGCCTACAGATCATACACCCCAAAGCATCTCGTGCCTATTTATCTTCCGCCCGTATTGTTGCCAAGGGGTTTCGAACCCAAGACCTTGATAAGGAGCCTTTAATACCGCTCCTCATCCTCAGCTCAGTACGACCTGTAGGCCTTGTAGATTCCGGCTGTACCACCCGGTCAAAAGGGCCGTGGTGGGCCGGGCGGCGCCTGGTCTAAATGGGCCAGGGTCGTTACACATGCCCCCCTACATAGGCGTGGCCCTGGGGCGTGTTCCACCTTCTTCGATGACTGATAGATTTCTGACCAATGATTGAGACATCACGTTCCTTACACGCCCCTCCTACACGGGCGTGTCTCTGGGCGTGTCCACCAACGTACAGAAGTAATCATCATTTTTGTCAGGATTTAGCTCCCGAGGTCAACCCCATACCTGACCCGCCCCCTGGACAAGCCCTCCCCGGGAATGACAAGGGGTCGTGACCATTCCGAAAAAAGTCTATAAATTTAGGCCTCCCCCTTCAGTCCATCAAGTAGTTTTAGGTTGAGAGGGGAGGTGCTGCCCTTTTATTTCCTGAAGTTTTTCATGCTCTTCCGATCTCTTTTTCTCATTTTTAATCCTTTCTTCATCCTAGTTTGTGTACTCCTTTAGTATTAGTTTTTGTAATTTCTTCAGTAGCTTAATGTAAATACTAGCATAGGTTTTTATTTCATTGCACTTGTAATCTTTTGTTTCAAGTTGTAACTATCTTTAGCATTAATATAAAGTGCCTTTTTTACTTTGTTTTCATATGTTCTTATACCCATCTCTCTTCCTCCACTTCTCCATGATTAACTAATCCTCCTTGTACTCGATCTTGATGATCCGAGATTTGAGTTGATTAAGTTATAATGTTTTAAGTTTACTTTTTCTTTTAAGGGTTTAGGCCTTCTATTTACTCTTGAAAAATCATGTTTGGAGTTATATCATTGATATATAATTTCCATATTTGTTTTCACTCTTTCCTAGCCGAGAGGCTCGTAGTTTGAAGTGAACACTCAAGAGTAAAGAGAGGTGCATGCACCCCTCGAGAGAGGCAGACATTAAATCACCAGAATTGGAGTGAAATCCAATAGTGGGATTCACCGCATAAAGTGAGCTTTAGGTCTCCGATTTGGACGAGAGTTCAGTCGGACCTTCCTAATCTTAGTTGGGCCCGACTTTGGGAGAAGCATGTTTAAGCTTTGGGAACCTCCACGGTCAAGGTCCTTTACCCTATTAAGTTAGGGTTTTTATTATTGCATTTTTAGTCAACTTTTGCCGAGGTGATTCTCGATCGAGTGCTATACTATTTCATCATTTCAACCCCTTGTAATAATTTTTAGTAGCTCTTATTTAGCTGCAAGTAGTTCTCTTTTTAGCGCAAATATTTCCTTTCTTAATCGCAATTAGTTTTCTTTTAACAAACCCTAAAACACTCCTTCGATAAGATAATAGTTTTCGTGTGAGTAAGATTACTCAAAGGTTCCCAGATTTTAATATGACACTTGTGTCCCCTAGCTACAGTTCGATAGGTATACTTGCCTAGTTGGATTGCTAGTTCAACTCTCTTTTCTCTAGCACGAAAACGATCACCATCTGGTCTTACAGTCTTACAAATTGTTTCCAATAAATTAAATTGTCTTGCATACAACAGCACGTAGGCCGACAACACATAAAAGTTGAAAAAGAAGCTTCTCTTAGCCTTCGAGGGCTAGGTTCACACAACGTGCTTCAGCCGCTACTTTCTACTTGGCTCCCAAGCACCTTCTTAGGGACAATCCACAAAGATGTGGAAAACAGGGCAATAGTAAGCATTAGCTAACCAAATTATAACGACCCTATCCCATACCCGGGGCAGAGATGATCCTTCCCTACAGGTAAACAACATGTATATATAACAATAATAGAATGTGCAATTTAATCACCATTCACAACAGACGTTGGCTTGGTCGGCAACATGACCCGTGCACTTAGGTCACATTACCGTGTACCAGAATTTCCCAAGGTCCTACGACCATACTCAGTGACGTTTCAACATTCTTTGAGAATTATCAGTCTTTCCGGCTTGAATCCTAAGACTCCTCCCCATGTCTATGACAAAGTCAAAGGAGATAGCCAAGATCCAACTCAATTACACACTCCAAGTCGAACGACATAAGGTTGGGTACAGTTTAGATATTTCCCATTACTCAAAGTGTCAGGCATAATGATCCACGATGCGGGTCACCCTCCCCTTTCCCATTCATAATAATACATAACCATGTTATATTCTAAGGCTGGCTCTCACATCAACCATAGCGGAGCACTTTCAGCTCCCAGCTAAACATACAGTCCCCCTAGACTCCACATAACAGGCCTCACAAAACTCCTAGGGTTTACCGCCGGCAGTGGCGCTACCGCCGCACAGTAGGGGACAGAACACGCATTCTTCTGCTAGAATTTGGGTATTTTCCTGTAAGCCATCTCCAGTACTTTCTTTGTAACGACCTGCATACCCTACGACTGCGAAACTACTCATTTAACCACAAAGTCATCTCCGTCATGCAAATCAACAAAAATAACCATCACTAATCTAGACCAACCTATCTAGATGAGCTTCACATAGCATGCCTATTCCATACTTTGATTCTGAATTCTAAATGAAAAGGTATCAGGGATAAAACCGATCAACCCATTGGGAGAATCGCTTCCACATGCTCGTGGATCATCTACCCTAACATGCCAAAACAAAGGATTTCACATGTCCAAGGAGGAAGACTGTTATCCTTGAGGTTGGTTTTGGCGTCATAAAAGAGAAACTAGTCAGATGAACCTGAACGCAATAGACTCGCCTCTGCGGATATGAACTCGACACATGATTCGGAGCTCTGACCCTCCAATAATGATGAAACCTCATTCTCCTTCCTCTTCCTTGCTCTCCCCTCTATCTAACTCTTAGTAAAAGAAAGGCATACGTTAGAATGAGAAATAACTCACCATACACGGACTTAACCCAGCAGAAAACACAGCCCACCGTTGGATTTCGACAAACAACCATGATTCAAAATGGTTCTTTGAAAAAAGCACTACCGCCACGCGGTAAGATGGTACCGCCGCACGGTTGCCGCAAATTGTGTCTTCTACGGCAAGCCCACCATTCAAATTCTCCAATCACAAGCTGACATGTGGCAATGTTGTAACTGTCGCGCTACCGCAGCGCGGTACCATACTAACGCTGAGTGGTAGGTGATGCATCGTGTATTAAAAATGCTTGCGATGAATCGGGACTACCGCTATGCGGTATCGCTACCGCCGCACGGTAGCTCAAAGAGAGACACTCATAATAAATCGGCCACACTACCGCCGAAGATAGTATTACACCGGGTGGTATCTCTCATAGAGCTATCCCTGATGAAATCTGGGGTGTTACATTAAGTCTTGGGGAGGGTGTGGTATTGCGAGTTACCCATGCACGTCCACATTGCACAGCATACTAGAAGTACTTTTTATTTCATTTTTATATTATTATGTTAATATTCACCGCACACTACAACACCCACTCGAGCGCGTGCTTAATCATTAGCACGTCACGAGCTTGCTCTTTCTTTCGTGCATGATTTAAAAATCACAGCGCTCACTTAGAATTATGAGGATGAGTAAAATGTTTACTCCTGTAGTGCTCCTAGTCGAGTGCTCATGTCTCATATAAAAATTTATGTAGATTCAATTTCTTTTTATGCTTTTAGTTTATATTTTTTTATTAGCACATATATTGTTTACTCTTCCCAAAATTTGTGAATCGAGTTATGAAACAAGTGGTGGTGTAGCATCGTGAGTAGAAATTCGATAGCCTCGTATTGCTTAAGTCGGGAGGAATTATAGTCTTTCTTGGCATCTAAGAACTTGCCCCAAGCTAATCTCAAAGCATGGGTACACGGTTAGTCAAGTGTGCGAGTGTGATATAGGCCGTCATTTTAGCCCGGTTGACCTTTGTGCCCATCCCATCATATTATCCTCATTAGCCCCTTTATACCTACCCGTCCATTGATTCAGCTCCACTATTATCTCACCAAAGTCAAATAGCCAATCCTAATCGCACACCCAAATTTGAGCTTTATTATATTCCATTTTTATGATTGGGGTGTTGATGTGGTGATTATATTGTGGATATGTAGATGTGCTTTTTTGATAATATTTGTTGAATATGTTTTTGAAAAAGAGAAAAAAAAGTGAAAGTAAGAAAATAGAAAATGAAAAAGAAAATTGTGAAAAAAATATGAAAATAAAGAAACATTTAATTGTAAAATATTTCTGTGTTGATTTTTGTGGAGTAGGCGGTGCACACACCCATGTAGTCAAGTCTAAGTTTAGGCATGTGTTGCACCTGCATTTTGTTTTGTGGTGCTCGAGGATAGAGTTTTGTGCTAGCTCATTTGGGTTTAGTTCATGAGCTATCGATTTTATCATTGTTTACCTCAACTAAATCCAAGCCACACTATAAACCTAAAGTCCTACTAATTCGTGTATAGAGTCAAACTAGTGTCATGGAGAGTGTGAACGGGCGAGCTTATGGCCACCGACACTGATGGATTTCTTTGGAGGTTATCTTGAGCACCGATCTTTGGCAAAGCTCACCTCATTGTTTAGTCTACTTTCATCCTTCGCAAGACCTGATGATTTCCCGTGATTTAAATTTTGAGTAGGAGTGATATATTAATAAGCTCTTAGAAATTTATAGACTAATATGTATAATTTGAAATTTCTTGTATTACTTTTTAGTGAGCATGAGTATGCGGCTTCGTATGGTACTCCGCATTTGAAAAACGTCTAAGTTGTCTACCTAAATCACCTAGATGGGGTGAATAGGTGAGTTGTGCTACTTTTTGCGGAATAAAAACTTTTAGCGATCTAAGCACAAGAAATAAACAAGCATTCACAGAGGACACCAAGAATTATAGTGGTTCCCCAATCTTGGGTACGTCCACTTTCCACTCACCGATCTAGTAAAGCACTAGACACGGCTACTTCACTAATCTTGGATCAATACGATCCTACCACTCGGAACAACATTCCTACAATCTCGATCCAAAATGAATCTACACTCGGAAGAAGAAAACTTCCTACAACTCGGAGAACAAATCTCCTACACTTGGAGAATAATCTCCTACAAGATTAAAAAGAGATTTGTAGAATACAAACAATAATTTTCTCAGATCTGAAAATCTCCCAAGATCTTCTTTCTTGGACTTTGCGGCTTTATCTGAAATTGTGGAAGAAGATGCTTGGATCGATCTAGTTCTGAGAAACTTTGACTCACACGATCAAGGAGTAGATTGAGAAAGTTGAATCCCTTGATCTGCGAATCTCTCTGGATCGAAAGTTACCCTTGGAGTTCTTGAAGGTGTGCGATGACTTTCTATAGAAGAGAACACTATCGGCCAATCCAGATCTTAGAATTACTTGCTTAGGGTTTGTCATTATGACAGGACCTTTTATAAGATCTCCCTAACGGTAATAATCGTCATTAATGATGGCCACGTGGACCAATCATGTCACGGTATTCAAAAATTAGATCTGACAGGGACTTAAGAAAATTTTCTTAAATCGGTTCAGCATTACTCGAGTGAGAAGTATACTACTCGAGTGAATGAATTAGATCTCAAGTGAAAGACTCTGACTACTCGATAGGAGGATTTTTTGGAAATTCTCGATGTAGAGGTAAATCACTCGAGTGGTTAATGGATCACTAGAGTACTAGACATACATCTCGAGAGATAGACTTAAGCTTCTCGAGAGCTTGGACTGTAGAAAATTCTGGATAAAACTGTCGATCACTCGAGTGCTGAAATTAGACTACTCGAGTAATAAATGAACTACTCAAGTAAAAAGAAATCGCACTCGTGTGGTCTAAGAATTTTCTCGAGAACAAACTCTGTCACTCGACTTAAACTTCTAAACTACTCGAGTACTCAGCTCGACTACTCGAGTACTTGACTTAGAAAAATTTCTTAGAGATAAACATGTTCACTCGAGAATGAAAGCAGGTCTACTTGAGTGTCGGACTTGGCATCTCGAGTGCTGGATATAAGCTACTCGAGAACCACTTCCACACTCGAATTACCAACCAGTTTTATTCGAGTGCTTCTAAGGCTTCTACTCGAGTACTAAGAGAGCTACTCGAGTATAACACTTAGAATTTTCTCAGCTTTATGAAACTTGAGTTCTTCATTCCAAACAGCATCCAATCTTCATTCATTAGTCCATGTGCTTTAACATAAAGTGTATCCCAATAGAGAGGCTATACATGAGTGAACACCTTGGATCACACAATGAGGAATTACATTGTATAGTCCTGTGTTTGATGACCCACTGTAGACTGATAGTGTTCTACACTTGGCACTAAATCCTAAAAACACATAACTAGAATAGGAAGTCAAATACAACCTAATTCATCTTATTTCAAGGATGACTTCATACAAATCTGGGTTATTATGGATACAATACCCAACAATCTCCCCCTATTTGTTGAAGTCTGAACCCTCTACACTAAAGTGAATTATACAAAAATAGAAAGAACTAGATATGAAAGTTAATTATAGAATAAAATGCAAGAGACTAATAAATAAAGAGATAATCATCAAAACTAGAGATTATATAATTAAAATTGTTTTTAGATTTCATTTCTACATGAATTCAATCCTCATTCTCATAACTCATAATCATTCCTAACTTTGATGATGTTGTTGTCGTTATTGTTGCTGCTACCTATCCTTCTTCTCTTGTTGTCCTCTCTGATAACTGTAGGGATTTGGATAGTACTTGGGAGGTCTAGGAGGAGCATTGGGATTGTTCCTCCCATATTCTCTGTTATAGATTCTCCTTTTCGTCAATGATTTCTCATACAATTCCCATTCAGAATAGCTGTAATGAAGATTTCTGCTTTCATTATTGTCCATGACATGCTTCAGTGTATCAAGTATCAAAGCTTTGGAAGTTGGACTCCATATCTCAGCAAACTCCTGAGCTTTTCTCTTCTTTGCCTCTGGATTTGGAATAGAACTACTAGCAGAAGCTCTCTCTCCATACATCCTTCTTTTAGGAATCTGAATTTCTGGTAAATCTTTAGGAATGTCAGATTCCCAAACCTGAGAGTAAGATTCTAGAGGTTGAGTTTCATCTTCAGTCCTAGGAGAGAAGGTAGGCATTTGAGCTGGCATCTGAGCAGGCTGGCCTTTAGCAAGTGGATTCAGATGGTGAGGAATAATGTTAGGATCAGCTTGGAATTCTTTGAAAATCTTATTATGCATCCATACAGTAGTATCATAAGTAAAGAACTTTATAGATTGAATCTGTGCAAGCACATCTTTATTTATTTCAGTCATTTTCTCTTTCTAGAGGGTCTTGACATTAGTATCATATTTTTCAACTTGTTCTTTTACTCCACCCTCCCCCTTTCTTATTTCTACACATAGTTTCTCTATAGTGTCATCGCTGAAGGTGCCCACTTCTTCACAGATCTTCATGACATGCTCTTGGGCATTCTTTTCTAATTGAATTTGATTGTTTGCAAGAGTAACTCCTTATTCCATGACATGTCCAACACTTGTAATTGTGTGATCCAAGGCTTTGCCACCAATTTGGAAAAGGTACTTCAACTGATCTGTATTATGTTGTATCTTAGCAAATCCTCGGCTCATTTCTTTTTTCAAATCAGAAACGTTGTCTTATACAACTTTTAGAGAATCATCAAAATACTTTCTTTGTTCTTGCAGCATTTGTTCAATCTTACCAAGAATATCAGAAGAAACTGGTGTAGCAGAAACAATCGCAGTAGCTGGAGGAGTAGGAGCAGTCCAGGGACGAATTTCTTCAACTACTACTGAGCTCTAATCTCTTGTAGTATTAACAAAAACATCTCCTTCGTCACCAGTGAAGGTCGGAAGAGAAAAATCAAATCTCCTCAAAGGAGCTTCAGTAGGTTCTGGAGATGGTTCATTTTCATCTGACAGCAGAATTGTCTCTTGTTCTTTTTCAGCAGCTGGGGATGGATCAAAGGGAGACTTTGGAGATGGTTTAGGAGATGGAGAAGGTGCTGGAGTGGCTTCTTTGGATGGTTCTACAACATTTTCTTGATGGGGGGGGGAGGTAGGGGCTCATCTGAGCTGAGTTCCTCAATCATTTTATTTATATCATTAGTGGTGGAAAGGATTATTTCTTGTACCTGGGCATCTATTTGAAGATCTTCTGAAGTGGTTGGCTAGATGGAAGTATCTGGAGGTGGAGTAGGAACTCTGTCTTGCTGCACAGAGGAGCCAGGCTCCCCCTCTACTGTTGCACCATATGTGCCAACAACCTGATGGAGAGAGGGAGATGGGGTCATTTCCTCTGAAGCAGGGTACTAATGGGCTTTAGCTACCTGGGCTGGGTTCTGAAACTTTAACTCCAATCTCTGAATGGAGGTAACAGAGACTCTCTTCATATGGTGGATGGTAGTGCTTTTGGAGAGATCAAGTACCTGAGGATTAATCTCATGCAACATTAAAGAATTAATCCGTGCATAAGTTGGAGACTTAATGCTCTCCCTGATTTTATCCAATATCAACATACTAAACTGAAATATTTTCCTTGAGACAATAGCTGTCATCATGTAGAAGAGGTCTGTAGAGATTAAACTTATAGTGGAGGTTTTGAACAGTAAAACCTTTCACAAAATATAAACCAAGAGTTTGCCTTCAGCATTTAGGTCTGGACGATGGATATTCCTGATAACTTCAGATATACCACAGAAACTATAAGCTCTATCATAATCTTCATTTGTTATGTCATCTTCCTCATCTACTACAGGCATTTTCAGAAGCATTTAAACAGAGGTTTTGGTCAGTTTTACCATGATTCCCTTAAATTTAGACTTCAACACTTTTCCATTTCCCTTTACTCTGATGTTCTTGAAGAATTCTCCAACTTTTGGAAACAATATCTTGCACGACTGTTGAAGAACGAAAGTTAGACTGGCGGTGTCCAGAAGAATCAATAAATTCCTAAAATAATTTGATAACTCTATGATGTCGGCTACCACTAACTCACTAGCCACTCCAATCTTCGACTGCGGCACCATTTTTAATCAGTGAAGTGTGGGTAGAAGACAACAATGACGACGACGTGCTCTATAGAAGCGGCGGAAGACGAAGAGTCTTTCGAGATATAGTGGATTTGAATTCGAGTAGATTCTAAAAATCCGATATTTTCTATTTATATAACCCAAGTAATGATGATTAGGAGTCAAATTAAGCTTAAACATTCCTTAGATAGCGGCAGATAGAACACGAGTTTTGAAATTGAAAAATTTGAAGGAATACAGAATCTGACAGGTCATTTCTCGAGTGTAACTTCAGTCTCGAGTGATGGAATAGAGGTACTCGAGAGGCGGTATGGCAGTACTCGAGTGATCTAGTTATACTTCTCGAGAAGAAGTTTAGTACTCGAGTGATAGCACTCGAGTGACTTACTAGGTTCTCGAGAATTCAGAGAAGAACTCGAGTAGACATATTTGAGTTATCGAGTAGTCATTCTTTGTATCGAGAAATGAAGTCCACTAAGAGAAATTTCTAACCTTTTTGACTACTCATTGAATTCTGAGCTATGAGATGAGTCCATCTTGTCTATCCTTCTTTTTTGAGCATACCAAGCTCAGTTTTGAAGAAACTGAACTTGGTCTCATCTAACAGCTTTGTGAATATATCTGCAACTTGCCTATCTGTTGGAATATACTGCAGATCTATATCCCCATGATCCACATGCCCCTAGATGAAATGGAATCTCAGCTCTATGTGCTTTGCCCGGCTGTGAGAGACTTGGTTGTTGGATATTGTTATTGCACTGGAGGAGTCGCAAAATAGAGGGATGTCTTTGACTTGCATGTTGTAGTCTTCCAGCTAATTCTTTAGCCAAAGCAATTGAGCACAACATCTACCGAAAGAAATGTATTCTGACTCAGCCATTGAGATTGCGACACAATTTTGCTTTTTGCTACTCCAGGAAATGACTCTTCTTCCTAGGAATTGGCAAGTCTCGGAAGTGATTTTTTTATCATCTTTGCTACCTGCAAAATTTGCATCTGAAAAACCAATTAGTTCGCTATCATTACTTCTTGGGTACCATAAACAAAGATTCGGTGTACCTTAAAGGTATCTTAAAATCCGCTTTACAGCAGCATAGTTAGATTCCTTACATTTCACTTAGAATCTAGCACAAACACATATGGAGAACATTATGTCTGGTCTACTGCCAGTAATGTAGAGCAAAGATCCAACTATGCTCTTGTACTTGGTTTCATCAAAAGGTTTCCCTTTCTCATCCTTGTCTAGAGACGTAGCTAAACCCATTGGAGTCCTCATAGAGGTTGCATTCTCCATTCTGAATTTCTTAATCAACTCCTTGGTGAACTTAGTCTGCGAGATGAAAATTCCATCCTCAGATTGTTTCACCTGAAGTCCTAAGAAATACTTCAGCTCACCCAAACTGCTCATTTCAAACTTCCCTTGCATAAGTTTAGAAAACTTCTTGTAGAGGTTGTCATCTGTAGAGACAAAAATAATGTCGTCGACATAGATTTGCACTAGAAAAATCTTGCCTTTTATTTCCCTAAGAAATAATGTCTTATCTATATTTCCCCTTGTGAACTTGTTCTCAAGAAGAAAGCTAGACAGCGTCTCATACCAAGCTCGAGGAGCTTTTTTCAAACCATATAAAGCTTTAAATAAAAGATAAAAATAATTAGGAAAGTAAGAATCAACGAAACCTGAGGGTTGTTCCACATACACTTCTTCCTTTATGTCACCATTAAGGAAGGCAGACTTCATGTCCAACTGATAGACGATGAAGCCCTTAAGTGCAGCATACACTAGGAACAACCAGATTGCCTCCAGCCTTGCCACTAAAGCATATGTCTGGTCAAAGTCGATTCCTTCCTCTTATCGATAGCCTTTGGCGATGAGTCTGACCTTGTTCTTTATGATAATTCCAATCTCGTCCATCTTGTTCCTGTAGACCCACTTCGTTCCAATGACATTCTTACCTTTGGGTTTGGGAACAAGTTTGTAGACTTGACAGCTGTAACACCCCTATCCGTCACATAGCATATAGTAGTAGGTCCGGCCGGGGCCCAACGCCATATACCACGGACAGATCGGTGGGTTACTTAATGAGACCATTCAACCAATACACACATCCTACACAGAGCATCTAGCGGAAGAAATTTATTAAGTTGTACAAGTAAGAACCCAACCAACAAGCATGAATGTCCACTAACAAACCACAAAGGAATGAAATACAAGGTACCAAAGAGTACTTGCCTTAAGTCCTTAAAATAGTTCACCAATATTTAAACAGTGTCTTACAAACTTCGGCTCGCAGGCTGGCCACATAATTTAAATAAAGTAAACAAACAAGGCCTTTGAGGGGCGGCTCAGTAACTTGGGCTTTGTCCCGCTATTTACCACTCGGCTCCGCAGTACCTATAAGCACAAATCACCGTAACAGTGGCAAACAAGAATAACGGTCAGCTAAAGCTGACCAAATTATAACGATTCCGCCCCCAAACTCGGGGCGACAAAGCTTCTTCCCTGCACATGTATTAGCATAAACAAACATGATTGCGAAAGTACATTTTAAGTACACTTCACCACATGTTTAGGCACGCTCGGCCGCACACCCCGTGCTCTCAGGGAACTTACACGGTGAACTCGGTCCACCATCGCCCAAGGACGTCAACCTCGTGAGCATTAAAGTCTTCATGGCTTAAGCCGAAGACCCTCCCTCTATGCCATCAGTAGGACACTAAACTGAACAACATAGAACAGGTACGGTTTCACTCAACTCGCTGCTCACACTGCAACGACACTAAAAATCATCGACGTGAGCTAAGTTTTCCCATAACCTATAAATCGATCAAACAACGTACATAACCCGGGTATGTACCATGATGGCTCCCAAACCACCAACAATGGAAGAATCACGCTCCTGCCCAAATTTTTGGGTGTGCCTTGGGGTTAATCCCCAAGGATTTCTGCTGCAATCTACCAAATAGAAACTCAAAAACAACCAAAGTCACAGAGTCTTCTCCGGCTAATCATGCATAGCAAATCATCACCGATCCAGACCAACATGTCTGGGTAGGCTTCACACACCATGCCTATGTCTGTTTCGATTTCTGACTCTATATGCAAACAAGGCGGACTTTACATATCTACCCTAAGGAATACCGCAAACTCGCCGCACACTCGTGGGAGAGGGTTTTCCCATACAAAAGAAGAAGAGCTTCACATGCTCAAGATGAGAATCGTTACCCTAGCATTTTTCCTCGACGTCGTGGAAAACTTTGCGGATGAAAAGCACCGCAACGATCTTGCTTCCGTGGATCTGGGCTCAGTTTGCGGTTTGCCGCTCCGAATCTCCTCCGGCGGACGGATCTTCCTCTTCCTCCAAACTCCTTGCTCTCGCTTCTCTCTAGGTTTTAGAAAGAGAATGGCTAAGTGAAAGTGAAGGTTTAAACCCCTAATCCCGACCTTAACCCTAGCATGGAGAGATCTGAGCCGTTAGATCCAAAAATAAGGAAACAAATCGCTACGATTTGGCCCAAAAATAAACTTCCTGGGCCAAACACGGCTTGTGACACGCCCGTGTCCAAGGCCGTGTAACTCAATCGCCGTCAAAACTAACGCATCCCAAAAAGAACACGGGCACTCGACACGCCCTTGTCAGCAATTACATGCCCGTGTAGTTGGGCGTGTGCCTCTATCGACACAGGACCAGAATGTCCATAGCACGACACGGCCATGTGACACGCTCGTGTCACATGCCATGTGCTAGACACGCCCTGGGACACGCCCGTATCCCAGGCCGTGTAGCTGCCTTAGCTCAACCTGCCAAATGACCCGAGGAGGACACGGGTATTCGACACGCCCGTGTCGGACCCGAACACGCTTGGACTCAGGCTGTGCATCCTTACTCAACGATAGTTGAGTGCAAAGCTTTGAGTGATTGACACGCCCTGGGACGCTCGTGTCCCAGGCCGTGTTCACACCCTGACGACCGTTGACTGTGATTTTGTCGACCACGGGACCATTGCCAAACCCGAGCATGACACGCCCGTGTCCCAGGACGTGTCACCTCTACCAAATCCCAGACTTGGCTTTAAACACCACCCGTCACTCTTTTGAGTTTCGGGGCGTTACAACTCTCTCCCTCTTAAAAGAATTTCGTCCATTAAATTACCAAAGGAAAAGAACATAGAAAACAAAAAGCGGTACCTTAGTGAAATAACTCTGGGTACTCCTCAAGCTTGTTCTGCTCCTGTTCCCAAGAGAGCTCCTCACGACCGCAATTGTCCCAACGGACCTTGACCATTCTAATCTCCCTATTACAAAGTCGCTTGACTTCAGAGTCCTCAATACAAACGGGCTTGACCCTAGTTGTCAACCCTTCGTCCACCGGCACTTAATCAACTGCGATCACCTGCGAAGGCTCTAGCACCGCCTTCCGCAACACTGAAATGTGGAATACATCATGTAGACCACTTAACTCCACCGAGAGCTTCATACGGTAAGCCTCTTCACTGATCCGCTCCAGGACCTCAAATGGTCCAAGGTACCTCGGGCTCAACTTCTTCAAGCGTCGTACCCGTGAAACACCCTTGAATGGCTTTATCTTCAGATACAACCAATCGCCAACTGCGAACTCCACGTTTTGGTGCTTGGCATTGTAGTATTTAGCTTGTCTATCCTGAGCGATAAGCAAACGCTCCAGAGTGGTTCGCACCAATGAAGTAGTGTTTTCCACCTCTTGCTTTTTGTACAACCTTGCCTCACCCATTTTTAGCCACGACAACGGCGTGTGACACTTTCTACCAAATACAGATGGTCTTCCCACTGCTTTTCAAAGTCCAGAACGCACATGCGAAGCATGTCCTCCATCGTCCTATTGACCCTCTCGGTCTGCCCATCCGTCTACGGATGAAAGGCTGTGCTGAACTTCAACTTAGTCCCCAGCATTTGCTGCACCATCCTCTAGTAATTGGATGTAAAATGCCCATCTCTATCGCTCACGATGCTACGGGGCACATCGTGCAGTCTTACTATGTTATCCACATACAGCTTCGCCAGTTTCTCCACTGAATCATCCTTCCTATGCGGAATGAAGTGCGACACCTTTGTTAACCGGTCTACGATCACCCAGATGGCATAATTTTCCTTCTGCGAACTTGGCAAGCCATGCACAAAGTAAATCGAAATGTCGTCGAACTTCCACTCCGGAATAGGCAAGGATTTCAAGAATTCCCCTAGCTTTTAGCACTCTGCCTTTACTAAGGCGCAATTCTGACATTTAGTCACAAATAGTGCCACATCCTTCTTGAGCCCTGGCCACCAGAATAACTTCTTTAGATCCCGGTACACCTTCGTGCTCCCTGGGTGGATTGAGTACTTGGTATGATGGGCTTCGTACATCAACTCCGCCCGTAGATTTCCCACATTTTGGACGCACAAATGATTGTTTTTTCCTTAGTAGCCCATCTTCAACTAAAAACGGGGAATTTGACCCATCCAATGCTGCATCCATGAGATCCTTCATGCTGCTATCCAATTCCATAGCCTGCCGAATCCGATCTTCCAGGTCATACTGAACTTCCGTCCAGTTCAATAATGCTTCGACGCTAGTCTGCTTGCCAACACAACAGATCTCTAATGCCTCTAACTCTCGAATCAACCACTCATCATGAACCGACAACCAGTTGTCTTAGGCTGGATCCCTGGGACTCAACGCATTCACAACTGCATTTCCTTTCTAGGGCACATAAGAATTGTGAACGTATAGTCCCCCAGGAAATCCATCCATCTCCGCTGCCTCATGTTCAAATCCTTTTGATCAAATAGGTATTTCAGGCTGTTGTGGTCGGTATAAATATCGACCTTTACGTCGTACAAATAGTTCCTCCACAGCTTTAGCGCAAAAATCACGGCCGCTAACTCCAAGTCGTGGACCAGATAATTACTTTTGTGCACTTTTAGCTGACGCAAGCCATACACAATAACACTGCCATACTGCAGCAGCGGGCAGCCCAAACCACTGCCCGACGCATCGCTGTATATCTCAAAGCCTTCGGTCCCACTCGGCAAACTTAGCACTAGCACTGTGGTCAACCGACTCTTCAACTCTTCGAACGCTTGCGCGCACTCCTGCGTCCATACAAACTTCTGATCTTTCCTTATCAACGTCGTGAGAGGTAGTGCTATCAGCAAGAAGTTCTCCACGAAGCGACTGTAATAGCTGGACAGCCCAAGAAAACTTCAGACTTCCGCTACCGAAGGCAACACAGGCCACTCTCGTATCGCAACAATCATCGCCGGATCTACTGCAATCCCTTATCCACTGACTATGTGACCAAGGATTGCCACTGAGGATAACCAAAACTTTCACTTAGAGAACTTTGCGTATAGTTCGTTCCTCCTCAGCGTCTCCAAAACCAGATGAAGATGCTTGAAGTGATCTTCTTCGCACTCCGAGTACACCAATATATCGTCAATAAAGACGATCACAAAACGGTCTAGGTACTCCCTGAACGTTCTTTTCATCAGATACATGAATATGGATGACACATTAGTCAGCCTGAACGACATGACCGTAAACTCGAAATGCCCATACCTTGTGCTGAACGCTGTCTTTGGGATATCACTCTCCCTTATCCTGAGTTGATAGTAATCAGACTTCATATCCAATTTTTAATATACAGACGACCCGACTAACTGATCAAAAAGATCATCAATCCGTGAGATCGTGTATTTGTTCTTTTCCGTTAACTTGTTCAGTTCTTTGTAGTCGATACATAGCCGCAAACTTCCATCCTTCTTCTTAACAAAGAGGACCGGTGCACTCCGAGGCGACAAACTTGGGCGCACATAACCATGCTCCATCAACTCCTCCAGTTGAACCTTTAGATCCGCCATCTCCTTAGGCGCTAACCTATAAGGAGAGCGTGACACAGGTTTGGCACCTGACACTTGCTCGATCGTGAAGTCGATCTCTCGCTATGGTGGGGCTCCGCAAAGATAGTCCGGGAACACTTCAGGGTACTCGCACACTACTGGGATACTACCCAAAGTGGCTTTAGGCTTTACAGCCTCCACTAACGTGAAGAACAGCTCTACGCTAGCACGAACAGCCTTGACCACCTGAAGAGCAGACATCAGCGTCTTGCTCGAACCCTTCAATCCCGCAAACATCGTCTCCCGCCCAGCACCCAGCTTGACCTCTTTACAGTTGCAATCAATAAAAGCCTTCTGCTCCGAAAGCTAGTCCATAACGAAGATGACGTCGAACTCTACTAGAGGTAGCAACGACGCTAGCAAGTCGAACTCCTGACTTCCGATACGAATTTTTACAGCACATACTCTGTTCGCACGCATAGAACACCCATTCGGCAGCAACACATCCAATTTGTCCTTCGCCATTGAAGAAGGGACTCTGATGCGCGATATGAAACATTCGGACAAAAAGGAGTGCGAAGCTCCCGTATTGAATAGTGCCCTTGCCAAACTATCGCAAATCAAAACAAAGCCTATACAAACAATAATAAGCTAACAAGCACTAGGTAATAGTATTAAAAGCTAACTTTGTATAAATTCAACCGTACCTGTCACCACATCCGCTTATTTGATGGCCTCCTACTGGCCCAGATTGTAGACTCTTGGTTTAGTCTGAGCATAATGGGATGCAGTTGACTTCACCGCCTTGCCATTTTCTTCATAGGTTGCTCCCTG
This sequence comes from Platanthera zijinensis, assembly GCA_039513925.1. Taxonomy (NCBI): domain Eukaryota; kingdom Viridiplantae; phylum Streptophyta; class Magnoliopsida; order Asparagales; family Orchidaceae; genus Platanthera; species Platanthera zijinensis. The sequence continues at coordinate 213,863,353 of CM077079.1, forward strand.
CTTCCTCTCGGACTTTGCACGTCTGCTCAGACAATCTCGGGCATAGTTCCCCAACTTTCCACAAGTATAACAAGCGCCCGGGGTTTGGTTGGAAGTTGCCCTCGAGGCACCTGAAGAAGGGGCTAGACCTGACGTCCTAGCCTTTTTATTCCATTTACGGAACACCGATTTTGAGGAGTTCGGACTTTTGAACTCCGACCCCTTCTCATTAGAGTCCTTCTTAGCCTGAACGTTCTTCAAGTCTTTCTCCAAAGACCGGGCCGTGTTTACCAAGGTCAGGAAACCCTACGCCATCGGCCCCGAAAGTAGAAGTCTCAAGTCATCCCTTAGACCTTCGTAGAATCGGTTAGTCTTTCGCTCCTCATCATCGAAGGTAGCGCTTGCATACCGACCTAATCGAGTAAACTCATGGAGATAGTCATCCACGCTGCTCTCACCTTGCATTAGCCTCTGGAACTCATTTTCCATTGCAATCCTCTGAGCTGAGGGGAGGTATCGAGCAAAGAATAATCTCGAAAACTCCTCTATCGAGACGTCAGTCAACTGCCTACCCCTCAGATGGTGTAGCTCCAAGCCTTCCCACCATAGTCTTGCATCACCATCTAGCAAGAATGTGGAAAATGTTGTCTTCTTCCACTCTTCAGTCTCAGAAGCTATCATCACTCTCTTAATTCTGGAGAACCAATCCTCTGCTTGAGTTGGGGTTCCCGTCCCTGATAACATTGGAGGATTGAAGCCCATCACGTGCTTAAGCTGCTTCTCTGTTGCTCTCCTAGGCAACACTGGCTCGACTACCACCTGTTCCACTCTCCTTGGCTCCGCCGCTTGGAGAGGTACTTGCTCCACAGTAGGGGTAGGCTGCTGCACCTGTCTCGCAGGCTGCGCGTTAATCATCGCATACACTGTCTCCTCTACCAATTGAATGGTCTCAGGCGAAGGAGGTATTGTCGGCGCATCATTTGGTGCGCTGCTTGCCTCAGAAACTGGACGTTCTTACGGCCCAGCACCACTCCTGGTCATCTATAATCGTACAAAACACCTATAAGCAACCAAACAACATTGCAAAATGCAATTAGAGGAACACACAGGTTCCTCAAACATGTGTATTTTCATTCCTAAATGGACATTCATGGGTTTTTTTTCATGTTATAACGATGATGCATACACATGTGCTCACCACCCCTTAATGTGAATTTGTCCACAAATTCATTTAAGTCTGACCGAAACTGGTAGTCTGATACCAAATTGTAACACCCCTATCCGTCATATAGCATATAACAGTAGGTCCGGCCTGTGCCCGACGCCATATACCACGGACAGACCAGTGGGTTACTCAATGAGACCATTCAACCAATACACAGGTCCTATACAGAGCATCTAACGGAAGCAATTTTTTAAGTTGCACAAGTAAGAACCCAGCCAATAAGTATGAATGTTAACTAACAAACCACACAGGAATGAAATACAAGGTACCAAAGAGTACTGGCCTTAAAGCCTTACAATAGTTCACCAATATTTAAACAGTGCCTTACAAACTTCGGCTCGCAGCCCAGCCACACATGATTTAAACAAAGTAAACAAACAAGGCCTTTGAGGGCCGGCTCAGCAACTTGGGCTTTGGCCTGCTATTTGCCGCTCGGCTCCGAACCACCTACAAGCACAAATCACCGTAACTGTGGCAAATAAGAATAACGGTCAGCTAAAGCTGACCAAATTATAACGATCCCGCCCCCAAACTCGGGGCGACAAAGCTTCTTCCCTGTACATGTATTAGCATAAACAAACAGGATTACGAAAGTACAATTTAAGCACACTTCACAACAGGTGTATGCACGCTTGGCTGCACACCCCGTGCTCTCATGGCACTTACACGGTGAACTCAGTCCACCACCACCCCAAGGACGGCAATCTCGTGAGCATTAAAGTCTTCATGGCTTAAGCCGAAGACCCTCCCTCTATGCCATCGGCAGACCACTAAACCGAACCACATAGAGCAAGTACGGTTTCACTCAACTAGCTGCTCACATTGCCATGACAATAAAATCATCTGCGTGAGCTAAGTTTCCCCGTAACTCGTAAATCGATCAAACAACATACATAACCCGGTTATGTACCATGATGGCTCCTAGTGAAAGTGAGGGGATAAGATACTTACTACTGTAAAGGGGGGTGAATAGAGTATTCAAAAATTAACGAGACTCTAAACACTTCTCTTCGAGCTATTGCGGAATAGAAATATGAAAGCTTAAAACCTAAAGCTTATCAGAGTGTAGTGAATAAAATATCAAGCTAACTGAAGTTTCAGTTGAGCTTTAAGCCTAGCACAGCACTTAGCAACCTAGTTAAATTTATCACAGCTACAGTGCATCAATTAAAGTAAGCAACCAGACAACACAAGAGATTTATAGTGGTTCCCCAAATGGGTACATCCACTTTTCTACCACCCTAGTAGGAATCCACTACAGGTTTTTGTTCAGGTGCCCTGCCACCACAAGATCTGCTACAGGTAGATCTAGAGACACTTTGAGCTTTTGATCAGGAGCCCAAAATCCAATAGGTTTTTTATCAGGTGCCCTATCACAAACAATTCACTTTTGAAGGGAGTAATAACCCTTTTAAAAGGAGGTTGAAAGAAAGATAAAAAGGTGTCTTCTCTGTGTTCAGAGAAGCTAGTGGATTTCTTTGAGAAAACTAAAGCTCCCCCTGGATTAGAGAATGTCCAGGAAGAATCTTTGCTTCAGGGTGCAGGAACTCCAGATTGCTTTGAAACTCTTTCTGATGTAGCTTTGAAGAAGACTCAAGATGTTGATGAATGTTCTTCTTCAGCAGCTTTTGCAATCTGGAAGGAAAGTTCTTCTTGAAAGCTTGAACACTGAGTGTTGATTTTCTTGAAGACAGGATGAACTCAGGAAGAAGCAGAGGAACAAATCCTTTTTCTTGAGAGCTCTTGATCTATCACACTTGTTGCTTTTTTCTGAGTTTCTGTATATCTTATTTGTATTCAGCCAACTGTTTTATAATATAGAAACTTTTTCTCTTTCTAACAATGCCTCAAGCCCTGCACAAAAAGATCTTTCCAAAATAATATAATAAGTCAAATAAAAAAACTGCAGATATAGTCTTTTCTGTCATTCCCAAAATAGATTTAAGGAGATTAAAATATCCTATCAATTTAACTTTTCACAAATGCATAGGAGACAAATCCTTACGGCTATATTACAGCTGTACAAAATCCACTCTTTCCTTTTAATAAAACAAACGGATTTATTCTGTCAAAATCTTTTAATCAATGCATAAGAAATATTGCACATATGCAACAGAGTATAAGCATTGTAATAAGCAGAATATATGAATAGAATATGTTTTAAACAAGAGAAAATAAAATAGGGAATCAAATGAAATGAATATTGATAATAGCAAACAGAAATCATCGAGCAATGATCGAAGATCGTCGGTCTGACTAAGCAGATCGTCGACCTGAAGAGAAAACATAATCTAAAATGAAATCGTCGACCTAGGCTAAACGATCATCGATCTGAGTAAGCAGATTGTTGATCCCACTTCAGAGTACATATAACTTTGAGATCATCGGCCACCAATTGAAGATCGTTGAGCGACAATCGACTATCGTTGAGCTTAATTCTGTTAAACAAAATTTCCATTTCAATCCAATCTCAACTATCCTATTTGGGTCTATCCTAACTAAACCTAGGGTATACTAACATTTAGTCTAACCATTGACCATAGATAATTCTTGGGTCAATTAAGCCTATTTGAGATTACATGGCCCAAATCAAAACTAGGGAACCAACAATCTCCCCCTATTTGGGTGATGTCACTCAAATACTAACAAATCTAAGATAAGAAGATAAAATAAACAGCAATAGATAAATCATCAAACAGATTTAAATAAAACAGATATTCAACACAAATGTCACAATTGATTATCAACAGAATCTGAAGGAGGAATAGAAGTAGCAGGAGAGAAGGTGATTTAGTTATTAGGATCATATGCATCTTTCTTTGATAACTTCAAGTCCTGCTCTCCAATGATCTTTAGCTCTCCAGCTTTGGGTAGAACAACTTCATGATGTTTCTCCATATATTTTGAAGCATCAAAAATTTCAGAGCTGACTTGGAATCTGTCCAATTCTTTCTTTCTGTATGATGAAATGGTAGACAATCCTGTGAAATCTTTACCTTCAGCTTTAGCTTTCTTCATCTGAGAAGTTCCCACCAATTCTAAAAGTCTAGCAATTTTGTAGTTTGGATCAAGCTCTTGACTTTCATAAATGTTTTCATCATCTGGATTCAAAGGATTTTCAGCCTTTAACTTTACTGATTGAGTTAGAAAACTCTCAGTTTGCTTGACATTTGAGTCTTTTGGCTCTTGAATCATAAGACTGGATGGAGGAGCAAACTCAGCATATTTCTTGCTTGATTTGTCAGAATATATAACTCTTTTTCTTTCGGCATCAGCTAGCTTGACCTTAGCAAGTTTTTCCTTTGAAGGAGACAACTTTGCTTTGGGAGGAGACCTAGGAGCTGAAGGAGGAGAGAAAGTTTGTTGTTGAAATACAACTTCTTTTATTTTCTCTCTTTGACTATCTGAATGCCTGGTCTGCCTCTGATCATGAGACCTGCTGGGAGGAGGCTGCCTGCCCTTCCTCTGATAGGTGTATGGTTGATTTGGTCTGGTAGAAGGAGCAGAAGATCTGGGAGCAATGTTGCCTGATGCACCAGCAGAGGGAAGAGGAGTAGGAGGACCTCTCTGAATCCCTTTGGGAGGAGGAGAGTTCTTCCTGCTCTTCTTCCTTGTTTTCTTGGCATTTTTAGAAAGCAACATCCAGGGCTCAAAGCTTTTGGACTTAGGATCAATTCCTTTCAAAATATAGTATGGAACATCATGATCTAGATTTGGAGGAGGTGGAGCAACAGTCTTCCTTTTCTTTTTAGCCATCCTTTTCCTTTTCTTATTATCTTCTAAATCATTAGAATCTTCATCCTCATCCTCAGAGTGTGAGGACTGAGGTCTTGCATACAGATCATCAATGTCTTTTAGCACAACTTCCTCTTATTCTTTAGATTTCAACATAGACTTTTCTCATTCTTCTTCTAATATATCTTGTGCTAAGAGAGAGTCCAAATCTGGACCTGGGGTGTCATCCCAAAGAGTAGAGGGCGCAGACTCAGGTTCTGGAACAACAACTGGCACACCTTTATCTGAAGATTCTACTGAATTCCACTTATCTTCTAAGAAGGAGGTGATAATCCCTTCTTGATGTCTGGCAACTATAGGAGTGGAAATCTCCTCAAGAAAGAATTTGAAGGCAAAGGCTGCTTCAGCTATTGCTTCAGAGAAAATAAAACAATCCAAAAACTGAAAGCACATTGGTCTCTGATAGCACACAATGGCCATAAGAGGGTCAAAAGAGCAAGGGGATGACACATAATGGCCTCCAAGAGAAGAGAGAGAGGACTCATCATCTGAATCAAGAAATGCCTCCAGTTCAACTGGAACTACTGGAGCATCTAAATCTACAAATATCCTTTGGATTTAATATGGAACTGTATCTGAACATATTTCTAGCTCCACTGCTGCTGAAGATTGCACAACCTGACGAGCCAAAGCAGAGCCTGAGTCATCGTCATTGAACATCTCCCCCTGCCTGGGTTCAGTGGGAACTAAACCCATGCCCCTAGATGAAGAAAGGGCTGAGAGGACAGTGAAGGAAGCAACAAGTGAAGAGATGGAGTTTGCAAGGGGGGAAATGGCTTCAGCTATCATTGTATTGATGGATGGGGTAATGAGGTCTAGAATATTTGCAATGAATTCTGGTGTAATTTGAAAAGATCAAGGAATGATAGATGGAGAATCATCAGAATTGATGGTCTTCTGAGCTAGGGCTTCATCAAGTGGAGAATTATGATGAGATGGATGATCACGAGCTAGTGATTGATGATGAGGAGAAGGAGCTGGGGAATGATGAGGAGATGGAGTGAGCAAATTGAACATGGAATCTATGTTGAAATTGGGTATCTCAGCTAGATGAGCTTGAGTTGGAGAAGCAGATTGTGATGGATGGTTTATAGGAGAAGAATGAGTTGAAATGGAGGTGTATGGCAAGGAGGGTAAGGCAGGAATTTCTTCACTAGGGTGGGAAGTGGCTTCAGAAGCCCTTGTGCCCTCAGATGTTATGGGGGTAGACTTAGCCTTTGAAGGTTTCTGAATGACCCTTTTCACCTTTGTAAACAGGGTAGAATCAATCCTTTTGCTGGCATTGATGGCTTTAGGAATAGAGCCTAACAGCTGGGAAGCTTTCTTGGATAGAAAGAGCCCAATAAACTAACCTTGAGTCACCTCTTTCTTGTTGTTCTTTCTCCTGATTAATTCAAACAGCAATCCAGCCCAATTGATTTCTCTCTTATTCACAATAGCTGACATCAAGTCAAACAGTTGCCTGTTGATGTTGTCATGGGCTGAATGCTTTCCAAGAAGCACTTTTCCAACTAGGTCAGCCAAGAACTTGAAATAAACAGATAAATTTAATTTTAACAGCTTAAAGGGAATGCCTTCTGCATGTCCTATCTTTATCAGCATCCTATAATACTCTACAGAATCTTTCTCATACTCATCTGTTCCATTCTTTAACTCAAAGATTTCAGTCAGAATTTCAGGAGTAAGAATTACCTCCACTCCGTTGATGGTTCCTGTCATCACTTTATCATCAGAAGAAGATGTATACACCCATTCCTTTATCTCTTATAAGTGGAGTTTGGTCTTTGTAGACATAAGCTTTTTGAGTCCTTGTTCATCGCATAACTGCTGCATTTCTTTGAAAACTTGTTCACTGTCACTGAAGGAATCGAAGTCAACATAGAAACTGGCATCGAACTTCATCACGAACAGGGTTGCAGAGGAAATCACCATGACGAGAAGAATCGCAAGAGAATAGAGCAGAAAGAGCGGGACAAGAGCTCGAAACAGTTCTTGAAGCAGAATATGAAACAGCGAGCTCCGTCGACGATCTTCAGACCTAAATAGACGATCATTTAGAAATAAACTAGAATCGTCGATCTCTGAATGAAGATCAGGAGAATCGGTCGTTGATCGTCAATCGATTTCCGAAGCAGAGTCGTCGATCATCGATCAATGATTTCTATCTCTAAAGGCAAAGAGCTGTCATAGACAAAGGGTCGACGATTTAGCTTAACCTGTTCGACTATCTTCGAACACTGTTCGACGATTTTAGAACAGATTTCAACTTAGCAGATTTTTACACTTAGTCTGATCCATTCATCATGCCTAGTTAATTCAAAAAGCATAGATGTTTCTGTTCATCTAAAGGCTTTGTGAAAATATCACTTCTCTGAAGATCTGTGGGTATAAACTCGAGATTTATTTTATTCTTGTCAACACAGTCTCTAAGAAAATGGTGTCTAATGTCAATGTGCTTGGTTCTAGAATGGTGCACATGATTTTGTGCTATAGAAATAGCACTGGTACTGTCACACATAATAATGGTATTTCTGTGTGTGTACCCATAATCTAAGAGTTGATTTTGAATCCACAGAATCTATGAACAATAATTTGCAGATGCTATATATTCAGCCTCTGTAGTTGAAGTTGAAACAAAAGTCTTCTTTTTGCAAAACCATGAGACTAATCTCTCACCTAGGAACTGACAAGTCCCTGAGGTTCTCTTCCTGTCAACTCTACAGCCAGTATAATCAGCATCTGTGTATCCAATCAACTCAAATTCTTATTCAGTTGGGTACCAAAGTCCTAAATTTGGGCATCCCTTCAAGTATCTTAAGATTCTCTTGAGAAGAGTTAAATGAGATTCCTTGGGGTTGACCTGAAATCTAGCACAGAGGCATGTGGCAAACATTATATCAGGCCTTCTTGTAGTTAGATATAATAGGGAACCAATAATGTCCCTAAAATTTTTCTGATCAATAGGCTTTCCCTTTTCATCAGAATCAACAACTACATTAGTAGCCATAGGAGTGTGCATTGCTGAAGAATCTGCCATCCCAAACTTCTTTACCAATTCCTTAGCATACTTTGATTGGGAGATGAAGATGCCATCAGAATCTTGTTTCACTTGAAGACCAAGGAAATAAGACAGCTCACCTATACTACTCATCTCAAACTTAGAATGCATTAGGTCTGAGAACCTTTTGCATAGTTTGGGATCAGTGGAACCAAATATAATGTCATCCACATAGATTTGAACTAACAGGATTTTGTCCTTGTGGTGCTTAATGAAATGGGTTCTATCAAATATGCCTCTAACAAACTTATGTTCTAATAGAAAACTAGCTAGAGCCTCATACCATGCTCTAGGAGCCTGCTTAAGTCCATACAGAGCTTTTTGCAACTTAAAAACATGTGAGGGATAAGTTGAAGAAATAAAACCAGGGGGTTGTTCCACAAACACCTCTTCCTTTATCTCTCCATTCAGGAATGCACTCTTTACATCCATTTGGAACACTTTAAACTTCATGTAGGCTACATAGGCTAGAAAGATCCTTATTGCCTCTAGCCTTGCAACAAGAGCAAAAGTTTGATCATAATCTATGCCTTCTTCCTGTCTGTAGCCTTGTGCTACAAGCCTTGCTTTATTCCTTATGATAATTCCTTGTGCATCCAATTTATTTCTAAACACCCATTTGGTACCTATAACCAGCTGACCTTTTGGTCTTGGAACCAAATCCCAGACTTTGCATCTTTCAAACTGGTTTAGCTCTTCTTGCATAACAATGATCTAGTGGGGATCTTGCTCAGCATCTTTTATGGTTAAGGGCTCAAACTGTGAAAGAAAACAGGCAAGCATCACATATTGACTTAGTTGATGTCTAGTTTACACACCAGTTGAAATGTCTCCAATCACTTGAGATGTAGGATGATCTCTAAGGGTGACATAATTAGTTGGTGGTATGTGATCTTCAACAGCAGTTGGAATCAATTCCCCAGGTGGAATTAGATTGGCTGTTGGCAAAGTTGCAATCACTTCTACCTGATCTTCATCACTATCTGAGTCAACTAACTGAGGAGTTGATTGAGGTTGAATCTCCTGAGTGAGTCTTCGTTCATCCAAATTCTTGCACAAGTCAGGTACCTATAGATAGTTATTGGAGGAAGTTTCCTTCTCTCTGTAAAACATTTTTGTTTCGTCAAAAGATACATGAACTGACTCTTCAATTTTTAATGTGGATTTATTAAATACCCTATAAGCTTTGCTTACTTGGGAATATCCTAGAAAGATTCCCATTGAAGCCTTTACTTCAAACTTTCTAATGTAGTCTTTGTTATTATTGTGAATGTATACTACACAGCCAAAAATTCTAAAATAGTTTATTTTAGGTTTCTTTTCTTTAAGAAATTCATAGGGAGTCTTCCCCTTTAGTTTATGTATAAGACTCCTATTTAGTACATAGTTAGCTGTGGTAACTGCTTCTACTCAAAAAGATAGAGGCATATTAGCATCTGCTGACAATGTTCCTGCAGCTTAAATCAGGGTTCTGTTTTTCCTTTCAACTACCCCATTTTATTGAGGAGTTCTAGGAGCAGAGAAGCTATGCCTGATACCTTCTTTCTCACAGAATTCTTGCATAAAAAGAGATTCAAACTCAGTACCATGATCACTTCTAATCAAGCCAACATGAGTAAAGTACTCAGTCTGTATACAATGTAGAAAATCTGTAAGAACTTTAAAGTTATAGGATTTAGTTCTCAAGAAGAACACCCAAGTGAACCTAGAGTAATCATCTACAATTACTAGGGTATAGAATTTCCCTCCTACACTCTGTACAGCTATTGGACCAAAGAGATCCAAGTGCAATAGGTATAGGATTCTAGGTGAATCACTTTTATTTACAACTTTGAAACTATTCTTGGTTTGCTTGCCTTACTGACAAGCCTTGCATAGGCCTTCCTTCTTGTAGGGTCAAGAGGGAAAACCTCTAACAAGGTTGTATTTAGATAACCTAGATATATTTTTAAGGTTAACATGACTTAGCCTCTTATGCCACAAATATTATTACTACTCACCTCATTAAATAAACAAATTTCAGAAGAGGTGGAATTAAAGTCTACAAGATAAATATTTCCTTGCCTAATGCCTACTAGCACAATTTTATTATTCAAAGTAATATTGCACAGAGTATTAGAAAACCAAACCTGATAGCAAGCATCACAAAGCTGACTTACAAAAATGAGATTGTGCTTCAGTCCTGTCACATAAGCTACCTTCTTGAAAGTCACTGACCCTATGGTGAATTTACCATATCCTTCAGTCTGACCACAGCTGGAATCACCAAAGACTACCTTTGGTCCCAACTTGGCTTTGAAGCTTGAAAGGTTCTCTTTGTTTCCAGTCATATGCTTGGAGCATCCACTATCTAAATACCACTTATCCTGAGTGATAGGATAGGTCTTCACCTGCAATAAGATAGATTAAACATTGTGGACCCAGGTAATCTTGGATCCATTGTTCTTCACATAGGAAAAACTAGAAATAAAAGAATATGCAAGTTGAGGGTGATATCCTAAGGGATGAGATATCCTAGGTGGGATAATCCAATTAGCAGACCTAGGGTTGCTGTTAAACTTATTGTTTTTATTAGCATTGTTGTAATTCATAAAATTTAGTTCTGATCGTCGGTCGATGTTCGACGATCGGTACCCAGATTGTCGATCTTAGTTTACAGAAAAGGATTCTGGATTCCACGATCGTCGATCTCTGTTCGACGACTCAGGCATAGATCGTCGATACCTCATTGCCAAGTAGTTATACCCAGCAGGTGAGTTCAGAGATCGTCGATTGTCGTTCGATGATGGGTGCAGCGGTCGTCGATGGGCGTTCGACGATTTTTTTTATTTCTATGAAATTTTGTTTCCTTTTGTCTCTCTTAATCTTATTTAAGGTTTTCTTAGCCTTTTGAATAACCTCAGTATTGTGTATTCCCTTTTCAGAAACAAACTTTACTGGAGTAGACAGATTGTATTCAAGGAGCAATGGGGGTTCACTAGGTGAGGCACCTAAGCCTAACTTATTGTTGCTTGTCCTAGTGTTTGCAGTGCTTGTGATTTCTAGTAACTTAAGGCTTCTGCCATTAAGTGAATCTTCTAACCTTTTAGCTTTAGCTAGTTCTAATTTAAGAAATTTAATTTCTTCAGTTGATCTAGTGAGTTCAGCTTCCAACTTAATGTTTTCATTAGATATAGATTCTAATTCAGCTAGTTTATCTCTAAGCAATATAATTTCCTTTTCTGAGCTAAGTAAGTCTAGGCAAAGAGTTTTAAATTCATGCTTGAATTCATCAGAGGTAAAATCATAAGATGTAATTACCTAATCTTCATCAGACAATTCATCCTCCTCATCTTCAGTCATCTCTGCAGCTGAGTTACTGCTGCAAGAATTGATTGCCATAAGGCAAATCTCCTTAGCTTTCTTCTCTTCTTCATCATCTTCACTGGAGCTGGAAGAAGAAGAATCTTCCTCAGAATCACTCCAGGTCTTTGCAATAAGACCTTTCTCTTTCTTCTTATATTTGTGAGAAGATGTCTTGGAGTAGTGCTTATCATGTTCCTTTTATTTTCTCCTTTCCTTATGCTTTGTCTATGGATACTCAGGGAGGATGTGTCCAGGCTTCTTGCATCCATAACAAATAATTTCTTTAGATGGGGTTTTATCTTACCTTGGCTTGTCATCATATTTTGATGACTTTCTTCTGTTGTCCTTTCTTCCCATCTTGTAAAACCTCTTAGCAAAGAGTGCCAACAGTTCTTTATTTGATTGAGTCACTTTGGACTCATCATCAGCCTTATGAGCAAGGGTTTGATCTTTCCTTGTTGGAGTAGGTGCTTTAGCTTCAGCTTCAGCTTCCCTGGTCTTCAGTACTTGCTCAAATGATTTGAGATTGCCAAGGAGAGCTTCAGTTGAGATCTCTGTTGTACTTCTGAACTCCTTGATTGGCCAGATTCTTAGATCCCATGTGCTGAGAAAGCACAACAGTATTTTATCATTGACTTCTGTCAATGTAATCTCCTTATCAAGTGTCCTCAGCTCATTGATAATGGAGCTGAGCCTCGTGTACATGACTTCTACAGTCTCAGCCTCTTCTTTCTTGAAGTTCTCATATTGGGATATGAGATTGGACCTTCTGTCCTTCCTCTCATCACCTGAACCAGCAATAATCTGATTCAGTGAGTCCCACATGGCTTTTGCTGAGGTGCAATCAGCCACTTTCTGGAATTTCTCATCAGACATAGTCTGAGCAAGAATATTCGTAGCTTTGGCATCAGCTATCTTGGCCTTCTTATAGGTTTCATTATAGTCAGGAGGTGGCACAACACTGAGATTTGACGATATTGTAGCAGTAGTTGCACCAGGTGGTGTTGGTGGCCCTGTTAAGATAGAAGAAAAAATATCTTCATCAATGGAGTTCATATAAAGTCTGATTCTTGCCTTCCAGATGCCAAACTTGGCTAAGTTGCATACTGGAGGTCTGGTGCTAGAGAAATCTTTGTACTGGGCCATGAATATAATGTGAGTGTATATGGTATCAAAGTATCTTATCAAGAGATCTTATGGTTTAGGTGTTAGCATGTTCAACCAATCAACCTAGGAATAGTTAAGCTGTTGAATAACAAACCTCCCTCTGATACCAATTGAAAGTGAGGGGATAAGATACTTACTACTCTAGAGGGGGGGGGGTGTGAATATAGTATTCAAAAATTAAGGAGACTCTAAACACTTCTCTTCGAGCTATTGCGGAATAGAAATATAAAAGCTTAAAACCTAAAGCTTATCAGAGTGTAGTGAATAAAATATCAAGCTAACTGAAGTTTCAGTTGAGCTTTAAGCCTAGCACAGCACTTAGCAACCTAGTTAAATTTATCACAGCCACAGTGCATCAATTTGATAGTTTTACTTTCAAGACTACCTAAACACCTAGAGGGGTGGTGAATAGGTACTTTTCCTTGATTTAACTTAAGGCAGAATATAACTACAGTTATTTGAATAAATCAGATATAACTATGCTAATACAGCACATCAATCACAAACATACACACATCACAGATTGCACACAGATTTATAGTGGTTCCACAAGGTCTGGGTACATCCACTTCCCCCTTCACCTATCTAGTAGTATGCTAGAGTCGGCCTAACTTCTTCCTTTAACTCAGATCCTCAAATCCTACAGCTCAGAATCCAGAAGGATTCCTACAACTCAGGCTAACCAGCCCTACCTCAGCCTTGCCACAAGGCCTACAACTCAGAGAATACCTTCTCTTACAACTCAGGCTAACAAGCCCTACCTCAGCCTTGCCTCAAGGCCTACAGCTCAAAGAAAACCTTCTCCTACAACTCAGGCATAAACAACCCTACCTAAGAGAATAATAACAATGTTCATGAAAATTTTTTTTCCTATTCTTCTAATTTCCATGAAAATACTTTTTCGAATTTAAATACGAATAATTATTTTGATTTAAATAATTCTTCTTCCACCTCGGCTACTGGTTTTTCTTGTTCGCAAGATCAACCGGAAAATTTTCCGAGTTATGAGAACAATTATTTAGATCCTAATTCTTGTTCTTCTTTTATCACACCACCCACTTCTTCTAATCTTGGGGACTTTACACAATTTCAAGTTGATCCTACCCAAACTTTAGAAGAAATTATTGTTTGTCCTAAAAATTCTTCTTCTTCTTTGAAAAGGCGGGACTGGGAACAGAGGGAAGTAATTATGCTATTTCTGAAGTGGTCACGCCCTTGGTCACACCCGTGTCCTAGGGCGTGTTTGATTGGGTCAGCAAAATGGTTGGAAACGGCGCAATCTGGAATTAATTTGGCAGTTTCGGGTACGTCACGCCCTAGGTCACGCCCGTGACAGGGGGCGTGTCCTTAGAAAAAAGTCCTTTAATTATTTAGGGAAGCTTTCTGGAGAAATCTACTTGTGAAATTCTCCAGAATTGTAGAGGACGTCGTCCTCTTTCCGTTGACTGGTTGCACGTCCCGTAACTCTTCATGGTTTGAAAGTTATGACCATTTGAAGTTCAGTTATCCGTGACCAAAAATGATCATTTTCTCCGTTTCAACTACTGATCAGTCCAGCAAGCTCCAAATTGCTATTCGCAGCTCATATTGACCTGAAATATGAAAATAAAGAAATTAGAATCATAATTACTAAAATATAATTATAATCTTATTATTAATTAAATAAAAACTATATGAAAATAACTATAATTAGTGACTTATCAACACCCTCTCCCCATTTATGACTTCTCTAGCAACATGCTCTCTCATATCATCTTTCTGAAATCCGATTTGTCCATCCAAATAGTTGATTCCATCTTTAAAGAATGGCTTTAATTTTTGAAGTTTGTCACTAATCAACTTCTCAGATGAAGTGATGGCAGTTTTAACTTCATCTAGGGCAGCTTGTAGCTTCTGATCATATTCTTCTTTTTCTTTAGCCCTTGTAGCAGTCATTGCAACAACAGTGTTTGTGAACTCAGTGACTATCACATTATGTGATTCAGTCAGATTTGCATTCATTCTTATCTGATTCTCAAGGACATATCCTTGTTTAACACCCATTTCATCCACTTGCTTCTTAATGTCTGCTTATTGCTTTGGAAGAAAAACCACAGCATTGCCTCCCTTGTGGAAGCAATCTGTCATCTCTTTTTTGTTCTGATTAACTTCAAATCTTATAGATTTTATCTCTTGTGCCATATCAAATTAAATAGCCTTTTGGCTTTCATCCACATAATTTTCAAGAAGAAATCTCTGCTCATCCATTTTAACCTGTAAATTTATCATAAATTTAGTGTAATCAAAATCAGTAGTAGCTTGGTGAGTTGTTGTCTGGAGAGCTTTCTTATAGCTGTGACTTCTCCTCTTGAAGACCATTAGCTTTCTTTTCTTAGCCTCCCTGACCTCTGCATTTTCAGACTCTGAAGTACTTTTAATATGAACTCTTTCTGGAGGAGTTGTAGGAATTTCTTTCTCAGCACCATGTTGCTCCCCCTCAACATGTACTTGCTCCCCCTCAACAGTACCTTACTCCCCCTCAACCCTAAGGGTTTCCATTCTATCTGTTTCTCCTCCAATATCAGGAAACAGCTCTTCAAGAGTAAATTCTTGCTGTGTGAGAGCAAGAGATTGTATTTTCTCAACAGCAGCAGCACAAGAAATATCAAGATAATTTTGAGGAACAATGCCCTCTGATAAATTGATTCTTTCTTCCTCTTGTATCTGTTTAGACGCTAGCTCCCCCTGCACTTGTGCATTCTCAGCATTATCTTGGACTTGTATACTTTCCATCTCCCCCTGCACTTGTGCAATTATAGTATCTTCCTATACTTGGGTAGTCACAGTCTGATCCTGAACTTGTGCTCTAACTTGCTCTTCCTGATCTTGTGCATCTTCATGACCATGCTCAGGCATCTCTTCTGAAAGAACTCTATCCCACCTGGAGAATAACCTCATGTCCATTCTCCTCATGTGGTTGATCTTGGATCCAGGAATCTGTTGCATTACCTCTAGAATGATTCCAGCCAGGTACAGACTCAAAATTCTAGCCAAGTTTTGCTTCTTGATTCCTTCTTTGATTTTATCAAACAGTACAGCAGACCAATTTGTCTGAATATTAAAGATCACCCTAGTCATCAGGCTGAACATATAGGCTGATATCCTATCATGGCCACCTTATTTGCATAAGATCACCTTTCCTATTATTTCAGATAGGAATTTCCCCTGAGGATTCATGCCCTTCCTGCTGATGGCAGATCCTATCTTTATGGTTGGATCCAATCCACACCATTGAAGTGTTTCTCTTGTTTTTGAGGGTGGAACCTCTTCCTCATCTTGGACCCTAGGAAGATGTAGAATATTGCTCAATCTTTTCTGAGTCAGCTTGACTCGTTCTCCATGGACAGTTGATTTGATCTTTAATCCGGTTGAATCCACCGATGTAGCCGTGTAGAACTCAAATACTTCTTTCTTCCATATCTTACTAGGTTCAGAGATAAGATATTCTAATCCATTGTCTGTGAGAAGAGAAATGACGTGC
The DNA here is from genome assembly GCA_039513925.1 of Platanthera zijinensis. Lineage (NCBI taxonomy): Eukaryota > Viridiplantae > Streptophyta > Magnoliopsida > Asparagales > Orchidaceae > Platanthera > Platanthera zijinensis. Next base: position 213,879,442 of record CM077079.1, read on the forward strand.
TTGATCTCCGTAGCTGCATTGTCGAACGCATGTCGAACTAACTCATATCCCTCGTTGATTGCATCTTCAATCTTGGGCGCCATTGGAATGAAGAGAAAGCTTGATTGGAGAGGAGAGAGATTGTCGACACAAGGTTTTTGTCTCGAAACCCTGGTGAGCGTGTCGATAGAATAAGTTCTTGACCTATTTATACCCTTCTAATCAAAGAAGATCAAAAGGCAGGCAAAAACTGTCTAAAAGTGTCGATACTGTTGGAATGTGTCGACACAAACTTCTATTGTCTCGACCACGATGCTGATTACTATGTGTCGACACCAATTGATGATATGTCGACACAGGATATACTTAGTAGTTCATCAGAAATTCTGTGTCGACTCTTATTATAAGTGTCGACACAAAATCTGAAAGTGTCGACACCATTACTCTGGTTGTGTCGACACTACATTTCTGGATGTGTCGACTCTTTGTCCCTTAGGTGTCGACACATTTTCTCTGTGTCGACACAATTTCCCTGAAATGTCGACATGAATTCTCTGTGTCGACACCTTATCACTGAATGTGTCGACACCATTTTACTTAGCCAATTTTTTGGTAAACTAACCTATGGTCAGCATTCCTAATTCAATTTTAAATCTATTGAATTTAGTTTCATGTAGAGGCTTAGTAAATACATCTGTAATTTGAAAATTAGTTTTAACAAATTCTAATGAGATGTCTTCTTTTTCTACATGTTCTTTAAGAAAATGGTATTTTATCTCTATGTGCTTAGTCCTACTATGTGAAAAAGGATTGTTTGTAATAGAAAAAGCACTTTTAGAATCACATAATAAAAGTGTTCTACTTACCTGAATACCATAATCCCTTAGCTGATGCTGAATCCACAATAGTTGTGCACAGCAACTTCCAGCTGCCACATATTCAGACTAAGCTGTGGATATTGCCACACTAGTCTGCTTCTTACTTCTCCAAGATATCAATCTTCCTCCCAGGAATTGGCATGTACCTGTAGTACTTTTTCTATCTTCTCTACAGCCTACAAAATCTGCATCTGAATAACCTGTTAGTAGAAAATCTCCATTCCTAGGGTACCAAAGGCCTAGATTAGGTGTGCTCTTTAGATATCTCAAAATCCTCTTGACTGCAGTATAATGTTAGTCTTTAGGGCATGCTTGGTACCTAGCACAGACACATGTTGCATACATAATGTCTGGTCTACTAGCAGTTAGATATAATAGAGAGCCAATTATTCCTCTATACAAAGACACATCTACAGGTTTTCCTGCATTATCTTTGCATATAGGCATACTTGTTCCCATAGGAGTACTTATTGTGGAGGATGACTCCATACCATACTTCTTAATTAACTCCTTGGTGAACTTAGACTGGGATATGGACAATCCATCATCAGTCTGTCTTACTTGGAGTCCCAATAAGAACTTAAGTTCCCCCATACAGCTCATTTCAAACTTCCCTTGCATAAGTTTGGCAAACTTATTGCAAAGGTTGTTCTCTGTAGACCCAAAGATTATGTCATCTACATAGATTTGAACTAAGATTATCTTACCTTTAGATTCCCTTAGGAATAGAGTTTTGTCTATTTTACCTCTTGAGAATTTGTTCAAAATAAGGAAAGTAGACATGGTTTCATACAAAGCCCTTGGGGCTTGCTTTAACCCATATAATTCTTTCCAAAGTCTATAGACATAACAAGGTTTAAGAGAATCTACAAAACCTGATGGCTGCTCTACATAGACTTCTTCTTTAAGATCACCATTCAGGAATGCTGATTTCACATCCATTTGATATACCTTGAGGCCTTGATATGCTGCATAGGCAAGGAACATTCTGATTGCTTCCAGTCTTGCTACTGGGGCAAATGTTTGATCAATGTCTATTCCCTCTTCCTGCCTGTATCCTTTTGCAACCAATCTTGCTTTATTCTTCACAATAACTCCATTCTCATCTTACTTGTTCCTAAAAATCCACTTTGTACCAATGATGTTTTGGTCTTTTGGTTTAGGAACCAACTCGCAGACCTTGCATCTTCTAAACCTATTAAGCTCCTCTTACATAGCATTAATCAAGTGTTGGTCTTGGATAGCTTTTTCAAATTTCTTTGGCTCCAGTTGAGATTGAAAACTTGAGTGCAGAACTGTATTCAGATTTCTACTTCTGGTTTGCACTCCATGTCTTAGATCACCAATTATCTGATCTGCTGGATGATCCTTTAGATGTCTTACAGCTGCAGGAAGAATTTTTTCTGGCTTAACACCTCATGTTTTTTTATTATATTGTACCTCTTTGTTATCATCAGCTTCTAGAGAGTCTTGTACTCCTCCTGGACAGTAGCCATAATTTTACAATACTTCATCTGCAGTTGAGCCTTCTGTAATGGAAAGCTTGTCCATCCTATTGCTTATACCTGTTGGACTGCATGAACTACAAGGAAACTCACTATTGGTTAATCTTGTTTAATCAAATACAACATGTATAGATTCTTCTACAAACCTGAGGAATCAAGTTGTAGACTCTATAAGCCTTACTATTGTTGTTGTACCCAACAAATATCCCATCTTGGGATTTGGCAGCAAACTTAGTTAAATAAGACTTGCCATTGTTAAGGATATAACACTTACAACCAAAGATTCTAAAATAGGATAGATTTGGTTTTCTACCTTTCATGATCTCATAGGGAGTCTTTTTGTGGTACTTAATGATAGAAGCCCTGTTAAGTACATGACATGCAGTGTTTACTGTCTCAGCCCAGAAATATTCTGGGAGAGAAGTGTCACTCAATAGAGTTCTACCAGCTTCAATCAATGTCCTATTCTTTCTTTCAGCAATACCATTTTGCTGAGGTGTTCTAGGTGAGGATAATTCTTGAAAAATCCCAAACTCTTCACACAATCTTATCATACTTTCAGATTGAAATTCAGTGCCATGGTCACTTCTGATTTTGAGCACTGTACTGTCCAGTTCATTCTGAATTTGTCTGACAAAACTGTGTAAAACACTTGGGGTTTCAGGGTTCTGTCTTTGAAAGAACACCCAGGAATATCAAGAATAGTCATCTACAATAACAAAAGTGTAGACCTTCCTACCTAGACTATGAACTGACATAGGACCAAAAATATCCATATGTAATAGGTATAGAAACCTCACTGAATCCTTGTTTTCAAGGCTATAAAAGGAGGATTTTGTCTGCTTTCCCTTTTGATAAGCTGAACATATCCCTTCCTTTATACACTTAACTTGAGTACCATTCCTCACTAACTCTTTACTAAAGAGTTGGACAATTGTCTTGTAGTTAAGATGAGCCAGCCTCTTGTGCCATTTGACACAATGAGATACTTTCTCATCAGCTACAAGACAAATAGGAGAACCATTGTTCTCACACCCAAAATCAAGACAATAAACATTTCTCTTTCTATACCCAGTCAATATGACCTTTTGATCACTTGACCTTCTGATATGACATCCATTCTTAACAAATGAAATGTCATATCCTAGATCACTCAGCTGACTTATGCTTATCAGGTTGTGTTTCAAACCTTTTACATAAGCCACTTGAGTGATGGTAATTTGGTTGGAAGAGATGTTACCATGTCCTTTGATGATTCCTCTTTCAGATCCTCCAAAGATTACTTTAGGCCAATCCTTGATAGATGTGTACTCTTTCAGTAGCCCCTTTATTCCAGTCATGTGCGTGGAACATCCATTGTCCAAGTACCATATAGGGGCATGACCACTTGGACTTTCCTGTAATACAGAATTACCTTCCCTTAGAACCCTAGTAAGTCTTGGGTCCTTGTTTCAAGTTAGCACCACTCATATCAAAACTACAAGCAGCTCTTCTAACTGGTAGACTGTTGTTCTTCCTGACACTTATGTTATGCCAGTAGTCTAAGGCAAAATGGCCTGTCTTGCCACAGCACCAGCATTCATACTTGTTGTATCTAGGTCTAGATACATTTTTGATAGAAGAATTGCTTTTCTGTGCTGGTGCTGGTGCAGCTACACCCACTGGTTTATTATAACCATGGGGTTTATGAACATGGGCTGACTTATTGGCATTAACACCCTTGTTATTTAGAACATCAGTCTTATTATGACCATGAATATTTTCAAGATCATACTTGTTAGAAGGCTCATGCACCTTTCTAAAAGCTACAGGGACTTTAAAATTCAATGGCTGAACTGGTGCTTTGCCCTTTCTCTTGAAATGAGCAGCCCTGGTGTTACCTTTATATCCTATTCCTGCCTTACCCTTTTGAGCCACAAACTCATCTATTAAGGGTAAGACTAATTTTGGCTTAGAGTAACTAGCCACCAAATCTTTCTCTACTTGAAGTCTGACTTCAAGACTTTTAATTAGATCATTTTTATATGTGATTGTACCCATCTGAATAACTGTAATAGTTTTCAGCTTGGCAACCTCATTCATTTGTTGATCCAATTCTTTCTATAAACCAGATGCAATCATCTTAAGATCTATAATTTCCTTAGCCTGATTTTTGGCTAGGTTTTTGCTTTTCTTAAGTGCCTGCAATAAGTCCCCATATTCATCTATCAACTGATGAATATCTTCTTCAGATTATGATCCATCCTTATCACTTGATGAAGATGAATCTGACTCTGAACCAGTACTATAATCAGAAATTCTAGAATTACTTTGTACCTTACTGGGACCAGGCTGATCCTGGAACTTATTGTCTTCTGATTCAGCCATTAGTCCCATGCACTGATGGTCTTCTTATTCATTGATGGAGTCCAGCAATTGCATAAACTCCTCTTCTTCACTAGCTGCATATAGTCCAATGTATGCTTCAGCTTCAGATTCTGACTCTGAGGAGGATTGATCTGTAAGACTCTTCTCCTTCTTAGCAACAAAGGATTTCTCCTTCTTGCCCTTTTGTTGAGTCTTCTTTCTGTCTGCTGACTCTTTTCTCTTTTCTGGACACTCAGCCACCACATGTCCTGGCCTATTGCAGCAATAGCAAACAATTTTTGATGTTGTAGCTTTGCTGGGCTTAAACCCGCTCCTTTCCTTTCTTGATGATTTTCTCTTTTGATAATAGTCATCAACTGGCTGTGATGTGGAGGGCCTTGACTTCCACTGCTTCTTCTTCAAGAACCTCGGAAATTGCTTTGTAAAGGCAGCAAAATTTGCATATGAATCACTGCTATCTGTGTTCTGATTTTCTAAATTTTCTAAGATTACTTCAGCAACTTCCTTTGGAGGTGATGGAGACATCCTCCTACTCTTTCTAGTGGCTTTAACCTTGAAGGCCACTGACTTTTATCTATGCTCTCCTTTTGTATTTCTTTCTTCCTCCTTCCTAGCTGTTAATTGCATTTCATATGATAACAACTTTCCAAATAAGGTGGGAGGAAAAATGTCAGCTAGTTTGACCACTTCTCTAATGGCACAAATCTTGGTATCCCAATCCTTTGTCAAGGATCTTAGGAATTTGTCATTCAGCTCATAAGTACTGAAGACCCTTCCATAGGACATTAGTTCATACACTATCGTGTAGAATTTCTTGTAGCATTCAGATATGCTATCAGACTTCCCCTGTCTGAAACTCTCATATTCTTGATTAAGCATAAATTTTCTGTCTTGTCTAACTTCTTCAGAACCCTCCATGTAGACAATCAAGGTGTCCCATATTTCCTTGGAGGTTTTGCAATGAATCAAATTTTGGAAAGTAAAATCATCTATGGCACTCACTATGATATTTTGTGCTCTCTTATCCATAGTTGCCAATATAATTTCATCCTTGGTCATTTCAGAAAAATCTTTAGGAGTTCTTTGATTTACATCTAGAGCAGACACATTCATTGGTATATATGGACCTTCTTTTACTGTGATATATATCCTTGGGTGAGAGGCCTCCATAAACAATCTAACCTTTTCTTTCCAGATTCCAAAAATCTCTTTCCTGCAGATGGGTAATTTCATTGACCCTAATTCCATGTGATTCTCTCTAGCACCCATTTTATTGATTCTTGATTCTTCCATAGGCATCTAACTCAGACTGTTAAGTCCTTCTTTGAGTAACCTCCCTCTGATACCACTTGATAGTTTTACTTTCAAGACTACCTAAATACCTAGGGGGGGGTGAATAGGTACTTTTCCTTGATTTAACTTAAGGCAGAATATAACTATAGTTATTTGAATAAATCAGATATAACAAAGCTAACACAGCACATCAATCACAAACATACCCACATCATAGATTGCACAAAGATTTATAGTGGTTCCCCAAGGTCTGGGTACATCCACTTTCCCCCTTCACCTATTTAGCAGTATGCTAGAGTCGGCCTAACTTCTTCCTTTAACTCAGATCCTCAGATCCTACAGCTCAGAATCTCGAAGGATTCCTACAACTCAGGCTAACAAGCCCTACCTCAGCCTTTCCACAAGGCCTACAACTCAAAGAATACCTTCTCCTACAACTCAGGCTAACAAGCCCTACCTCAGCCTTGCCTCAAGGCCTACAGCTCAGAGAAAATCTTCTCTGACAACTCAGGCATAAACAACCCTACCTTAGAGAATAAATCTCCTACACTCAGAATAGATCCTACAGAATTTGATAAGGAATTTTTGTAATCTCTCACCCCTTTTGAGAGAGAAGGGATAAGAACTTTCTTGATCAGCTTCTTGAAGAGGCTGATGGCTGAAATCAACTTGATCTTAGCTTTCTTCAAAACTTCTTGAATCTAAACTTAGTTAGGTTGATTTCCTTTGAATAAAACTGACTGGCAGCTTCCTTCTTAGACTTCAGAAATAGATCTGAATCTCCTTGACAGATTAGTTCAATATCTGCTTCTTAAGAGACCTGTGAATGTCTCCTCCTTGTCTTCAAATAGCTGGATCTCTCTCTATCTAAATCTCTTAAAGATACTTCTTAATTCTTGATTGAATTCCACTTAGACAGAATTGAATAGTAAACTAATTCAGAACGTCTTCTTAGATCTTCTCACGAAGATCTTCTTCTTTGTTACTTGTACTTTCTTGATCAGAGAATAATCTCTAATCGTGTTAGTGGTGACAATACTTCTTCTCTATCTTTGTTGTTATTGTGTTGTTATCTTTATTCTTCTGAATCCATCTATTTATAGACTTCATCCTTGGTAACCGTCTGATCCGGTTTATAACTAACTTCTAACAAGTCTGACAGCTTCAGTAAACCTGTCATAACCCACTGTTGTCAAGTCTTCAAACACTTCTTGAGCCTTTGACTCTGTCAGCAAAGTGTCGAGTCTGTCTGCCATAAAGTGTCGAGACCATCTGTCAATATGTGTTGACACAAGTGACTTAAGTGTCGATACAGCCTTTGGTGATGTCGAAAAAGCTACCTTGATGTCGACACAGCTTCTTGATACTGCATCTTGAGAATGTGTCGACACTGATTATTTGTGTTGACACAAACACTTCACCATTCATCAGCAATCAACTTGGTCTAGACTCAGCTGTGTGTCGACACAAGTCCTGTGTGTCGACACAGTTGATGTAGACTCAGAACATAGTGTGTGTTGATACTGCCTCCAAGTGTCGACATAGTTGTTGTCGACTCTGCCTCTGTGTGTCCACACTGCCTCCCGTTGTCGACACAGTCGATGTCGACTATAATCTTCTGTGTGTCGACACTCCCTCCCGGTGTCGACACAAGTCCTCTGAAGTGTCGACACAGCTATTTCCAAGTGTCAACACAATCTTACTGAAGTGTCGACACAGCTTCTTCAGGTGTCGACATATGGACTTAGAATATTTTTCCTGCATTCTAGCACATTCTTGACCTGCACATATAAACTCAAAATAACATCAAATACACCTTGATGTATATCATTGAGCTAAGTGAGGCTTCTCCAAATCAGGTACATATTTTCCAATGTACCCAACATAATTAAAGTAAGCAACTAGACAACACAAGAGATTTATAGTGGTTCCCCAAATGGGTATATCCACTCTTCTACCACCCTAGTAGGAATCCACTATAGGTTTTTGTTTAGGTGCCCTGCCACCAAAAGATTTGCTGCAGGTAGATCTAGAGACCCTTTGAGCATTTGATCAGGAGCCCAAAATCCAATAGGTTTTTGATAAGGTTCCCTATCACCAACAATTCACTTTTGAAGGGAGTAATAACCCTTTTACAAGGAGGTTGACAGAAAGATAAAAAGGTGTCTTCTCTGTGTTTAGAGAAGCTAGTGGATTTCTCTTAGAAAATCAAAGCTCCCCTGGCTTAGAGAATGTCCAGGAAGAAGCTTTGCTTCAGGGTGCAGGAACTCCAGATTGCTTTGAAACTCTTTCTGATGCAGCTTTGAAGAAGACTCAATATGTTGATGAATGTTCTCCTTCAGCAGCTTTTGCAATCTGGAAGGAAAGTTCTTCTTGAAAGCTTGAACACTGAGTGTTGATTTTCCTAAAGACCGGATGAACTCAGGAAGAAGCAGAGGAACAAATCCTTTTTATCTAGAGCTCTTGATCTATCACACTTGTTGCTTTTTTCTGTGTTTCTGTATATCTTATTTGTATTCAGCCAATTGTTTAATAATATAGAAACTTTTTCTCTTTCTAACAATGCCTTGAGCCCTGCACAAAAAGATCTTTCCAAAATAATATAATAAGTCAAATAAAGAAACTCCAAATATAGTCTTTTTTATCATTCCCAATACGGATTTAAGGATATTAAAATATCCTATCAATTTGACTTTTCACAATTGCACGGGAGATAAATCCTAACGGCTATATTACAGCTGTACAAAATCCACTCTTTCCTTTTAATAAAACAAACGGCTTTATTCTGTCAAAATCTTTTAATCAATGCTTAAGAAATATTTCACATAAGCAACAGAGTATAAGCATTGTAATAAGCAGAATATATGAATAAAATACGTTTTAAAAAAGAGTAAATAAAACAGGGAATCAAATGAAATGAATATTGATAATAGCAGACAGAAATCATCGAGAAAGGATCGAAGATCGTCGTTCTGACCAAGCAGATCATCGACCTGAAGAGAGAACATAATCTAAACAGAAATCTTCGACCTAGGATAAACGATCGTCGATCTGAGTAGGCAGATCGTCGATCCCACTTCAGAGTACATATAACTCTGAGATCGTCAGCAACCAATCGAAGATCGTCGAGCGACAATCGACTATCGTCGAGCTCAATTCTGTTAAACAAAATTTCCATTTCAATCCAATCTCAACTATCCTATCTGGGTCTATCCTAACTAAACCTAGGGTATACTAACATTTAGTCTAACCATTGACCATAGATAATTCTTGGGTCAATTAAGCCTAATTGAGATGACATGGCCCAAATAAAAACTAGGGAACCAACACCTGGGCCACCAACAATGGCAGAATTATGCTCCTGCCCAGATTTCTGGGTGCGCCTTGGGGTTAATCCCCAAGGATCCCTGCTGCAATCTACCACGTAGAAACCTGAAAACAACCAAAGGCACAGAGTCTTCTCCAGCTAATCATGCATAGCAAATCATCACCGATCCAGACCAACATGTCCGGGTAGGCTTCACACACCATGCCTATGTCCGTTTTGATTTCGGACTCTATATGCAAACAAGGGGGACTTTACATATCTACCCCAAGGAATACCGCAAACTCGCCGCACACTCGCGGGAGAGGGTTTTCCCATGCAAAAGAACTAGAGCTTCACATGCTCAAGATGAGAATCGTTACCCTACCATTTATCCTCGGCGCCATTGAAAACTATGCGGATGAAAAGCACTGCGACGATCTTGCCTCCGCGGATCTGGGCTCGGTTTGCGGTTTCGTGCTCCGAATCTCCTCAGGAGGGCGGATCTTCCTCTTCCTCCAAACTCCTTGCTCTCCCTTCTCTCTAGATTTTAGAAAGATAATGGATAAGTGAAAGTGAAGGTTTAAACCCCCAATCCCGACCTTAACCCTAACATGGAGAGATCTGTGCCGTTAGATCCAAAAATAATGAAACGAACAGCTGCGATTTGGCCCAAAAATAATCTTCCTGGGCCGAACACGGCTTGCGACAAGCCCGTGTCCAAGGTCGTGTAACTCATTCTCCGTCAAAACCGTCACGTCCCAAAAAGAACACGGGCACTCGACACGCCCGTGTCAGGCTTGACACGCCCGTGTCAGCCATTACATGCCCATGTAGATGGGTGTGTGCCTCTATCGACACAGGACAAGAATGTCCAGAGCACGACACGACCATGTGACATGCCCGTGTCACATGCCGTGTGTTAGACATGCCCTGGGACATGCCCGTGTCCCAGGCCGTATAGCAGCCTTAGCTCAACCCGCCAAACGACCCGAGGAGGACACAGGTATTCGACACGCCCTTGTCGAATTTTACATGCCCGTGTCAGACCCGAACACGTTTGGGCTCAGGCCGGGCATCCTGACTCAACGATCGTTGATTGGAAAGCTTTGAGTGACTGACACGCCCTGGGACACGCCCGTGTCCCAGGCCGTGTTCACACCCCGACGAACATTGACTACAATTTCGTCGACCACGCGACCATTGCCGCACTCGAGCATGATACGCCCCTGGGACACGCCCGTGTCCCAGGACATGTCACCTCTGTAGAATCCCAAACTTGGCTCATAACGCCACTCGTCACTCTTTTGAGTTTCAGGGCGTTACAACAGTGCTTGAACTTATTTAACTCTTCTTCCATGGCCATAATCCATGATGCGTCCAAGTTTTCTTCCTCAAACTTCTTTGGTTCAACCTGTGGGAGAAAACTCAAATACAAATTCTCATAAGTAGTACATCTACGAGTTGTGACACCATCCCATGGATCTCCGATGATTTGATCAATTGGGTGATCCTTCAGAAGTCTGAGCTCTAGGTTCCTTGCATTTGGAGCTTCTTCAACCATAGGTGTGACTTCATCAACTTGAATGATTTCTTCATCTTGATCTTCAACCTCTCCAATCGGGGTTGGAGTGGTGATCTTGATGGATTTTTCACCTTTTTCTTCAGTCGCCTCATCCAAGTTAAGTTTTTTCAACTTTGAACCAACATCTTCAATGAACACACTAGAAGAGTTGATTTGCAGCAAGCTCGTCTCATCAAATACAACATGTATAGATTCTTCAACCACTAGGGTTTTCTTATTAAATACCCATATGCCTTGCTATGGCTACTATATCCTACGAAAATACCTTCAAAACTCTTTTCACTAAATTTAGTAGTATGATACTTACCATTGTTAAGAACGAAGCATTTACATCCAAAGATTATAAAATATGAAATGGTCGGCTTCCTTCCTTTTAGAAGTTTATAAGGCGACTTATTGTGGTTCTTGTTTATGATTGCTTGATTTTTCACGTGGAAGGCAATGTTGACGGCTTCAGCCCAGAAGTACTCTGGTAGTGAGGCATCACTCAACATAGTACTGCAGGCCTCTATGAGCGTTCTATTCCTTCTCTCAGCTAATCAATTTTGTCAAGGAGTACGGGGAGAGGAAAACTCATGAAAGATACCTAGGCTTTCACAAAATTCTGTCATGGTTGCAGACTTGAATTCAGTTCCATTGTCACTTCTTATTTTGACTACGGAACCGTTGTATTCATTTTGGGTCTGCCTACCAAAATTTGTAAAGACATCGAATGTATCTGACTTGTGTTTCAGAAAGAACACCCACGCAAAGCTCGAGTAGTCATCAACAATAACCAACGTATAATCCTTACCTCATAAACTTCTAACTTGTAGTGGACCGAACAAGTCCATATGAAGCAGGTGTAAACCCATATTAGAGTCTTTGCCTATAATGTTTTTAAAAGTAGCCCTTATTTGCTAGCCTTTTACACAAGCATCACAAGGTCTATCCTTAGCGCACGTAACATTCGGGGCATCACGTATTAAGTTCAGGGAAACTAATTTATTAATAGTATTAAAATTAATATGTGCTAATCTCTTGTGTCATTATTTACCAAGAGACGCAGTATCTTTTGCCAAAAGTCACACTGGTGTAGAAGAGTCTATACAAATAAAATTTTTAAAAAATATATTTCTACTACGAGTACCAGATAAAATCGTTTCCAAATTGTCAACAGACTTTATCAAACACTTATCAGCATGAAATTCAACTATGTATCCTTTATCGCATAGTTGGCTTATGCTTATGAGATTGTGTTCCAATCCTTCAACATAATCCACATCCGAAAAGGATACACTACCGTTAGTAATCATACCATAGCCTTTCATAATTCTTCGGTCAGAACCTCCATAGATGACCTTTGGTCCATTCACGACTGATGAGTAATTCTAGAGAAGGCTTCTAGTCCCGGTCATATGCCGAGATCATCCACTGTCCAAATACACAATGGGATTTCTGGTGGCCTTTGGACTTACCTGCAATTACAAATCAGTTTGCCTTAGGAACCCAAACATGCTTGGGTCCTTGGTATCTAGTTAGCTTGCTCCCCCTACATGTATTAACAATGTGAGCGGTCTTTCTTACATGGTTAACCTGAGGGGTAACATAGTTTCTGGGATTAAACCAGCAATCGATGGCAAAGTAGCCAATTCTGCCACAGCACCAATAGTCAAACCTATTGTATCTTTGCCTAACTTCCTCCTTCTTGACTTTTGGGGAGTCTGGTCTAGCAGGGGCGACATTCTTAAAGATAGAAGCTTCATGGTGAAGACAATCACATGGCTTCTTCTCCTTCATAGGATTTTCAACAATAGGCTTTACTTTTGGAGCCTTCTTGATGTTATGACCAAAATTAAAAGGGCCATAGCTTTGAAGATTGATCTCTTTATAAGGTTCCTTAAAGACACTTTCACCAAAGTTTTGAGGGCAAGTCCATCCTTAGTACCTTGACTTGGGCTCTATATAAGTAGGCCTAGTGAAGTGACCGTAGGAGGAGTCAAGATCAAACTTATTAGTTGGAAAAATAACCTCCTTAAATGTAGTCTCTTGTGGAGCTTTACCCTTTTCCTTGTCCAAAGCCTTCTTGACCGCCTTATTCTTTTGCTAAGCCTTATTTCTCCTAGAGGATTTACTAGGAGCCTCAACATGGCCTAGGCCAGCACCCTTAGTCTGAGCAGAGAACTCAGCAACAAGAGGAAGAACTATCGTGGGCTCAGAGAAACCTTCAACAAGTTTCTTTTTGGCTTAAAGTTGCTCTTCCAATCCCTTGATGATTTCTTCCTTCAGATCGAGGTGCTTGAGAGCCTTATTGTACTCATCAATTACAGTATCTAAGTCTTCTCTGAGTGTGTCCATCTTAACGACTTCCGCTCTCAGATAGCTTTCTACGGCCTTTATACACTTAATCTCTTTAGCCTAAGTTTTCACGACCTTTCGACATTTGTCGTAGGCAATGATCAACTCCTTATACTGGGCCATGAGTTCAGACTCATCGTCAAAAGAGCTGTACTCATGATCATGATCAGAGTCATCAGATTCAGAGAGGGGTGTATGATATTTTACCTTCCCAGTGAACTGGGGCTCTTATTCTTCGTTAGTATGTGTCATGTGCCCAAAATAGGCTTCCTCATCATCACTTGACTCAGAAGAGTTAGTGTCGCTGAGGGTTTTGCCCTTTTTGGCTATAAGGCATCTTTCTGTATTCTTCTTATGGTAAGAAGATTTCTTCTCCTCTCTTTGGCCACCCTCCTTCTTCTTATTGGGGCAATCAGCAATTACATGACCTGGCTTATTACAGCAGTAACAAACTATGTCAATAGAAATATGTTTGTTCGGTTTCGACTTATACCTGTCGTGGCTAATTGAGCCCTTCTATCGTGGATCACCATCATGTCGTTATCTTCTGTATGAGGCATCCTTGCCTCTCAATTGATTTTTCTTGTTCAAGAATTTCTTGAACTGTGTTGAGAGCAGCGAGAACTCTCCTTCAGATAGCTCTGAGAATGAAGTACTTGGCTCAGATGATTCTTCTTCACATTCTAGTTGAGAGGGGCAGGTGAAGCAGCTTTGCCCTTCCTTGAGTTGTCTGCCTTCAGAGCGACAGACTTCTCCTTGGGAGCGGAACGACTCTTCTCTTCTTCAGCTTTTCTAGAATTAATTTGAAGTTCATAGGACATCATCTTTCCAAAGAGGTTCTGAGGATCTGTCTAAACTAACTTGCCAAATTCTTTGATAGCATAGACTTTGTTGTCCCATTCTTTGGTTAGGGACCTCAGAAACTTATCGTTTAGCTCTCCATTTGTGAAGACTTGGCCATATACTCTTAGGACGTTTACTATCTTGAAAAAGTTCACAAAAGTGTCAGCAATGGTGTCCTTGGGTCCTTGCTGGAAGGCTTTATACTTATGATTCAGAAGGGATCTTCTGTCATCCCTTACTTCTTCAGTACCTTCCATCAAACTGATCAGAGATAGCCATATCTCCTTAGAAGATTGGCAGTGAATCAAATTCTGCAGCATTGAATCATCTACTACACTTGATATAATATTTTTGGCTTTCTTGTCTAAAGAGACAAGTGCAATCTCATCTTTGTCGAGATCCATTAACTTCTTAGGAGCTTGCTTGGTAGCATCTATAGTGGAGGAAGTCATAGGAACATGAGGACCTTCTACAACAATCATGAAGATCCTTGGATCCACAGCTTCCATAAAGAATTTTATTCTTTCTTTCTACATTACAAAATTATTCTTTGTGCACAAAGAAAGCTTGGAAAAATACTTGGCTCTGTCCATGCTTGAATAACTCAAAGACAACTTGGGGCAGATCTGATTAAGGTGTTAACCTTCTAATGAACAACCTCCCTCTGATACCAATTGAAAAACATCTAAGTTGTCTATCTAAATCACCTAGAGGTGGGTGAATAGGTGAGCGTGCTACTTTTTGCGGAATAAAGACTTATTGCGATCTAAGCACAAGAAATAAACAAGCATTCACAGAGGACACCAAGAATTATAGTGGTTCCCCAATCTTGGGTATGCTCACTTTCCACTCACCGATCAATAAAGCACTAGACTCGGCTACTCCACTAATCTCGGATCAAAACGATCCTACCACTCAGAACAACGTTCCTACAATATCGATCCAAAACGGATCTACACTCGGAAGAAGAAAAGTTCCTACAACTCAGAGAACAAATCTCCTACACTCGGAGAATAATCTCCTACAAGATTAAAAAGAGATTTGTAGAATACAAACAATAATTTTCTCAGATCTAAAACTCTCCCTAGGTCTTCTTTCTTGGACTTTGCGGCTTTATAAGAAATTGTAGAAGAAGACGCTTGGATCAATCTAGTTCTGAGAAACTTTGACTCACACGATCAAGGAGTAGATTGAGAAAGATGAATCCCTTGATCTGTGAATCTCTCTGGATCAAAAGTTGCCCTTTGAGTTCTTGATGGTGTGCGGAGACTTTCTGTAGATGAGAACACTGTCGGCCGATCCAGATCTTAGAATTACTCGCTTAGGGTTTGTCAATATGACAGGACCTTTTATAAGATCTCCCTAACGGTAATAGTCATCATTAAAGATGGCCACGTGGACCATTCATGTCACGGTATTCAAAAATTAGATTTGACAGGGACTTACGAAAATTTTCTGAAATCGGTTCAACATTACTCGAGTGAGAAGTATACTACTCGAGTGAATGCACTGGCTCTCGAGTGAAAGACTCTGACTACTTGAGAGGAGGCATTTCTAGAAATTCTGGATGTAGAGGTAAATCACTCGAGTGGTTAATGTATCAATCGAGTACTAGACATACATCTCGAGAGATAGACTTAAGCTTCTCGAGAGCTTAGACTTGGAGAAAATTCTGGATAAAACTATCGATCACTCGAGTGCTGAAATTAGACTACTTGAGTAATTAATGAACCACTCGAGTACAAAGAAATCCCACTCGAGTGGTCTAACAATTTTCTCGAGAACTAACTCTATCACTCGACTTATAATTCTCAACTACTCGAGTACTCAGCTCGACTACTCGAGTACTTGACTTAGAAAAATTTCTAAGAGATAAACATGTTCACTCGAGAATGAAAGCAGGTCTACTCGAGTGTCGGACTTGGCATCTCGAGTGCTGGATATAAGCTACTCGAGAACCACTTCCACACTCAAATTACAGACCAGTTTTTCTCGAGTGCTTCTAAGGCTTCTACTCAAGTACTAAGAGAGCTACTTGAGTACAACACTTAGAATTTTCTCAGCTTTATGAAACTTGAGTTCTTCACTCCAAACAGGATCTAGTCTTCATTCATTAGTCCATGTGTTTGAACATGAAGTGTATCCCAATAGAGAGGTTACACATGAGTCAATACCTTGGATCACACAATGAGGAATTACATTTGTATGGTCCTGTGTTTGATGACCCACTGTAGATTGACATTGGTCTACAATTGGCAATAAATCCTACAAATGCATAACTAGAATAGGAAGTCAAATACAACCTAATTCATCTTAGTTCAAGGGTGGCTTCATACAAATTTGGGTTATTGTGGATACAATACCCAACAGCATTTGCAATTATTAAGCTAGCTAGTCCTTTTTCTTTTCGCGGAGAGATGATTTGCTCGGGGCAAGTAAATTCTTAAGTCTGGGGGTGTGATGAGTCTGATATTTGTAGTTTTTTCCAGACTCATCTAGGCTTGTTTTCACTCAAGTGCACTACACTTTTGGGTCATTTTTTCTCATATATCTCGTTTTTTGTAATTGTACACATAGTGCACTATTAGTCCTGTTGTGAAGCGGAAGTGCGCTCATTATCGCTGGGGGCAAGCACATGGTGCTCCCCATTCCTTTTCTGATGTTTTTTTGGCGCTAGTACTGCATACCAAGCTTTGGTTTTGTCATGAAGGTGGGTAGATCTCCATTATTATCCAGATTCTTCCCAGTAGGAATCACACGGTCGTGCATTTTTCATCACGGACAATCGGTACAATGGTGCGATCCTAAGACTTTTTTTTGTGATCTGCCCCAGGACGTGCGATTTGCTCGTGCACGGGATGGTTTACCCGTGCATGAAAAATTTGCATGACCTCGTCTTTTAGTCGATTTTTTTTTGATTTTATTGCTCGTGCGTTTTCTTCATGCACGATTGAACTCAACTGTACACAAAGGAAAATACACGATCTTCATGTTTTGTTGGATTTTCAATGTTCTGTTACTAACCATGCATTTTATTCTCGCATGAGATGTTTTTCCCATGTGTGATCAAAAATGCACGATCTCCTTTTGAATCAAGTTGGGGGAGTTCTGTGTTATTAATAACACACGATTCACGCACGGGCATGCGTTCGCCCGTGTGTGACCATTTTCTTACTGGTAATATTTAAGCCCCAGACTCCGCCAATTTGTGGAGAATCATCAAGATCATCATCTTTTTTGCTCCCAAGGGTTTCATCTCACCCCATTCTTTCACTCCAGCTCTGTTGATCATCTCGAGGAGCTCCGATCAAGCTTTTTCTGAAAACTCAAGCTAGAACTTCCTCTCAGCCTCCTACATCTTTCGCAAGCATCTAAGCACCATTTCTAAAGATTTCTCGCTGCACTCAGAGGGCACTTTGATGAAGTTCGTGATTGAAGGCTATTGACGAAAAAAACAGGTATAGTGGAAGAAGGTGATGCCTCTTCTAGACCCTGGATGACACTCGAAGTACGAGATCAGACAAGGCTTGATAACCCTCGATTTTGGCAGTAAAACTTGGATGAGTTTTTGTGCTTCGGTTGTATTCTTCCCTCCTATCCATTGGTAGTACATTTCTATTTGATTTATTGGTTGTTTGTGTGTGTTTGTGTAAACCCTAATTTTTTTATTTATTAAATCATTCATTTCTATGTGATTGTCTTGTGGTTTATGCTTGCGAGGAGCGCCCCCATCTCATTTCATGACCCCCACCATCGTGAGAGTGTCACACTAGCAATTTCTAGTGGTGTGCTTTGTGAGGAGATGCTTATGACCCTCATTCTGCCTACTTGAGCCATTCCCTCTGCTAGACTTCTCTACATTTGGCTACTAAAGCAGTTCATCACGGCCTGCATAACCTCCATCAACCATACGAAGCGATGCTTCCAACCACCATTAATGTAGTTAGCTTTTCTTTTGATTGCTTTAAACCAAAAGCAAGCCTTATTTTCATTTAACCCTAACAATTAATGTTCTAAATAATTAAATCACGCTTCCAAGCTACTTTCCTTGATTGATCGATACTTGGGGTGTTCCTCCCACATTTTCTATTACTTGAGCGTTCGGTGCATTTGCCAAACGCAAATCAATACTCGCAGGTGATGTTGGTGTAAAGATTTATATCTCGATATATTTTTAAACTTGTGTTTTGTGACTCATTATTTCAAGCATATTTGAATTTTTCTCAACTTCATGACTCGTCGGCATCTTTATAGCACATGCGGGGCATAAATATTTAACCTGCGATCATGATGAGAGCCTTCGTAAACCGGCATTCCGCCATTCTTTGAATAGTCTTCTCACACTCATGTATTACTTAAGGCTAGGTCGATCATTCTCTAACCTGTCTTTTCACCGTACTTAGTCCACTTGGAATTTAAAAGTTCCTTTAGCGACTCATTCAAAGTTTCCCGAGTAAGCAAGTGGTTGGCACGCACGACAAAGGGATCGTCCCCTGACGATCTAGGTCCCGAGGATTGCCCCCGACACGCCTTTTTTCCTTGATCTATCAACTTTACTAACACCTCCTTCGACTAGGCAATTCGGTTTCCCTGCGACCGTAGGTTGAGTGTGGTACCTCTCTCCTATTCTCATCACTCCCATTAGTTTCTAAAACCTTATAATAGGTTACTCTCCCACTCCCCCTACCATTGAGTGACTTCCAGTCTTGTCAGTTAGTGAGAGCCTGGTCAGTGGGATCTGTTTGGGGCTATCATTCAATCACACTTTTCACATATAATTTCCACCAATCAACTTCCAATCCTGCCAGCTAGTGGGAGCCTGGTCAGCTGGATCTGCTCAGGGATACCATTCAACCACATTTTTCATATAGAACCTGCCACCAAGAGACTTCTAGTCCTGCCAGCTTGCATGAGCCTGGCCAGCGGGATCTGCACGGGGTTACCATTCAACCTCATTTTTCACATATACCCTGTCATCGAGCGAGTTACAGACCTACCAGATAGTAGGAGCCTAGTTAGTAGGATCTGCTTGGGGCTACGATTCAACAACATTTTTTTGATATAACCTGTCATCGAACGACTTCCAGCCCTGCTAGCTAGTAGGAGCCCGGTCTGCAGTATCTTTTTGGGGCTATCATTCAACCACATTTTTCATTCTCACATAAAGGAAAATAATCAGTAGAAAAAGGTCTTGAAGGCTAACATTCTCATTATTCTATTTAAAGGATAAAAATATTTCAAGTCATCACCACTCTAGGTGTGACTGATGGTTACCCCCTTC
Organism: Platanthera zijinensis; assembly: GCA_039513925.1. Classification (NCBI taxonomy): domain Eukaryota; kingdom Viridiplantae; phylum Streptophyta; class Magnoliopsida; order Asparagales; family Orchidaceae; genus Platanthera; species Platanthera zijinensis. The sequence continues at coordinate 213,898,814 of CM077079.1, forward strand.
ATATATTGGAGGTGGTAACTCCCTGACTTCAATGCTACCTTAATTACATAGGGGCCCTCCAGATTGGGGTTGAGCTTCTCAATAGCCATTGATCTCCCGCCCCTATTAACCTTTTTTAGGACGAGGTCCCACATTAAATACTGCTTGAACCGCACATGTTTATCAAAGTGTCTATCCATCCGACACTGGACTTCTTCTTGCTGAATGGCGGTTAGATCGCAGAGTTCCTCCACTAGGTCTAGTGAGAGTTGTAGCTCATCTTCATTCTCCACTCTCTACTCATCATCGCCTTCTCCTATGGCAATCACCTGTGGTGACTTGACTTCAAACTCCACTGGTAAAACGGCCACGGAGCCATGCAAATGTTTTAAAGTGGTCTCTCCTGTAGATATGTTGGGTGTAGTCTTTATGGCCCAAAGGACCGAGGGGAGTTGTTCCACCCAGTTTCCCTTAAGGTTCTCCATTTTTTTCCTTCAGTAGGTTCGCAATGATCTTGTTTGCCACCTCTATTTGTCTGTTCCTTCTAGGGTGATGAACTGAAGCAAATCTAAGATCTGTCCCGATTTAGCCGTAGAAGTTGACGAATTTCTCACTTACAAATTGTGGCTCGTTGTAGGTGAGTATGGATAGGGTTAATTCGTGTTGGCAAATGATCTCTCTCTATACAAAGTTGTGGATTACCTGAAAAGTCACCTTATCTAATGCCTTGACCTCCAACCACTTCTAAAAGTAGTTAATCGTGACTAGGAGGAACCTCCTATGCCCACTCGCTTGAGGAAAGGTCCCACCAAGTCCATTCCCCAAATTGTGAAGGTCCATAGTGCCACAATGCTCCTAAGCCTCTATGCTAGCAAAATATGGTGGGGTGCAAATACCTGACACTTCTGACACTTCTCTGCAAATTCCGCTGTATATTTGCTCAAAGTCATCCAGAAGTATCCCTATCATAACACCCTTCCCTACAAGGTCCTGCTCCTGGAGGGACTATTGCACACCCCGGAGTTTACCTCATCCAATATATTTGGGACTTCCTTTTACGACACACATCATGCCAGAAACCCTGAGAAAGTCTTTTGATATAGCCCCACTCTTGCAACATGTAAAACGCTAACTTTTACCTAAAATGTTTTTATCAGGGACCTCTTCCAGAAACTTGCCTGTAGTCAAGAAATCCATGAGGGGTCCATCAGTGAGGGGCGTCGATCAATCTCCATAAACTCTCCTTCCTCGATGGAAGGGTGGAACAAATCTATCATGGTCCCTCCTACTCGGTGTCCAAACTTTGCCAATCGATCTGCAGGGGAACTCCCTTCTCACAACATGTTTTGAATGGAGAATGTTCGGAACACCCCAATGAGGCCCCTCACCTTTATTAGGTATCATTGGAGTATGGGCTCCCTTGCTTCAAAATCTTACTTGACCTGGGAATCCACGCCCATTGAGTTTATTAGCCCATCCACATTCTGCACCCCCTCTCTCCTTGGTTAGATGCAATCCCACAATCACGACCTCGTACTTTGCCTGATTGTTTGTGATGGGATGTATTACAACACCCTATTCTATCTTCATTTCCTAGAGGCTTTCCAACAAAACCACACCCTCCCCCCCTCACCTAGGGAATGCCTCATTGAAGCTCCATCTTCCAGCACCTTCCGAGCGACTCACTGAGAACGTGTTACTTATTCTACCTCGGCCACGTAGTTGGCTAAGAAATCTGCCATCGTCTGAGCCTTCATCGATAGGCGAGGAACAAATTAGAAATCGAATTCACTTAACTTCACTGCCCACTTTGCGAGCCTTCCTAAGTGCTCCACCCCCTCAAAGTTGTTGCAGAGAGGGTAGTCGATCTCTATATGAATCTAGTGTGCTTGTCAGTAAGCCCTTGACTTCTTGGCCGAAATGACCAGGGAGAAACCCAGCTTCTCTAGGATAGGGTACCTGAGATCTACCTTCTCCAAGACTTTGCTAACATAATAAATGGGGATCTTCTTCTTACCCTTCTCCCGAACAAGGATGACACTCGTAGCCTCCGCCCCCACCTCGAAAAATAGAGTTAAATCCTCCCCCTCCTTAGGCCCTTGAAGCAATGGGGCCTTGGTAAGTTAATCCTTCAGGGCCTGGAATGCCTCCTCACATTCCTTAGACCACCCGAACTTCTGAACTCCTCGTAACACTTTGAATAAAGGAGAGTGCTTCTCCCCTTCCAGGGAGAGGAACCTACTCAGCCCTATTAGCATCCCTGTTAGGCATTGAATCTCCTTAGCATTCTGAGGCGACTCCAATTCCAATTTTGCTTTTACTTTTCGGGATTTTTATCCACCCCTTTCGGAGTAAGGAGATGACCAAGAAACTTCCCCCTGCCGGCTCCGAAGAAGGACTTTGGAGGGTTAAGCCTCATCATGAATTTTTGCAAAGTGGCAAAAGTCTTTGTCAGGTCTTGGAGGTGAGAGCTCACATCCTTGCTCTTCACCATTAATTCATCCACATAAACCTCAAAATTTCTTCCACTCTGCTTCCAAAAGACTCGATCCATCATCCTTTGATATCTCGCATCTGTAAATCTCGACCCAGAATGCTTTATCTTGTAACAGTAACAACCATCTCGCGTGATGAAGGAGACATCTTTGACATCTGGCCGGTGCATCCTGATTTGATGATAACCTAAAAAGACATCAAAAAACTCATCACAGAAAAATGATGACTGAGTCAACTAGTGCGTCTATTCTAGGCAAGTGGTAACAATCCTTAAGACATGATTTATTCAAAAGAGAAAGGTCTATACACATCTCCCATCTACCATCCTTTTTTTACCATTACCATGTTGGATACCCAGCCTGGATACTTGATCTCCAATACATATCCAACATTCAGGAATTTCTCCACCTCCTCTTGGATTATCTTTTCTAGCTTGTTAGCTACAGACCTCCTCTTTTGACGGATGGGGCCGGATCTTGGATCAAGATTGAGTCGATGATATACCACATCAACATCAATGTCTGGCATATCCGTATCACTATAAGCAAAGATGTCCACGTTCTGTCGAACGCAGGACAAGATCCTTTCTTGGTCCTCTTTTCTTAGGCCTCCGCACACCTGCACCTTCTTCGCCCCCCCGGTGAGGACCTCAATCCTTACCACCTACTTTAATAGCTGTAGTCGGGACCTCTCCTCTAACTCACTCTTCATCCTCTCACATCAGACAAGGACTGCTTCTTCCTCTACTTCCCTATCTACTTCCATCACCTCCTCCAGCCATGTCTGTGTTGGAGTTACCATGGTGATCTAAAAGTGGTCAAACATGTAATCTCACTGCCAACGCGATATGAGCCTGTAGGGTCGCACATAAGAGCATGGAAAAGTTTGAGGATTGACTGTGTTGGTAAGGGTTACCAATCACCACACAGAATGGGGTAGGGCAAACGTTGCCTAAGGCAAAGTCGTCGAGAGTCGACGGGAGTCATCGAGTATGTCTCGCCGACTAAGGCAAATTCGTCGAGAATCGACGGGAGTCTTCGAGTATGTCTCGCCGAATAAGGCAAAGTCGTCGAGAATCAATCTGCTGATTCGTAGAGAATCGAGGACAGTGTCGTCGAGACTGTCTAGTGATTCTCGCCGAATCTGTTTGCTGATTCTCGCTGATTCTGTCTATTGATTCTCGCCGATTCTGTCTATTGATTCTCGCCGATTCTGTCAACTGATTCTCGCCGAACCTTGAGGTGATTCTCACCGAACGATCTAGAAACCCTATGCTGTGTGGTCTGCGGATAGCGATTCTTTTAGGTCTGTTTATACCTTTGGTATAAATAAGGACTTAGGGTTTTTGGGAGTAGAGAGGATCGTGCTTTTCTCCTGCGGCCGGATAGAACCCGACGGAAGCGTTTCGCCATGTCGATCCGCCGATTCCCGAACCCCGTTGTACGGAAGCGTTCCGCCGCCCGTTCGCTCCGCCGACCTCCTCTCCGACGACGGTCGCCGGTGTTGCTCTTCCTGGAGCGGACCTAGCAGTCCGTGGAAGTGCAAGGTGCGGTTGATCTCCTTCTCAACCCTTCGTGCGACGAAGCTCGGTGTTTTCCTGTTCGTATGGATTTTTGCAGAGACGTAGATGTTATTCTACGTAGAACTCGCCACCGATAAGGACTCAAAGCTTGGAGCATCTCCGTTGAGTTGTGACTCAACGCCACTAAGGTAATTTTTGCCTAGTTATTTGTTAATTTCTTGATTCAATTTTCATGGCCCGATCCCATCTCTTTTGGGTTGTTCTTGATGTTTTATTTCTTCCGCAACGCCACTAAGTGTTGTGCCATCCTCATAGAGAAACCCAAAAGTGGTATCAGAGGGAGGTTTCGGCTATGATTGTTATTTTGTAAGTTAGGTTATTCGAGTACGTGTAAACCTAGGGATTTAGAAGCGTTCTAGATGTTTAGATTTAATCCTGGAACATCAATTGTTGATGGTTTTTCCAAGGTAAATTGGTGGGCCCATAACCCACAGGTTAGGGGCTCTGCCCCTTGGAACCCGGCTAGGAATGTCTGGGATTTAGTGGTAATTTCTAATTGTTAGAAATTGTTGTCTCTTTAGCAGTAACCGTCCCTCGAGTGGTTAATGAACCAGTGCATTGTTTTGGATTTTGAATCCAACAATTAGAGACGAGCTTATCTACTGCTTTAAGTTGAGTTTCCTTTGTCTTTGTCCAATGCATGTAAATCTGAAGATTTGGAAGAGTCCGGATGTTCAGACTTTGCCCTTTCTTCTATCAAATGTTGATAGTACCAAGTTGTGCACATAAGGGATGCATGTTGTTTTTAGAGATTGTTTTTCTGTGGATGTTCACATTGATCAAATGTTGATCATGGTTAATTGTTAACCAATAATAAAAAATCCCTTCCTCTAATATTAAGTGTTCGGATGCCTTCCGATGGATGACACTCTTCCTGCCTCGATCGATGAAGTGTGGGCTTGCCAAAGCAAGGTGCATTAATCTATCGTGGTAAGGGTGCGAGCGGATAATTGTGATATCCCACTGTCGATATCGGGTCTAACTTAACTAGGTGACCTCAAAGGTTGAGTGCCTAGAGGCATAGGGTTGGCATGCACCATATGATGGATGCGAATAAGGAGTTATTCACCAACCATACAAGAATTGCATGAGGATGCAATTGGTAAGCGTTGCCTACCTAAATAACCACATCGTGAGAGTAAAGCCAAAGCTGACTCATTGTGTTGGTGAAATACGGATCTTGTCCACTAAGAGAGTAGCTCGCATGAACTCTCTGAATTGATAGTGAGGGCTATCATTTCGAATAAAATAGTGGGAGTTTTAATTGAAGTCCAAGTTAAAATAAATAGTATTTTGAAATTTTGGTACAGATATTATTCTGCATGAATTCTTGTAGAATTCCATGGAAAGTGGTTCACACTCCACTTTGTCTCTGAGAGCCATCCTTGAGAAGGATAAGCTCAGTGGGACTAATTACATGGACTGGTACAGGAACCTGAGAATTGTTCTCAGGCAAGAGAGAAAGCTCTATGTCTTGGAAGAAGAAGCCCCCAAGGTGCCGACCGGGAATTCTTCCCGTGCTGATAAAGATACTTATAAGAAGTATACTGATGACGCCTTAGACGTCGAATGCCTTATGCTTGCCACCATGAACTCTGAGCTTCAGAAGCAACATGAAAACATGGGGTGCAAGGAGATTGACGAGCATCTCAAGAAAATGTTTCAAGGGCAAGCTCGTCAAAAGAGGTTTGACGTCACAAAAGCGTTGTTTCAGTGCAAGATGGGAGTTCGAGACTCAGTAGGGACTCACGTACTCAAGATGATTGGGTATATAGAGAACCTTGAAAGGCTGGGTTTTCCTCTAGGTCAAGAGTTGGCCACAGATCTGATCCTACAATCGTTGCCGGACAGTTATGAGCAGTTTGTCTTGAACTACAACATGAATGAAATAGACAAGACACTGCCCGAGCTCCTAGGCATGTTAAGAACTGCCGAGATCAATATGAAGAAGGCCAAGCCTGTCAGCCCCATACTGATGGTGCATAAGGGCAAGGGCAAGGCCAAGGGATCTAAGAAGACGAAGGTAAGACCTAAGTCATATCTTGAGCCCAAGTCTTCTGTATTGAAGAAAAAGAAGGGCACGGTGAAGGAAGGGAAATGCCACCACTGTGGCAAGGCTGGTCATTGGAGGAGGAACTGTCTTTCTTACATTGAGGGTATGCAGAAAATGAAGGGAGGTGTGCCTTCCGCTTCAAATATTTATGTTATAGAAATAAACCTCTCAGCTCCTTCATCTTGGGTATTGGATACCGGATGTGGTTCACATATTTGTACAAATGTGCAGGAACTGGAAAGGAGAAGATTGCTGAGTAAAGGGGAGGTGGACCTGCGCGTCGGCAATGGAGTAAGAGTTGTTGCTGTAGCCGTAGGGGTTTACCGTCTTTCTTTGCCCAGTGGGATTGTAATAGAACTAGATAATTGTTATTTTGTTCCGTCCATAACTAGAAACATTATATCCATTTCATGCTTGGACATGATTGGTTTTTCTTTTATAATTAAGAGCAACTGTTGTTCTATATTTAAGAATGATGTTTGGTATGCTGTAGCCCAATTGTTTAATGGTCTTTATGTTTTGAACTTGGACCATCTGATCTATAATGTAGAAAATAATAAAAGACTAAGAACAAATGACTCAAACCCTACATATCTCTGGCATTGTCATTTGGGCCATATAAACGAGAAGCGTATATCCAAGCTCCATAAAGATGGACTTTTGGACTCATTTGATTATGAATCATTTGAGCGATGCGAATCTTGTTTGTTAGGCAAGATGACTAAATCCCCTTTCACTAGTTTTACTGAGAGGGCTGAGGATCTCTTGGGTGTTGTACATAGTGATGTATGCGGACCAATGAGCTCCATGGCTAGAGGTGGGTATTTCTACTTCATTACATTTACTGATGATTTTAATAGATACGGATATGTGTATCTTATGAAGTGCAATTCCGAGACCTTTGAAAAGTTCAAAGAGTTCAAAAATGAAGTAGAAAACCAGTTGGGTAAAAGGGTTAAAGCACTTCGATCTGATTGAGGTGGCGAATACCTGAGTCATGAGTTCCGTGATCATCTGAAAGAGTGTGGTATTGTATCACATCTCACTCCACCTAGAACACCACAATATAATGGTGTGTTTGAGAGGAGAAATCGTACTCTGTTAGACATGGTACATTCGATGATGAGTCATGCAGACTTGCCTGTTTTTTTTGGGGTTTTGCTTTAGAGGCTGCTGCTATGACACTGAATCGCGCTGCAATGAAAATGGTTCTGAAGACACCATATGAGATATGGACTGGGAAGCGTCCTAGTATGTTGTTCATTAAAATTTGGGGATGTGAGGCATACGTGCGACGTCAAATGCCTGACAAGCTGAAACCCAAATCGGATAAATGTTATCTGGTGGGATATCCTAAAGAAAACGAAAGGGTACTACTTTTACCTACCGTCCGAGGGCAAAGTGTTTGTCGCAAGGACTGGTGTCTTCTTGGAAAGAGAATTCTTATTAAGAAAGACTAAAAAGGTAGAACTTGAAGAAGTTCAAGAACCACAGGTAGTGAATAAACCAGAATTGGATTCTGAGACAGGACTACAAGATATTGTAGCTAGAGAACCTGCTTAAGAAACACAAGTCCTACGTAGATCTAGTAGACCGAGATTTGAGCCTGAGAGATATGGATTTCTCATGTCTCAAATTGGTAATATGTTGCTTATGGATCATGATGATGAACCAGCAACCTACCAAGAGGCTATGAATGGACCGGACTCCGATAAATGGCTTGAGGTTATGAAATCTTAAATGGACTCCATGTATGCAAACCAAGTTTGGAACATGGTGGAACTACCTTAAGAGGTACGACCCATAGGGTGCAAATGGGACTTCAAGAAGAAGGCCAACATGGATGGGAATGTACAGACATTCAAAGGGCGACTGGTGGATAAGGGTTTCAAGCAAATTCATGGTATTGACTATGATGAGACCTTTTACCCTGTCGTCATGGTAAAGTCCATAAGGATATTGCTTGCTATTGCTGCGTATTATGACTACGAGATCTGGCAGATGGATGTCAAAACGGTTTTCCTTAATGAAAACCTCCTTGAGGAAGTGTACATGACACAACCCGAGGGTTTTGTATCCCCAAATGAAGCCACTAAAATATGCAAGCTGAATAGGTCCATTTATGGACTGAAGCAGGTTTCTCGAAGTTGGAATCTTCGTTTTGATGAGAAAATCAAAGAGTTTGGTTTCATCAAAAATGAAGATGAGCCTTGTGTTTACAAGGGAATCAGTGGGAGTATTGTTGTCTTCCTGATATTGTATGTAGATGACATACTGTTGATTGGGAATGACATTCCTGCCCTAAAAGTTGTTAAGAACAACCTAGGGAACTGCTTTTCTATGAAGGACTTAGGTGAAGTGACTTATATACTTGGTATTAAGATCTATAGAGATAGATCGAAGAAGTTGCTGGGTTTGACCCAGAGTACATACATCGAGAAGGTGTTGAAGCGGTTCAACATGCTTGAGTCCAAGAAAGGATTTTTACCCATGTCTCATGGTGTGAATCTCTCTAAGGACCAGTGTCCAAAATCTTGTGAAGATAAGGACTGCATGAAGTTGATTCCATATGCTTCGGCAATTGGATCAATCATGTATGCAATGTTATGTACTCGACCCGATGTCTCCTTTGCTTTGAGCATGACTAGCAGGTATCAGTCAAACCCCGGTGAGTGTCACTGGATTACAGTCAAGAATATACTGAAGTACTTGAGAGGGATAAAGGATGTGTTCTTGGTGTATGGTGGAGATGAAGAGCTCATTGTAAGTGGTTACACGGATGCTAGCTTCCAAACTAATAGGGATGACACAAAGTCTCAGTCAGGGTTTTTGTTTTGCCTTAATGGAGGAGCTGTGAGCTGGAAGAGTTCCAAGCAAGAGACAGTTGCTGATTCTACAATAGAGCCGAGTATATCGCTTCAGCTAACGCAACGAAGGAGGCTGTGTGGATAAGGAAATTCATCGACGAGCTTGATGTAGTTCCTAGCATTATTGGTCCCGTAGTTCTCTAATGTGATAACAATGGTGCAATTTCACAATCTAAGGAGCCTAGATCTCATCAGCGCTCCAAGCACATACTTCGGCGATTCCATCTTATTCGTGAGATTATTGAACGAGGAGATGTGAACATTTGCAGAGTGCCGACTGAGGAGAATATTGCGGATCCACTGACAAAGCCTCTCGCGCAGAGAAAGCATGATGGTCATACTAGATCAATGGGTATATGATACCTAAATGATCAACTCTAGTGAGAGTCTTGTGGGTTGCATGTAAACATATATTCTGTTGGCAGTTTATTGTTTATTCATATGATAAATCTCGTATCTAGATTTTTCTTTTTACAATTATTGGCATGTTATTTTATTATGGTTTCTCTATGTGATAGTTAAATGTTAACATAATAAATACTTTTAAAATGTTCGCTTCCATAGGACATCAAATACGTGACTTGAATGTGAGAGCCTGTGATTTACTTGAAGCTTTATTCTTAAAAGGTCCCTGGTCGTAGTATCATCATAGAAACTAAGGGTGATGATGATACATTAAGACTAGCACGTGTGTTGACTGATGACAAGTTGTCATAGGTCATGATATTGTAATACCAAGTCATCATGTGGGTACTTGTTAATGAACAAGTTGAACTGGACAGACCCAACCTGAGACTACTCTGTGGATTGTTATCTTAACGTGTCATGAGTAGGTCTCAATTGACAATGGTGTTGTGGTCCTTTGACCTGAAGTCACAACATTCATCAAGTGAGGAAGAGCGTGCTTTGATGCCATCTAAAGTCTTCCTTGAGAAAGGTTGATGATAAGGGTGGTTGTTGGGCACGTTACAAATCATTTGGGTGTTTGTGTGTGAACAGATATGGGATTTGTCCTCCTATATGACAGGAGTTGCATCCATGGGCCCCTTGATGGAACTGGACTGAGAAATGCATGGCCATGCTTGGTTGAGTCAATATGTGATATTGGACTCACCATTCTCTGGAAGTCCGTTCTAGATCAATAAACTTGGATTGAGCTATTACGAGGGTGACACGGTCCATACCTTTAGTTCTTTCCGGATGTAAGGGACAAAGGGACAAAGACAACGCTGGGACATTGTTCATAAAGGCTTATGAGTTATGAACTCTTATTGCTTGGGGAGCAATGATGCATTGCTAGATGCCGCTAATTGTTTGTGAGATTTTCGGTTTGATACTTTCAAGATCAAGTGGGAGACTGTTGGAGTTACCATGGTGATTTAGAAGTGGTCAAACATGTAATCTCACTGCCAACGCGATATGAGCCTGCATGGTCGCATATAAGAGCATGGAAAAGTTGGAAGATTGACTGTGTTTGTAATGGTTACCAATCACCACACAGAATGGGGTAGGGCAAACGTTGCCTAAGGAGAAGTCGTCGAGAGTCGACGGGAGTAATCGAGTATGTCTCGCCGACTAAGGTAAATTCGTCGAGAATTGATGGGAGTCTTCGAGTATGTCTCGCCGACTAAGGCAAAGTCATCGAGAATCAATCAACTGATTCGTCGAGAATCGAGGACAGTGTCATCGAGACTGTCTGTTGATTCTCGCCGAATCTGGCTGCTAATTCTCGCTGATTCAATCTATTGATTCTCGCCGTTTCTGTCTATTGATTCTCGCAGATTCTGTCGACTGATTCTCGCCGAACTTGGAGGTGATTCCCGCCGAACGATCCAGAAACCCTATGCTGTGTGGTCTGCGGATAGCGATTCTTTTTGCTCTGTTTATACCTTTGGTATAAATAAGGACTTAGGGTTTTTGGGATTAGAGAGGATCGTGCTTTTCTCCTGCGGCCGGATAGAACCCGACGGAAGCGTTCCGCCATGCCGATCCGCCGATTCCCGAACCTTGCTGGATGGAAGCATTCCGCCGCCCGTTCGCTCCGCCGACCTCCTCTCCGGCGACGGTCGCCGGTGTTGCTCTTCCTGGAGCGGACCTAGTAGTCCGTGGAAGTGTAAGGTGCGGTTGATCTCCTTCCCGACCCTTCGTGTGACAAAGCTCGGTGTTCTCCTGTTCGTGTTGATTTATGCAGAGACGTAGACGTTATTCTACGTAGAACTCGCCACCGACAAGGACTCAAAGCTTGGAGCATCTCCGTTGAGTTGTGACTCAACGCCACTAAGGTAATTTTTGCCTAGTTGTTTGTTAAATTCTTGATTCAATTTTCATAGCACGATCCAATCTCTTTTGGGTTGTTCTTGATGTTTTATTTCTTTCGCAATGCCACTAAGTGGTTTGCCTTCCTCATAGAGAAACCCAACAGTCTGCTTGTCCAACACCTTCTCCACTTCTTCATATTCTACCATCCATGATATGGTGTTGATAGTAGTGGCATAACAATATCTCACCACCTTAGGGTCTCCCGGGATCGAAACTGGACTCTTTTGCAGTGGAACTTCGACACTGATAGAATTATAAGGGCACAGACCTAAAGGGGCTGAAGAGGGGTCATCCAAAAATGGCTTTGTAGCTATTCTGGGCATCCATGATAATGAATCAGTAGTTTTTTGATGTTCCCCCAGGGTCACATGGAGCCATACTCTTCCTTCCTTCTTCTTCCTTTCAATAGAGAACCAAAATAAGGGTCCATCTAAGGCAACCACCCTCTTTCTATCTCCTACATCTCATCAAAGGCCTTCTTGAAGATCACATTCCTCGAACTCCTATTATCAACAAGAATCTTGGATACTGTGAAGATCTCTATGGCTGTCTGTATCACTAATGCATCTTAGAATTGGTCCTCATGGTCTGGCATATCCTTTGATGAGAAAGTAATCCTCTCCCCTAGAGATGGGGTCTGGGAGTTTGAAGCAACGCTCCGTCAGAACATTGTTTGGAGGCTCCACTTACGAGTGGCCTCAATCCCACTCCCCCGTAGATCACCCTGTTCCCGCCCCCCCTCCCCGGGTTCCTACATCATCCCATCCCTCGCACTTGTGTTCTTCTCCCGCTCCTAGCATAACCTCTTTGATCTACACCTACAGTAGTTTCTGTTACGAAATATCTCTTGATCTCCTCATCTCCAAAAACTTTGGGCAGGTGGTTGTTGCATGGCCTTCCTCCTACTAGAAATCATAGTAGGCCAACACTACCTTGCCCCTTCCCCTTCCAGCTGGAACTCCACTCCTATTTCCTCTTTCTCTTCGCCTGATAGCCATGGCATGCTGAGGAGGTGGTAGGAGAGGTCTCTGGGTCGGTCTCCATCCTAGAGTATTGGACCATCCATGCCCTCCTTATTAGTTTCCCCCACCATAGAATCTGTTGGTTCGCTATTTGGATTTGGGCTAGGTTCACTAAATTAGGTTATGTCTGACCCACATTGTATAGCCAGTGTCAAGTCTAGTTGTCCTAAAGTTAAGGATAGTCATTAGGTTAAACCTTCATGGACCAGCAAGCAGAGGACATCAATAGTCTCAAGACTTAGAAGATTAAGAGAACATAATGATCAGTTCGAAGTTCTTCAAACTCAGCTCGACGATCGTCGATCTCAGATCGACGAACTCAGAGTTATTTCTCTGAGCTGAGCTCGACGATATTCGAGCTCAGGTCGACGATCGATTCTTTCAGACAGATTCTCAGCTCGACGAACTCAGAGCATAGAATTGTCAAGTTACTCTCTGAATGCAGTTCGTAGAGCTCAGGTCGAAGAACAGGAATCTTTAGGTCGACGAACTTGGAGCTCCGGTTGACGAATTCCGTTCAGAGGTCTATGAATTCTGTCCCGAGCCAGAATGAGAAGTTTTCCATACCTCTGTCCCTTACTTTCTATATTATTTGGAAGTATTATTCCCGAGTAATTAATGCTAATATTCCCCTGAATATAGCCGTTATTGGCAGCATTAATTATGTTTTTCATCAGGGTAAATACTTGCTTATTTTATTAGGGACAGTTGCGGAAACTCATTATGATAGTCATTCCAGCCGTTTGTATTCTCCAGATCCTTCAGCAATTTATGCATGAATTAAAATTCAAAGGAGAATTTCTGACTACAGAATATAAAAGAGATTTTCCCTTTCTATCGTTAAACACTTTGCCAGATATCACACACTTATCCAGATAATCATAAGAGAATATACAACACACAGAGAATACAGAGAGACATAAATTGAACACTCAGAACTATCCCCCAGTGCAGAAAACATTATGTTTTCCTCCTTGTCAATTCTGAAGACTGAAGAAGAACATTCATCACTATCAAGAGTCTTCTTCAATCTTCTCCTCCAGGAACATTCAAAGACAACACCTTTTGATTCTTTCAGAAAGTTCCAGGATTGTTTTTAGACACGGCTGAAGACCTACACCCTGAAGCAAAGCTTCTAGTCTTCCTGAATGACTCAACATCTCAGGGGGAGCTTTGACAACATCAAGATCCACTAGTCTTCTCTATTGATTAGAGAAAGAGAAGACACCATCACCCCCTCTCACCTCCTATAAAAGGGTTTTAACTCCCTTCAAAAGTTAACCACTTGGTTGTCAAGTCTCCTGATCAAAAGACTTGGGTTGGTTTTTGGGCACCTGATCAAAAGCCTAAAGGGTTGTTATATCTCCCTGCAAATAGATATTTTGGTGGCAGTCACTTGATCAAAAACCTGTTAGTGGATTCCTACCACGGTGGTAGAAGAGTGGATGTACCAAGGTTAGGGAACCACTATAAAATTTCTTGTGTTGTCTAGTTGTGTTTCATTTTCTTTCTGTTCTTGCTGTGCTGTGATAGATAGATTAGTTTAACAAGTTTTTTATTTCCTTCTATATTATTGGTATCACCCTATTTTAAACTCTGATATAAAATTTAAAAATATCCAAAGTTTTTTAAATACTCTATTCACCCCCCTCTAGAGTAAATCAGATCTAACCCCCATCATTCACAATCCTCTCCCTTGGCTTTAAATAGGCCCTCCTTGTGGTCTCTAAACCAACTGGTTGTCAAGCTCCTGGTGACCTCATCCCTATTATTTTCCATGGAATCCCTATCCTATAGGTGCATCATCTTCCTCACCTTCTGTTGCTTTCTTCCTCCCTGCTCCCTCACTTCATCCTATGCCAACAAAGCAAACTTTTTGGCAAATGCTCGAAGGATTCCTCGATTTCATTTGTTTCCCTCCCCATAAATTCCTCGAAGGATAGAGGAGGCTCCCGCTTCATCTGTATCTAAAAAAATCCTTGACAAAGCCTACGCTTGAAGGATAACATCAGGGTGTACCCTGGTACCTCTTGCAATCGGAGAACCTCCTCCTGGAACAAGTCCACAGAGCTTCCCAAAGTCTCCTCTAGCCCTTGCATGACTATGAGCAAAAACTATGCTCCTTTCTTCCTCTTTTTTGATGTCAAGAATCTCAACTAGAAGCCATAACATAGGCCCTGAAAAGAGTAAATTGAGCTAAAGGGTATCTAGTGGAACCAATCCCTTGCCTTTCCCTAGAATGAATGGCGAAAAGTTAGCATTTGAAAGCGTCTGACATTTGCTTGATGGAAACTACATCTTTAAACCACTGGATATACTGAACGGGATCATCCCTGCCAGTGTAGTAAGACATTTCCGGCTCCTAGAACCCCTCTAGAACTTGGGCCGAGATGACCAGCTCGCTGAAGGGTCTTCCTCTATAAAACCACACTCCCAGAACACAAGACACAACCGAGGGGAGTCTTATGCCCAGAACCGCCTCCTTGCGGTAGTGTCAGCACACGGGCTAACCTGTACCACAAGATGCCTATCCTGCCAGCTAAACCAATATCATTCATGCCAACCAAATATAAATATATGTAGAAGTCAAAATTGCACACTAGTATAAGTCCAAATACGTACATCAATAATAAGAAGATACAAGCTTCTTTAATATTAGAGTACATAAGATTGCCCAAAGGGCTACAACATCAGTCTCTCAAAACTCACATCTAACAGTGACGACAACGAAGGTATCGTCGTATCAGGCCCTATCACCCTGGCCTGGCTTCCCTCCTGTATGAACTATTATTGATGCTGCTCTATCTGCTGGGTTTTCTCCTAAAATGGAATACGTAGCAACCTTTAGTCATAGATACTAAGTGGCTATCACATTCGCTTACCCCTGCGTCTCTTAGGCACAGGGCAGTAGAAGGAGCAATGCTACAATACATATATATAAGCAGTATGTACAAGCAGGTGGTATATCTTAAAGGATCATGAGTTGTAACAGTAGTAATGTATAGCAACAATAACATCATTCAATCATTGCAATTAAGTAAGAGTAAAACATCATTCAACCACATCAAATCTACTTCTAATACTGGAATGTAACATAACATATAAAAATGCTCAAACAGATTTATAAGTTAAGGATCGGTTTAACAGTAAGTAACTCATCATATAAAAGTGCCCATACAAACTTATATGATAAGGATCTTGTGTAATTTAATGCAATGTTATGTTATGAATGCAACATGATGACTCACCCATGCACGCGCACACACATTGCTATGTCAACACAGTCTTTTAGTTCCCACTTTTTGAGCAGGTAGCTAAGCTCTCAGGCATCATCCATCGTGTCTAGATGTTGATAGTAGACCAGGCGTCTCCACTACTAGGAGGGTATCCGCACTACCTGGCCTAGGCCTCTGTACATATCCATGTTAAGAACACAATAGCGGAGCCCATGCAGACTATGGCTAAAAGGGGTCTCGGGTAGATGTGCACAAAAAACACAACCCAAACATGCCTATTGATGTGGCACAATAAGGGCCTCGAGAGTGAGTGCCGAGGACACAGCCAAACCGTCCACTTGGCACGGAAGGAGCCTCAGGAGTGAGCACCGAGAACCTAGCCTATTCGTCCAAAGTCTATCTATCAATTCCCATCATTGTGATGACTGGCGAGCCTGTAGACTTGCCACACTATCCTTAACCCAAGATTTTGACACTGCATGTAAACTCACACCACATGCATACTCACTTAACCATGTCATCACATCCAAGGGCTACAACCAAGTACCTTCTCATTATAACCAATCTAGTGCTCAATAGCACTCAAGCGCTCTACACTGAGTCCATTATCACTACATCAATCCAGTGCAGTCAAATACTCATGCACTTACACCCTTTTGCATTCTTGTGCTCCCAAGCACTTAAGGGTTCACCATTATCACAGGTGGCAAGCCACCTTATACCACGTATAAGTCCAACACTGCTACCCGTAGGGAGACTCAACCCTAATAAGTGGACTACCCTATTCATTCCTTGAATATTAAGACTCTTCATATCACATGAAATGTAAGACCCTATTTTTTTCTATCTATACTACTAGGAATTACGCCCAGAATCGCTGTTTTGCGGTGACACCGACATTTGTGAGGGTTGCGACTACAAAATGCTGATTTTGCTGGCATTGACGATCATTAAGAGTAGAAGTTTTAGCTAAGAGACTATAAGTCAAGTCCACAATCACATATAACATATGAAATAGAAATCACAGCAATGTCCACATGATAATGAAAGTACTGAAATAGATCAGTAAAATAGAAAGATAGAAGGGCTTATGCCCGGTACATCAACTCCTCACACCACACTCTCACGGAAGCTAAGTAAAAGCTAATCACTCACGGAGCCAGAGGCTGGTGCTCCTGTACTAGACTGGCCCACCTCCAAGTGCACTTTACTCCACTGGTGTTGCATCTCCTGCTGTTGTTGCTGCTTGTCTTCTATCTAGAGCCCCTAAAATGTTTGGTCCACCAACCATTTTTCAAAATACTAAGCCTAATTTACCCCACCCCTCCCCTAGTGGCTCCAAGGCACCTTGCGAGAGGAATGATAGGAAAGCTATGATGGTGGAAGGTAGGAACAAAGCAGGTGAGGTGGAACTATCTAGGAGGTAAATTGTAACATCTATAGAGCTATAAAAGGAAAATCAAGGTAGCAATTCTATAATAAGGAAGCAGTAATGTGAACAAGTATAGTAGAGCGATAAGTATATGAAAATTAAACTAAGAAATAAGTAACCTTAACTTATATTAATGCCCATAAAAACTTATAAGTTAAGGGGTCTTTTGCAAGGCTCCCATCGTATAAAAAGGCTCATACCAATTTATACGATGGGGTGTCAGGTTATATGCATGTATGTGTGTAGTGATATGTTATGCCATGATTCACGCAAGTGAAACGCACACACACAACTATATACACGCAGACCTTTAGTTCCCCCTGTTTGGAAGCTAGATTCACTCCTAGGAGCCTCCGTAGTGGTCAACAGAGACAGTGGGTCGGGCCACCGCACTCTTAGAAGGGTATTCACACTACCATGCCTAGCCCTTACGTACGCCTCTAAAGGATACACCAGAGTCACCACGTATTATGCTGACCCACCGCTAGTCTTTTCCTTGGCTAAGTGTAAACCACACCCGCTGAGTCATCATATCGACGTCGGTGTGAATGACCGTAAAATACCGAAGACCCACCACTTTATGCACATGCAACCATGAATTTCCCAAGCCATTGGCTCCCCAGACTAACCTGTCTGTAACAACTACCATCTGATCCTTCGACTCGCCCGACAAACTTGCCCATTTTCATTACTACCGAGCCTACCGCTCGAATAACCTAAACTTGATAACCTCCCGAGACATCGGGGTGACTGAAGGTGAAGTCTTAGTATACTGCTGATTACTCTTGTATTCAATTTAGTCTTACGGTTTAGGGTTAACCATGTACTGCACAGGGCATTCCCTGTGAAGGGCTCTCGATGGCACTTAGAACTACGATGGGCTGAAGCCCAAAGATAGCTTTCGCAAGGTACTTATTATTGTTGGTATCTACCCATAGCCAATCCCGTTTAGTGTTATACTAAGTCTAACCCTAGATATATTTTGACTCTCTCTCCAAATGAAAGACGATCTTTTGTCGATCCCGAGCACCACTTAACACTAGTCAAACCAACACCCTCCTCATCATGACTCCTAATGATGAAATCAATTTCACCTTACCAAATCAGTATACTATAAACCCAACTCCCTAAGTCCTTCCCACATGCTAACACACTTCAGCAGTTTTACTATGTGTCGACCCACCTAAGGTATATGATGAGTATGAATGGTGACCCCCTTCAAATATTCATCCAAATGACCTAAGATTATTACTGGGGGTTCATCATGACATATTTAGACTAAATACAGAAACTTGTAATTTTCCTAATTAATTTAGCATTTATTAATTTTTTCCCAAAATTAGTCCATGGGTGGTTTTGAACATAAAGTAGTAGATTTCCTTAAGTTATGGACAACCAAAAATCACAAACACTATATGATGCCAAAATATCCAAGAATACCAAGTTTCACAAATTTTCTTTTGTGTATTAACCCTTAATTAATTTATTTAAGATAATTACAATAAATAGAGGTAAAGAGGGAAATACCTCCAAACTTTATCCAAAAATTACACAACATTTACCAGAGCTTTAATATGATCATAAACCAGTACTGACTTAAGTTTCATATAATTATAAGATCAATAAGCTATATAGAAAAATACTTCAAATAAATCCCTAATAGGGTACTTTGTGAAGAAATATACTTGAAATATCTTCCAAACAACATGTAATAATTTCACAAGCTTTAATATGACCCAAAGAGTTCTCTGGCCAAGGAAACTTAATTATCCAGCAAGATATAATATTTATTATCTATTCTTTAAGATAAGGTGCACTAGTTCACTTAACACATGAAGTACTATGAGATAATGTCTAATCATTCAAAATTACTACCAAGTGCATATATATGATATTTAATCAACATCTCCAGAGTTTCATAACATTTTAAGCTAATTTAACCATGATTACTTCAAAATCATAAAATGGGGCAACTTGAAGGTTATAACTATAAGTATGAGCTACTGTCTCCTAAATATTCTATAATAAATTTCAGAGGCTCATATTGCTATATGAACTCATCTGCCAAAACCTCATAAGGATCCAAGGTCATATGACCTTTATACTTTCCCATATAGGGGCATAGGCCTAAATAATTTCCAATTGATTAAAGTTGTGTGCTTGTGCCTAAATGTCACCAAATTTCTTCCTAGGGCTATTCACCACCCTAAGATAGCATGGAATAAACTCTAAGTCCATACAAGGACATATCACCCTATGTCCTTCACAAACCCCCAAAGTTCAACCTTAGGGTTTGAACTAGGGTCCTAGGGCAAATCCACCCTAAACCACCCCAAACTCCAAATGAGGGTGTTTAGACTGACCTTGAGGATCTGGCCAAAGTCCTAACCCTTTTGGGTGAGAATTGGCCCCACATTGCCCCAAGCACCCTCTTGCCCTTATTTACTCTTAAGGGACCAAACTTTGGTCATACCAAACCTATTCAAATCATCTCCAAATGGGTTGATATTTTTACTAGAGACATATATTGACCAAAGGACCATCCCCCAAAATTTTGGTTGATCTTGAGGTCCATAGACCCCTTAATTAGTTCAAACCTATTTTATTAATTTTTTACTAAAACTTTAGGAAACTATTTTCCAAAAATTCCCATTTTTTGATATAATGGGTGTGACTGTATTGCTAGCATATGGTCCAAATTTCAAGGCATTTTACTAGATGGTTTAGTGGGGGAACTCAAATTAGTCTCTGTTCAAGCCTATGTATAGGCTGCATTATATTGAGTGTTTTTGTCAGACCACTATCCCAAATGAGTTGAAAGTAATTTTAAATTAAACTAGACATTAAGGGCTACAATTTTTATATTAAACATTTCCTTTGAAAAGGCCTCTAAGTATTTTTAATAAATCAAAACATAGACAGTATTTTAGGTAATAGAATAGAATTAAAATAAAATATAATTAATTTTATCTTGCACGAATCTTGAAGCAGAATCGACTGAATCGGCTCATCTTCTACGTTGAGCCAACGACCAAGATTGGCCCATCCTGTGACTTCTTTGCTCGTTATTTCCCGGCCACCCGCGCCTCTTCCTGGCCAGCCACCGGCACCACCACCTTCGTTAAGGTGGTGGCTGGTGATTCGCAGTGGTTGGCCGGCCGGAGGTGGCCAGAAAAGTGATTTGTGAGAAGAAATAAAACCTTGAAAATCAAGCTCTCGGACTACCCGATCGAGGGCCAATGGAACCCAAACCTTATGGCTAATGGATATAGATCTATCCACTGAGAAAGAGGAGAGGGATATGACCTTTTGGGAGAGCTGAAGTCTTGCCGATCGATGTGACGCCATTATTGGTGATGGTGATATAGGGTGCTCTGCAACAGTACATCAAAAGGCCTTGATTTCTTCAGGGTAAGGTTGGAAATGGCTCCTTTCTGCCTGGTGAAGCTTTTAAAATAGCAAAATGGGGAGGGGAGTGATCATGAAATCAATGCCATTAATGGCCATTAGTGGAGGTCTTCGGCCAATGGAATTCTCCTCCCCTAGTCACTGCCATGGCCATGAAAACACTCTGGTCTTCTCCTAACTAACCATAGGAGATGAATCCATCCATGGGAATTGAGTGGAGAAGCTCTTGGCCTCCCTTGGCCATGAATGACCTCTCTTTCTCACTTTCTCTCTTCTCCATTAAAGAGAAAATGGAGCTTTCTCTCTCCTAGTCATCAAGTCCATAGTATGAGTGTAATTTTTTGGTAATTCTAAACCTCATGAGGCTTGTGGACCACCTCAATTAAGCTTAACCCAAATGGATAGGGCTAGGTTCGGCCAACTTGAGCTAATTTGACTTAAACCTAGGTTGAGTTGACTTTGGTCAAAATGGCCTTTGGGTTGACCCCATTAGGTACTTAGTGACTCATTGACCTCCCCTAAGGTATAGGAAGTATTGTGTAGGGTTGGTTGGGCACCTTGGAGGCCACTTGACCCTTAGTTAGGGCACTTTGACCATTTTGGGGCTAGAGTTGACTTTGGTCAACTTGGCCTCTTTAGTTGGCCCCAATGGGTCCTTGATGACCCATTGACCTCCTTTAAGGTTTGGGAAGGTGTAGGTGTGTTCAATTTTTCTAAGGGATAAGTAACTTGCCTTATATAGGTTAGTTTGACCCATTTAGGGTTAGAGTTGACTTTGGTCAACTTGACCTCTTTAGCTGACCCCAATGGGTCCTTGGTGACCCATTGACCTCCTTTAAGAGTTAGGAGTGTTGTGGTGGGGACCTAGAGTCATGTTTAAGCCCTAAAGTCAAAACCTATGGTGAGTAATTTAAAATTACTATTTGTAGCCCAAGGTGGTTTTCACCTTCATGCCTAAGTTCATTTGGTCTTATTGGGCTTCCTAGGGTTTTGTCATGACCTAGTCAAGACAAAACCACTCCTAGGGTCTAGTTGTTTGAGGGATGTTAAATGGCCATGGGCATTTTCTCATCTAGCCCCATTTCTATGATCCGTAGGCACCTACATATCAAATATTACATCTTTTCCAGATTCCAAATCATATAACATTCACCATTCCATTTATTTATTTCTACATTATAAACATAGCTTGCTAGGAATACATCTTATGTTCCTCCAACCACTTTGATCGTCGCACGCTATAGGTTACATATTCACGTATTATAGTTAAGATGCTTCTTTACCAGTTTTCATTTAAAGATCCAACAACCATTTGTTCTCTCAAAGGTCAGACAACCATTATTTCACTCGAGTTCCATCAATAATTTGTTCATTCGTGATCCAAAAAAACATTTATCCATTCAAGATACAACAACCATCATTTCATCCTAGTTACCCGTTTGTACAACTCAACCGAAAACAGGCTACACTTAACATATTGATGTGCAACAACTTTGACCAGACATTCCCTGAGCTATAGAGCTCTTATGGGAACGTGTGACCATCCATTAGAAAGTTCTTTCTGAAGAATACAATTTTCATGTAAAGCCCAAGATCTGAATATGGTCATACAGCCTTGAAGTCTGCTGCGCACAGAAAGCAGATTTTTGCACGCATCTTGAAGACCAACAAACGACATTAATTAGTTTGTCTTCCTCTTTTAATCTTTTTTTCAAAAATGCATTCATCTCTTCCTCTTCCCTTATTCACCCTCGTTAGACCATCATTATTCACGGAACCAGGTCCACCGTCTTCATATTGAAGAGAGTTAAGGTTTAAGACAACAAACCCAAGGACAAAGGTCCTAGCATGGTCTCTTCCTAGGAGATCTCCATTTCTCACCGAGGTCGAACTCCTTTGAGCCGACATTTCTCCTATTTCATAACTAAGGATCTAGCACCAAGGTAGGGGGTAAGAAGCTCACCTCGTTTCCATCCCTATATCTTGTTATCCTTCTTTGTGGGATGATAGAGTTGGCCTCGACTCTCGCTCTTCTCCTTTGAGTGAAAGTCCGTTCATTCCTTTTCCTTCCAAGAAAAGCTCTACAACCTTCGTTCTCTCAGGAAAATCAGAGAAGAAAATTGTTGGCCAAGTCTTGGACATCTGTATATAAAGGAAGCAGCCAAATAGATTTAGGGTTTCCCCATCAGGGAGCTACCGCCGCGTGGTAGCATGCTACCGCCCGCAAGCCACCATCCAAACTGCCCACTCAGGTGCCGCCACATGTACACTATCGTCGTGCGGTACTCACCCTACCGCAAAGAGATATCTTACTGAGCTCCCTGACAAATAATTCAGCGGGGCTACCTCCCGTAGTATCACTAATGCTAGGCGATAAATTCCCGAGCCATACACCATTAAATCAGCTGACTAACACAAAGCGGAATCCTGCTACCGCCGTGCGATATCACTCAACACTATTTTGTCCACAAAATAACCTCGACTACTCCAAGTATTCATCGTATATACTCAATTACAGCTACCACCGCGCGGTATCCCACTACCGCTGCATGGTAGTACTTGGTGATCGTTGAGTCCACTCAATGATCACTCAACGCCATCGACTCCCTTGTGTATTCGTCAAATATACTCAACGGCTACTAACACCGTGCGGTATCCCTCTACCATCATGCGGCAGTACTCGACAATCGTTAAGTCCACTCGACGATCAATCAACGCCTTCTACTCCTTTGGGTATTCATCGTATATAATCGTTGATGGCTACCACCGTGCAATACCCACTACCACCGCGCGGTAGTATCCAAACACTTAGTGTGGAGTCAGCACTTCCCCCGGCTCAGGTGCAAGCCTAACCACTAGTGAACCCGAGCTAAAGTCCACTCTCCTGACTTGAAAATGCGCACGAGGGGTCTAGCGCAAATCGAGATGTTACAAATCCTATAAACAAAATAAAATATTTCATCCCCAAAATCAGGCTAAGTCAATGGGGAAGGTAAAGCACGAAATGTAAGGTATGCTTTAAAATCTACCTTGGGGAAACAGCTCAGGGTAGCGCTTCCGCATCAAGTCCACCAGCTCCCATGTGTATTCCTCTTTTCCGTGATTTGACCACTAGAACTTAACCAAAGGGACGCCCTTTTGTCGCAAGCGTCTTGTCTAGGTGTACACTATCTGCACTGGCTATTGTCGAACAGACCTATCTGTGGCCATTATTCCATTTATAGTGGTGATATGTTGACCGGGCCGTAGGAGTGCTTTTCGAAGCGACGACACGAGGAAGACATCATGTAAATTTTGTAGCTCAGGTGGTAGCTCTAGCCGATAGGACAAAGTGCCAATCCTTTCTAATACAACGTAGGGCCCTACATATCTCGGGCTAAGCTTCTTCCTACCACGCACTCGTGATACTCCTTGCATTGGATGGATCTTCAAGAATACCTTGTCACCCCTTGAAACTACACCATCCTATGTTTCACATTATAATATTTTGCTTGACAACTTTATGCCTCCAACATACGTTTTCGTATCAACCTAACCATAAGATTGGCGTCATCAATATACTCTACTCCCAAAATCCTCGGGTCTTCATCTTGCACCCAAGATAAAGGTGTTCTACACCTCCTCTCATAAAGCGCTTCGCGGGGTGCCATTCCGATACTTGCTTGATGACTTTTGTTGTAAGAGAATTCCACTAGTGGTAAGAGCCTTTCCCATGGCTCTCCTTTATCCAATACGCACAATCTTAATAGATCTTCCATAGTTCTGATGGTCCTCTCAGACTAGCCATCCGTTTGAGGATGAAAAGCTATCCTAAAGGTAATGCGGGCACCCAGATATGCTTGAACTTCCTTCCATTCCTTGGAGGTAAATCGACCGTCGCGATATGAGACTATCATCTTAGGCCACCCATGGAAACGTACAAACTATTCCACAAAGAGACATACCAACACATCAACACGTCCACTCGGAAATGAAAGACAAGGTAAAGGAAGAGTGTTGAAATAAACCAACACGACTAGGCGTTGAGTGAAACCCACTCAGTGCCTACCTAAACATTGCCGTTGAGCGAGCTAGCCTCACTCGCCGCCAAAATAATGCCACTACCCACAAACCCACTAAAGAATACGGAGCTCGACGATAGTCGAACGGCCAAGGCAGAAGATCCAGAACTCGAGTAGTTGCCTGTCACTTGAGTATCTAAATTCCCGCACTCGAAACCAGCTAAATTCGCCTAGCAAAAGAAAAAATACAGAGCGCACGATCAGTGACGCACGATCAGTGGTCGTGCGCACTCATCGGCTGATGATCGTGCGAAGCGAACCTGGAAAACCTGAGAAAACTTAGCGTCAGCGCACGATCAGTGACGCACGATCAGTGGTCGTGCGCACTGCTTGCCAACGCTCGTGCGATCTCCGAGACAGAACTTTGGAAACTGAAAGTTATATGCGCACGAACAGAGGCACACGACCAGTGGTCGTGCGCCCTAACGGTTAACGACCGTGTGCGGCTAACCTGTACCGTTTGGAATTTCCCGAACGACACCGGAACGCGCACACGACTCACGCAACTGTAGTAGCAGCAAGAAACTACCAACGTCGCGCACCACTATTATACAAACTATGCCTAATCATTCGAGTAATACCTTAACGAAAATCGGCAACCACACCCCCTCCTAACTCTCCCTCTCGGCTACACCTGAACCAGAGCAACAATCAGAGTAAAGGAAAACAACGGCTCCACGCCGACAATTTGGATTCCAATCATCACAAAATAGGGGGGTTTCAGTAGGAAGAACTAAGCCCTATAGTTAGCAAGAAATGAGAACAACAAGGCCTCTAACCTGGGCTAACCGGGATTTCAATTTCAGCAAGTAAAATCGAAAAAAAAAACTTGGCAAGGGCAAGAATACCACTTGCCTCAATTCACAGCGAAGCTTTGGACTGCTTTCCTCCTCTTCGCACGGATCAAAACGTCCGCAACACCTAAAACAAACTCTCGGCCATTAATGGCGGAAAACTCCAAAACCGAAAATTCCAAACCTCCCAAAACTCCACGAAAATCGAATTTCTTACCGTAGGAATGAAGGTCTTGACGAGAGCAATCCAAATCCACTCTCGGAATCGAATTCCGTCCACAAACGCTCCGGGAATCGGCGTCTGAAGGGAAGGGTAGGCGGTTTCTCCGTTTCTCTCGTACAGGACCGGCGGTTATTAACGTGAAGAAGATGATGCCTTTTCATTCTATATATATATATATATATATATATTAATATATAATAATATAATTAATTACAAAATTACATAAAGCGTCAAAACGACGCGAAAACTGAACTACCTCGGAATTCGACGAAATTCGCACCGTAGCTAAATACCCATGCTACGAACACAACGGCGAAGTCGAAATTAACTTTCGACGAACAGAACTCGAGTTACACCCAAACAAAGCCAAACACAAACATCCCCCCGAGAGGCCACACCGGGTCACCAAAATGACTCGGTTTGCTATGGAGATCTTGCCAACATGCTACCAAACAGGGCACTCAGTTCTAAGGAGCTAAACCATACTCCACACACGGCTCAAGCCACGGAAACGTGTCATCGTAACGCCAAACGAGAATAAAAATAATCGCTGAAAAAAACGGGGCGTTACAGTCACTCCCCCTAAAAGAAAGTTTCGTCCCAAAACTTTACCCACAACCCTCCTACTAGCGAAGGAAAAGTAACAAACAGAAGTTACAAAGGGAAACATACCGATCAAATCAGTGAAACAGGTGAGGGTACGCCCTCCTCATGGCCGACTCTAGCTCCCAAGTCGCGCTCTCCAAATCCTGATTTTTCCATAGAACTTTCACCATCGGTATGGACTTCTTTCGCAGCACACGCTCCTGAGTATCCAAAATACGAACTGGCACCTCAACAAAAGAGAGGTTGGGCTCCAACTGGGGCACAACATCCAAGAGTTTCCCACTGCTGCGCACACACTTCCACAATTGGCTAACATGAAAAACATTATGAACACCAAGGAAGTTCGCTGACAAATCCAATCTATATGCAGACACACCAATCCGCTCCAAAATCTCGAACGGGCACACATACCTTGGGTCCAATTTCCGATTTTTACCAAATCTCTTCACACCAACCATTGGAGAAACCTTGAGGTATACATGATCCCCTACTAAAAACTCCAAAGCAGACCTACGCCGATTGGCGTTCTTTTCATACCTCTCCTGAGCTAAACGAAGCTTTTCACGAATAAGCTTCACGGCGACTTCCATCTCTTCCAGAGCATCTGGACCCAACAAAGGCTTCTCACCAGCCTCAGCCCAAAACAACGGAGTCCTACAGCGCCTCCCATACAAAGCTTCGAACGGAGCCATCTGCAAGCTTTCCTGATAACTGTTATTATAAGCAAATTCCATGAGTCGCAGACGCTCATCCCACGCTCCACCGTGGTCTAAAATATAGCACCGGATCATATCCTCAACAATCTGATTGACCCGCTCCGTCTGCCCATTGGTCTGAGGGTGGTACGCAGTAGAATACCTCAGATCCGTACCCAAACCCTCCTGCAGACTCTGCCAAAAACGAGAAGTAAACCGGGAGTCTCGATCAGAAATGATGCTAACCGGCACACCGTGGAGTCGGATGACTTCATTCAAGTACAACTCCGCTATCTTCTTCATCGGGTAATCAATCTTATAAGGCACGAAGTGAGCACACTTCGTCAATCTATCCACTATAACCCAAACAGAATCAAATCCCCTCGGGGATTTTGGCAAACCCGTAATGAAGTCCATAGATATACTCTCCCACTTCCAAGTCGGGATCTCTAGCGGAGTCAACTTACCACCAGGCCTTCCATGATCGGCCTTCACACGCTTGCAAGTGTGACACTCAGCAACAAATCGGGCTATATCTCCTTTCATACCATACCACCAGGCAATTTGCCTTAAGTCATGGTACATCTTCGTAGATCCTGGATGGTAGGCAACGCTGGAACCATGAGCCTCACTGCAAATCATACTCCTAATGTCCCCAACAGCGGGAACGCAAAACCTGCCGCGGTACTTCAAAGTACCCGCATCATCAATAGCAAAATCTGGCAACTCTCCCTTCTCTGTCCTGGTAAAAAGGTGCAACAGATCCGGATCGTCCTTCTGATGCAGTCTAGTCAAAGAAATCCAGGACGGCTCTGTCACTGACAAACTACTCTGCAAACCACAGCATCCCACTGAAATATCCATAAGGAGGAACTCTTCAACTAACCGATCGGCGGAGAGGTTAAAGATCTTTCCCGTCTTTCGGCTCAGGGCGTCGGCCACCACATTGTCCTTGCCCGGATGATACTGGATTTCTACGTCATAATCCGCCACATACTCAAGCCACCGCCGCAGACGTAGATTCAACTCCTTCTGCGTGAACACGTACTTCAGGCTCTTATGGTCAGTAAAAATCTTGCACTGAGCCCCATAAAGTAAGTGTCTCCACAACTTCAACGCATAGATAACCGCTGCAAACTCAAGGTCATGTGTAGGATAATTCTTCTCATGAGTCTTCAGCTGCCTTGACCCATAAGCGATTACTTTTCCATCCTGCATTAATACGCATCCCAGACCTATATGCGAAGCATCCACATACACATCATAATCCACTCCCTTAGTAGGAAGGGTCAGAACGGGAGCAGTACACAATCTCCTCTTTAACTCCTGAAAAGCTTCTTCGCACTTCTCGCTCCAAACAAAAGCCACATTCTTCTGAGTCAGCTTGGTCAAAGGTGCGGCTAGAGAAGAGAAACCCTCCACGAATCTCCTGTAATAGCCAGCCAACCCTAAGAAACTTCTGATCTCCTTAGGAGTATTCAGCCTACTCCAATCCATCACTGCTGCAATCTTTTCTGGGTCAACCGAGATCCCATCCTTGTTCACCACGTGGCCTAGAAAAGAAACCTGAGGCAACCAAAATTCGCACTTGCTCAACTTGGCGAATAACTTGTGGTTCCTCAATTCTGATAGTACCAAGCGCAGATGCTGCGCATGCTCCTCAGCACTGCGAGAATAAACCAACACGTCATCAATGAAGACCACCACGAACTTGTCTAGGAAATCCTTGAATACCCGATTCATCATGTCCATGAAAGCTGATGGTGCGTTGGTCAAACCGAACGACATCACCAAAAACTCAAAGTGTCCATGCCTCGACCTAAACATAGTCCGTGGAATATCTTCCTCACGGATCCTGAGCTGATGATAGCCCGAACGAAGATCGATCTTGGAGAACACCGTGCTACCACGCAACTGGTCAAATAAATCATCGATCCTCGGCAGAGGGTACCTGTTCTTGATTGTGACCTTATTTAACTCTCTATAGTCGATGCAAAGCCGCATCGACCCATCTTTCTTCTTTACGAACAAAACAGGAGCACCCCAAGGCGACGAACTCTGCCTGATAAAACCTTTAGCCAACAACTCATCTAACTGAATTCGCAACTCCTCTAACTCACGAGGGGCCATCCGGTACGGCACCTTAGCAATAGGACACGTACCCGGCTCCAAATCAATAACAAACTCCACATCCCGCTCAGGAGGGATACCAGGAAGATCATCAGGAAAAACATCGGCGAAACCACGAACAATAGGAATCTCCTCCAGGCATGGCACGTTAACAACGGTTCCAACTACCGAGACTAAACAAACACAACAATTAGAAAGAAACAATCTCTGAACACATACCGCAGAGAGAACAGGAGAATCCTGACACGGATCAGCATACATGCTGTCGGGCTGACCGTCGTCCCAGATGAAGTCCAAGCGCTTTCCTTTGCACTGAATGATCGCATCATACCGAGAGAGCCAGTCCATGCCCAAAATGACATCGAAGTCCTCTAGATCAATCATCTTCAGGTCCGCCTTCGCAAGAAAATCCCCCAACAAAACCGGTGTAACATCCCATTTCCGGCTAGACCCCTAGGAGTCGGTTGGTTGTGGTAGAATCCTAGGGAGCCCAAAAACTAGAAATAAATCGGCTAAGAAATCGGGTCACGGGTTGGTCACGCCCGTGACCCGCCATGTCACGCCCGTGACAAGGGCGTGACACGCTCGACGATCGTCGATCCCGATTCGACGATCGTCGAACCAAATTTGACCACACTGCCTGTCACGCCCGTGACGCTTAATGTCACGCCCGTGACATAGGGCGTGACCGTGACCGTCGACTTCAGGTCGACGGGCGTCGACCCAAAATTGAACACACGCCATGTCACGCCCGTGACTTGCCCTGTCACGCCCGTGACATTGGGCGTGACCGCGCTCGACGATCGTCGATTCCAGTTCGACGATCGTCGAACCAGAACTAGACATCAGGCATGTCACGCCCGTGACCCGCATTGTCACGCCCGTGACATTGGGCGTGACCACGCTCGACGATCGTCGACTTCAGCTCGACGATCGTCGGCCAGAATTAGTCACCAGGCCTGTCACGCCCGTGACCCAAGTGTCACGCCCGTGACCATCCTTCGACGATCGTCGATCTCAGTTCGACGATCGTCGAACCCAGAACTACTAACCGGGCCTGTCACGCCCGTGACCCATGTGTCACGCCCGTGACCAAGGCCGAAACGTCAGCCAGACTGGAAATTTCGGTAACCGACGCCTTAATAAATTCTGGCTGTGGGGATGAAAAATCAAGAGCATTCATGAGCCGTTCCCTACTTTAATTATATTAATAATTAAGGAAAAATTGGGTCCAATAGGAAATTGCCACCTGGCAAGCACCTCTTCATTCCCAACTTTTCAACTGCCATTCGGCATAACCGAAACGTCATAAGAATGTGATTAATGGCCGCCAACGTTTCATCTCCAACGTTCCACCCTTTCCCCCTCCCCATTGGCTCATCTATATAGATTCCTGACTGCAAGAGGAAAAGGTTACACTCCCTTAACTATTCAGACTTCCTCCTTGCTGTTGAAGAATTTCCGGCGACGCCACCACCGCGCAAATGGCTTCCCGACGCTCTGCACGCCTTCAACCCGCGAACAAGGTCCTCCCCTCCCTCTTCTTCTGCGGATAGATCTTAGGAATCGTTAGGAGAGATATCGGGCTCAAAAGAGCCAGATCGGGTGAGCGTAATGGTGGTTTTTCCGAAAATATCATGGTGGCGGGTTCGCCGGAAACCGCCTCTCCGGCGGCCGTGCCGCCGCCCGACGTTAGCCCTCGCCTCAACGGAGGTGGTGGTGGTGGTGGCCGGCCAGGGAGATGGCTGGGTGGCCGGGAAATAGCTTGGAAAGGCTACAGGAAAATTAGGTTTTCAGTCTCTGGTTCGGGCTGTAGAAGAAGATGAACAGTGCCTTTAATTAGATTTTAATTGTAAAATCAACTTCTGAATGAGATTTCTGTCATGTTAAATAATTTGGGAAAAATACTTAGAGGCTCCTACAGGAAAAGTGGTCAATATAGAAACTGTAGCCCTTGAAGTCTAGTTTTACTCAAAATTAATTTCATTCAATTTGGATTCCTGGTTAGACCACAGCACCCTTTTTGGTGAGGTCTATCCAGAGGGCTGCCTTGACCTTAGAAAAATTCCCCACTCCAATCCAGTCGTCCAAACGACTTGAAATTTGGGATGTGGTCTAATCTTACATATATCTAGGTGCTATCCAAAAATGAGAATTTTTGGAGAATATTTTTCTATAGTTTTTAGAAAAATTCAATAATCTTAGCCGAATTTAATTAGGTGGTTAAATAATTTCCAAACCCTCCCAAATTTTGGTGAGTGGTCCCTGGGTTCACCATAAGGTTCTGTATAATTTTTCATCTCATTTGGAGATGGTTTGGTTTAGAACTGATCAACCCTAAGTTTTGCCCTAATAAGGGGTCTTAGGTTAAAAGTGCACTTTTGAAGTTTGAGTGGTGAGATCACCTCAACAGAGGCTGAGATTTTTACCACTGGCTAGTAATGTTCTCTAGCACCCCCTCATGGAGTTTGAGGTGGATCGGGGTAAGTTTACCCTAAGGACCAAGGCCAAACCCTAAGGATGGATCTTGGTGGTTTGTGAAGGTCATGTGGTCAAATGACCTTGGATTGACCCGAGGTCGGGTTATGAGAACCATAGGGCTAATATAGTTCTCTGGATGAAATTTTAGTGGATTTGGAGATCGTTGGGATGTCTAAAAACCTAACCCTAGTTTAGGGCGCAAAACTTATAGAGATAGGAAATGACACCAAACCACATTGAAAAGTGATGAGAATTGGGTAGAGTGGATTATAGGGGTAGTACAAGCTCTGGATATTTTTCTATGAATTTTATGCTCACTATTTTGGGTACTTCTTTAATGATTTGGTAGTTGCATGATTTGCTTAGAAAATTTATTAGAGTGTACAAACTTCCTGGAAAATTGATGAAATATAGGCAGAGAACCTTTATTATGATTTTTAAAACTCTGTGAATTTTTATGGGATTTTTAGAAGCTTAATTCTAAGGCTTGCTTCATTAAGTGTTATTTATCATGGATATTGGATTAAATCTATTTTGGTGCTTAGCAAGCTGATAAAATTATGATTCTCTGCACAAAGATCTTTTGTATATCATACTACTGACTAGTGATTTTTCTATAATTTTTAGATGAATAATTCCTGTACTTCCTTCATTAAGTAGGATTAACGTGATTATACTGACTAAATTAATTAGAGATTAAATACTTTCTATAAAAATCTGAGAATTTGCATTTGAGGTTATCTTGCTGTTATTTAATGAACTTAATTTTTGGGTGGCCATAACTTAAGAATATCATGTAGTTCATGTTAAAAATTACCCATGGCCAATCTTTGAGAAAAATAAAATAAATATCAGATTAATTAGGAAAATTATAAATTCCTGGATTTAAGCTAATTAAGTCATGATAGTCCTCCAGTAAATATTATAGGAGATTTGGAAGATAATTTGGAGTACCTCCCCTTGTGTACCACATATAGCTTAGGATGGTCTGCATTTAGTAAAACCACGGAATTCTGATAATCGATGGTTGGTAGGGCAAATTTAGGATGAGTTCATTATTAGAAGTCAGGATAAGTAGAATGTGGGACTGGTTAGGATAAGAGAGTACGGGAACGACGAAAGATCGTCCGTCCCGGGAGGAAGAGGAAGAGTCTTAATTCGCTAGGGTTAGATTTATTATAGCATTAAAAGGGGATTGGGTAAAGGGTAGACAACCAATAATAATAAGTGCCTTGCGAAAGGGAACTTCGGGCCGTAATGCACCGTCTTGGTTCCTAGTGCCCCTTGAGAGCCCTTCATGGGGTATACCGGGGGTAGTCCTGGGCTAACGTAAACCATAGGAGTAATAAATCAAAAGAGCAACTAGTATAACTAGGATTGCACACACTCACTCCCCGGTAGTTAGGAAAGTAGAATTATAGGATTACTTGCCATCAGACAGTAGCTCTGAAGGTAGATGCACGGACAGTACTGTCCGGGGGGCCGCGGGCTCGAGGGTTGGAGTACGGAGAAAGGTGGTGGGTCATCGGTACTAGGCGATCGATCACACCGACAGCGGTACGATGACTCGGAGAAAAGTCTGGAGGGTACATCCAGCAGCAGTACGCGGATACTCTAGGTTGTGTTCTTCTAGGGGCGTACGGAAGGGCTAGGCCTGGTAGTGTGGTTACCCGCCTAGGAGTGGGGGGCCCGACCCACTGTCTCCGTTTGCCACTACGGAGGTTCCTGGGGGTGAAGCTAGCCTCCCGAACAGGGGGAACAAAAGGTCTGTGCGCATAGAGTCGTGTGTGTGGGTTGCACTTGCATGAATCATGGCATAGCATGTTTGCATATAACCGTCACCCCAACGTATAAATCGGTATGGGACTTTTTATACGATGGGAGCCTTGCAGAAGATCCCTTAACTTATAAGTTTGTATGGGCATTCATATAAGTTAAGGTTACTTACATACTTACTTACTGTTCTCTAGTTGTCTTTTTATATAAATTGCTTCTCATTAATTGTTCTACCTATTACAACATTTATACTGCTCCCCGATATAACTTGCTAGTTAGGTCCACCGACACTTGCTTGTCTATTCTCCACTTTTGTAGCTTCCCTTTCCTCCTCTCCGCCCGGTGCTTAGGAGCCGTGGTGGGAGGGGTAGGGGATGATAGGGCTTAGTCTTTATGACTAATGGTTTTCGAACCAAACATTACAGGAGCTCCGGATGGGAGACAGGGACCAGCACCAGCGGAGTACGGTGCGCATGGAGGTGGGACAGTCTAGCACCGGTGCACCTGCGACCAGCTCCGTGAGTGATTAGCATTTCCTTAGCTTCCGTGATGAGAGACTTGTAGTGAGGACTCTGATGTACTGGGCTCAAGCCCATTTATCTATTTTCTTATCATTGTATTGATGGACTGGATATGATTCTCTCTTATATACATGTTTTCTGTGGACTTGTTTACACTTTTGTATAAATGCTTCTCTCGTTTATGATCGAAAAGGGCCGGCAGAATTGGCGATTTGTAGTGGTTGCCTTCCCGAGATGTCGGTGCCACCGCAAAGCGGCAATTCTGGGCTAAGACCCCCGGTGGTTGAAAAAAGAAAAAAAAGGGGGTCTTACAAGTGGTATCAGAGGGCAGACCTCGATCGAAAGAGAAGTAGTCCACAGAAACCTTGGGCCACCCCCGTGCGAGCTTAGTTTGCGGACAAACTAGCAGCGGAAGCAGTGGTGTGCCCATAAGGGAAATCACATGTGAAAGTCCATTATAACTCTTCTTAAATTCCATTCATTCGCTCTCTAACAAATGGAATTTTTGCTTGTAGCCTGCGACGAACCCTACATCGCAGCAGGGGACACCTCAGGCCCCGGATGTGGTCCTGACTCCGCCAGCACCCGTTCCGTTCCAGCAGACGGAGATGGGGCAAACATTGACGGCCATCTTGGAGGCCTTCAGAGCTCAGCAAGCCCCGGCCCCACAGCCGAACCCCGGGGCCAATTGGATGACTGTCTTCCGGGGACTATCCCCTCCATCCTACCAGGGGACGGAGTCCGCAGTACATACGGAGGAGTGGTTGGACACCATTTACGAGATGCTGGCAGGGATTCGATGCCCCACGGAGGAGGCAGTTGCCTTGGCAGTCTCCTGCTTAGAGTCACACGGAAAGAGATGGTGGAAATCTCAGCTGGACACCACCTTTGCAGGGGTGGATTGTGCTGATATTACCTGGGAGGAGTTCAGAGCAGCGCTCTTGGGACACTTTGTACCTCAGTCGGCGAGAGATGACCTGGAGGATAGGTTCCTGCGGTTGAGGCAGGGGAGCAGGACCGTGGTGGAGTACTATCAGGAGTTCACACACCTGGCCCGATATGCGGACGCTTACCAGTTAGACGATGCTGGCTATGCCCGGAGGTTTTATAAGGGGCTGCAGGATGACATGAGGCAGGCCCTCCTTTTTGTTTCAGAGGGGAGTCTGGCCAGGATTCTGGAGATGGCTAAGAAGAGAGAGGCGGATCAGCTTACAGTGAGGAGCCGGAAGAGACCGGCTGATGATACAGTGATTGGAGGACGTAGAGACCGCCCTCGAGGCCAAGTTATTGGAGAGAGAAGGAACGGGGATCAGCCCCGTCAGGAGTTTGGGCAGGAGCAGAGGAGTCAAGGGGTATTGGCTCCTCAGCCTATACAGATGCTGGAAATGCCAAGGACAGCTGAGCAGCCACCGGTATGCTATCAGTGCAACCAGCCGGGGCATATCAAGAGGAACTGCCCTATGAGGCGAGCACCCCCACCAGCACATCAGGGCGCTCCACCCCCCAGACAGTTTGGCGGACGAGGACAGGACCGAGGACGAGGATTTCAGGATCGAGGCCGTAGGCAAGAGAGAGAGCAGGTGTACGCTCTAGACCTGACACAGCCTCGGAACCCGGAGCAGGTTATCACAGGTATGGCGGCACTTTTAAATTTTCTTCATACAAACTACTATTTCAGACGTAACCTGCTTAGAAATTTAAGAGAAGATGAACTGCAACAAAATACTAAGACACTTAATCACCCCAGGCATAGTTTTCATTAGCGGCAAGCCCGCTCACACCCTCTTTGACACCGGTGCGTCGCAATCATTCGTGTCAGAGGATTTCGTGAAAGGACTGGCAGGAGTGGAGCTGAGCACCGGGAAGATGCTGAGGGTGCGCCTACCCGATGGATCGGAGATATTGACCTCTATTCATTGTGATATGGAAGCAAGGATCGGCGGAAAGGCGTTTGAGGCACCCGCGACGGTTTTGAGGATGCCAGATTACGATCTGATTCTGGGCATGACCTGGCTGTACTGGAACCATGCCCAGATCGATTGCGTGGCAAAGAGGATCACCGTGAGGCACGGCGACTCCTTCATTGTTATCGAAGGTATTACATCAGCACCCCGCACCTTACTTTCTTCTATACAGGCCGTTAAGGCCCACCTGCAGGGGGAAGAGGTTTATCAGATCCTCTTTGAGGCAGTCGTAGCCAAGGACTCCATTGCAGATATTCCAGTGGTGCGGGACTTCGCCGACGTGTTTCCGGAGAAGCTACCAGGGTTACCCCCGCACCGAGAGAGGGACTTTCAGATTCAGCTTATACCAGGGGCTAAGCCGGTATCCAGAGCTCCCTATCGAATGGCCCCAAAGGAGTTGGTGGAATTCCGGAGTCAGCTTCAGGAGTTAGTGGAGGCCGGGTTCGTTCGGCCTAGCTCTTCACCATGGGGAGCTCCGGTGCTGTTCGTTAAGAAGAAGGACGGGACCCTCCGACTGTGCATAGATTACCGGGCTCTAAACCGGTTGACGGTCCGGAATACTTATCCCTTACCACGGATAGACGAGCTATTTGACCAGCTGGAGGGAGCCCATTGGTTCTCAAAGCTGGATCTGAGATCAGGATACTACCAGCTTCGCATTCGGGAGGAGGACATCCCGAAGACGGCGTTCAGCAGCAGATACGGCTTGTACGAGTTTACCGTGATGCCGTTCGGGCTCACGAATGCACCCTCCGCATTCATGACTTTGATGAATCGGGTGTTCGAGGAATACCTAGATGTCTTCGTCATTGTATTCATCGACGACATCCTCATCTATTCAAGGACGGAGGAGGAGCACGCGAGACATCTAGCCTTGACCTTGGAGAAGCTGCGGGAGCACGAGATGTATGCCAAGTACAGCAAGTGCCAGTTTTGGCTAAAAGAGGTGGCATTTCTGGGTCACGTCATCAGTGGAGCAGGTCTGGCAGTGGATCCGGCAAAGATCCAGGCAGTACGGGATTGGCCACCACTAAAGTCGGCCACGGATGTTCGGAGTTTCTTGGGACTTGCCGGTTACTACCGGAAGTTCGTAAAGGGGTTCTCTCAGATTGCCCTTCCTCTTACGTCTCTGACGAAGAAGGAGTCCCCTTTTACTTGGACGCCGCGGTGCAAATCTGCCTTCCAGGAGCTGAAGGATCGTCTCACCTCGGCCCCCATCCTTGCTCTCCCATCAGGGAGGGAGGGATTTCAGGTATATGCAGATGCTTCCTATCAGGGGATGGGCGCTGTCCTTATGCAGAATGGGCACGTAATCGCCTATGCCTCCCGTCAGTTGAAGCAGCACGAGCAGAACTACCCCGTGCATGATTTGGAGATGGGGGCAGTCATTTTTGCTCTTAAGATCTGGCGGCACTATCTCTACGGGGTACATTGTGATATCTTCTCCGATCACAAGAATCTGAAGTACGTCGACACCCAGAAGGAGTTAAACATCAGGCAGAGACGCTGGGTGGAGTTCCTTTCGGACTATCAGTATACCATGCACTACCATCCGGGGAAGGCGAACGTGGTTGCGGATGCTCTGAGCCGGAGAGCGAGTACGACCGGAGTAGGCCCGCAGCTGATGGCCTTGGAGTTGATTAGATCATTCGAGGAGATGCAGATTTCGCTAGTATCTGAGGATGACCCGGAGCTGTACATGGAGTACCTGGGGTCGATGGCTACTACAGATGATATCCGAGACCGCATCAGAGATGGGCAGAGGCTGGACGAGAGAGCTGAGCCGATATTCCGGGCCTTGGAGGAAGGCACGACAGGAGATTATACTTTGAGGGATGGGCTTCTGTGTTTCCGGGGCAGAGTCTACATACCAGCAGGAGGACGGATCCGGGAGGACATTTTGAAGGAAGCTCACTGCAGCCGGTATTCGGTGCACCCGGGGATCACCAAGATGGTAAAGGATTTAAAGAGGACGATGTACT
Source organism: Platanthera zijinensis (assembly GCA_039513925.1). NCBI lineage: Eukaryota > Viridiplantae > Streptophyta > Magnoliopsida > Asparagales > Orchidaceae > Platanthera > Platanthera zijinensis. The sequence goes on from CM077079.1 coordinate 213,936,441, forward strand.
GGCCGGGTATGAAGAAAGATATTACATATTTTGTGACGCATTGTGAGGCCTGCCAGCTCGTGAAGGCGGAGTGTAGGAACCCGGCAGGATTGCTGCAGCCGCTTCCAGTGCCGGAGTGGAAGTTTGAGGATATAGCCATGGACTTTATACATGGGCTACCTAGATCCCGTGCGGGGAACGACTCGATCTGGGTGATAGTGGACAGGCTGACAAAGGTGGCCAGATTCATCCCAGTGGCGAAGGACACGCCGGTCAGTGTATTGGTACGGAGGTTCATCGAGCAGTTTGTGCGTTATCATGGGGTGCCCAAGACTATCGTTTCGGATCGGGATGGGCGGTTCACATCCAGGGAATGGAGGTCAGTCCAGGCCCATCTGGGTTCTCGGTTGACATTCAGCACAGCTTTCCACCCTCAGACCGACGGACAGACAGAGCGCACAAACCGTACACTGGAGGATCTGTTACGACTGTGTATTTTGGACCGTGGCGAGCCTTGGGAGAGATTGTTGCCACTGGTCGAGTTTTCGTACAACAACGCTCATCAGTCCAGCATAGGCATGGCTCCATACGAAGCGTTGTACGGAAGGAGATGCAGAACCCCACTATCATGGGTTCAGGATGAGGATCCGCAGGCGCTGGGCTCGGAGTTTGTGGGAGATACAGATGCTCAGATCAGATTGATCCGAGACAGGATGTTGGAAGCCCAGAGTAGACAGGCGAAATACTACGATGCGAGACATCGCCAAGTGGAGTTCCAGGTGGGGGACCGAGTCTTCTTGAAGATACGGCCGATGCACGGAGTCTCGCGGGTTCGCGGGCGGAGGAAGCTCAGTCCGAGATATATGGGGCCCTACAGGATCCTGGAGCGGATCGGCCCCTTAGCCTATAGACTGGAACTACCGCCGGAGTTAGCGGGATTGCATGACGTCTTCCACGTCTCCTCACTTCGGAGGGCTCTGCTACGCCCTGAGCAGCTGATTCCCTCGGCAGATGGCCCGGTGGCCTCGGATCGGTCAGTCAACATGGAGCCTATCAGGATTGACGATACGGCAGTGCGGGTCTTGCGGAGAAAGAAGGTCCCGTTGGTCAAGGTTCTGTGGAACAATCATGGGCAGGAGGAGCATACATGGGAGCCACAGGACTTGATGCGGCAAAAATATCCGGAACTTTTTCGTCAGGTATACCTCAAAACCCCTCTGAACAATCATTTGCCTTCCTGTTTTAAACCAATGGAATGGAAATTTCAAGAATAGGGGCTAATCTTTTGTTTATTGGGGTGAATATACCTAGTTAGGTGGGCGAATTAAACCTTAGATTCGGAACCGCACAAACAAACGTAGCGTAGGGAGGTAATCATTCGGTTCTCATGGGATGTTACAAGCTTAACTTTTCCCGATTTGAGTCCCGTAGGCTTAACCTTGATTTCGGGGACGAAATCTTTGTTTTGTTTATTGGGATTTGTAACATCCCATTTCCGGCTAGACCCCTAGGAGTCGGTTGGTTGTGGTAGAATCCTAGGGAGCCCAAAAACTAGAAATAAATCGGCTAAGAAATCGGGTCACGGGTTGGTCACGCCCGTGACCCGCCATGTCACGCCCGTGACAAGGGCGTGACACGCTCGACGATCGTCGATCCCGATTCGACGATCGTCGAACCAAATTTGACCACACTGCCTGTCACGCCCGTGACGCTTAATGTCACGCCCGTGACATAGGGCGTGACCGTGACCGTCGACTTTAGGTCGACGGGCGTCGACCCAAAATTGAACACACGCCATGTCACGCCCGTGACTTGCCCTGTCACGCCCGTGACATTGGGCGTGACCGCGCTCGACGATCGTCGATTCCAGTTCGACGATCGTCGAACCAGAACTAGACATCAGGCATGTCACGCCCGTGACCCGCATTGTCACGCCCGTGACATTGGGCGTGACCACGCTCGACGATCGTCGACTTCAGCTCGACGATCGTCGGCCAGAATTAGTCACCAGGCCTGTCACGCCCGTGACCCAAGTGTCACGCCCGTGACCATCCTTCGACGATCGTCGATCTCAGTTCGACGATCGTCGAACCCAGAACTACTAACCGGGCCTGTCACGCCCGTGACCCATGTGTCACGCCCGTGACCAAGGCCGAAACGTCAGCCAGACTGGAAATTTCGGTAACCGACGCCTTAATAAATTCTGGCTGTGGGGATGAAAAATCAAGAGCATTCATGAGCCGTTCCCTACTTTAATTATATTAATAATTAAGGAAAAATTGGGTCCAATAGGAAATTGCCACCTGGCAAGCACCTCTTCATTCCCAACTTTTCAACTGCCATTCGGCATAACCGAAACGTCATAAGAATGTGATTAATGGCCGCCAACGTTTCATCTCCAACGTTCCACCCTTTCCCCCTCCCCATTGGCTCATCTATATAGATTCCTGACTGCAAGAGGAAAAGGTTACACTCCCTTAACTATTCAGACTTCCTCCTTGCTGTTGAAGAATTTCCGGCGACGCCACCACCGCGCAAATGGCTTCCCGACGCTCTGCACGCCTTCAACCCGCGAACAAGGTCCTCCCCTCCCTCTTCTTCTGCGGATAGATCTTAGGAATCGTTAGGAGAGATATCGGGCTCAAAAGAGCCAGATCGGGTGAGCGTAATGGTGGTTTTTCCGAAAATATCATGGTGGCGGGTTCGCCGGAAACCGCCTCTCCGGCGGCCGTGCCGCCGCCCGACGTTAGCCCTCGCCTCAACGGAGGTGGTGGTGGTGGTGGCCGGCAAGGGAGATGGCTGGGTGGCCGGGAAATAGCTTGGAAAGGCTACAGGAAAATTAGGTTTTCAGTCTCTGGTTCGGGCTGTAGAAGAAGATGAACAGTGCCTTTAATTAGATTTTAATTGTAAAATCAACTTCTGAATGAGATTTCTGTCATGTTAAATAATTTGGGAAAAATACTTAGAGGCTCCTACAGGAAAAGTGGTCAATATAGAAACTGTAGCCCTTGAAGTCTAGTTTTACTCAAAATTAATTTCATTCAATTTGGATTCCTGGTTAGACCACAGCACCCTTTTTGGTGAGGTCTATCCAGAGGGCTGCCTTGACCTTAGAAAAATTCCCCACTCCAATCCAGTCGTCCAAACGACTTGAAATTTGGGATGTGGTCTAATCTTACATATATCTAGGTGCTATCCAAAAATGAGAATTTTTGGAGAATATTTTTCTATAGTTTTTAGAAAAATTCAATAATCTTAGCCGAATTTAATTAGGTGGTTAAATAATTTCCAAACCCTCCCAAATTTTGGTGAGTGGTCCCTGGGTTCACCATAAGGTTCTGTATAATTTTTCATCTCATTTGGAGATGGTTTGGTTTAGAACTGATCAACCCTAAGTTTTGCCCTAATAAGGGGTCTTAGGTTAAAAGTGCACTTTTGAAGTTTGAGTGGTGAGATCACCTCAACAGAGGCTGAGATTTTTACCACTGGCTAGTAATGTTCTCTAGCACCCCCTCATGGAGTTTGAGGTGGATCGGGGTAAGTTTACCCTAAGGACCAAGGCCAAACCCTAAGGATGGATCTTGGTGGTTTGTGAAGGTCATGTGGTCAAATGACCTTGGATTGACCCGAGGTCGGGTTATGAGAACCATAGGGCTAATATAGTTCTCTGGATGAAATTTTAGTGGATTTGGAGATCGTTGGGATGTCTAAAAACCTAACCCTAGTTTAGGGCGCAAAACTTATAGAGATAGGAAATGACACCAAACCACATTGAAAAGTGATGAGAATTGGGTAGAGTGGATTATAGGGGTAGTACAAGCTCTGGATATTTTTCTATGAATTTTATGCTCACTATTTTGGGTACTTCTTTAATGAATTGGTAGTTGCATGATTTGCTTAGAAAATTTATTAGAGTGTACAAACTTCCTGGAAAATTGATGAAATATAGGCAGAGAACCTTTATTATGATTTTTAAAACTCTGTGAATTTTTATGGGATTTTTAGAAGCTTAATTCTAAGGCTTGCTTCATTAAGTGTTATTTATCATGGATATTGGATTAAATCTATTTTGGTGCTTAGCAAGCTGATAAAATTATGATTCTCTGCACAAAGATCTTTTGTATATCATACTACTGACTAGTGATTTTTCTATAATTTTTAGATGAATAATTCCTGTACTTCCTTCATTAAGTAGGATTAACGTGATTATACTGACTAAATTAATTAGAGATTAAATACTTTCTATAAAAATCTGAGAATTTGCATTTGAGGTTATCTTGCTGTTATTTAATGAACTTAATTTTTGGGTGGCCATAACTTAAGAATATCATGTAGTTCATGTTAAAAATTACCCATGGCCAATCTTTGAGAAAAATAAAATAAATATCAGATTAATTAGGGAAATTATAAATTCCTGGATTTAAGCTAATTAAGTCATGATAGTCCTCCAGTAAATATTATAGGAGATTTGGAAGATAATTTGGAGTACCTCCCCTTGTGTACCACATATAGCTTAGGATGGTCTGCATTTAGTAAAACCACGGAATTCTGATAATCGATGGTTGGTAGGGCAAATTTAGGATGAGTTCATTATTAGAAGTCAGGATAAGTAGAATGTGGGACTGGTTAGGATAAGAGAGTACGGGAACGACGAAAGATCGTCCGTCCCGGGAGGAAGAGGAAGAGTCTTAATTCGCTAGGGTTAGATTTATTATAGCATTAAAAGGGGATTGGGTAAAGGGTAGACAACCAATAATAATAAGTGCCTTGCGAAAGGGAACTTCGGGCCGTAATGCACCGTCTTGGTTCCTAGTGCCCCTTGAGAGCCCTTCATGGGGTATACCGGGGGTAGTCCTGGGCTAACGTAAACCATAGGAGTAATAAATCAAAAGAGCAACTAGTATAACTAGGATTGCACACACTCACTCCCCGGTAGTTAGGAAAGTAGAATTATAGGATTACTTGCCATCAGACAGTAGCTCTGAAGGTAGATGCACGGACAGTACTGTCCGGGGGGCCGCGGGCTCGAGGGTTGGAGTACGGAGAAAGGTGGTGGGTCATCGGTACTAGGCGATCGATCACACCGACAGCGGTACGATGACTCGGAGAAAAGTCTGGAGGGTACATCCAGCAGCAGTACGCGGATACTCTAGGTTGTGTTCTTCTAGGGGCGTACGGAAGGGCTAGGCCTGGTAGTGTGGTTACCCGCCTAGGAGTGGGGGGCCCGACCCACTGTCTCCGTTTGCCACTACGGAGGTTCCTGGGGGTGAAGCTAGCCTCCCGAACAGGGGGAACAAAAGGTCTGTGCGCATAGAGTCGTGTGTGTGGGTTGCACTTGCATGAATCATGGCATAGCATGTTTGCATATAACCGTCACCCCAACGTATAAATCGGTATGGGACTTTTTATACGATGGGAGCCTTGCAGAAGATCCCTTAACTTATAAGTTTGTATGGGCATTCATATAAGTTAAGGTTACTTACATACTTACTTACTGTTCTCTAGTTGTCTTTTTATATAAATTGCTTCTCATTAATTGTTCTACCTATTACAACATTTATACTGCTCCCCGATATAACTTGCTAGTTAGGTCCACCGACACTTGCTTGTCTATTCTCCACTTTTGTAGCTTCCCTTTCCTCCTCTCCGCCCGGTGCTTAGGAGCCGTGGTGGGAGGGGTAGGGGATGATAGGGCTTAGTCTTTATGACTAATGGTTTTCGAACCAAACATTACAGGAGCTCTGGATGGGAGACAGGGACCAGCACCAGCGGAGTACGGTGCGCATGGAGGTGGGACAGTCTAGCACCGGTGCACCTGCGACCAGCTCCGTGAGTGATTAGCATTTCCTTAGCTTCCGTGATGAGAGACTTGTAGTGAGGACTCTGATGTACTGGGCTCAAGCCCATTTATCTATTTTCTTATCATTGTATTGATGGACTGGATATGATTCTCTCTTATATACATGTTTTCTGTGGACTTGTTTACACTTTTGTATAAATGCTTCTCTCGTTTGTGATCGAAAAGGGCCGGCAGAATTGGCGATTTGTAGTGGTTGCCTTCCCGAGATGTCGGTGCCACCGCAAAGCGGCAATTCTGGGCTAAGACCCCCGGTGGTTGAAAAAAGAAAAAAAAAGGGGGTCTTACAACCGGGCAATCCAAAATACCCAAATCTGACAACACAGATTCACCAGAGGGAAACTTGACACGGAAGGAATCCCGAACACGATCTAGAGACAACCGATGACGCTCCACAAAGGCTCTAGCCATGAACGAGTGGGTAGCGCCGGAGTCAAACAGAACACGCGCCCAGCGGTTCTTCACCTTAAATTTCCCTATAGGAGCGCACAAAGCTAAGGAACTAGCACAACAGTACCGCAAATAAACTAGCAATTAAACCACCAGGCCAGAAAGAAAAACAACAAACAACTAACCTGAGATCACCTGGGTCGAAGTCTGAGCCTCCTCGGAAGAAATCACATTCAGCTTCCCTTTTCCCTTGTCCACACGCTGAGGTGGAGGTAATGCCTGCAATGGAACTGCAGGAAGAGCTGACTGGACCTAAGGACACCTCGACTTAATGTGACCCTTCTGCCCACACTGATAGCAGACTCTATCCCTGGACCAACACTGGGCCGCATCATGTCCGGATCGCTTGCAAACTGAACATGAGACATCTCTCCTAGGAGCACCCTGAATAGCATGAACCTGCTCCTTCTTCGGAGCTGCCACCTTCTTGAAACATTTCTCGGCAGGGTGGCCTGACCGGCCACAGAAGCTGCACTCCACCTTGCCCCTCTTTCCCGGAGCCGCGCTGGGTACCTGGGGTTTCTTCTCCTCCACCGACTTCCTCTTGTCCAACCTCATTTGCTGGCCTCTGCTCTTCGCGGTCTCAATAGCCTCCACCTTCAGAGCAGCCTCTACTACACCTGCATAAGTCTCTGACCCATAAGCACTGGTCAACTGCTGCACCTCGCTCCTCAAACCATCGAGAAATCGCTTAACTCGATCAGCCTCAACGCTGACCAATCCCGGGGCAAAACGGCTCAACTTGTTGAACTCTATCTCATACTCACCCACCGTGAGTTGCCTTTGCTTCAGATGGAGGAAGTCGTTCATGAGGCGGTCACGCTCGACCGAGGGTAAGAACTTCCTCAACAGCATCTCCTTGAACATCTCCCACGAGCATCCGGCTACCAAGCTCTCCTTCTCTCTCAGCCACCAACTCTTAGCCAACCCTTTGAGCTGATAGGTGGCTAACATCACCCTCTAGTCATCTGAAATCCCTGAGTACGAGAACATCTCCTCCATGGAGATCAGCCAGTCGTCTATCACCATGAAATCTGCCTTCCCATCATAAGTGGGAGGGCTCAGCCTCTGAAACTGCGAGATGAAGGCCATCTCTGCTGGCACCACCACTGGAGGTCTCAAGGGTGCAGGAGGAGGAGGAACAACTAACCCCCCAGCAGGAACTTGCGCACCCTGAGCCTGACCTGCCACAACAGCCACCAAAGACTGAATCTGGGCTTGCACCTCCTCCAACTGCCTGCCCATAGCTTCGCTACTCAGACGCAGACTCTCGATCACCGTATCGTTTTGAGCTCCAGAAGATTCACCCTCAGACAGGGGAGTCGATCGAGTCGCAGGACGCCTAGCCATCCTAAAAATCATTACAACGCAAATCAAATCCAAATCCAACGACTAGAACCGATTACCAGTACAGACAATACATATGTAGATATAGACTTAAAGCTGCTAAACTTGCTCTGAGAGTTTATCTTCTTCACAAAAAATTAGATGATATGCCCTAACCTAGGATGGTTAACCACCACCTTACTAACTCTTGTGCCTAGATCGGATGCATGAATTTATGTTAATTTGAAAACTCATGTGTGTACATATGTCATCCTGCAAATCTTCAGCTCGGCGCGTTGTGCTTATGCAATGATATGATATGCATGATTGTGCTATGCATTCTAAAAAAAAGGCCCTAATGCATGTTATGAGCGGCGTACGCATGAAGATGTTATGCATCCCATACTACATAACATTTCCATGCAACGAAAAAGAAACGTGCTAGTCGCAGTCATGTGGTGAGGTTATGCATCCCATACTACATAACCCTCACATGTAGCCCCTATGGTGGATCCATATACGAACACATATTATGCATCCCATACTACATAATATGCCCCGTATACTTCATGTTATGCTATGAGTGTAGTGTTCATGCTTTTGCCAAGACGTGCTGATGACATATCGGTGTGTGAATGACATGATGCTGAACCACTAAAAGCATCCAAGGAAGGTTGCTCAACTATCTTGTCAAGAAAACCTGACAAGCAAACCTGTCAAGAAAACCTGTCAAGCAAACCTGTCAAGCAAACCTCCCTCTGATACCAACTGTCACAACCCGCATTTTCTCCGAATTAAGAATTATCAGAGTAAGAGAAAACACGCGTCATGATGCCACGTCAAGCAGGGGATAACTGCTGACGCTCAGGCAAAACCAACTACAATCTTTATGCAAGAAAATCATGTGCTTAATGAATAGAAAATCAGTTATGATTAGAGTCCGTATCCCTCGGCTCAGTGGATCATCTACTCCACCAAAGAAAACTATATTTATACGCTGCGGAAAAATACTTCATTTTGGTTTGACACCCTAAAGAGCGCATCAGGGTCCCCAGAGAACCACTCATATTATGCAAGACTCTACATTAAATTTATGTAATATATAAGAAAATGGTTTGTTTTTTTGTACGTGATTGGAAAATAGTGATTAAGTTTATAAAAAACATGCTGATCATGAGCTTCATTCATAATAGTATTTATGGTTTGAAAATACCTAACAACCTAGCATAAACCTTCTCAAAGCAAGTAGACTATCTCCAGAAAAAAAATGGTAGCAGCAATAGTATATATCTAGTACAAGGTAAAAACTACCTGTGGGCGCCAACATCCTGACACGAACCCGCTGGCACAAATATATGTCTGTAAGAAAGTACTGAAAATAACCTCACTAACAAGGTAAACAGAACTCCAAAGTCCGGGAGTCCACCAACAACACCACCTCCAACTAGCCACCAGACTGGCTACAGCTCAGAACCTGAGGCATTCCAAAAGAAAACAGAATACCTCAGCAAGCAAAATCAAGGTAAAAAAAAACATCTGCATGTAAGAGTCAACCAAAAGGACAAAGTAACTGAAAAACATGCAGTAGAAAGAGTCACAACTGTCCAAAACAGGACCACAAGAAATGCACAACGTGCAAAGAAACAGCAACGACCCAGCCCAGGAACCACATCCTGCAGGGCCTACTAGGCTGCCAAGAGCCAGAATGCTGCAAACTACCAAAGAAGAAACTTCTAACACCCTAAACTGTGGGAAGTGATAGTAGCAAAAACAACAACGAGGAACCAGATCGAAGGCAAACGCAGTCCCCCAATCCACCATGTCCAAGTCAAAAGCTCGAGGGTCAACACGTGAAAACACAAGGGATCTTCCACCCGACATGCCCAGCCCGTACCTGGAGCAAGAAAAAAAAACATGGGTGGCCTTGGCTATATCACACAACTCCACCCCCATAAAGAGCTACAACCACCACTACTAACCACGACCCACGATTCGGCCTTTAGGAAAATAAAGAAAAACGGCCGACAAGGAAAACCCAGAAATACAACTGGAAATCCACTCGGAAATGAAAGACAAGGTAAAGGAAGAGTGTTGAAATAAACCAACACGACTAGGCGTTGAGTGAAACCCACTCAGTGCCTACCTAAACTTTGGCGTTGAGCGAGCTAGCCTCACTCGCCGCCAAAATAATGCCACTACCCACAAACCCACTAAAGAATACGGAGCTCGACGATAGTCGAACGACCAAGGCAGAAGATCCAGAACTCGAGTAGTTGCCTGTCACTTGAGTATCTAAATTCCCGCACTCGAAACCAGCTAAATTCGCCTAGCAAAAGAAAATATACAGAGCGCACGATCAGTGACGCACGATCAGTGGTCGTGCGCACTCATCGGCTGATGATCATGCGAAGCGAACCTGGAAAACCTGAGAAAACTTAGCGTCAGCGCACGATCAGTGATGCACGATCAGTGGTCGTGCGCACTGCTTGCGAGCGCTCGTGCGATCTCCGAGACAGAACTTTGGAAACTGAAAGATATATGCGCACGAACAGAGGCACACGACCAGTGGTCGTGCGCCCTAACGGTTAACGACCGTGCGCGGCTAACCTGTACCATTTGGAATTTCCCGAACGACACCGGAACGCGCACACGACTCACGCAACTGCAGTAGCAGCAGGAAACTACCAACGTCGCGCACCACTACTATACAAACTATGCCTAATCATTCGAGTAATACCTTAACGAAAATCAGCAACCACGCCCCCTCCTAACTCTCCCTCTCGGCTACACCCGAACCAGAGCAACAATCAGAGTAAAGGAAAACAATGGCTCCACGCCGACAATTTGGATTCCAATCATCACAAAATAGGGGGGGTTTCAGTAGGAAGAACTAAGCCCTATAATTAGCAAGAAATGAGAACAACAAGGCCTCTAACCTGGGCTAACCGGGATTTCAATTTCAGCAAGTAAAATCGAAAAAAAAAACTTGGCAAGGGCAAGAATACCACTTGCCTCAATTCACAGCGAAGCATTGGACTTCTTTCCTCCTCTTCGCACGGATCAAAATGGCCGCAACACCTAAAACAAACTCTCGGCCATTAATGGCGGAAAACTCCAAAACAGAAAATTCCAAACCTCCCAAAACTCCACGAAAATCGAATTTCTTACCGTAGGAATGAAGGTCTTGACGAGAGCAATCCAAATCCACTCTCGAAATCGAATTCCGTCCACAAACGCTCCGGGAATCGGCGTCTGAAGGGAAGGGTAGGCGGTTTCTCCGTTTCTCTCGTACAGGACCGGCGGTTATTAACGTGAAGAAGATGATGCCTTTTCATTCTATATATATATATATATATTAATATATAATAATATAATTAATTACAAAATTACATAAAGCGTCAAAACGACGCGAAAACCGAACTACCTCGGAATTCGACGAAATTCGCACCGTAGCTAAATACCCATGCTACGAACACAACGACGAAGTCGAAATTAACTTTCGACGAACAGAACTCGAGTTACACCCAAACAAAGCCAAACACAAACATCCCCCCGAGAGGCCACACCGGGTCACCAAAACGACTCGGTTTGCTAGGGAGATCTTGCCAACAGGCTACCAAACAGGGCACTCAGTTCTAAGGAGCTAAACCATACTCCACACACGGCTCAAGCCACGGAAACGCGTCATCGTAACACCAAACGAGAATAAAAATAATCGCTGAAAAAAAACGGGGCGTTACAGTCACGCCCCTAAGTCAAGGCGGTGACCTAGGGCGTGTAAGCTGAAAACTGTCTGGATCTGAAACTGGCTTCATAATGCATAGCATGCCTGATTGTCATGCCGGACAGTCACGCCCGTGACTTGAGGGTCATGCCCGTGTCTATGGCATATAACTTTAAGCTGACGTGGAATTTAAATCTGGAGCTCCTGTATGGGTCACGCCTCCTGAAAGTGAGGATAGATACAACTCTAGAGGGGGGGTGAATAGAGTATTCAAAAATTATGACACCCTACTCAACTCCCTTAGAGTTAATTTGCGGAATGAGTTTATAGATATTTGAAACCCTAGAGCCTAACACGAAGTGAAGTGCACAAGAGAAAGCAAACTGTAATTACAGTTGAGCTTTGTTCTTATCACAACTAGCAATCCTAGTTATTTCTATTCACAGCCACAGTGCAATAATTAAATTAAGCAACACAGACGACACAAGAGGTTTATAGTGGTTCCCTCTAAATAGGTACGTCCACTCTTCTACCACCCTAGTAGGAATCCACTACAGGTTTTTGTTTAGGTGCCCTGCCACCAACTGATCTGCTTCAGGTAGATCAAGTAGACCCTTTGAGCTTTTGATCAGGAGCTCAAAATCTAACACAGGTTTTTGATCAGGTGCCCTGCCACCAAGGTTCACTTTTGAAGGGAGTAATAACTCTTTATATAGGAGGTTGAGAGAGAGTTAGAGGGTCTTCTCTATTGTTAAAACAGATTAGAGAAGAAAGTGGATTGCATAGAGCTAGAAAGCTCTAAAGAATCAAGGCTCCCCCTGGCTTAGTGATATCCAGGAAGAAGTCTTGCTTCAGGGTGCAGGAACTCTTCTGAACTTGTGACAGAGAGCTATCTTGAAGTTCTTGAAGGAGCAGCTTGAAGAAGACTCTTGATTTGTAATGGATGTTCTTCTTCAACAGCTTTTCTTTCTTCTTCTTCTTCTTAAGACTCTAAGTGAATGTTCCTAGCAGCAGGATGAACTCAGGATTGAAGAAGAGAGAGTTGAAGAAGGTCGATCTTCTCAGTTGAATGTAACAATATCTGAGAGTTGTATCTCTTCTTGTTGTGAATCTGTATATGAATATCTGTGTGTATGTATCTCTCTTCTCTTTTATGTATATCTCTTGTTCTATTCTTTTGAAAGCACTTTATATATTGGCCTTTGTAACGACTCTAATCTTTGTTTGAATTTTGTCTTCTTCTGAGATCTGCGATCTGGGCTGCAAATAGCACAAAACAAAACATATCCTGCAGACAGACATGCTATAAAGGGATAACGCTTTCTAAGAAGCTGCATAACCAATCTGATAAAAGAAGTACTAGAGAAAGTCACATCAGACTAAACTCTTTACGACCAGAGAAGACTTTTGTGTCTAACGGCTATAAAGGACAGCATGGCAGATAAAGCATAAAGATATTACAACTAATAAGACAAAAAACTTTGTCAGAAAAAGCTTGACTTATGCACAAAGGATGGGACAAAGATTGCCTTGAGATGTATGCATAAAATCAATGAAATAATCTTTAATAAAATATGCCAAATTAATAGGAAATAAATCATAGAACAGAAGGAGTACAAAATTACTAAAGGCAGACAGAAGAACGTCGAACGACCCTCGGAGATCGTCGACTGAACTACAGAGATCGTCGATCTATTAGAACAGATAGTCGAACGACATAGATAGTCGAACTATCAAAGCAGATAGTCGAGCTATCAAAAAGATAGTCGATCCATCAAATAGATGGTCGAACTATTAACATAGAGCAGATAGTCGAACTATCAGAATAGATAGTCAAACTACCAAAACAGAACAGATTGTCGAACTATCAGAGCAGATAGTCGAGCTATCAGATAGTTGAACTATCAAGGCAGATAATCGAACTATCAAACAAAACAGATAGTCATACTATCAAACAGATAGTCGAGCTATCAGATAGTTGAACTATCAAGGCAGATAGTCGAACTATCAAACAAAACAGATAGTCGAACTATCAAACAGATAGTTGAGCTATCAGATAGTTCAACTATCCAAGCAGATAGTTGAACTATCAAAAAATTTGTCTGGTCAAAAGAAGTCGAGCGGGGTTCGACGATCGACGAGGCAGATACCACAGATCATCGAGCTAACAAGAGTTGAACTAACTCAGAGATAGACGATCTGCTGACTGACGATAGTCGACCAACTGATAGACGATCGTCGAACAGTTGATAGATGATAGTCGAGCGGCGTTCGACCATAGTCGAACCAAAAACAACTTAACCAAATCTTCATCTGGATAAGTGACAACTCTACAACTAAAGCAATCTAACCAAACAACTAACCTTTGACCATAGATAAATCTTGGGTCAAGAAACTAATTAAGAAGACTAAACTCAAATCCAAACTAGGGTACCAACAATCTCCACCTATTTGGGTTAAGTCTCTCAAAACAAAACTACTAGAAATAAATATAACTGAGGAAAAGAAACATCTAAGCATCAAATAGCATCAATCAAACAGTCAAATAAACATACTGTGAAGAAATAAAACTTAAGCAGCATCAGAACATGATTTAGATACAGAAGAACCGGGAAGGAAAGAAATTTTTCTGAAGGGATCAAGAGCTTCCTTCTTTTATATCTTTAAATCTTGTTCTCCAATGATTTTAGATTCTCCTGCTCTTGGCACTACTGCTTCTGGGTGCTTTTCCATATATTTAGAAGGATCAAAAACCTCAGGTCTGACCTGGAATTTATCTAGCTCCTTCTTTCTGAATTTAGACATAGTAGTTAAGCCTGTAATATCTTTTCCTTCATCTTTGGCTTGTCTGATTTGAGCTGATCCAACTAGTTCAAGAAATCTAGCCATCCTGAAATCAAGATTTAGCTCTTGGCTCTCATATTCATTATCACCAGTTGGATCTAGAGGTTTTACAGTTTTGAATTTTGTAGAGAGTTCTAGCATACTTGCAGCTGGCTCTTTATTTTCTTGAATAACTAGAGAAGGTGGAGGAGCAAACTTTGCATATTTTTTACTTGATTTTTCGGAGTGAATAATCCTTTTTTCCTTTTGAATCAGTTTTCTTTGTTTGAGCTGGCCTTTTGGATGGTATGCTTTTGCTTTCTTTTGGAGGTGATGCTTTCCTCTTGGGTGAAGGAGGAGGAGAAAAGGTTGGCTTCTGATATGCTATCTCTTTCACTTGCTCTTTTGTATTAGCATCTTGTCTTTGATGTCCAGATTGAGATTTGCCTTGATATCATGGATTGCTTCTTCTTTGATGTGCTTGAGACGGAGTGAATCTAGCAGAAGGGGCTAATGGATTGGCGGACACATTTCCAGATGCTCCTGCACATGGAGGTGGAGGAGGAGGGCCTCTGGGATTCCACTTTGGAGCTGTACTGTCATACCTTTTGCTATTCTTTTTCTGCTTTTGTTGGTTTTTGGAAAGTCCCATCCAATGTTGATATTCTTTAGATTTGGGATCTATCCCTTTCAGTATGTAATAGGGAACATCATGATCAAGATTAGGAGGAGGAGGAGCAGCAGCTTTCCTTTTCCTTTATGCTGCTTTCTTCTTCTTAGAACCTTCTGACTCATCAGAATCATCCTCATCATCAGAATGAGATGATGGAGGTTGATCATAGGGATCAAAAGCCTCTTGCTCAGCTTGTTCTTTGGCTTTTAATGCAGCTTTCTCTTTTTCTTCTTCTAATGCATCCTGTGCCAGAAGAGTATCCAGGTGTAGTCCTGGGGTGTCATACCAGACTGTTGATTTCTCTTTTTTGCTCTCCAGTAACTGTCTTGGAGACCAGTTCATCTTGCATAGCTATCTGAGCTGGAGGAGTAGATACAGGATCTTGAACAGCAGGTGCTTGAGCTGGTTCTGGAGCTGGTTCTGGAGCTAGTTGTTGAGCAGGTTCTTGAGCAGCTTGAACTTCTTGAACTACATCTGAAACAAAAGGGACACAAAGGTGTTCTAAATGGTATCGAAACATCCCTTCCAGGTATTCACAGGCTAGCATGTCAGTTAACAAGTCAAGGAATTGAGTAAATGAATTACCTTCAGAATTTTCTTCAGAATTTTCGAACTCCCACAAGTCATCTAGAAAGGAGGTAATGACTCCTTTTAGGAATAGAGCAACTAGGGGAGTGGAAGCTTCTTCAAGGCACACTTTGAAGGCAAATTCTGCTTCCATTATGATATCAGATGGCCTCTGAACTGGTGCTGGTTCTGCAGATGATGTTGTAATGTCAACTAGAACTGCTATTTCTTTTTGAATTTCTGCTTGGGGATCTGCTGGAAGAGTAACAAGGGGCAGTCCTGAGGCATCTTCCTCGAACATCTCCCCCTGCCTGATTTCAGTTGATACTGAAGTAAGGCCCCTAAATGAAGAGGGCTCAGCAGACTTAGAGAGAGCTATGATGGAGCATGACAGGGAAGAGATAGTAGAAACAAGTGGGGCAATTGCTTCTTCAATCATGATTTTGATTGAAGGAGTAATTAGCTCCATAATGTTTACAATGAAAGCTGGAGTTATTTCAAATGATGTGGATGGGGGAAGCTCAGTAGATGGAAGATCATCAGGGACGGTGGTCTCCTGATGAGATATGTTGTGAACTGGGGATTGATGGGTGGATGTAGGAAGAGCAATATGATCTGAATGAGAAATTGGTGACTGAGGTGGAGTGGGTAGATTCTTAGAAACCAACAGATCAAAACTAGGATGAGAAATCCTAGCAAGATGTGAAGGGAGTGGAGATGCTGGTGGTGATGCATGGAGAATAGTGGAGGAATCAAGTAGAAGAGAGACAGTGGATGTAGATGGTAATGCAGAAGTGGATGGAAATGCAGTAGAAGTGGTTGGTAATGCAGAAGTAGAAGTAATGGGGGGAAAGGAGGAGCCTTCTTTATGTAGGTGGGGAGTGACTGGTATAGTCCTGGTGCTCTCAGATAAAACAGGAGCTACCCCAGCTGGTGAAGGCTTCTGAATGCTCCTTTTCCACTTAACAAATAAGGTGGGATCCATTTTCTTACTGGCATTGATGGAAGTTGCAACTGTACCCAACAGTTGAGGATATTTTTCTTTCAGAAATATTCCTATCACCCTTCCAAGGGTTACTTCCTTCTTGCTGTTCTTCTTTCTGATCAAATCAAACAACATCCCTGCCCAATCTATCTCTTTCTTATTGATAATTGTACTCATCAAGGCAAACTGCAATCTGGTTATATTGTCATGAGCTGAGTGCTTACCTAACAGCACTTTTCCAACAAGTTCAGCTAAGAACTTTATCCTCAATGGGAAGTTAACTTTCTGCAACTTTGTAGGAATGCCCTTAGCATGTCCTAGCTCGACGAGCATTCTTCCATACTCTTGAGTATCTTGGTCATATTCTTCTTGTCTATTCAATAATCTGAAAATTTCAGTCAGTACGGCAAGAGTAAGGATTACCTCTTCGCCGCCTATTGTCCCGGTCATGGATTCGTCGCTGGAAGACGAAGAGTAAACCCATTCTTTGATCTCTAGGATGTTGATCTTGATCCTTGTGGACATTAGCTTTTCCAAACCTTGATCCTTGTAGAGCTGGAGCATCTCTATAATCTTCGCATCACAGGCGCTGAACGAGTCGAAATCCGTGCAGAAACCGGCGTCAAACTTCATCGCTGTCAGGAGACCTGGAGCAATCGTCATTGATTTGGTTGGAGAGGACGACAAAAACGAAACCGCAGAAAGCGTGGGGAAGAGCTCAAGCAGAAAGACGGAATACGAAAAGACGAGCTCTGTCGACTACTAAAAAGACGATCTCTTAACCTAGGTCGACCATCAGTTTTATATTAAAATAGCAATCGTCGATCTATTTTAACAGATACTGGAGACGATAGTCGAACGGTCGTTCGACGATCGTTTCCTGAAGCAGAGTAGTCGATCAATCGTTCGACTATTTCTGTCTTCACAAACAAACAACCCGTCGTCACCCATAGGTCGACGATAGGCTCGACCTGATCGACTATCCTCGAACATCATTCGACGATCTTCAAATAGATTTCAACAAGGTAGAAGTCACACTTAGTCTTTTCCATTTATCATGTCTAGTTGAACTAAAAAGAACAGATGCTTCTGTTCATCTAAGGGATTGGTGAAAATATCACCTCTCTAAAGGTCAGTGGATATGAACTCAAGGCTGATCTTGTTCTTTTCCACACAATCTCTCAGGAAATTGTGCCTGATCTCAATGTGCTTGGTCCTAGAGTTGTGCACAGGATTTTGTGCAATAGAGATAACACTGGTACTGTCACACATAATTTTGGTGTTCTTGTGTGTGTACCTATAATCCAAAAGCTGGTTTTGAATCCACAGGATCTGTGAACAATAACTAGCAGCTGCTATATAATCAGCCTCTGCAGTTGAAGTTGAGACAGAAGCATGTTTCTTACAGAACCAAGAGACCAATCTCTCTCCCAGGAACTGACATGTTCCTGAGGTACTTTTCCTGTCAACTCTACAACCAGCATAGTCAGAATCAGAGTATCCAATTAACTCAAATTCTGATTCAGCTGGTTACCATATTCCTAAATTTGGACATCCCTTTAGGTATCTCAAAATTCTCTTGAGAAGAATCAAATGAGATTCCTTGGGGTTGACCATGAATCTAGCACATAGGCATGTGGCAAATATTATATCTGGTCTACTTGCAGTTAAATACAATAGGGAACCAACAATGGCCCTATAGTTTTTCTGATCAACTGGCTTACCCTGATCATCAGAATCTATAACTACATTAGTAGCCATAGGTGTATGCATTGCTGAAGCATCAGTCATCCCAAACTTCTTTACCAATTCCTTGGTATATTTGGATTGGGAGATGAAGATGCCATCAGCATCTTGCTTTACTTGGAGACCAAGAAAGTAAGATAACTCACCCATACTACTCATCTCAAACTTAGAATGCATCAGGTAAGAGAACCTTTTGCAAAGAGTGGGATCAGTGGAGCCAAAAATAATGTCATCCACATAAACTTGAACTAACAGGATGGTGTCCTTGTGATGCTTAACGAAAAGGGTTCTATCAACTACTCCCCTAACAAAGTTGTGCTCTAACATGAAACTAGCTAGAGTCTCATACCAGGCTCTGGGATCTTGCTTAAGTCCATAAAGAGCTTTTTGCAACTTGTAAACAAATGAGGGTTGAGTTGAAGAGACAAACCCAGGAGGTTATTCAACAAACACCTCTTCCTTTAGCTCACCATTTAGGAATGCACTCTTGACATCCATTTGAAAAACCTTAAACTTCATATAGGCTGCATAGGCTAGAATGATCCTTATTGCCTCTAGCCTTGCAACAGGGGCAAAGGTTTGGTCATAGTCTATACCTTCCTCCTGTTTGTAGCCCTTAGCTACAAGCCTAGCTTTATTCCTTACAATAATTCCATTTGCATCCAACTTGTTTCTAAACACCCACTTGGTGCCTATGATCAGTTGGCCTTTAGGTCTTGGAATCAAAGTCCATACTTTACATCTTTCAAATTGATTAAGCTCCTCTTGCATAGCAATGATCCAGTGGGGATCTAGCTCAGCATCTTTTATGGTGAGGGGCTCAATTTGTGAAAGGAAACAAACATGTATCACATCCTGTCTTAATTGATGTCTTGTTTGCACACCGGCTGATATGTCACCAATCACTTGAGATGTTGGATGATCTCTAAGTGTGACAAGATCAGTAGGTGGGATGTGATCTTCAGCCACAGTTGGGATTAATTCCTCCTGAGGAATTGGATCAACTGTTGGTGGTACAGCAACTGCTTCCATAGTGTCTTCATCACTGTCTGAATCAGTGATATGAAGAGTTGATAGATGGAGAATCTCTTGAGTGACATCTTTGCATGACTTAGGTACATGCAATGAGCTTGAGGAAGAAGAAGTTTCCTTCTCCTTGTAAAACATCTTTGACTCATCAAAAGAAACATGCACAGACTCCTCTATTTTAGATTTTGATTTGTTAAACACCCTATAAGCTTTGCTTACTTGGGAATATCCAAGAAAAATTCCCATTGAATCTTTTGCTTTAAACTTTCTAAGATATTCTTGGTTGTTATTGTGAATATACACTACACAACCAAAGACTCTAAAATAATTAATTTTAGGTTTCTTTCCTTTAAGCAACTCATAAGGAGTTTTACTCTTAAGCTTGTGTATAAGACATCTGTTCAAGACATAATTAGCTGTGTTAACAGCTTCTAACCAATAAGAGAGAGGCATGTTAGCATCTGCCAATAATGTTCCAGCAGCTTCAATCAGGGTTCTATTCTTCCTTTCCACTACCCTATTTTGTTGGGGAGTTCTAGGAGCAGAGAAGCTATGTTTGATACCTTCTTTCTCACAGAATTCTTGCATGAGAAGAGACTCAAACTCAGTACCATGATCACTTCTGATCAAGGCCACATGAGTAGAATACTCAGTCTGCACACATAGCAGAAAGTCTGTAAGAACTTTGAAGTTATCAGCCTTAGTTCTCAAGAAGAACACCCAAGTGAACCTAGAGAAGTCATCTACAATCACTAAAGTGTAAAACTTCCCTCCTAGACTCTGTACATTTATTGGGCCAAAAAGGTCCAAATGTAATAAATACTGGATTCTAGGTGAATCACTTTTATTTACAGATTTAAAGGAGTTTTTGGTTTGCTTGCCTAATTGACAAGCCTTGCATAGGCTTTCCTTCTTGTAGGGGCAAGAAGGTAAACCTCTAACAAGGTTGTATTTAGATAACCTAGATATGTTCATGAGGTTAACATGGCTAAGCCTCCTATGCCATAAGGTGTTATTATTTGTTACTTCATTAAACAGGCAGATTTCAGATTGAGTTGAGTTAAAATCTACTAAATAAATATTATCCTGTCTAATGCCTACTAACACTACATATTAAAGATACTTGATATCCTGCATCACATAACTGGCTTACTGAGATTAGGTTGTGCTTCAGTCTAGTTACATATGCAACCCTTTTGAATGTTACTGCTCCAATGGTAATCCTACCATATCCTTCAGTTTGACCACAGCTAGAATCCCCAAAGATCACCTTTGGTCCAAGCTTGGCCTTGAATCTTGACAGATTTTCTTTGTTTCCTGTCATTTGTTTGGAACAGCCACTATCCAAATACCATTTATCTTTAGTAATTGGATAGGTCTTCACCTGCAAATTAAGCAGTTAGACATTGTGGACCCAGACAACCTTGGTCCATTATTCTTCACATAATGAAAGCTTGAAATAAAAGAATAAGCAGGTTGGGGTTTATATCAGAAGGGATAGGATCTCCTAGGTGGGATGCTCCATGCAGTTGATGGGTCAATAAACCTAGGGTTTCTATTTACATTAGGATTTCTAAGGTTCAGGTGATTATTTTGAAAATCATATTGAGATCGTCGATCATCGTTCGACGATCGATGCTCAGATCGTCGAGCATCATTCAACCATTGAGCCTTCGATCGTCGAGCAGCGTTCGACGCTTTTTGTAGCTCCTTAAATTTTTTCTTTCTCTTTTCTCTCTTAGCTTTATTTAAGGCTTTGTTAACTAGATTTACTTGCTCAGTATTCTTTATTCCATCAGCTGAAATAAAGTTTACTGGAGTTGAAAGATGATTTTTTAGAACCAACGGGGGTTCACTTGATGAGGCTCCTAAGCCTAGCTTATTATTTCCTGACCTAGTGTTTTTCATGCTAGTGATCTCTAGCAGCTTAAGGCTTCTACCATTTAGAGATTCTTGTAACCTTTTTGACTTAGCTAGTTCATTTTTAAGAAATTTTATTTCTTCACTGGACTTAGTGAGTTCTGCTTCTAACCTAGCATTTTCAATAGAGAGGATTTCTGATTCTGCTATCCTATTTCTAAGCTCCTTAATTTCTTTTTTTGAACTAATTAAATCTAAACAAAGGGATTTAAATTCATATTTAAATTCAGCAGAAGAAAAATCATAAGAAGATAATACCTGATCTTCTGTAAGCATTTCTTCATCATCTTCAGAACTCTCTGCAGCTGAGTGGTTGCTGTAGGCATCAATTGCCATTAGTCAAATTTCCTTTGCCTTCTTATCTTCCTCATCTTCACTGGAGCTTGAGGAGGAAGATTCCTTATCTGAATCACTCCAAGTTTCAGCAACAAATACTTTCTCCTTCTTCTTATTTTTGTAGGAGGAGGACTTGGAGTGCTTCTTCTGATGTACTTTTTCTTTTCTCTTATCCTTGTTCTTTTCCTCTTGACACTCAGGTAGAATGTGTCCAGGTTTCCTGCAACCATAACAGATAATTTTTTTAGCAGGAGATCTGTCATACCTTGGTTTATCTTCATATCTTAAAGACTTCTTTCTGAATTCCTTTCTGCCCATCTTGAGAAACCTTTTGGCAAAGAGTGTCATCTGCTCCTCATTGGATTGGATTCCTTCAGAAGCATCAACAGCTTTGAGAGCAAGAGTTTGCTCTTTCCTTGTTGGAGTTGCGATCTTAGCTTCAGCTTCAGCTTCCCTGGACTTTAGAACTTGCTCAAAAGATTTGAGCTTTCCAAGGAGGGCTTCAGTTGAGATTTCAGTTGTACTTCTAGCCTCCTTGATGGGCCAGATCCTAAGATACCATGTGCTGGGGAAGCACATCAGTATCTTATCATTGACCTCTGTCAATGTTATCTCCTTATCAAGAGTTCTCAGCTCATTGATGATAGAGCTGAGCCTGGTGTACATTCCTTCAACAGATTCAGCTTCAGTCTTCTTGAAGTTTTCATATGTGGATATAAGGTTGGACCTTCTGTCCTTCCTTTCATCAGCTGAACCAGCTACAATCTGGTTCAGTGATTCCCATATGGCTTTTGCAGAGGTACAATCAGCCACTTTCTGGAAGGTTTCATCAGACATAGTCTGAGCCAGAATATTCATTGCTTTAGCATCAGCTACTTTTGCTTTCTTGTATGCATCATTATAGTCTAGAGGTGGCACTGCACTGAGATTTGTAGATGTTGTAGCAGTGGCTGCAGCAGGTGGTGTTGGAGGTCCTGCCAAAATAGAAGAAAAAATATCTTCATCAATAGAGTTCATATATAACTTGATTCTTGCCTTTCAGATGCTGAACTTAGCTAAGTTGCAAACTGGAGGTCTGGTGCTAGAATAATCCTTATACTGGGCCATGAAGTGAATGTCTATAAACTTGGTATCTATCTGGATCTTGTGACTCAGGTGTTAGCTTGTACAGTCAGTCAACCTCCCTCTGATACCAATTGAAAGTGAGGATTGATACAACTCTAGAGGGGGGGGGGGGGGTTAATAGAGTATTCAAAAATTATGACACCCTACTCAACTCCCTTAGAGTTAATTTGCGGAATGAGTTTATAGATATTTGAAACCCTAAATCCTAACACGAAGTGAAGTGCACAAGAGAAAGCTAACTGTAATTACAGTTGAGCTTTGGTCCTATCACAGCAACTAGCAATCCTAGTTATTTCTATTCACAGCCACAGTGCAACAATTAAATTAAGCAATACAGACGACACAAGAGGTTTATAGTGGTTCCCTCTAAATAGGTACGTCCACTCTTCTACCACCCTGGTAGGAATCCACTATAGGTTTTTGTTCAGGTGTCCTGCCACCTACATATCTGCTTCAGGTAGATAAAGTAGACCCTTTGAGCTTTTGATCAGGAGCTCAAAATCCCACACAGGTTTTTGATCAGGTGCCCTACCACCAAGGTTCACTTTTGAAGGGAGTAATAACCCTTTATACAGGAGGTTGAGAGAGAGTTAGAGGATCTTCTCTATTGTTAAAACAGATTAGAGAAGCAAGTGGATTGCACAGAGCTTGAAAGCTCTAAAGAATCAAGGCTCCCCCTGGCTTAGTGATATCCAGGAAGAAGTCTTGCTTCAGGGTACAGGAACTCTTCTGAACTTGTGATAGAGAGCTGTCTTGGAGTTCTTGAAGGAGCAGCTTGAAGAAGACTCTTGATTTGTAATGGATGTTCTTCTTCAACAGCTTTTCTTTCTTCTTCTTCTTCTTCTTGAGACTTTGAGTGAATGTTCCTGGCAGCAGGATTAACTCAGGACTGAAGAAGAGAGAGTTGAAGAAGGTCGATCTTCTCAGTTGAATGTAACAATATCTGAGAGTTGTATCTCTTCTTGTTGTGAATCTGTATATGAATATCTGTGTGTATGTATCTCTCTTCTCTTTTATGTATATCTCTTGTTCTGTTCTTTTGAAAGCACTTTATATATTGGCCTTTGTAACGGCTCTAATCTTTGTTTGAATTTTGTCTTCTTCTGAGATCTGCGATCTGGGCTACAAATAGCACAAAACAAAACATATCCTGCAGACAGACATGCTATAAAGGGATAATGTTTTCTAAGAAGCTGCATAACCAATCTGATAAAAGAAGTACTAGAGAAAGTCACATCAGACTAAACTCTTTACGGCCAGAGAAGACTTTTGTGTCTAACGGCTATAAAGGACAGCATGGAAGATAAAGCATAAAGATATTTCAACTAATAAGACAAAAAACTTTGTCAGAAAAAGCTTAACTTATACACAAAGGATGGGGCAAAGATTGCCTTGAGATGTATGCATAAAATCAATGAAATAATCTTTAATAAAATATGCCAAATAAATAGGAAATAGATTATAGAACAGAAGGAGTACAAAATTACTAAAGGCAGACAGAAGAACGTCAAACGACCCTCGGAGATCGTCGACCGAACTACAAGGATCGTCGATCTATCAGAACAGATAGTCGAACGACACAGATAGTCGAACTATCAAAGCAGATAGTCGAGCTATCAAAAAGATAGTCGATCCATCAAACAGATGGTCGAACTATTAACACAGAGCAGATAGTCGAACTATCAGAACAGATAGTCGAACCACCAAAACAAAACAGATAATCGAACTATCAGAGCAGATAATCGAGCTATCAGATAGTTGAACTATCAAGGCAGATAGTCGAACTATCAAACAAAACAAAAAGTCGAACTATCAAACAGATAGTTGAGCTATCAGATAGTTGAACTATCAACGTAGATATTCGAACTATCAAACAAAACAGATAGTCAAACTATCAAACAGATAGTCGAGCTATCAGATAGTTGAACTATCCAAACAGATAGTTGAACTATCAAGAAATCTGTCTGGTCAAAAGAAGTCGAGCAGGGTTCGATGATCGACGAGGCAGATACCACAGATCGTCGAGCTAACAAGAGTTGAACTAATTCAGAGATAGACGATCTGTTGACTGACGATAGTTGACCAACTGATAGACGATCGTCGAACAGTTGATAGACGATAGTCGAGCGGCGTTCGACCATAGTCGAACCAAAAAAAACTTAACCAAATCTTCATCTGGATAAGTGACAACTCTACAACTAAAGCAATCTAACCAAACAACTAACCTTTGACCATAGATAAATCTTGGGTCAAGAAACTAATTGAGAAGACAAAACTCAAATCCAAACTAGGGTACCAACACCTCCTGGTCATGCCCGTGACCTGATGGTCATGCCCGTGATATGGGCGTGTAATTTGCATTTTTCCCAGATTTCTTCAGTTTCTTCTTCTGATTAGTCCTGCATGCTCCAAATTGATATTGGTAGCCCAGATTAACTTGAAATAAGAAAATAAAGGAATTAATAACAATATTAATATAAAACTAACAAGAATATAACTATTTATTAAATAAAAACTAGATTAAAAAAACTATAAATATTAACTTATTAAATACCCCATACTTAATCTTTTGCTATTCTAGAGCAAAACTATGAGAAGTACTTATAAGAAATTAATATAATTTTAAATAAAACTAAAAATTTATTAAATCAAAGGAAAGTTAAAAATTAAATTTTGGGATTTAAATATTAAGTCATAAAATATGAAATTAAAATGTGAAGAGCCAAATATATTTAGCAAATTTTCTCAAATAAATTAATTAGATTTCAAAATTATGTAGTTAGCAAACAAAATTAGATTAAAAATTATTAACACTTAAGGAAAATTCAAACTACTACTTATGCTCTCTTAATATTTTAATTTAATTCTAAAGTAATTCAATTGGTTATTGGGTTTTGGGAATAAGAATATTTAAGAAATTTTCGATTGGAGGTGATGAATTTTATCCTCTCACCCCATACTATTTTTTTGATATTTGCATATGTTTACCAAGAAAATGATGAATTTTATCATCCCATTTTCCATGACAAATGAACAAGTTTTTTTTATCTCTCTTCAAATGAAAATAAAATAATTAGGAGTAATGAATTTTATCCTCTTACTCCATCTTTTTTTTTTGGATTGCATATGTGTACCAATGAATGCTTGATTCCCATGATATATGATCTAACGAAAAAGGAAAAATTGCATATGTTTACCAGGGGATAATGAATTTTTTTCTCTTATCCCCATGACATATGATCTAACAAGAAAATAAAAAGAACAAAGGGAAAGGCTAAATAAAGTTTTAGATTTAATTAAAATAATTAGAGAGCAACTATAGTAAATTAAAATTTCCTAAGAATCTTAAAACATAAAGTGCATATAATTGAAATCTAGAAAATGTTGAGCTAAGTACTACAAAATTGACACTAATTAGAATTAGATAAAAAAAAGAACTAAATAAATTACTCTAAACAAATTTAGTTTATAAAGCATTCCTTAAAATCAAATCACCTAAAAATTAAATCTAACTAACAATGATGAAATAAAAGATTAGAAAATCGTAAATTATAAAAAAAATTCTTATAAATAAACTTAAAGTAAATTATTAAAAATCACAAAAAATTAAGTAGGGGTTTAATAGATTTTTTTTAAACATAAAAATACTAAAAACATAAATTATGATCCTTTTTTTTGTTAATACTTGGACTTCCCGAGGGCTACCCAGTGATGGGTTCGCAAGGTACTTTGCGGTTTTGTGGGATGAAAGCCCAACAAGGCCCTTTCCAAGAGGTTAATTTTCGATTTTCTATTTTTTATTTCTTTGTTTTTTAATTAAAAAGGAAACAAATTTTTCTGTAGATTTTTAAATTTTTTGATTTTTAAATAAAATCAACAAAAGTGATCCCACCCCCATAATTAAAAATAAACAATGTCCCTAATGTTTATATGCCAAGTAAGGAGGGAAAAAGAAAAAGAAAATTCAAGAAAGTAAATGATAAGCAAGGGGTGTCTCCCAAGAGCGCTTTTTTCCCGTCTTTAAGCTAGACGGTTTTGGTTACGAGAAGGGAAAATAAAATTTAAGGTGAACGGTCAACTCCCTTAATTCATGCTTTGGCGAATAAGTCGAAGTCGCTCGCCCGACTACTCCTCCGCTTACAGGTTGATTTTCCTTCTTGCGGTTGACTTGAAAGTGTAA
Source organism: Platanthera zijinensis (assembly GCA_039513925.1). Taxonomy (NCBI): domain Eukaryota; kingdom Viridiplantae; phylum Streptophyta; class Magnoliopsida; order Asparagales; family Orchidaceae; genus Platanthera; species Platanthera zijinensis. The sequence continues at coordinate 213,963,161 of CM077079.1, forward strand.
GTTCAAATCACCTATACATAACTGAGGTAATTTGAATTTTTGTAGAGGAGAGTCAAATAGATCCTGGAAGACATTTAATTGCAACGACTCCTCTCCTTCCTTAAAATTGTTAGTAAAAGAAAAATCAAAGATAAGCACGTTGGAAAAATTTTCGCAAGGAGGAGGTTCTTGTGAAACTATATGATTAGGCTTTGTTTGGTTATTTTCTATAATAAAATTATCAACTAAAATTTCATTTAAAGAAACATCATCGAACACCACATTTTCATGAATTTGAATTCCTAAATAATTATAAGAGGTGTTTGAAAATTCATGAAAATAAGAATCGGGTGTAGTAGGAGGAGAAACATGTTCTTCTTCTAATTCACCCGGTGTGCCGATAATATTAATAAATTCTTGATATAATAGTTTTTCTTCCTCTTTGGAATAAGACACTAAGGGAGCACATGAAGATTCATGTTCCTCCATATGTGAAATATTCGAATAAGGGGAAAATCATTAGAACAAGGTAAATTTTCATTTAAATTTTGGGGAGGAGAAAGAATTTGAATTTGTGACGATTCCCCAAAATTAAAAGAATTATTAGAAAAAATAATAATTTCTTCTAAATTTTGGGGAGGAGTATCAACCTGAAATTGTGAAAAGTCCCTAAAATAGTGAAAAGTCCCTAAAATAAGAAGAAAAAGGTTGCGGTGCGATCAATGAAGAACAAAAATTAGGATCTAAATAATTATTCTCATTACTCAGGAATTCTTCCGATTGATCTTATGAACAAGAAAAACCAACATCCGAGATAGAAGAAAAATTATTTAAATCAAAACAATTTTTCTCGTTAAAATTCGAAAAAGTATTCTCATGAAAATTAGTAAAATTTGAAAAATTCTGTTCATGGAAATGTGAAAAAGAATTAACATTAAAATGAGAAGAATTATTTTCATAAATATTATAAAAATTATTTTCATACCAAAAATTATGATAATAATTATGAAGATACCATTCTTCCTTTCGATGAGGAGCACCACAATAATAACAAGAAATTTCTCACATACGTGCGACTTCCAAATTATTTAAATAATTTTCGAGCTTGGCAAGCGTGGCGACCAATTGAGAATATAATTTTTTTGAAAGAAAAATAAACAACGTTTTCCTAATGGAAATGAATTTTTTTAAAAAAATAAAAATAAAAAGAGAATTGGGGTAGAGAAAGAGAATGATAAAATTAATAAAATTGACGCTTTCTGAATATTAACAAAAATGCTCCCCGGCAACGGCGCAAAAAACATGATGGATACAATTCACGCTAGAGGGTGATTCTAAATCGAATAGGCAAGTGTACCTATCATTCTAGAGTATAAGATCAAGTGCCGTATTAGACTCAAGGCCTGTTGAGTACTTCTACTCATGCAAATTAATATTATCTTATTAGCAAATAAAAAGATTAATTAAAACTAAAAGAAGACAAAGGACTAAACGATATCACTTGATCTAGACTCCCTTTAAAATAAAATAAACTGTCATATAATTCAAGATTCTAAATTACCTACTTCGACCGTGGAGGTTCCTAAATTACAAAAGTGCCTCTATCGAGAATATGCTCTCGACTAAACTTAGGTTGATAGATTAAGATGTCTTGGCCAGTCAAAACCCCTAAGCTTGCTTAAAGCAATGAACGCCACTATTGGAATTTTATCAAATCCGGAAGATTCATGTCTTCCTCTCTCGAGGAGAGCATGCAAATCCTTCTACCTTTGAGTGATCTGCTCATATCCACAACCTCTTTGTAAATCTAAGATATGGATCTAAAATTGAAATCAAAAATACATTGAAGCGGAAATAATAGAAGATTGGCAAGAAAGAAGAAATTTATTTTATTTTAAAGCTTGTCATGATCAAGTGCGAATGAAATAAGCTACTTAACATGATTAAAAAAGTACATAAAAGAAAAGGGAAAGTGAAACATGATTGCATAAAGGAGAAATACTTGACTGAAAACCTAAACTATGAAATTGGATTTATATAAAGGAAATGCATAAAAACTAAAAAGTAAGCTACAAAATCTACCTAAAATCTACTCCTAGATGCTTCCTAGATACTATAACATCCCTCAAACAACTAGACTCCTAGGAGTGATTTTTTAATAACTAGGTCATGACAAAACCATAAGAAGCTCAAAGGACTAAGTGAATAAAGGCCAAGGTGAAGATCACCTTGGTCTGCCTATAACACAGCCTCACCACCAGATATAGGGATTGATTGTAGGGATTCAACTTGACTCCATGACCCCACCACAATACCCCTAACCCTTTGGGTTGTTCATAGGGTAACTAAGGACCCATTGGGGGCAATCAAAGTGGTCAAGTTGACCTAAGTCCACCATAAACCTAAATGGGTCAAACTGGCATACTTAGGGTCAATTGACCTTCCCTTAGCTAAGTGGACCCCACACATGCCTTCCCAACCTAAAGTGAGGTCAATGGAACACCAAGGACCCATTGGGGTCAACCCAAGAGGCTAAGATGACCCAAGTCCATCCTAGCCCTAAAGTTGTAAAAGTGCCCTAACTAAGGGGCAAGTGACCTCAAAGGTGCAAAGCCAACCCTACCTGAGCCTTAGGGGAGGCCAATGGGTCACCAAGGACCTATTTAGGACATCCCAAAAGGTCAATTTGACCAAAGTCAACACCACCCGAGTATTTAGTCAAATTCGCCCAAATGGGTTAACCTAAGCTCAATCCCTATCCACTTGGGCTAACTATATATTATTTAATATTATGAGCTAATGAGCTGTCATTAGGCTGGATTAGTCATCAAATTCAACCTTGATGACTAGGAGAGAGAAAAACATTTTTCCCATTTAATGGCGGAGAGAGAGAGAGAAAGAGGGAGAAAATGGTCATTCATGGTGATTGAATGCCATTGACTCCTCATTTCCTCTCCCAATTGATGGAGATTCACTCCCTCTATAAGTTATGGGAGGTTTTTTGATGGATTCAAGCCTAGGGAAGGAGAACCCACCTTGGCCGAAATGAGCCTTTAGTGTCCATTAATGGCCATTGCATGCTAGACCCTTCCCCTCCCCCATTTGATGATTTTAAAAGCTTCCCTAGGCCAAGAGTAACAGTTTCCACACTTTTCCTGAAGGAGCCAAGGCCTTTGACAGTGTTGTTGCAGAACACCCGCAAGCTAAAGATCTGGCCATGTCAACCCGGCGATCGGCCCAACTCCAGCCCACCACTAAGGTCCTCTTCTACTCCTTCTCTGGCTAGATCTTAGGAATATTTAGGGATAAGAATCGAGCTCAATTGAGCCCGATCGGGTGGAGATTTTCCCTAGTTTTTCCGATAAAATGAAGTGTCGGGTTCACCAGAAACGGCCCCTCCGGCGACCGTGCTGCTGCCTAGTGATAGCCACCACCTCAACAAAGGTGGTGGTGGCGGTGGCCGGCCAGGGAGATGGCCGGGTGGCCGATGGTAGCTGTTAGAAGTGGCTCTAGGTCGGGTAGATCCAGGCCATTGTCTGGAGGAATAAGAAAGCCCACATCCGCCCGATCTGCTTTAAGATCTGTGCTGATATATTAAAAGTATTTTATGTGCATTTCTGTCACAGAAAATCACTTACCTTAGGAATTAAATTAAAAATACTTATTGGCCTATTCTGAAAAAGTAGTCAACATAAACCTGTAGCTCTTTGAGTATAGTTTATTTTAAAATTAATTTGAACCAATTTGGAGTTCAGGTCAGACCTCAGCACTCATTTTGGTGAGGTCTATACATAGGGCTGAACAGAGATTCATTGGAGTGAACCCATCAATCCCGAACTCCAAATGAATTGAAATTTGGAGCATAGGCCATTCATACCTAGACATATATCATAACCAAAAAGTGGAATTTTTGGATAATATTTTTATAAATTTTGGTAAACATTCCATTTTTCATGAATGAATTAATTAATGGATCTAATGAACTCCAAATCCTCCCAAATTTTGGAGAGTGATCCTTGTGGTCAATATAGGTCTCTGTATAAAATTTTACCCAATTTGGAGTTGATTTGGTTTGGAATTTAGTAAACCCTAGCCTTGGCCAAAAAGGGATATATAGGTCAAAGTGTCCCTTGTGGGTATTAGGTGGACAAATCACCTCATCAGAGGTTTAAACTTAGGCCACTGATTTGTTATGACATTAAACTCCTTCACATGGAATTTTGGGTGGATTTGGGTTGATTGTCCCTAGGGCCCAATTTCAAACCCTAAGATTGAACTTTGGGGATTGGTGATGGGCATGGGGTGATATGCCCTTGTATGGACATGGTGTTTAGTCCATATGATCTTAGGGTGGTGAAATGACCTATGAAGGAATTTGGTTGTATTTGGAAACGTGTACCCCACTATAATCACTTGGAAATTATTTAGGTCTATATACCTTATGGATTAATTAAGGGGTCATATAACCTTGGATCTTCATGAGATATTTGTAGGAGTAATTTTATAGTAATATTAACTTTTGGAATTTATTATAGGGTGTTTAGATAATAGTAGCTTATACTTGTAGCTATAACCTTCATCTTGCCCTTTTTGATGATATTTAAGTACCTAGGGTTTAATTATATTAGAATGATATGAAACTCTGGCAAAGTAAATTAAATACAATTTCTATACACTGATAAATTATTTAGAATAATTGGACATTTCTTCTTAGTACTTCATGTGTATAGTGAACTAGTGCACCTTATTTTGATAAATAGATGATAAATACTATAGCTTGCTGGAAAATTGTGTTACTTAGCCAGAGGAATTTTAGGGCATACTAAAGCTTAGAAAATTATTAAATATTGTTTGGATGAGTTTACAAGAATATTTCTTCACAAAGTGCACTATCATGGATTCTATTAAGGCATTTTTTTGTATAGCTTACTGACCTTGGAATTGCATGAAACTTTGTCAGTAAGGTTTTATGATCATAATAAAGCTCTGTTAATTTTTGTATAATTTTTGTACTACGAATTATGGTACTCACTTCATTACCTCTAATTATTTGAATTACCTTGAGCTAATTATTTAAAGGAGAAAAAATTAATGAAAATCAATGAAATTTGGTATTCCCTGATATCTTGCTATCCTATAGTGTTCATAATTTTTGTATGGTCATAACTTAAGGAAATCTAGTACTTCACCCATGGACTAACTTTTGGGAAAACTTAATAAATTCCAAATTATTTAGGAAAATTACAAGTTCTTGGATTTAGGCTAAATATGTCATGATAAACACCCAAAAAATATCTTAGGGCTTTTGGATGAAAATTTGAGGTACCTCATATTGTATACATCATGAAAGTTTCTAGTGTCGACTAAATCCACCTATGGGGGGGGGAATAGGTGTCGTGTAGTATTTTGCGGAATTTTAATAACCTGCACAAATAACAAACACAGCACAGAAAGACACACAAGCAATTATAGTGGTTCCCCGATTTGGGTACGTCCACGCTCCCTTTTCGACCTATCTCCCACCAAGGGACGACTAAGTCACTTCACCAACCTGATTGAAATCCAATCCTCACACTACGGAAGGAACCCTTCCAATCAAAGGAGTCACTACTCCTCCACCACGGGTTGCACCCAACCCTTATAACTAGGAATCAAAATTCCTTTACAACAAAACAAAAATTGAATGTACAAGAAATACAAACAAACTTGTGGAGATCCCGATGTCCTTCTTCATTCGTTGAAGCTTTCTTGAAAGAGACGAAGAATCCACGACCGGTGTTCTCTCTTGGAGAGGATCTTGACAGATCGGTGGCGGCAAGCGAATGCGGCGGCGATGCTTTGTAGATCCAAACTTCTTGACGAAGCAAGCAAGGTCTACCAACGATCTCAATCAGATCAGTCGTCTCAATCGATTCGGAATGAAGAACTATCCTCATTCAGCAAATCGAGAGACAAGAGATCTCGAGAGAGAAGCGTGAGATGCTAGGCTTGCCTCGGTACTGTCGTTGGAAGATCAAAGACACTCTAAGATCAGTGACGGCGACTAGCTTGCAAGCGGCGGCGGCGATCGGTGAAGTTTCGCGTTCGGCTAGGGCACGCTCGGCCTCCGTTTAACTTTCCGTTCTTCGATACAAATCACTATTCAAAATACGCGAGTATATATATTGGAAGCCAACCCTAAATGACCGTTGTTGGGCCCACAAGGAGAAGCCCTAGCCCCGACCGAAACAGCGCACGGCTTCCTGGTTCGGTCCAGCAAACAGGAGAAAATTGCCAATCGGATTGAAATCCAATCCTCACACTATGGAAGGAACCCTCCAATCAAAAGAGTCACTACTCCTCCACCACGGGTTGCACCCAACCCTTACAACTAGGAATCAAAATTCCTTTACAACAAAACAAAAATTGAATGTACAAGAAATACAAACAAAATTTTGGAGATCCCGATGTCCTTCTTCGTTCGTTGAGGCTTTCTTGAAAGAGACGAAGAATCCACGACCGGTGTTCTCTCTTGGAGAGGATCTTGACAAGATCGGCGGCGGAAAGCAAATGCGGCGGCGATTCTTTGTAGATCCAAACTTCTTGATGAAGCAAGCAAGGTCTACCAACGATCTCAATCGGATTAGTCCTCTTAATCGATTCGGAATGAAGAACTATCCTCGTTCAACAAATCGAGAGACAAGAGATCTTGAGAGAGAAGCGTGAGATGCTAGGCTTGCCTCGGTACTATCGCCGGAAGATCAAAGATGCTCTAATATTAGCGACAGCGACTAGCTTGCGAGCGGCGACGGCGATCGGTGAAGTTCCGCGATCGGCTAGGGCACGCTCGGCCTCGGTTTTACTTTCCGTTCTTCGATACAAATCACTATTCAAAATACGCGAGTATATATACTGGAAGCCAACCCTATATGACCGTTGTGGGGCCCACAAGTAGAAGCCCTAGCCCCGGCCAAAACAGCGCACGGCTTCCTTGTTCGGTCCAGCAAACAGGCGAAAATTGCCTCAGGCAAAATCGGCGAGAATCGTTGGTGATTCCCGTCGAAGTCGGCGGGAATCACTAACGATTCTCATCGATTCTGCCTTGGCCGATTTCCAGTTGTACAACTAGTCAGCCTGCGGGAATCGGCGGGAATGCAACCTGATTCTCGACGAATCGGCAGGAATCAGAACGATTCCCGTCAAAGTCGGCAAGAATCACTTGGTGATTCCCGTCGATTCTGCCTTAGCAGAATTTCTGAAGGAAAACAGTCATCCGAAAGAAGTCGGCGGGAATCACTGACTGATTCTTGACGATTCGGCGAGAATAATGAATGATTCCCGTCGAATCGGCGAGAACCACTTAGTGATTCCCGTCAATTTTTACTTAGACGCTTTTTCTCTTCCTTCCTATGAACTTGGTCTTTGACCCATCTTTTCTCCTCTTCTGCTCTTGATCTATCTCGACCCTATACTTGAAAGTAAGAACACTCCAATAGAGAGAGCACACGTGATTCAACACACTGATCTGCACAACGAGGGATTTCGTTGCGCAGACCCGTGTATATTGACCCACTGCACCTTGACATTGGTGTGTACTTAGCATGGAATAGCTGCAGGCACAACTTAATAGAAGATTGTCAAATACATTTTGAATCCATCTTAGCTTGACTGGAGGCCTTTTCAAATCTAGGTAATTGTGGATACAATACCCAACAATCTCCCCCTATTTGAAGAAGCCAAAATCCTACTAGCTAAGATGAATTACACCAACCAGAAAAATATACATAACAAAGGTGCGAGACAAAAATTCAGAATAATAAAATTTCACGCATTCAGAACAACAAATGAATCAGCATGTGATCATATATATATATATATCCAAAGATTGTTCATTTAAATACAAGGAATGATATACACGCATATAGAAAGAAAATCTATTCCTTTGCCTGAGCATCCTTTAGTTGTTCAGCCTGGAACTTCTTGCTTTGTCTTTCAAAGTACTCCTTAGGCTTCGGGTAGTACCTGGGTGGAGGAGATTTATGTTCCACAGTGTTAGACCTGAAGAATATGTTTCTTTTAGCCCCATACTCCTTGTGCATCTCCCACTCATACTGACTGTATACTTAATTTCTATTCAGCTCTCCCCGCTGTTGTAGCATGAAAGTATCCAGTATGATGCTCCTCGATGTAGGACTCCATCGTTCATTCTTCACTTCACTTTCCTTCAATCTTACTTTCCTCTCAGCTGGAGTCTCTTAGGAAGTTCCTTCTTGAAGTTTCCGTTTCCCTTTTGCGATGGCATCCTGATCAAACATGGCACTGCGAGCAGCTTTGGTAGTGGCCCTAGCAGCCTTTCTGGCATAAGCTTCACTTAGGGGAACCTCCTCAGCACTTGCAACCTCATCAGCAATAGTGGTAACTTCATCAGGAGGAGTAACTGGAATTTGTATACCAGATGCTTGCTGAACTAGCAAGTGACAGCTTTCAAAAACATACTTATTTGACTGCATGAAGTTGTCGACCATGATTTGTTCTAGCCCTGCCATCTTAGCTGTATATTCATTCTCCCCCTTTTTGGCTTCTAGGGCAATGGAGTTTGCATAGGTATGCAGTAACTCATCTATATGCTTAACAGTCTTAGTGAACTCGTTCAGCAGGGATGTCTGATTTGCGTTGAGTGTCACCATGTTGGAATCGAACAACTTGATGTTGTTGGCCACAACATGTGCATTTTGCTTTACCACTGCCAGATCAGTTGTGTTCTTCTGAAGCCCTTGCATTAGAAGATTGACGGCAGTGCCGGCCTCTGCATACTTAGCTTCAAACTTTTGTTCCATCATATCCAGCTTATGATTTATCTCTACAACATTTTTAAGCATTAGATCCACAGATTGCTTAATTCGTTTCAGCACCTCGTTGTGAGATCGTTCAAAAGAGCCCTTCAGTTCATCCACTATACCTTGAATGATATTTACTGTGTGATTTGCCAGGCTAGGTCCTAGCGGATGAACTTGATGCATGTCCTGGTCGTGCTCAGTGGGGATAGGACTCTGGGAGTCAGGATTCTCTTCTGCAGATACACTGGTAGAGCTAGATAGATTCACAGTCTCTTGAGGGGGGATTGGGGCAGCCTCTGTCATTTTTTCATATATACTCATCATACCCTGCCGGGAGGTCTCCCCCTCAATTGTTACACCAGATACATCAGGAATTGCTACCTGAACCTGTTCCACAGAGGGGAGGTCAACATCAATTTCCCTCATATCCATCCCATTTCAAGCTTGATCATTGTTCACATCATCAGTGGCCACATTCTCCACATCATCCTCATCAGCAGCATCATCCTCCATGTCATCCTCCACTTCCTCCTCGTCAGCCTGATCGGTAGAGAGGGTATCCACAACATCCTTCGCGATCAGGGTAATATTAGCAACGACGTTTGCTTGATCTGAAATATAGACATCAATACTGAGGGCATTAGGAGGAATGGGTAAAGACTCCCCATCAGTTCCTGCATGCAGCAGATCAGGAACTTCACTGGGCTCATCCAAAGGATTTCTGAGCTCCGAAGCTCTATCTTCTTCATCACCATGTGCTTCAGCTGCACCTCCTTGGCCAATTCTCCTCTCCCATCTATCAAAAATGCTAGAGTCCATCTTCTTTAAGTAGTGAAGAGGAACTCCCTTGCTCATATCAAACCTGTCACCGTCCATCTGATTCAGGTATAGGCAAATGATTCTCCCAAATTTAGGAGTTTGTAGAGTATCTTTAATCTTCTCAAACAACATGGCCCCACAGTTGAATCTCTTCCTACACACCACAGCCATCATGATCTTAAACCTATCCCCTGAAATATGATCATGGGAGCCGGGTTTGCAGATCAGAACTTTTCTTATGATATCTGAGAGGAGCTTCCCTTCCTCGTTCATGTCCTTGCGTTTGATGACCTTGGTCCCTCGAGCTAGTCCGTAGAATAGTAGAGTCCTTGCACGATTAGTTTCATCCAGGTACTCCTCTTGTACTGAGCTTGTGAGCTACAGATTATGTGATAGTCTTCCAGCAGTCATCTTGATTCTTAGTCCAGCAATCTTACACATTATCAAGGTGTCCTCGTGACGTAGCTTGGCAGTTGCATAGAACTCAAGAACTTCCTTATCTAGAACCTTGCAAGGGTGCTCGAGTATAAAGGAGAGCCCGGCTTGCTCGAGCATCAGGATGATGTTCCTGAATTCATCAAAAGCATGGGCGAAGCCAGTCCTAACCAACTCACTCCCAGTGAGGAGCCCGTCCGTGGTTCGAGGAGCCATTATAAACCTAAACAAGTAACATCCAAGGGACTTAACTCTATCTAAATCTATAGATCAGGAACTAAACTAATAGGAACTAGACAAGTTACAAACAAGCTAGTAATTTAGTGAGGGACGGTCGTTACCCTTGGGCCGAGCGGAGAGAAGCCCTAGTCAAATAAGCAGCTTGCGTCGGGACGGAAGCATAAGTCGACGGAAGCGTGAGTCGACGGAAGCGTGAGTCGACGAGAACGGGAATGCTGGCGGTGAATCGGCGATAACTTGCGTCAAGAAGATGCCTAAGACGGGAACACCGAGCCGATGGAGAGAGGACGGCGACGGACTACAATCGACGAGAGGCGATCGGGAGTCGATGAGAACACCAAGCAATGGGATTTCCGCTATTTCCAGAATACGAACAGTCGGGACTTTTGCAATAAGCGCTATTTATTTCCTAAGATAGCCGCTGTATCCGATATTTCTGCTGAGAATGACAGGTTTCCGCTTGACCGTTTTTATATTGATAAATTTAAATTATTGATTTAGTTCCTGTTAATTCAAAACTTTTCCCTATTAACTGTTGGATAATAAATATCCCGGTCAGAATAACTATGCCAAGTCAAAGGGAGGTTAACCCTAAAATTACGCACTGGCTATTTCTTGATGAGTCAAAAGGTAAAATTTTCGTTGTAACTACTGACACACGTCCTTTGAGTTTCATCGGACCGATTGACACCCACTGTCACACATTGTCAATGATATATATATAAAAATGTCAGATTCCAAACTAAGGATCATACAGTTTTTAGCATTTGTGTCCTTCCATCAGATGTGTGTATATATATATTTATATCTTGAAGGAGAATCTATATATTTGTTTGGATATATATATACTTCTATGTAATGTGATTCAATTTTCGAAACTGAATGCGCGTACCTGGGATAAGTAGGTTGATCATTCGGATCCACTATACTTGTTCCATAGCATTCCTTATCTCTTATCCCATATACTTGTTCCACTATACTTATCATTCGGATCCACTATAAGTAGGTTGAAGTACAACAGGTATCCAGTTCAAGTAGGACAATGTAGTTAGCATTATCTCTTATCCCATATACTTGTTCCATAGCATTCCTAGAACATCTCTTGTCTAGGTCCCATCATGTTCACGGGTACCTAGACTATCCTGCAAAAACGAATTACCTTACGTTAGGAACCCAATATGTATTGGGTCCTAGGTTCTTGTCAGCATAAAATACAGGATGCTTTCCTGCAAGATTTCTGTCAGGAAGGCTATCTCTAGCGAAGGGATGTGGACATACCCTTGCCCATTGCACAGAAGGATTGTGCCAATAATCTATGGCAAAGTGACCCACTTTACCAAAGCACCAGCACTCATGAATATTGTATCTCCTTTTCTGACCAGATTTACTGACTGAGTTTGTCACGATCATAGGTCTGACAGGGGCAGAGCAGGTTCTGCTCTTAGATTTACCCTTTCCATCGGGACACGAGGGAGGGTGGATGGAGAACATGTGGTGAGTGTTCATGAGGCCTGGGAGGTGGTGTCTTCTTATCAGTTAGCACACATTCGGGGGCCCCATAGATACTGGCTACATGTTTGCCAACCCCCTTTCCCTGCGTCCAAGGGTGGTGAGAGGTACTGTGAGAGCTGGTTCCTGCACTCTCATGAAGTGTTGAGGCTGAGGAAGTGAATACAAAAGGCTCATGATGAGCCAAATGTATTTTCTCATGGGTAGCCATAACAACACTTGCACAATGGGTATTTCCACATGAGGGTTGATCATTCTTGCAGTGACCATTGTTGTTCTTATGGTCATACCTGAAGGCATGATGTGTGCCCTTCCTACTCGGTGTGGGGGGGGTCTGAAAACAGTTTCCCCATTTCTCCACGATTTTATAATTCGTGAGATCCACCCATTTTCTCCCTTTCTCTTAATAGCATCTACCTTGGAAAAGTTAGATACTATTCTCTTCTCGGTCTCTAGAGAAAACTCTAGATCCGAGATCTTTGAGTCCTTCACCTTGATGGATTCCAATTGGAGATCCATCATGGTCCTCAACTGAGCAATTTCCATAGCTTGTTTCTCCAAAAGCAAGTTGCTCTTCTGAAGGGCACTACGAAGGGAATCAAGAGTTTCAATCTTTTGATTTAAACTGTCTATTTCCCTAGCATCAAAAGAGGGACAAACCTCTGAACTTCTCCTATCTTCAGGAGATATAAGAGGAAGGGAGCAAGAAGAGGAATATACCTGATCCTGATTGTGCTGATCAGGGTTAGAGTTATGGTCTACAGAGACTGAGGTTTAAGCTTCATCACAACTGCATTAATTCCTCAACCTCTTCTTCAGCCTCAGATAGAGACACAGGAGCCCTGATATTTAGAAGTTGTTCTTGACTTTCATCATCAGAGACGAGAACCCCCCCCCCCCCATATGCTTCATCCTCTTGATGGCATTCAGTCCCGGCAGTCTTCTTTCCCTCCATGAGGTCAGAGATTGTTTACCACATGGACTTTGCAGTCTTGCACTTATCCAATCTTCTAAGAGAAGAGCCTGACCAGATATCAGAGATGATCCGTCATAACAGCTTGTCCAAGTTGAATAGTGAGAGCTCAGTTTCAGACATCTCTGTGGTACTCTTCGGGATTTGGAGATCTTCTCAAGAACCGAAAGCCTTCATGGGAATGAAGGGACCCTCTTACATAATGAATGACGCACGATGGTCAATGGCCTCCAGATGAAACTGAACTCTCATTTTCCAGATGGGATAGTACTCTTTTATGCAGGCAGGGAGACTCAGAGGAGAGACATCAGTGTACAGCTCCATGCTTGAGTCTTGTATTCTTCTTGACACTAGAAGAAGGATCTTACTCAAGGTGTTAACCTTATTGACGAGTAATCTCCCTCTGATACCACTTGAAAGATTCTAGTGTCGACTAAATCCACCTATGGTGGGGTAATAGGTGTCGTGCAGTCTTTTGCGGAATTTAAATAACCTGCACAAATAACAAACACAGCACAGAAAGACACACAAGCAATTATAGTGGTTCCCCAATTTGGGTACGTCCACTCTCCCCCTTCGACCTATCTCCCACCAAGGGACGACTCGGTCACTTCACCAATCGGATTGAAATCCAATCCTCACACTATGGAAGGAACCCTCCAATCAAAAGAGTCACTACTCCTCCACCACGGGTTGCACCCAACCCTTACAACTAGGAATCAAAATTCCTTTACAACAAAACAAAAATTGAATGTACAAGAAATACAAACAAAATTTTGGAGATCCCGATGTCCTTCTTCGTTCGTTGAGGCTTTCTTGAAAGAGACGAAGAATCCACGACCGGTGTTCTCTCTTGGAGAGGATCTTGACAAGATCGGCGGCGGAAAGCAAATGCGGCGGCGATTCTTTGTAGATCCAAACTTCTTGATGAAGCAAGCAAGGTCTACCAACGATCTCAATCGGATTAGTCCTCTTAATCGATTCGGAATGAAGAACTATCCTCGTTCAACAAATCGAGAGACAAGAGATCTTGAGAGAGAAGCGTGAGATGCTAGGCTTGCCTCGGTACTATCGCCGGAAGATCAAAGATGCTCTAATATTAGCGACAGCGACTAGCTTGCGAGCGGCGACGGCGATCGGTGAAGTTCCGCGATCGGCTAGGGCACGCTCGGCCTCGGTTTTACTTTCCGTTCTTCGATACAAATCACTATTCAAAATACGCGAGTATATATACTGGAAGCCAACCCTATATGACCGTTGTGGGGCCCACAAGTAGAAGCCCTAGCCCCGGCCAAAACAGCGCACGGCTTCCTTGTTCGGTCCAGCAAACAGGCGAAAATTGCCTCAGGCAAAATCGGCGAGAATCGTTGGTGATTCCCGTCGAAGTCGGCGGGAATCACTCACGATTCCTGTCGATTCTGCCTTGGCCGATTTCCAGTTGTAAAACTAGTCAGCCTGCGGGAATCGGCGGGAATGCAACCTGATTCTCGACGAATCGGCGGGAATCAGAATGATTCCCGTCGAAGTCGGCGAGAATCACTTGGCGATTCCCGTCGATTCTGCCTTAGCAGAATTTCTGAAGGAAAACAGTCATCCGGAAGAAGTCGGCGGGAATCACTGACTGATTCTCGACGATTCGGAGAGAATCACGAATGATTCCTGTCGAATCGGCGAGAATCACTTAGTGATTCCTGTCGATTTTTACTTAGACGCTTTTTCTCTTCCTTCCTATGAACTTGGTCATTGACCCATCTTTGCTCCTCTTCTGCTCTTGATCAATCTCGACCCTGTACTTGAAAGTAAGTACACTACAATAGAGAGAGCACACGTGAGTCAACACACTGATCTGCTCAACGAGGGATTATGTTGCGCAGATTCGTCTATATTGACCCACTGCACCCTGATATTGGTGTGTACTTAGCATGGAATAGCTGCAAGCACAAGTTAATAGAAGATTGTCAAATATATTGTGAATCCATCTTAGCTTGACTGGAGGCTTCTTCAAATCCAGGTAATTGTGGATACAATACCCAACACATCATATAGCTTAGATTGGTCTGCATATAGTGAAACTGTAGAAATTGTGATTGGATGTGAAGTGGACATATGGAGTTGGGGTTATTAGTTTAGTAGTTATGGAGAAGTAGAAATAAGTTCATCATTAGGTGTCATGATTAGGAGTAGTGTTGGGTATACTAGTGTAAGTTGTGCTCGGGATCGACGAAGGATCGTCTTCCCTATGGAGAGAGAAGGAGTCATAATATACTAGGGATAGATCCAGTATAATATTAAAGGGATTGGGGAATTTTTTTAATAACAAATAATAGTAAGTGCCTTGCGAAAGGGAACGATGAGCTTCATCTACCATCATAGTTCTTAGTGCCCCCGAGAGCCCTTCATAGGGAATACCCCGGGCAGTCCAAGGTTAACATAAACTATAAGAATAAATGTTAAAGAGCAATTAGTATAACTAGTGTTTCACCTACACACACCCGGTAATTCGGGAGGTTAGTTTGTACAGTTATCCGAGCGGTAGGCTTGGGGGTAGTTATAACGGACGAGTTAGTTCGGGGAGCCGATGGCTCGGGAGTTCTTGAATACATGAGCAAAAGGTGGTGGGTCTTTTGTATTAGACTGTTATTCACACCGACGTCGATACGCTGACTCGGCGGGTGTGGTTTACACTCAGCTAAAGGAAGACAGGTGGATATGGCCAGTATTAATATGTGGTGACTCTATGTTGTGTCCTTCCATAGGCGTACATAATGGCTAGGCCTGGTAGTGTGGATACCCTCCTAGGAGTGGGGGGGCCGACCTACTATCTCTGTTTGACACTATGGAGGTTCCTGGGAGTGAAGCTAGCTGCCCAAATGGGGGGAACTAAAGGTCTGTGCGGATAGAGTCGTGTGTATGTGTTATGCTGTATGAACATAACATTAAACCCACATAACATAGCATACCATGACATCATCATTCAACCCTTACCCCTTACGTATAAATCGGCATGTGACTTTTTACACGTTAGGCCTTGCAAAACGACCTCGTAGTTTATAAGCTTGTATGGGCATGCTTATAAGTTATGGTTCTATTCTTATGGATATTTATTACCTGCCTTGCGATGCACTTTTTCTTTTATACTTATTGCTTGCTATTATAGAACTACTAGCTTGTACTTTCCTTCATTAGTTCTATTTACCATTATAAATAGCTGTTAGAGTAGCTCCACCGCCACCTACTTTCTTTGTACTCCCCACCTTCATTACCTTCCCTTTCCTTCTCCCCGTTCGGTTCCTAGGAGACATGGGGGAGGGCTAGGGGATGATATGACTTAGTTTTTTTGACTAACGGTCGACGACCACAATATTTCAGGGGCTCCGGATGAGAGACAGGGAGCAGCAGCAGGGGATACAGCAGCAGCGGAGTATGGTGCTCATGGAGGTGGGCCAGTCTAGCATAGGAGCACCAACTACTGGCTCCGTGAGTGATTAGTTTACTTAGCTTTCGCGAGAGTTTGTAGTGAGGATTTGATGTACTGGGCTTGAGCCCGTTTATATTTCTATGTACTATTCTATTACAGTACTTTTATTATCTTGTGGACATGTTGTGATTTCTTCTATTTCATATTATATGTGATTGTGGACTTAGTTTTATCTGAAATGTGTATAAGCTTCATTCTCTTTGGTGATCGTAAAGGCAGGTAGGATCGACGTTTTGTAGTGGCGACCTTCCCGAGTGTCAGTGTCACCGCAAAACGGTAATTTTGGTCAAAAGACCCTGGTGGTTTAAAAGAAAAGAAATGGGGTCTTACAAGTGGTATCAGGAGAAACATCGATCCAAAGAGAAGAAGTCCACAAAAACCCTAGGCCACCCCGCGCGAGCTTAGTTTGCGGACAAACTAGCAGTGGAAGCAATGGTGTGCCCATAAGGGGAATCACATGTAAAAGTCCACTTTGTTCATTAGTTCCACTTGTACATTATCTAACAAGTGGAATTTTTCCTTTGTAGGCTGCGACGAACCCTACTCCACAGCAGGGTGCACCTCAGGCACAGAATGTGGTTCCACCCCTGCCGGCTCCGACTCCATTCCAGCAGATGGAGATGGGGCAGACACTGACGGCTATTCTGGAGGCCTTCAGGACTCAGCAGGCCCCGGCTCGACAACCAAATTTTGGGTCCAACTGGATGAGTTCCTTTCGGGGGCTTTCTCCTCCATCCTACCTCAGGACAGAGTCAGCAGTTCGTACGGAGGAGTGGTTGGACATCATCTACGAGATGCTGGCTGGAATTCAATGCCCGATAGAGGAGGCGGTTGCTCTTGCAGTTTCCTGCTTAGAGTCATATGGGAAGAGATGGTGGAAGTCACAGCTGGACACCACCTTTGCTGGAGTGGATTGCGCAGACATCTCCTGGGAGGAGTTTGGAGTAGCTCTATTGGAGCATTTTATACCTCAGTCAGTGAGGGTTTAATTGGAAGGCAGGTTCCTGCAGTTAAGGAAGGGCAACAGGACAATGTTAGAGTACTACCGGGAGTTCACACATCTATCCCGCTATGCGGACTCATTTAAGTTGGATGATGCGGGCTACGCCAATAGGTTTTATAAAGGCCTACATGATGACATGCGACAGCCCTCCTCTTCGTCTCTGATAAGAGCCTGACTAGGATCTTGGAGATGGACAAGAAGCGAGAGGCAGATCAGCTTACAGTTTGGGGTCTGAAGAGACCGGCTAACGACGTTGTGATTGGTGGCTTGAGAGACCATCCTAGAGGTCATGTCATCGAAGAAAGTAGGAATGGGGATCAACCCCGCCGAGAGGACAGGTAGGAATAGAGGAATCCAGAGGTATTGGCTCCTCAGCCTTTACAAATACAAGAGATGCCAAGGACAGGAGAAAGGGCACATGTATGTTTCCGGTGCAACCAACCGGGGCACTTCAAGAGGAATTGCACCATTAGGGAAGCACCCCTACTAGCACTTCAGGATTCCCCACCTGCTCGGCAGTTTGGTGGTCGAGGACGTGGCTGAGGACGTGGATTATAGGGAGGAGACCGCAGGCAAGTCAGAGGGCAAGTATATTCCTTGGACCTGGCTCAGCCCGAGAACGTGGAGCAGGTAATAACAGGTATGCCGGTGATTTTAAGTTCTTTTTTTTCCTAAAAGGTAGACTCATGGATATAGAATTGTAGAAATAGGAAAGAAAACCATAACTAGATTTCTAAGACATTTAACAACCTCAGGCATAGTCTTCGTCAGCAGCAAACCCGCTCATACACTGTTCGATACGAGTGCTTCACACTAGTTCGTGTTAGAAGCCTTCGTGGAAGGACTAGAAGGCGTGAAAAAATTCACAGGATTGATGATGAGGGTGGGTCTACCCGACGGATCAGAGCTATTAACCTCTGCCCATTGGAACTTTGAGGCAGAAATTGGCGGAAGGGCTTTTGAAGTACCAACGACAATCCTAAGGATACCAGACTTCGACTTGATCCTGGGCATGACATGGTTGCATTGGAACCATGCCCAGATCGATTGCATGTCGAATAGGATCACCTTATGGCACGGGGACTCCTACATCGTCATCGAATGTATTAGATATACCTCCCACCGCTTACTATCGTCCGTACAGGCCATCAAGGCCCATCTGCAAGGAGACGAGGTCTATCAAGTGCTATTCGAGATGGCCGAGGCCAAGGATTCCATTCCTTGTATCCCGGTAGCATGGGATTTTGCTAACATATTCCCAAAGAAGTTGTCAGGGCTACCCCCGCATCGGAAGAAGGATTTCCAGATACAGCTCGTGTCGGGGGCTAAGCCGGCATCAAGAGCTCCTTATTGAATGGCCCCAGAGGAGTTGGTGGAGTTTTGAAACTAGCTACAGGAGCTAGTGGAAGACGGATTTGTCCGACCAAGCTCTTCACCAAGGTGAGAACTGGTGCTGTTCGTCAAGAAGAAGGATGGGACACTCCGATTATGCATTGACTACAGGGCTCTGAATAGGCTGATGGTCCGGAACACCTATCCTCTGTCAAGGATTGATGAGCTATTTGACCAATTGGAGGGAGCTCATTAGTTCTCAAAGCTGGATCTGAGGTCCGATTACTACTGGCTGCGCATTCAGGAGGAGGATATCCCGAAGACATCTTTCATCAGGAGATACGGGTTGTATGAGTTTACCGTGATGCCCTTCGGGCTCACGAATGCACCATCCGCGTTCATGAGTTTGATGAACCGGGTATTCGAGCCATATCTGGATGTATTCGTCATAGTGTTTATTGACGACATCCTCATCTATTCAAGGACTGAGGAGGAGCATACGCGTCATTTGGCTCTGACTCTGGAGAAGCTCCGAGAGCACAAATTATATGCTAAGTTCAGCAAGTGCCAGTTTTTGCTGAAGGAGGTGGCCTTTTTGGACCATATTATCAGTGGAGCAGGATTGTCAGTAGATCTGACGAAGTTCAGGCAGTACGGGATTGGCCACCACTAAAGACGGCTATTGACGTAAGGAGTTTCCTAGGGCTTGTCGGATATTACCGAAAGTTCTTGGAGGGATTCTCTCTAATTGCTCTCCCTCTCACATCTCTGACGAAGAAGGAGACTCCATTTGTTTTGATGCCACTATGCGAGGCTACCTTTCTAGAACTGAAGGGTCGGATTACCTCGGCCCATATCCCTTCTCTTCCATCTTTGAAGGAAGGATTTCAGGCTTATACAGACGCATCATATCAGGAGATGGGTGCCGTTCTGATGCAGAATGGGCACGTGATAGCTTACGCCTCTCGTTAGTTGAATAAACACAAACAAAATTACCCGGTGCATGACTTGGAGATTGGAGTGATTATCTTTGCCCTGAAGATCTGGCGGCACTACCTCTACGGGGTCCACTGCGATATATTCTCTGACCATAAGAACCCAAAGTACTTGGACACGCAGAATGAGCAAAATATCAGACAGAGACGCTGGGTAGAGTTTTTGTCAGACTATTAGTATACCATGCACTATCATCCCATGAAGGCAAACGTGGTAGCAGATGCTCTGAGCCAGAGAGCAACTATATCTAGAGTAGGGCCTTAGCTAATTGCTATGGAGATGGTGTAGATGTTGGAGGAGATGCAAATATCTCTAGTTTCCGAGGATGATCCAGAGCTATATACGGTGTACCTGTCATTGATGATTTCCACCGATGACATTCGGGATCACTTAAGGGATGGACAGAGGCTGGATGCGAGGACAGAGCCAATATTTAGGGCCTTGGAGAAAGGCAGACATGGATTACACTTTGAGAGATGGGTTGTTATGCTTTAGATATAGGGTTTATATACCAGCAGGAGGCCAAATTCGGGAGGACATCATGACAGAGGCACACTGTAGCAATATTCAGTGCACCTGGGTATCACGAAGATGACAACAGGCCTGAAGAGGATGATGTATTGGCCGGGCATGAAGAAGGATATTACATACTTTGTGACGCATTGCGAGGCTTACTAGCTCGTAAAGGCGGAGTGCAAGAGTCCGGCCGGATTATTACAGCCGCTTCTAGTGCCAGAATGGAAGTTCGAGGACATAGCCATGGATTTTATACATGGGCTACCCCGGTCTTATGAGGGGAATGATTCGATTTTGGTGATCATCGATAAACTGACGAAAGTGGCCAGATTTATTCCAGTTGCGAATGATGCTCTAGTCATAGTCCTAGTGCGGAGGTTCGTCGAGCAGTTTGTTCGTTATCATGGAGTGCCCCGGACGATCGTGTCAGATCAGGATGGATGGTTTACATCCAAGGAGTGGAGGTCGGTTCAGACTTATCTGGGTTCTCGATTGACGTTCAGCATGACTTTACACCCTCAGAGAAATGGCTACATAGAGCGCACCAATCAGACACTAGAGGATCTTCTGCACCTATGCATTTTGGACCTCGGCGAGCCCTGGGAGAGATTTTTTCCTCTAATCGAATTCTCGTACAACAACAACCATCAGTCCAGCATAGGCATGGCCCGCTTAAGATTCATTATATGGACGGAGGTGCATGACCCCACTATCTTGGATCCAGGATGAGGATCCAAAGGCACTCGACTCAGAGTTCGTGGAAGACACAGATGCCCAGGTGAGATTGTTCCGGGATAAGATGTTGGAAGCCCAGAGCAGTCATACCAAATACTATGATGCGCGACACCGTCAGGTAGAGTTCCAGATAGGAGACCAGGTTTTCTTGAAGATACGACCGATGCATGGAGTCTCGCGAGTTCACGGGTGGAAGAAGCTCAGTCTGAGATATATGGGGCCTTATAGGATCCTGGAGAGGATTAACCACTTGGCTTACAGACTGGAGCTACCACTGGAGTTAGCGGGGTTACACGATGTCTTCCACGTCTCTTCACTTCAGAGGGCTCTACTATGCCATGAGCAGCTGATTTCCACCACAGACGGCCCGGTGGACTCAGATCGATCAGTCAACATGGAGCCGATCAGGATCGATGATACGACGGTGCGGGTCTTGTGACGCAAGAAGGTTCCGCTAGTCATGGTCCTGTGGAGAAACCATGGGTAGGAGGAGAACACTTGGGAGCAACAGTACTTGATGCATCAAAAGTACAAGGATCTCTTCGAGACAATTATACCTTCAACTCCTAGGGATGTTACATACTTTTTACTTCAATAGAAACACCGTAGGCTTAACCATAATTTCGGGGATGAAATTTTTATTTTTATATATTGGGATTTGTAACATCCCTCAAACAATTAGACCCCTAGGAGTGGTTTTGTCATGACTAGGTCATGAAAAAACCATAAGAAGCTCAAAGGATCAAGTGAACAAAGGCCAAGGTGAAGATCACCTTGGTCTGCCTATAACACACCCTCACCACAAGACCTAGGGAATTACCTTAGGGATTCAACTTGACTCTATGACCCCACCAAAATACCCCTAACCCCTTGGGTGGTCCATAAGGTCACTAAGGACCCATTAGGGGCAATCAAAGTGGTCAAGTTGACCAAAGTCCACCCTAACCCTAAATGGGTCAAACTGGCCTACTTAAGGTCAATTGACCTTCCCTTAGCTAAGTGGAACCCACACTTGCCTTCCTAACCCTAAAGTGAGGTTAATGGGTCACCAAGGACCCATTGGGGTCAACCCAAGTGGCTAAGCTGACCCAAGTCAACCCTAGCCCTAAAGTGGTCAAAGTGCCCTAACTAAGGGGCAAGTGACCTCCAAGGTGCCAATAAAACCCTACCCAACCCTACCGGAGCCTTAGGGGAGGCCGATGGGTCACCAAGGACCCATTGGGGACAACCCAAAAGGTCAATTTGACCAAGGTCAACTCCACCCTAGTATTTAGTCAAATTAGCCAAAATGGGTTAACCCAAGCTCAAGCCCTATATACATGGGCTAACTTTATTTTATTTAATATTATGAGCTAATGGGCTGCCATTAGGCTGGATTAGTCATCAAATTCAGCCTTGATGACTAGGAGAGAGAAATGCATTCTTCCCCTTTAATGGAGGAGAGAGAGAGAGAGAAAGAGGGAGAAAATGGCCATTCATGGTGATTGAATGCCATTGACTCCTCATTTCCTCTCCCAATTGATTGAGATTCACTCCCTCTATCAGTTATGGGAAGTTTTCTGATGGATTCATGCCTAGTGAAGGAGAACCCACCTTGGCCAAAATGTGCGTTTAGTGGACGTTTGTAACACCCCTATCCGTCACATAGAATATAGAAGTAGGTCCGGTCGGGGCCCGACGCCATATACCACAGACAGACCGATGGGTTACTCATTCAAACCAATCAACCAATCACAACATCCTACACAGAGTATCTAGCGGAATCAATTTATTAAGTTGCAAGAAATAAAGAACCCAGCCACAAGCATGAATGTCCACTACTCAAACCAACAGGAATGTACAATACAAAAGTACTGACCTTATAGCCTTAGAATTGTTTTCTCAAATATAAGTGTCTTCCAAACCTCGGCACGCAGGCCGGTCACACATGAGAATACAAGAAAACACTCAAAAACTAGGCCTTCGAGGGCCGGCTCTGCAACTTGGGCTTTAGTCCGCTATTTACCGCTCGGCTCCGTAGCACCTGCAAGCAACAATCCACCGTACTGTGGCAAACAAAAGCAACGGTCAGCCATGCTGACAAATTATAATGACCCCGCCCCCAACTTGGGGCGGCGATGCTCTTTCCCTGCACTTTGTTAGCATAACCAAGCAGTATAGTGTAAACACACTTCATCACAGGCGTAGGCACACATGGCCACACACCTCGTGCACTCAGGGCACATTCACGGCGATCAAGCCAACGTCACGTCAATTTAAGCCATAGATGTTTTCGTCTCACCACCACCCCTTGGACGGCCAACCTTATGAGCAATTTGTCTTCTCGGCATTGGTCACGTCAATTTAAGCCATAGACCGCCGAAGACCCTCATCTATTACAACGGTTCCACTGAACGACATAGAGCAGGTACGGTTCCGCCTGACCCGTTGCTCATACCGCAATGCCAATTTAAGATATATGCGCGGGTCAAGACTCCCCGAGTCCTATTTCCATCACATAATTCACATAATCCGTTATGTTCAAGTTGGCTCACCGGCCACCATGTTGGCAAAATCACGCATTTGCCCAGTTTTCCGGGTGCACCTTGGAGTTAGTCCCCAAGGCTCCTTGTTGCAATCTACCTCTTAGAAAACACCAAAAAAACAAACATTCGCATAGAGTCTTCTCCGGCCATTTTGTAATGCAACATCACCGATATAGACCAACTTGTCCGTGTAGGCTTCACACAACATGCCTATGTTCGTTATCGAATGCGGACTCTACACAAGGGGTACTTTACATATCTACCCCAAGGAATGCCATAAACTCACCGCACACTCGCGAGAGAGGGCTTCCTATGCAAAGGAAAAGAGGACTTCACATGTCCTAGGATGAGAATCGTTACCCTAGCGTTTATCCTTGGCGCCATGGAAAACTACACAAATAAAAAGCACCGCAATCTCCTTACCTCCGCAGATCCGAAGTCGGCTCATGATTTGGAGCTCTAAAACTCAGCCAGTGGCCGGATCTAGCCTTCCTTATTCCTACTTGCTCTCTCCTCTCTCTAGATCTTAGAAAGAGAGTAACCCAAGGGAAATGGAGTTTTCTAAGCCCTAAACCCGGGTATATCCCTAGGGAAACAACCCCCAGCCATCGGATCTCAAAATAAGGAAACGGACGGCTGTGATCCGAACTTGAAATCCAAGATCTGGTTCGAACATGGCTTGCGACACGCACGTGTCCAAGGCCGTGTCACTCATTCACCGTCAAAATTGTCGCATCCCAAAAAGAACATGGGCACTCGACACGCCCGTGTCAGGCTTGACACGCCCGTGTCACCCAGTTCACGCCCGTGTAACTGGTCGTGTTCCTCCATCGACACAGGTCCAAAACATCCAGAGCACGACACGGCCTTGTGACACGCCCGTGTCATATGCCGTGTGCTAGACACGCCATGGGACACGCCTGTATCCCAGCCCGTGTAGCTTCCATAGCACAACTCGCCAAACGACCCGATGAGGACACGGGTATTCGACACGCCCATGTCGAATTTCACACGCCCATGTCGGACCCGAACACGCCTGGGCTCAGGCCATGCGCCCTCACTCAACGATCGTTGAGTGGAAAGCTTTGAGTGACTGACACGCCCTAGGACACGCCCGTGTTCAAGGCCATGTTCACCCCCCGATGACTGTTGACTCCAAAATCGTCGACCACGCGACCAACGCCGAACCCGATCACGACACGCCTTGGGACATGCCCGTTGTAATGCCCTCAATTTTCTGCGATTATTTAATTCTCATTTGGCGTTACGTCGACGCGTTTTCTTGGCTTGTGCCATCTGTGGAGTGTGGTCTTAACTCCTTAGAACTAGGTGGCCTATTTTGTAGCCTATTGGCAAGATCTCCCTAGCAAGCCGAGTCGTTTTGGGTGACCCAGTGTGGCCTCTCAGGGGATGCTTGTGTTTTGGCTTCGGGTGGGTATAACTCGAGTTCTGTTCGTCGAAAGTTAATTTCGACTTCGCCATTGTGTTCGTAGCGTGGATATTTAGCTACTGTGCGAATTTCGTAAAATTCTGAGGTAGTTTGGCTTTCGCATCATTTTGGGTGTGCTAGTAATAAATGAAAATAAGTAATATTTTAAAGCTATTTAAATGTTTTTCGGTTCAAAGTTCTGAGAGTGAACCGGCGGCTTAGGAGGTGATTAAGGCTGATTAGACGTGTTAGATTTATTTTTAAGCCTTAAGCAAAATCAGCGGGCCCCTTCTTCTTCTTCCCGAGACCAAACCGTCGCCTGCTCCTGTTCGCGGAAAACAGAGGAAAACCACCGGACCTACTACCCCTTCGGACGGAGATTCCGGGAGCATTTTGTAAGACCCCCCTCCCGGAACACAGGACACGGCACGAGAGGGGTCTTATGCCCAGAACAGCCGCCTTGCGGTGACACTAACACTCGGGCTAGCCTGTAACGCCCCCGATTTTTTTTCTGCGATTATTTAATTCTCGTTTGGCGTTACGTTGACGTTTTTCCGGCTCGTGCCGTTGTTAGAGTACCTCGTTAGGTGTTCTTAGAGGTTTAGCCTGTTTGCGGGGTTCCCCAGCTAGCCGGTGTCTGTTTTGGAGGCCCGGTTGAGCCTTTCAGGGAATCCTCGTGTTTTGGCTTCGGGTGAGGTTAGCCAGAGTGTTTGATCGTCGGAGGTCATTTTCGACTTCGTCGTTGTTTTCGTAGCACGAGTGTTTAGCTACGGTGCGAGTTCGGTCAAAATCCGAGAACGTCACATTTTTTTTTCGTCGTTTCGACGATCGCTCGTTAGTGAGTCGCCTTTTTTTTTATGATAGCGTATATATTTATTTACGCATGTGTAGCGTGGCGCGTGATTTATGCGTGCCGATATTTATATACGTGTGCGTGCGCGCGTGTGCGTGCGTGCGGAGTTGAAATTGTGTGCGTGGAGGTATGCGTGTTCTTGCGTAAATCCGTGTATTTATATAGGTATGGGAGAATACATGTATATGAGTGTATGTGGTTAGTATATATATATATATGGTTAGTATTTAGTATATGGATTAATTATTAGTTTTATTTAGTCAAAATAGCATTAGGATATGTTATGTTTAGATTTGTATTAAGTTTATTATATATAACTTAATATTTTAGGTTGTATTCCTTCCCTTCCCCCATTACCCAACGCCTCCAGGAATTGAAATAGGATAGCATTAAGTTTATATAATATAATTTAGGTTATTTATTTAGGTTAGTTTTCCCTCCCCAACCCGTGTAAACCAAAAAAAGAGGAAAAACGCAAGCCTGGAGAAAACAGTGCGGCTGCTGTTCTCCCGAGCGGAAGAAAAGGAAAAGGCGGAAGCCCTAGTTGCTGCTCCGACCGCCCGTTGACCGCCCATTTCTTCCCGAAATTTTCATCTGAGGCCGGATCCGAACTCCCCTAGGCGAGATCTTCCTTCCGAGGTAACTTATTTGAGATTTCACCGTAGATTTTTCCGTGATTGGATGTGCGTTCTTGTTGGTTTTGTTCCTCATTTTGATGAGATGTTTCTCTCTAGTTTCTGGAAGCTTTGTGTGCTTGTGGACGGCCGATATTGCGAGGTTGTGCTGGCGAAATTTTTGGTGAATAGCGAGGCAAGTGCTCCTTTCGCCCTTGCCATTTTGATCCCTTAATTTCTCTCGTTTTCGTAGTTTAAATTTCAGCTTTTTAGTTATGCTATCCTCCTAACCGAACCCTACCCAAAAACCCTAACCAAACCTACCCGAAATCTCTTTGGAAATCGTTTATTTTTGTTCTCTTATTGTAATCGTTCTCGTTAGGATTTCGTTGTGATAGGTTTAGTGTGTAGGGTTTATACAAATAAATTGTAGAAATTATGTTATAAATTAAGGATTTAGGATTAGTTGGGGATTTGGATTTTTGTCCAAATCTCTCGCTAATTTTTGTTTGATGTCGACGTATTTTGGGTGTAGGTGAGCATGCACGACCTATGGTCGTGCGTCTGAGATCGTGCGCCCTGATGTTGGTGCTCGTGCGTTAGCTTTAGTGTCGAGTGGGAGTACTCACTCGTCGAGGCGTTGTGTAATCGCAACGTTTTTCCCTTAGCTTTGCTTTCTCTCCCGAGTGAATTCTCGAGTTCAAAGGTCTCTTGTCGGCTGTTGTTTTTTTTTGAAGGCTGAATCGTGGGTTGTGGTCAGTAGTGGTGGTTAAGGCTCTGAATAGGGGTGATGTGTTTGTGTGATTTAGCCGTGGACACATGTTTTATCTTGTCCCAGCTGTACCTTGGGCAGGTTTGTGGGAGGTTCCCTAGTGCTTTCACATGTATACCCTTGAGCATTTTCTTGGTAAGGGTTGTTGGGGATAGAGTTTTCCTCCCAACCTGATCCATGTTGTTGATTTTGCTACTGCCATCTCTCACAATTTAAGATGTTAGATGTTTCTTCTTTTGTGGATTGCAGCATATTTTTGGCACTTGTTAGCCTTGTTGACTCTGCAGGTTTTTTTTTTAAGCAGGGTTGTTGCTGTTTCTTCGCACTTTGTGCAGGTTTGCTTTGTCTTGCCTTGGACAGCGTTTGTTTCTGTCTTAGTTGCCCTTGCACTTTCTTTGCTTACTTTGTTACAGCACTTTCTTTTAGCACTTGTATTTTATTTCTTGCTGAGGTATTCTGTCTTTTGAATGCCTCAGGTTCTGGATAGTAGCCAGTGTAGTGGCTAGGTTGCTGTGGTTTTGCTGTGGTGCTGCTGGAGGTCTCTTGGTCCTTGGGGACCCTTTTGTTTGACTTGTGAGGTAGTTTTCTGCACTCTTACAGACATACATACTTGTCAGTGGGTTCGTGTCAGTTGTTGGCGCCCACTGGTAGTTTTACCCTATATACTAGATATGCTTTCTTTTACTGCTACCTTTCTGGAGATAGTCTATTTGCTCTTGGGATGATTTATGTTAGGTTGCTAGTTACTTTTAAACTTAAAGAATCCTATTATGTATATAATTCATGATTTGCATATTTCATAAAACTCATGTACTACTTTCAAAATAACGTATAAGATCGTTTTCCTATACATATATAAACTAAATCTAGAGTCTTGCATAATATAAGTGGTCCCCTGGGGGAACACTTATGCCCTTTTTTAGGATGTCTCAATCATAACTGAAGTATTTTCCGCTGCGTATAAATATAGTTTTCAACCCGTGGACTATCTGATCCACTGAGCCGATGGATACGGCCTTTAAAATATAACTAATTTTCTAATCATTTAACCAATGATTTTCATAAAGTAAAGTAGATAGTGTTTTGCCTGAGCGTCAGCAGTTATCCCCTGCTCGACGTCGCATCACGACACGTGTTTTCTCACACTCTGATAATTCATAATTCGGAGAAAATGCGGGTTGTGACAATTGGTATCAGAGGGAGGTTGCTCGACAAGTTGGTCGGGCAAACCTTTCCTTGTTTGTATTAGATGTTTAGAGTCATATCATACACACACCGACATGTCATCAGCACGTCTTGGTTGAAGCACGAACACTGCACTACACTCATAGCATAACATGAAGTATACAGGGCATATTATGTAATATGGAATGCATAATATGTGTTTGTATATGGATCCACCATAGGGGCAATATGCGAGGGTTATGTATTATGGGGTGCATAACCTCACCGCATGGATGTGACTAGCACGTTTTCCTTTTCGTTGCATGAGAATGTTATGTATTATGGGATGCATAACATTTTCATGTGTACGCCGCCATGGCATGCATTAGGGCCTTTTTAGAATGCATAGCATAATCATGCATAGCATAACATTGCATAAGCACAACGCGCCAAGCTAAAGGCTTGCAGGATGACATGTGTACTCACATAATTTTTGAGTCAAAAAGAATATAAATTCATGCATTCCCGATCTAGGCACAAGAGTTAGAGTGATGGTGGTGAACCGTCTTAGGCTAAGCATAACATTATTTTTGTATTTAATAAAATAAAATCCCAGAGCAAGTATAGCAGTAGAAGATCATATTTATGTATGTATTGTCTGTACCTTTTGTCTAATCCTAGGAGTTTAGCTAAGTTCTAATCGTTTGTTCTATTTTAATTTTCCTTATAGTATGCCGCTGAAGCGTAGAGTGACGAGGTCGACTCCCCAGTCTGAGGGTGAGTCCTCCGGTGCTCAAAGTGATGCGATGGTGGAAAGTCTGAGGCAGAGCAACGAGGCCTTATCAAGGCAGGTGGTGGAGTTGCGGGCCCAGATACAGTCCTTTTTATCCGGAGCGGCGGGTCAGACTCCGGGAGTTCAGGACCCCGCCGTGGGTACAGCTGTTCTAGCCCCTCCTGCCCCTCCTGCTCCTCTCGTGCCTCCAGTGGTGGTGCGCCCCGGGATGGCTTTCATCTCCCAGTTCCAGAGGCTGAGCCCTCCCACTTACGATGGGAAGGCGGATTTCATGGTGTTGGACGACTGGCTGATCACTATGGAGGAGATGCTTCACTATTCAGGTATCTCAGATGATCAGAAGGTGATGTTGGGCGTTTATCAGCTGAAGCGAAGACCTGGTGGTTAAGAGAGAAGGAATGCATGGTCGGAGGAAGTTCCTGGAGTTCTTTCAAGGAGTTCCTGATGAGGAAGTTTCTACCGATAGTGGAGCGAGACAGGTTGATGAACAACTTT
The DNA here is from genome assembly GCA_039513925.1 of Platanthera zijinensis. Lineage (NCBI taxonomy): Eukaryota > Viridiplantae > Streptophyta > Magnoliopsida > Asparagales > Orchidaceae > Platanthera > Platanthera zijinensis. Next base: position 213,992,637 of record CM077079.1, read on the forward strand.
CTTCATCTGAAACAGCGTCAGCTCACCATCAACGAGTACGAGATTGAGTTTAGCAAGCTTAGTTGATTTGCTCCGAGTTTGGTGGCTACCGAGGAGGACAGAGCGAAGCATTTTCTGGATGGCCTCAGGAGCGATGTCCAGCAGCTTGCGGTTGCTCACGGCGCAGTTACTTATGCGGGAGTAGTGGAAGCTGCTCTGAAGGTGGAGGCGATAGAGACTGCGAAGAACAGAGGCCAGTTAGTGCGGAATGAAAAGAGGAAGACTGCTGAAGAGAAGAACTCCCTGGTACTTGGTGCTGCTTCTGGGAAGAAGAGCAAGATGGTCTGTAGTTTCTGTGGCCAGTCGGGCCATACTGTGGAGAGGTGTTACAAGAGGGCAAAGGCTCAAAAGAAGGAACATGTGCATGCTATTCAGGGTGCTCCTAGGAGGGATGTTCCTTGCCCTATTTGCAAGCGACCCGGGCATGATGCCGCTCAGTGCTGGTCCAAGGATCGAGCCTGCTTTCAGTGTGGTCAGAAGGGCCATATAAAGGCGAGATGTCCTCAGGTTCAGTCCGCTCTTCATGCAGTCCCACTTCAGGCGTTACCTCCGCCTCAGCCGGTGGACAAGGGTAAAGGGAAGCTTAATGTGGTATCTTCAGCGGAGGCTGAGACTTCGACGCAGGTCATTTCAGGTAAACCTTCTCGCTTGTCTCTTCAATTCGGTAGAAGTTTTGGTGTTGCTATTGTGTGGTTTTCTTAGATTGCTTGTGCAAATTATATTTTTTTTTTTTTGTGTATAGGGAGTTTTAAGGTAAGGAACCGCTGGGCGCGCGTTCTTTTTAACTCAGGTGCTACCCACTCCTTTGTGGCTAGGGCCTTTGTCGAGCAGTGCCAGTGGGTTCTTGATCGTGTTGGTAATGCCTTTTGCGTCAAATTCCCCTCAGGCAATTCCGTGATATCAGATCAGGGCGTTCTGGACTGTCCTATTTTGTTGGGGGATTTTCTGGCCAAGGCAGATCTGAAGGTTATAGACTTGGAGGATTTCGACGTCATCCTGGGTATGGACTGGTTGTCCCGATATGATGCAGTGATCCAGTGCAGGGGAAAGCGCTTGGATTTCAGGAAGGACAGCGGTCAGCCTGGGAGTATTTACGGTGATTCACGTCAGGGCTCTCCGGCGATTTCTGCGGTATGTGCTCAGAGGTTATTTCGAGCTGACTATTTTGCTTGCTTAGTCTCGGTGCTGGGGACTGTTAGCAGTGTGCCGCTTTTGGATGAGATTCCTGTTGCGCGGGAGTTTTCCGACGTGTTTCCTAGCAATCTTCCCGGTCTTCCTCCAGACAGAGATGTTGAGTTCATGATTGATTTGGAGCCCGGTACGCGTCCCATTGCCAAGGCGCCGTATCGGATGGCCCCGTGAGAGCTGGAGGAGCTTCGTACCCAGCTAGATGAGTTATTGGCAAAGGGCTTCATAAGGCAGAGCTCGTCGCCCTGGGGTGCTCCGGTTCTCTTTGTAAAGAAGAAGGATGGTTCGATGCGCCTTTGTATCGACTATAGAGAGTTGAACAAAGTCACCATCAAGAACAGGTATCCACTGCCCAGAATCGACGACTTATTCGATCAGTTGCGTGGGAGTGCAGTATTCTCCAAGATAGACCTTCGATCGGGCTATCATCAGCTCAGGATTCGGGAGTCGGACATTCCACGGACGGCTTTCCGATCGAGGCATGGGCATTTCGAATTCTTGGTCATGTCGTTTGGGCTGACCAATGCGCCTTCAGCATTCATGGACATGATGAACCGGGTGTTCAAGGACTTTCTGGACAAGTTTGTCGTCGTATTCATTGACGACGTGCTGATCTACTCTCGGAATACTGCGGAGCATGATCAGCACTTGCGGTTGGTGTTATCCGCATTGAGGGATCATCAGTTGTACGCCAAGCTGAGCAAATGTGAGTTCTGGTTGCCTCAGGTTTCCTTCCTGGGTCATGTAGTGAACAAGGATGGTATTTCAGTGGATCCGGAGAAGATTTCTGCAGTGATGGATTGGCATAGACCGAGCACACCCAAGGAGATCAGGAGCTTCTTGGGGTTGGCCGGCTATTATAGAAGGTTCGTGGAGGGCTTTTCTACCTTGGCAGCGCCCTTGACTAAGCTGACGCAGAAGCATGCGGCGTTCATTTGGAGTGATAAGTGTGAGGAGGCTTTTCTGGAGTTGAAGAGCAGGTTATGTTCTGCCCCTGTGTTGACATTGCCTGCGGAGGGCAAGGATTACGATGTTTATGTGGATGCCTCGCATGTCAGGCTCGGTGGCGTGTTGATGCAGGAGGGGAAGGTGATCGCGTATGGGTCACGGCAGTTGAAGACTCACGAGCGAAATTACCCTATGCACGACCTCGAGTTCGCAGCGGTGATTTTTGCCTTGAAGTTGTGGAGACACCTACTCTATGGAGCTCAGTGCAAGATTTTCACAGATCACAAGAGCCTGAAGTACGTGTTTACACAAAAGGAGCTGAATCTGCGTCAGCGGCGGTGGCTAGAGTATGTGGCTGATTTCGACGTTGAGATCCATTATCATCCGGGCAAGGCCAATGTGGTGGCCGATGCCTTGAGCCGGAAGACGGGGAAGATCTTCAACCTCACCGCAGACTGTTTGGTGGAGGAGTTCTTATTGATGGATATCTCCGCAGGATGCTGTGATTTGCAGAGCAGTTTGTCAGTGACAGAACCGTCTTGGATTTCACTCACCAGGCTGCACCAGAAGGAGGATCCGGACTTGCTACACCTGTACCTCAGAGCTGAGAGAGGGGAGTTGCCGGATTTCTCTATCGATGACTCGGGTACTTTGAAGTACCGCGGCAGGTTTTGCATTCCTGCGGTTGGAGACATCAGGGTAATGGTATGCAAGGAGGCTCATGGATCTAGTGTTGCCTACCACCCAGGATCTACCAAGATGTATCATGATCTGAAGCAGATCGCCTGGTGGTATGGTATGAAGGGGGATATAGCCTGGTACGTTTCCGAGTGTTTCACTTGCAAGCGGGTGAAGGCCGACCATGGGAGGCCGGGTGGCAAGTTGGCACCTTTGGAGATCCCGACTTGGAAGTGGGAAAGTATCTCGATGGATTTCATCATGGGCTTGCCGAGATCTCCAAGAGGGTTTGATTCAGTTTGGGTGATCGTGGACCGACTGACGAAGTGTGCGCATTTCGTGCCTTATAAGATCGATTACCCGATGAAGAAAATAACGGAGTTATATTTGGATGAGGTCGTCAGATTGCACGGCGTTCCAGTTAGCATCATTTAGGATCAAGACTCGCGTTATACATCTCGCTTCTGGAGGAGTTTGCAAGAGGGTCTGGGGACAGATTTGAGGTATTCTACTGCTTACCACCCGCAGACCAACGGGCAGACTGAGCGTGTGAACCAGATTGTGGAGGATATGATCCGGTGCTACATCCTAGACCACGGTGGAGCGTGGGATGAGCGTTTGCGGCTCATGGAGTTTGCCTACAACAACAGTTACCAAGAGAGCCTGCAGATGGCCCCCTTCGAGGCGTTGTATGGGAGGCGCTGCAGAACTCCATTGTTTTGGACCGAGGCTGGTGAGAGACCTCTATTGGGTCCTGATGCACTTGAAGAAATGGAGGTTTCCGTGAAGCTCACTCGAGAGAAACTTCGGGTGGCTCAAGAGAGGTATGAAAAGAACGCCAATCGGCGTAGGTCCGATTTGGAGTTTTCGGTGGAGGATTTGGTCTTCTTGAAGGTGTCTCTGATGGTAGGAGTGAAGAGGTTTGGCAAGAATCGAAAAATGGATCCGAGATATGTGGGCCCGTTCAGGATTTTGGAGCGTATTGGTGTGTCTGCATATAGGTTGGATCTACCAGCCAGCTTCCCTGGTGTCCATAATGTGTTTCATGTGAGCCAGTTGCGAAAGTGTGTGCGGAGCAGTGGACAAGTCTTGGATGATGTGCCCCAGTTGGAGCCTAACCTCTCGTATGTTGAGGTGTCGGTCCGCATCTTGGATACTCAAGATTGAGTGTTGCGGACAAAGTCTTTTCCGATGGTGAAGGTTCTTTGGAAGAATCAAGATTTGGAGAGCGCGACTTGGGAGCTAGAGTCGGCTATGAGGGAGGCTCACCCTCATTTGTTCCCCTGATTTGTCGGGTATGTTTCCATTCGAGTAACTTGTACTTTATTACTTTCCCTCTGTAGTAGAAGTAGCATATGTAAAGTTTCGGGACGAAACTTTCTGTTAGGGGGAGTGACTGTAACGCCCCCGATTTTTTTTCTGCGATTATTTAATTCTCGTTTGGCGTTACGTTGACGTTTTTCCGGCTCGTGCCGTTGTTAGAGTACCTCGTTAGGTGTTTTTAGAGGTTTAGCCTGTTTGCGGGGTTCCCCAACTAGCCGGTGTCTGTTTTGGAGGCCCGGTTGAGCCTTTCAGGGAATCCTCGTGTTTTGGCTTCGGGTGAGGTTAGCCAGAGTGTTTGATCGTCGGAGGTCATTTTCGACTTCGTCGTTGTTTTCGTAGCACGAGTGTTTAGCTACGGTGCGAGTTCGGTCAAAATCCGAGAACGTCACATTTTTTTTCGTCGTTTCGACGATCGCTCGTTAGTGAGTCGCCTTTTTTTTTATGATAGCGTATATATTTATTTACGCATGTGTAGCGTGGCGCGTGATTTATGCGTGCCGATATTTATATACGTGTGCGTGCGCGCGTGTGCGTGCGTGCGGAGTTGAAATTGTGTGCGTGGAGGTATGCGTGTTCTTGCGTAAATCCGTGTATTTATATAGGTATGGGAGAATACATGTATATGAGTGTATGTGGTTAGTATATATATATATATGGTTAGTATTTAGTATATGGATTAATTATTAGTTTTATTTAGTCAAAATAGCATTAGGATATGTTATGTTTAGATTTGTATTAAGTTTATTATATATAACTTAATATTTTAGGTTGTATTCATTCCCTTCCCCCATTACCCAACGCCTCCAGGAATTGAAATAGGATAGCATTAAGTTTATATAATATAACTTAGGTTATTTATTTAGGTTAGTTTTCCCTCCCCAACCCGTGTAAACCAAAAAAAGAGGAAAAACGCAAGCCTGGAGAAAACAGTGCGGCTGCTGTTCTCCCGAGCGGAAGAAAAGGAAAAGGCGGAAGCCCTAGTTGCTGCTCCGACCGCCCGTTGACCGCCCATTTCTTCCCGAAATTTTCATCTGAGGCCGGATCCGAACTCCCCTAGGCGAGATCTTCCTTCCGAGGTAACTTATTTGAGATTTCACCGTAGATTTTTCCGTGATTGGATGTGCGTTCTTGTTGGTTTTGTTCCTCATTTTGATGAGATGTTTCTCTCTAGTTTCTGGAAGCTTTGTGTGCTTGTGGACGGCCGATATTGCGAGGTTGTGCTGGCGAAATTTTTGGTGAATAGCGAGGCAAGTGCTCCTTTCGCCCTTGCCATTTTGATCCCTTAATTTCTCTCGTTTTCGTAGTTTAAATTTCAGCTTTTTGGTTATGCTATCCTCCTAACCGAACCCTACCCGAAAACCCTAACCAAACCTACCCGAAATCTCTTTGGAAATCGTTTATTTTTGTTCTCTTGTTATTATCGTTCTCGTTAGGATTTCGTTGTGATAGGTTTAGTGTGTACGGTTTATACAAATAAATTGTAGAAATTATGTTATAAATTAAGGATTTAGGATTAGTTGGGGATTTGGATTTTTGTCCAAATCTCTCGCTAATTTTTGTTTGATGTCGACGTATTTTGGGTGTAGGTGAGCACGCACGACCTATGGTCGTGCGTCTGAGATCGTGCGCCCTGATGTTGGTGCTCGTGCGTTAGCTTTAGTGTCGAGTGGGAGTACTCACTCGTCGAGGCGTTGTGTAATCGCAACGTTTTTCCCTTAGCTTTGCTTTCTCTCCCGAGTGAATTCTCGAGTTAAAAGGTCTCTTGTCGGCTGTTGTTTTTTTTTGAAGGCCGAATCGTGGGTTGTGGTCAGTAGTGGTGGTTAAGGCTCTGAATAGGGGTGATGTGTTTGTGTGATTTAGCCGTGGACACACGTTTTATCTTGTCCCAGCTGTACCCTGGGCAGGTTTGTGGGAGGTTCCCTAGTGCTTTCACATGTATACCCTTGAGCATTTTCTTGGTAAGGGTTGTTGGGGACAGAGTTTTCCTCCAAACCTGATCCATGTTGTTGATTTTGCTACTGCATCTCTCACAATTTAAGATGTTAGATGTTTCTTCTTTTGTGGATTGCAGCATATTTTTGGCACTTGTTAGCCTTGTTGACTCTGCAGGTTTTTTTTTAAGCAGGGTTGTTGCTGTTTCTTCGCACTTTGTGCAGGTTTGCTTTGTCTTGCCTTGGACAGCGTTTGTTTCTGTCTTAGTTGCCCTTGCACTTTCTTTGCTTACTTTGTTACAGCACTTTCTTTTAGCACTTGTATTTTATTTCTTGCTGAGGTATTCTGTCTTTTGAATGCCTCAGGTTCTCGATAGTAGCCAGTGTAGTGGCTAGGTTGCTGTGGTTTTACTGTGGTGCTGCTGGAGGTCTCTTGGTCCTTGGGGACCCTTTTGTTTGACTTGTGAGGTAGTTTTCTGCACTCTTACAGACATACATACTTGTCAGTGGGTTCGTGTCAGTTGTTGGCGCCCACTGGTAGTTTTACCCTATATACTAGATATGCTTTCTTTTACTGCTACCTTTCTGGAGATAGTCTATTTGCTCTTGGGATGATTTATGTTAGGTTGCTAGTTACTTTTAAACTTAAAGAATCCTATTATGTATATAATTCATGATTTGCATATTTCATAAAACTCATGTACTACTTTCAAAATAACGTATAAGATCGTTTTCCTATACATATATAAACTAAATCTAGAGTCTTGCATACTATAAGTGGTCCCCTGGGGGAACACTTATGCTCTCTTTTAGGATGTCTCAATCATAACTGAAGTATTTTTCGCTGCGTATAAATATAGTTTTCAACCCGTGGACTATCTGATTTACTGAGCCGAGGGATACGGCCTTTAAAATATAACTAATTTTCTAATCATTTAACCAATGATTTTCATAAAGTAAAGTAGATAGTGTTTTGCCTGAGCGTCAGCAGTTATCCCCTGCTCGACGTGGCATCACGACACGTGTTTTCTCACACTCTGATAATTCATAATTCGGAGAAAATGCGGGTTATGACATAGCCTGCACCACAAGACGCCTATCCTGTCGGCTACAACCAATATCAACATATAAATGCCAACCCAACCATAATAATAAAAGGAAGTCAATCCACACCAAGCATAAGTCCATAAATATAGCAAAAGAGAAGCTAAACAAGCTTCTACATAATCAGATTATGAAAATGGAATTGCCCCGAAGGGCTACAACAAAATCTCTCTCACTCACATCTGTAACCGACGGTAGCGACGGTATCATCCCCTCAGGCCCTGTCATCATGGCCTGGCTGTCCAGCTGCATAGCCTGCTGCTCCACCTGCGAGGTTTTCTCCTAAAAAGGAAGGCGTAGTAACCGTTAGTCATAAAGACTAAGTGGCTTCACATCCGCTCCCCCGGCGACTCCTCGGCACCGGGCGGAGAAAGGAACAGGTACGATATATATAAAATAGTAGTACAAGCAGGTGAAATAAGTATACAAATCATAGGTAGCAATAAAAGTAGTGTACAAATGACCAAGCTCATATTTTACAACTCTATAATCTACAGCAGCAAGAGAGTATAATGTTATAACAGTAAGTAACTCAACTTATATGGATGCCCATACAAGCATATAAGTTGAGGGTCGTTCAGCAATAAGTAACTAATCGTATAGGAGTGCCCATACAAACTTATACGATGAGGGTCTTGTGTATGCAATGAAGTGCAATGCTATGTATGCAATGCAATGACACACCTATGATCAAGCACATGCAATCTCTATGTCGACACAGACTTATAGTTCCCACTATTCGAGCAGGTAGCTAACCTTTCAGGCATCAACTGTCGTGGCCAAACGGTGACAGTAGAGCGGGCATCTCCACAACTAGGCTGGTCTCCACACTACCTAGCCTAGGCCTCTATATGCCTCAACGCAAAGAACATAACAGCGGAGCTCACATGCGTACTACGGCTCAGCGGGTTCTCTTGGGTAAATGAGCACCAAGATCCTAGCCCCGAACTGGCCTATGCGTGACACGGAAAGAGCCTCGGAAATGAACACGAGGACCAAGCCCAACCGTTCACTTGGCACAGAAGGAGCCTCGGGACGTGAACACCGAGGACCAAGCCCAACCGTCCAAGGTCTAGCTGTCAACTCCCATCGGTGTGACGATTGGCGAGCCCGTAGACCTGCCACACTATCCTTAACCCGAGATTACGACACCACGTGTCGACTCACACCACATGCAATTTCACAATATCGTGGCATGGAAGGAGCCTTGGGACGTGAACACCGAGGACCAAGCCCAACCATTCATCAAATGTGGAAGGAGCCTCGGGACGTGAACACCGAGGACCAAGCCCAACCGTCCAACTTTACTCATCTCAATCTCATTCCAACCATTGACGGTCAACACCGCACTTGTTACTTCCACAATGCTACCCGTAGGGATATAACACTCTAAGCATTGGATTACTAATTCCCTTGTTATCTATTCAACATACATCATGGTCATAGTTAAATCATTTATACCTCTATCAATTTATAACTACCCATTTATATCAAGCTCTTTCCTTCAATTAAGCTTGTTCACAACTCATTATACGAATTCAGATTTATAACCTCAACTTATCATATCACTATGATGATTATGTCGAAAGAGTTTACCCAAGCCTCGAGTTTGATCACAACATTAAATTCCACCAAATCGCATTCCACGTTATACAGCCAAGAATTTAGGTGCAGCCTTAATCCGGGCAGCAACTTCAACCAAGGATTCCTGAGGCTTCAGAAATCCGACGAGTGCGTGTAACCACTCGTTGGAAAGATTATTTCAAGGGCTACAACTTTAGTTTTTAGTGGAAAGCCCATATTTGACCACCTCACACCAGAAACTCACTCGAAGCCTACTGCGCATAGGATACAGATTTCCTGGGTGGAATTTTCCCCCAATCGCAGCAAATTCAAACGAACTTTTCCGTGGCTATAGGTATCGCCTGGAAACGTGCAAGTACTCGTTAGAAAGATAATTTTGAGGGCTACGACCTTCGTGTTTAGTCAAAAACCCAGATATGACCAGAGCACCCCCGAAATTGGCCACGAAGGTTGCTGCGTGCAGAAAACAGATCTCTGCACGCATCTTAAGGCGAGATGAACGGCATCCGTTCATCTTCTTCCTTGCACCAATCTCCCAAAAACTCCTCCAGAAAATCGTCCACCCTTATTCACCCTCACGAAGCCATATTTCTCCACGAATCCCTCTCTCTTCTTCACTTTGAAGAATGAAGAGTTGGAGGGGACTAAGCCTAGAGAACGACCATGGCATGGCTTTTCTCTAACAAATCTCCTCCTCACCATCAAGACTCTAAGGAGTCGATATCTCTCCTAGAATATTAACTACAGATCTAGCACCAATGGAGAGGGGAGGAAGCTCACCTCGTTTCCAGCGGTAACACCATTTCCGACCATGGATCTAGTCATTCTTCTTTGCGGCATCTCTTGCTTGGTGCAGTTGTTCTTCACGACAAAGGAAGGAGAGAGAGAGAGAGATAGAGAAGGCCGCCTCCAAGAACACCGACTGCTTCCCTTGGCTCTGTCGGTTTCGCGAGGTCCACGATTGCGGCAAGAACCATCGGCTAGGGTTCGGCTTTATCTCCTCTTATAACCGATATATTAGGTTAAATCCTTCCGCCACGTGTCAACGCCCCATTGGACCGCACCTAATGGGTCATATTGAAGTGACCTGGTCCAAGGAATCATCATCAGCACGAATCCCGAAGTCCGGTTCGGTCCGCCTGTACAAGCCAGCGAATCTTCCTGGGCGAAGAAAACGCACAAGTCAATTTCGACGAGAATCAACCGTCATTCTCGACGATCGGCGAGAATCGTCGAGCATTCTCGACGAATTCGTCGGGTATCAACAATGATACCCGGCAAATTTCACTTAGCCAACCTATCGAAAATTCCTGCCGTTGAGTGCGTTGAGTATCAGTCAGCGATACTCGACGATCGGTGGGTATCACCGGGCATTCTCGACGATCGCCGAGAATCGCCGGGCATTCTCGACGAATTCGTCGGGTATCAACAATGATACTCGGCGAATTTCCCTTAGCCTAATTCTCAATCAGCAATTCTGAATCCGGCGGGTATCGACCATCGATACCCGTCGAATCGGCGAGTATCATTCCCGATACCCGTCGATCGGCGAGTATCATTCCTGATACCCGTCGATCGGCGAGTATCAACTCCCATTCTCGTCGATTTTCCCTTAGGCCATTTCCTTTCGATCCGTTGGATATCACTCAACCCTACACTCCATTCAACGCACTTGACACCTTTTGCCAGTGCGTCCCGAGCCCGAGTCAAGTCTCTTGACTCAAAACTCGTGCGAGGGGCCTAGCGTGAATCGGGACGTTACACATTTGTGGACGGATTTCGATTTCGAAAGCGGATTTTGAGTGCTCTCTCGTAGATCCGCATTTCTACGGTAAGAGATTTGATTTCCGTAGGGTTTTTAGGAGATTTGGATTTTCGATTTTTGCCCTTTCCGCCATTAAAGCTCGGGATGTGTTGGCTAGGTGTTGCTGCTGCTGGTGCCGAGGGAGAGGAAAGGCTCGAGTGAAGCTTCGCTGAAAAACCGAGGCAAGTGGTTCTTGCAATTGCTATTTTGATCTTCCCCCTCTTAACTACCCGGTTAGCCCTAGGATAAAAGCCAAGTTTTTCTCTTCTGCGTGCTAAAATTTTGTGATGTAGTTTTAGGTTAGCCCTAAATTCTGTTTTGATCTTCTTCCTTGTGTTGTTTTTGCTCAACCCACTGGTTGTTTTCACCATTTAGACTCCAGATTTTATTTCTGGTTTGGTGCTTTTGCGGGTGGAGCCGAGAGAGAGAGAGAGAGGGAGGTTTTTGTGGTAGTGCTCTGGTTAGAACCGGTCTTGGTAGGCTTTCGGGATTTGGTGTTGAGTGTGGTGCACACACTCAAAGCCAAAAGCCGCCCGGGATTTGGCGTTGAGTGTGGTGCACACACTCAAAGCCAAAGTTTTGTCTGTTCTTTTGCGGCTAAGTAGTGAGGCGACTACATGAGAAATTCGTCTAAGTCGAAATCGACGGGAATCTCTAAGTGATTCTCGCCGACTTCGACGAGTATCGTTAGTGATTCCCGCCGATTCGGCGAGAATCAATGGGCATTCCCACCGATTTACCGAGAATCAGTGGGCATTCCCGCCGATTCGGCGAGAATCAGTGGGCATTCTCGCCGATTCGGTAAGAATTAGTCGGCATTCCCGCCGATTCGACGAGAATCTATCGGCTTTCCCGCCGACCTCTTCCGAATGGCGCTTGTTTAGGGTTCTCCTGTGCTTAAGTGCTAAGGCGTTGAGTGAGTAGACCTCACTCGACGTCGTAGCTATTTTGGCATTGAGTGAGGTTAGCTCCCTTAGCGCCAATGTCTGTTTTGCTGAAGGCGTTGAGGGAGTGGACCTCACTCAACGCCATAGCTGTTTTGGCGTTGAGTGAGGTTAGCTCACTCAACGCCAAAGTTTTCTTGTGGGAGGCGTTGAGTGAGTCAACCTCACTCAACGCCATGGTTGTTTTGTCATTGAGTGAGGTTAGCTCACTCAACGCCAGAGCTGTTCTTGCGGAGGGCGTTGAGTGAGTGAACCTCACTCAACACCATGGTTGTTTCTGGCGTTGAGAGAGGCTAACTCACTCAACCCAAGGTCTGGTTAGGCGTTAAGTGAGTGGGGCTTACTCAACTCCAGGACGTGTTGAGTCATCTCAACGCTTTTCCCTTACCTTGGTTTTCTCCCCCGAGTGAATTTCTTAATTTTTGAGGTTCCTTGTCGGCTATTTTCTTATTTTTCCAAAAAGGCCGAATCGTGGGTCGTGGTTAGTAGTGGTGGTTTGAAGCTCTTAAGTGGGGAGGTGTTGTGTAATTTAGCCAAACTGAAGTTTTTCAGTTCAAGAAAAAGAAGACTTAGAGAATATTTTTCTCTAGAGTCAATCACCATCAAACCCAAACTCTTTCTATAGGATTATTATTGATCTGAGTTGTAAGTCTAACTTATAAAGGCTGCGTTGTAGGATTATGTTTAGAATCTAAGGTAGGGCTTGTGTGCCTGAGGTAGGATCTAAGTCAGATCCGAGGTAAGAGACTTATCATCTCTAAGTGTAGGGCTATCCTTTTAGCGTGAGCTATTGAGCTTCTTGTTAAGCATGAGGTAGATGATCTGGAGGATCACTGAGCTATAGGAGTATAGTTTACCCTGAGTGGGTAGGGTTCTGGCCTGAGGTAGGACTTGAAGGATGTCTAAGAGATCCTGAGAGATCTGAGTTGTAAGCTCTTTTAGCCGAGTTTTGGAGAAGATGGACTTTTCTAACACATTGTTAGAAAGGTTGGAGGGAAAGTGGATGTACTCATACCTAGGGGAACCACTATAAATATTGGTGTGTTGATCTGTGTTCTTGAAAGCAAACTCAATAATCTAACTTACAACACACCAAATCAAAAGGTAGTCATAAAGACTTGAAAACCTATTCACCCCCTAGGTGTATAGCTACTCTTAAAAACAAGATTTTCAAGTGGTATCAGAGAGATGTTGTTAAAAAGGACTTAACAGTCTGAACAGATCTCCAAGAGTAGCTAAAGATTAACTCCATGGGTTCAAGTGAGAGCCATAAGGAGTTGAGCTTTATGAAGCTCCCTATTTGCAGTAAAGAAAACTTTGGGATTTGGAAAGAAAGGGTTAGGCTATTCATGCAAGCCTCAGACCAAAAGATCTTCATTACAGTCTAAGAGGGACCTTTCATTCCCATGAAGGTCTCAGTCATTGATGCAAATTTCCAAACTCCTAAGAAGTACACTGAGATGACTAAAGATGAAGTCATCTTGGCAATCATGGATAAGAGGGCACAAAACATCATTGTTAGTGACTAGATTGTTGGAGTCGACGGTTCACATATCCTTAGTTTGATAATATAACCTCACATATTGTATTTGATTACATCTTGTGATTGGTAGATTGTGCAGGTTTACAGGTCCAAGAAATACAAGGAGCTCTCCTCAGGAACTTACCATCGAGCGGTATTAGCTAACGTCGGGCGGTAGCCTGAATTAATTGGCCAAGGCTTGGGAATCTACCGCATCGCGCTAGTCTACCACCCACATTAGCTCGAAGAATTAGTTGTACAGCGCGCTCAGGATGCTACCGCGGGGAGATATTAATTATACCGTGCCGCGCAAGCCACTCAACAATTATTGAGATGAAAGAGTCGAGAAAGCTGACCTACCGCGTGGCACTACCTATCCTACCGTGCCGCGCTAGCCACTCAACGAGCATCGAGACAAAAGCATCGAGACAGTTGACCTACCGCCGAGCTCTATCTACCTACCACGTCGCGCTAGCATTAGAAAAAGGAAATATTCGTTTTGAATATTTTTCCAAATTTGGAGGACAGCTGTCAGGATCAAGCATGTGAACCTACCGCCAGGCGCTAGCCTAAGCGTCGGCGGTAGCCTATTTTTACAAAGATGTATAAAAAGGCACATTATTTTCTGCGTTCCTTACCATGATGAAAATAGACAAAGTTCTGTGATTCCTAGGGTTCAGCCCCCTCTCTCATGTCTGTTTCATAGTCTTCGTCGAAGGAAATGGAAGTCGGCTCCCTCCCGTTCGCGCACGTATAACTTTGGCGAGCCAAGAACTACACCGACCACAAGAGCCTGAAATACCTGCTGGATCAAAAAGATTTGAAAATGAGGCAGCAGAGATGGATGGAGTTCCTGGGGGACTATACGTTCAAAATTCATTATGTGCCCGGGAAAGGCAATACAGTTGCGGATTAGCTGAGTCGCAGGGCTCCCGCCAAAGCGAACTGGTTGTCGATTTATGATGAGCAGTTGATTTTTGAGTTGGAGGCGTTAGACATCTATTGTGTTGACAAGCAGAATAGCGCAGAAGCATTTTTTAACTGGACAGAAGTTCAGTATGACTTGGCTAATCGGATTTGGCAGGCTATGGAATTGGATAACAACATGAAGGAGATCATGGATGCAACTTCAGATGGGTCAAATTCCCAATTTATAGTTAAAGATTGACTGCTAAGGAAGGACAATCGTTTGTGCATCCCGAACGTTGGTAATTTGCGGGTGGAGTTGATGTACGAGGCTCATCATACCAAGTACTCAATTCACCCAGTGAGCACAAAGATGTACCGAGATCTGAAGAAGTTGTTCTGGTGGCCAAGACTGAAGAAGGATGTGGCACTATTTGTGGCTAAATGTCAGACTTGCGCCTTAGTGAAGGCAGAGTGCCAAAAGCTAGGGGGTTTCTTGAAATCCTTGCCTATTACGGAGTGGAAGTTCGACAACATTTCGATGGACTTTGTGCATGGCTTTCCAAGGTCGCAGAAGGAAAATGATGTCAACTGGGTGATCGTACGGTGGTATGTCACAGAACTCATTTTCCTGGGTAGATTCTCCCTTGGAGATCTATGCACTCTTTGGGACAACTCAAACTACAATTCACAGCAGTACACGAAAGTAAAGAAACAAGGAATGAATTTCATTGAAAACTTAGAGTATTCAATAGAAAAACTCTGGTGGTGGAAGAGAAGATACATCTTGTATTTGATGAGACGAGTCTGCTACAAAGCAACTTGTCTAGTGTGCCTATTGTAGATGCAGGTACAAAGTTGAAAGAACTTAGCCTGGATGAAACTACTAAAGATAAGGATGAGACGTTCATCAAGATCACCTCTACAACCCCCATTGAAGAAGTAGATGATCAAAATGAAGAACACATCCCAGCTGAAGATACAACTCCAGTGGCTGAAGAGATCCCAGATGCAAGGACTTTAGAGTTCAGACACTTGAAGGATCACCCCATTGATCAAATCATAGGAGATCCTCGGGATGGCGTCAGAACTCGTCGAGGTACAACTAACGAGAATTTATACTTAAGTTTTTTTTCACAGGTTGAACCAAAGAAGTTTGAGGAAACCAACTCCGACGCATCCTGGATTCTAGCCATGGAAGAAGAGCTGAATCAGTTCAAACGATGCAAAGTTTGGACACTTGTTCCTAGACCCAAGAGTAAGAACGTCATTGGGACAAAATGGGTCTACCGGAACAAGATGGACGAAGATGGAACAATTATAAAGAATAAAGCCAGACTTGTCGCCAAGGGCTATCGTCAAGAAGAAGGAATCGACTTCGACCAGACTTATGCTCCAGTAGCAAGACTGGAGGCGATCAGGTTATTTCTTGCCTACGCTGCACTTAAGGGCTTTACCGTCTATCAGATGGACGTCAAGTCCGCCTTCCTAAATGGTGACATAAAGGAAGAAGTGTATGTAGAGCAACCGCCAGGTTTTGTTGATTCAACCTTTCCTAATTATGTTTATTTACTGCAAAAAGCACTATATGGTCTTAAACAAGCTCCTCGAGCTTGGTATGAGACGCTGTCCACCTTTCTTCTTGAGAATAAGTTCACAAGAGGAAGGATAGACAAGACATTATTTCTTAGGGAAATAAAAGGCAAGATTTTGCTAGTGCAAATCTATGTCGATGACATCATTTTTGGCTCTACGGATAACAACCTCTGCAAGAAGTTTTCCAAACTGATGCAAGGGAAGTTTGAAATGAGCAGTATGGGAGAGCTGAAGTATTTCTTAGGGCTTCAAGTGAAACAATCTGAGGATGGAATTTTCATCTCACAGACCAAGTTCACCAAAGAGCTACTTAAGAAATTCGGAATGGAGAATGCAACCTCTATGAGGACTCCAATGGCCTCAGCTATGTCTCTGGACAAGGATGAGAAAGGGAAACCTTTTGATGAAACCAAGTACAGAAGCATAATTGGGTCCTTGCTCTACCTTACTGCAAGTAGACCAGATATAATGTTCTCAACATGTGTATGTGCTAGATTTCAGGTGAACTCTAAGGAATCTCACTACATCGCTGCAAAGCGAATCCTGAGATACCTTAAAGGTACACCAAATCTTGGCTTATGGTACCCAAAAAGTAATGATAGTGAACTAATTGGATTTTCAGATGCAGATTTTGCAGGTAGCAAAGATGACAGGAAAAGCACCTCCGGGACTTGCCAATTTCTCGGAAGGAGACTTATTTCCTGGAGCAGTAAGAAGCAGAACTGTGTAGCTATCTCAACGGCTGAATCAGAGTAAATCTCTGCAGGCAGCTGTTGTGCACAGCTTTTATGGATCAAGAATCAATTTGAAGACTACAACATGAAGTTCCAGAACATTCCTTTGTTTTGCGACTCATCCAGTGCTATAACAATTGCCAACAATCCAGTCTCCCACAACCGGACCAAGCATATAGAGCTTCGCTATCATTTCATCCGGGAGTATGTGGAAAATGGAGACATTGATCTACAATATGTCTCCACAGACAGGCAAGTTGCAGACATATTCACCAAGCTGCTGGACAAGTCCAAGTTTTCGTTCTTCAAAACGGAACTCGGGCTGCTCAACAAAGAAGACTAGTAATGGACTCCCAAATTAAGAAGATATCAGTGATTTTGGCTGCTCAAAGTTGAAGAGATCAATGACAGTAAAAATCTCCAAGGAAAATTGTCCTTCAGAGCAAGATACTCGAGTATATCAAAGACATACTCAAGTAAACGAGAAATACTCGAGTAAAGAGTTTCACATACTCGAGTAGTTGACTACATACTCGTGTATGAACTTTACACACTCGAGTATGCTCCGTATCTACTCGAGTATGAACTTGACTTACTCGAGTATACGGACTTCTCTACTTTGAAATTCTAATTTTTCTATTCGCACCGAGCTATTTGCCGCTTCATTCAGGTATGAAATATATATATATTTTTTAAAACCTAATTAGGATTATATATATATATAGAAAAATCGGGAAAACCCTTTCCACTTCTCATTTACTCGAGTAGCCGCCGACTCCTCATCTTCCAGAAATCGCAGAGCATCGTCTTCTTCGCTTCTCTCATCTTCCAGAATCGTAAATGGCCCCTTCCTCTAAAATCGGCATCGGCTCTGAACTCGCCCCCGCGGGTATAGCCGATCTCTCAGATGATTTCAGAAATCTTCTGATTTTGTTCGAAACTGCCGGATTATCGTTCGTTCTCGAGTCGCCGTGCAGAGTTATTTTTCCAGCAGTTGAGGAGTTCTATCAGAATTTGAAGGTCAAGCGTAATGGAAAGCTCCTGAAATCCAAAGTCAGAGGAATAAAAATTCGATTGGATAAAGTTGCTCTTGCAACTCTGCTAAAGCTCCCAGTGGTCGATGAAGATGCCGATATGACTGCAGAAGATTCCATAAGAACTAGCTTATTCTGTGGAGCTAACCCTCAAGCCCATTTCTTTAGCAGGGCCGACTTTAACTCAGAAGGAAAGTTCCTTGTAGATGTTATTGCAAAAGTTCTGTTGTGCAAGACGTATTCTATTCGAGACATTTCTATGGAAATGTTTGACATAATGCAAGCTATTATCTGCCGCAAACAGTTCCAGTTTGGACTGTTGCTCCTAGACAAAATCAGAGAAAGTATTAAGCATCCCAGCTTTGCCAGAATTATCTCCCTCCTGCTTCATGAAGTTAACCCATCAGTGTTTAACCTATCCAAAGGGACTCCCCTACATCACATGAAGAAAGTCTCCATATCCTCCATCCAGAGATATGATGTTAAACTTCTGAATTCTGCACAGGCCTCCAAAGTTGATGTTCCTTCAGAAAAGTCCCAAGAACCCAGTGTATCTGAAGACAGGATTCCTTCTCCTCCTCTAAATCAAACTGCTGCAACCTCTGGTGCAATAGTTGAGGGGGAGCCTGCCTCTTCTCATCCTAAGTACCCAGCTTCCTCAGAACTTTCAGAACTAGCAGAAGTCAGAGCTTCTCCTCCTCCAGCAAAACTTGAATCAGAGATTCCAGATACAACATCTTTACTGTCTACAGCAAAAGATATAAATAAATTCATTGATGAGCTAAGCTCAGATGCTCCTCTATTCCAAAATGAATCAGCTGTAAAGTCTCCTGCCAAGTCTCCAATTTAGTCTCCAGTTCAGATTCCAGTTCAGACTCCAGTTCAGACTCCAGCACAGTCTCCTGCCCAGTCTCCTGATAGTGAGCCCAGCAAATCTGATCATATTCTACTGTCTGATGATGAGGAAATGTCTCCAGATCCTGTGGAGGCACCTCTGAGGACTTTGGATTTCTCCATTCCATCCTTTCTGGATATAGAAGAAACTGTTGAGATAGAATCCTTCAAGAGAGCTGCAAGCTCAGTAGTAATTACAGAAATCCCTCCATGGATTGCTCCTGCTCCTGCTCCTTCAGTCCCTGCCCCAACCTCAGTCCCTTCTTCCTCTTCAGATATGGTCAGTAAAATTGAACAGTTGCTTATTGAACAGAGAAAGTACTTTGATGAATCTCTAGCATCAGTAAATAATAAAGTCACTACTTGATAGTTTTACTTTCAAGACAACCTAAACACCTAGAGGGGGGGTGAATAGGTTCTAATTGCTTGTTTATACTTCTAGGCAGAATTGATGAATATTTTCGCTAAGTCTAAACTTGATGCGGATTTATTCTACATTTTATCATAACTATGTAGATGGGCATAAGCTAGATTGAATTATCTTTCAGGCAAGTGCACCTATCAATCATAGTATAAGAGAAACCTACATCTCGTATCGTATTCCACAGGGTCATTTCAACTATTCGTACTCACTCTCACTCTATTATCATACCTAAACTTAAAATTGCGTTCTAACATAGATTAATCCTAACTATGACTATTTGGATAAAAATTGTATTGGAGAGTTACAAAAATAATTTCAAGACGAAAGTTAAGAGCATTAAATGAACATAATCACTTTGTGTAATCATGAAATAACAAGACTATCAAATTCATTGTATTATAAAGGGTTAAATTAATTATTAAATTCTCTCTCGAGCAATTTAAAATCTAAGTTAAGGTAAGTAAATTTTCTCTCGAACAATTTACAATACTCAATAGTTTATTGAATGAAATACCCTATCTAATACATGGATTCATGAAACTTTATCTCTAAAACACCATAATTCCATTCATTCGTATTCTAATTTTCCAAGAAACATATCTCTCGATCATGAGTTTTGAATTACAAAGAGAAATAACACATAAATATGAAGATTTATCCATCATCCAAACAATCCAATTTCTCAATCTAGACATTTGGAATTCATGTAAAAATAAATAATCATACATAACAAGGATAATTCTCAATGTTTGCAAGCCCATATACGAATAAAATACAACGAAATTGACTAAAACAAAACGATACATGATTACTAACTTGTTCCAAACACATTGTTCATGAAAATTAAAAGATAAATAAAGTTGGATTACCAAGAAAGATACAAGATTAAATGAGATAAATTAAAGAATAAATGCATACAAATATCTCCTTCAAGCTTTCCTTCTCTTGGATACTCCACTTTCGTTCTCCAGAAAATCTCCAAGCAAAATAATCCAAAAGTGCAGAATAAAATTTTCTCCAGGTTTTTATAGTCCAATAGCAAACATGGTCGAACACGGGTTCCGACACGGCCGTGTTGCTGGCCGTGTCGGCAGTTCCAGGGCAGTTCTACACGAAAAGACGTGTGTGATCATGGGCCGTGTTAGATCACACGGGTACTGACACGGCCGTGTTATGGAACACGGCCGTGTTGTACTTCATGTTCTTCAGACACGGGGGCTGGATCATTGGCCGTGTTGGATCACACGGGTACTGACACGGCCGTGTTGTAGAACACGGCCGTGTTGTTCTTCATGTTCTTCAGACACGGGGGCTGGATCATTGCTTCAGCTGGGATGGAACACGGGTAGGCACACGGCCGTGTTCCTACTCGTGTTTGAGCAATTCTTCTCCTGTGATCAGTCCTGTTGGCCCCGTAAACTCCCCTGTTTGCTCCAAGACTTTTAGTTCCACTGGCTAGTCGTACCTGCATTAGAAAAAATGACATAGTAAGGGAGAAGTTCAATACATTAAATAGTAACAACTTTAAACTATGCTCTACTATTCATGACAATACCAATTCTCAATTATTTAGTGCAATTACTTGAATAAAGAGGTAGAAAACAGCGGATATGATTACAATTATTACAATAAAAATCTATCATAATTGTAATCATCACACATCCCCAGACTTAAGTGTTTGCTTGTCCCTAAGCAAACTAATTCAAACAATTGGGTTACCAATACATAATTCTTCTTCCGCACACTGATTGTTTTGAATTCGAATAGAGATTTGATGATGCAATTGTATAGGAAATAGTATAGTAGACTTTTCTAAATATAACTTTTTCTTAAAAATTTCTCCAATACATATCTTAACTACTTTTCGCTCTTTCTTAGAATTATAATTATAGTTATCCATAACTATTGTAAGGAGAAAATAACAATCTTGATAACATATGCATTAGTCTTTCAAAAAAAAATTAAAAATCTCCCTATTGATAATCATACACTTTCCTTTACACACCCTCTCCATAGCACTAATGAGAATTAGTAAAGTTGGATCCTTAGGACTTGTATGGTGGTGTATTGTTTTGGCTTAGGATAGGTGATTATAGGTGGGGTAAGCAAAAAGAGAGCTCGATGTTTTTATTTTTATTTCACACCTAGATCACTATTGAGCCCTTTGTATGATAAAGACCTTTAACATTCATTGATATTTTATGAGCACCCCCAGACTTTGCACGTATTATAATTCCCTTATTTTTGAGGAAGGATACTCTATATTTTTTCTTAACCAAGGGTCCATAGTAGGGATCATTCCGAATGGGTGCAGGTGTACACGCTCACTCAGGCCACATATCACTATGTTATATGTTTTTGTTTTCTTTTAGGAACTTCATAGTAGGGATCATTCCGAATGGGTGCAAGTGTACACGCTCACTCAGGCCACAAATCACTATGAAAGAAATACAACTCATAAAAACAACTTCATTTCATGACGATCTTAATGATAGGTGCTACTAGGTGAGAATTGGCCTTGGTGAATTTTAGAGGTGGAGTATTACAAAAATATAGGGATAAAGTCCAAATTGGGTGAGCAAAGGTATAATGTTTAAGGTTTTGGGTTTGAACGGCTCAATCTATCCAAAAGGAGGCCTAAGTCATTTCCACCTTTACTAATTAACATGTGCAAAAGGTTTGAGGATCGCTAGTAAGTTCTAGAAACCAATAGAGAAAATTTTTGTTATTGTTGATCTACTAATACGAAATTATCAAGATATTACACTCATCAACTCACTTTAGTATAGATAAATATTTTTTTTCTAAAATGGAGTGATTATTAGTTAATAATATAACGGACAATCTTTTTAAACCAAATTATATGGAGAAAAGTAATCTAATGAATTTCTATACGTAGTTACTAATCAACAAATTTGAACACGAATTCGGTTTAATCAGCGTGCGAAAGTGAATTAGATAGTTATATTCCCAATGAGTGAAGTAATGAAAGCTTAACGAGAAGTAATCAAATTTTTCGAGGGGGTGTATAAAGAGAGCTAGAGTATTATGATAAATAGAATATAAGTGACTGTAATCATGTATTCCACTGTCAATACTCATTATAAAAATACAGCATACCCCCAGACTTGAGTTGCAATGTCCTCATTGCAAACCAAAATTAAACCAAGGGGATATAAATTGCACTACATAAAGAACTGATGAGCATGAATATAAAGCATCACAGCACGAAACAGGAGCAAAAGCTGAAATAAAACTTTTTTTTTATATATATATGCCGATCATACAAATACAAGATGATACAAATACAAATACAAATACCGATCATACAAATACAAATATCGACCAACAATACTAAAGATATTGCACGACAGAACCAGATATGCATAGCCAGATATATCAGAAATACATAGGTGTATCATCGTGATCAGTCAGATCATCCTGAGGGTGAGATGGACGAGGAGCTGGTCGCGGAGGGCTGGTGATCCCCATGTGCTGCCTGATCTGATACATCACGTCCTCAGTCCGTCGTTGCTGCTCCTCGATACGCTGCAGGCGCGGCGATAACTGAGTGTCATAAAAACGCTGTAACTCCTGAGCAAATCGAGACTGTCGCTGAGGCTGGGCAGATGATGACTCCCCCTGAGTATGCGTCGAGCGGGCCGGTGGAATGAGGGGCTCATCGAGATCTGGATCGACCTCATCGTCGTCGTCGTCATGGATATGAAGGCCACGAGCCGCAATGGTATGTATCGTCCCTCCTCGGCCTTGACGAGCAGTAACGAGGCGGATGGCTCGAAGACTGGCTATGGTGATAGGCACAGTTTTTGATACCACCGCCATCGGGGGGAGAGGTAAAAAGATGCCCATATTCCTTGCTAGACGTGTGATGTAGGGGGCTACACAGATAGATCCTATGCGAGAGTTCTCCGCCTGATGAAGAATAAAATGTGCAAGCATATAGCCCAAATGGATAGGGTAGCGGGCTGTCATGCTGTGGAGATAAAGAATGTCCTATCGACTCACAACACCGGAGCTTTTGCCCCGGCCGCTCAGTGTATGGCTAAGTAGGTGATGAATATAATGTGCGGCGGGGGAAACCAATTTTGAAGCCTTAGATCTCTTGGCTTCGTAGGCGTTGGTGTCGAAGGATAGACGACGCCAAACATCACCTGCCTGGACGCGACTGGGGAGATCAAACTGCAAATCAGAGTAGGCGGCACTAAGGAGGAATGCCTCGTCGTATACTCCTAGATGCTGTGTAAACTGGTAGAGAGAAAGAGTGTAGAAGGTGCCCCCCACTCGAAAAGAAATATTCCCCTCTGTTGGTCTTCCATCATCGGCCACACAGGATCGAAGGTTCACATAGAAGGTGGATAAAAATTCGAGTGTAAGCTCTCTAAATCCTAACTCTTCTATGGCAAAGAATCCTTGCCACCCCGTTACAGAAATCAAATCCCTCACAGTATCCGCTAGACCTATAGTTTCTAGGACATCCCAGTCTATGATTCGTATGTCTTGATACTTCTTGGCTTGTAGCCGATTATAACGGTTGGTGTGGATAGGATCAGTGAAAACTAGTGGCTGAGCGACGTCGCGTCTCTCGGTTGATAATGCTTGAAGATCCGGGCGACGTCGGCGACCACCTTGGCTACGTGATGATGCCATGATCTGAAAAAAAATAAATAAAAACAAAATAAAGTAAATCTAGAAGGAGAATAGGAATAGAATTGATCAAGAGGAGATTGGATGGAAATAACCCAGGAGTTTTACCGATTATGTTGAGCGCGAAGAAATGAGGCGATTCCGCGAATTTTAGAGAAGAAAGTGGAGTATCCAAGAGAAGAAGAGGGGTTTCCCGGCTGGAATGGAAGCAGGAATGGGAAGAGGAGGAAGTGGGAGTGATGAAGAAAATGAAGAATTCGGCCCCCTATAAAAAGAAGTCGAACACGGGTACACACACGGCCGTGTGTGTACCCGTGTTGAGGAATCGTTCTGCGCGGGAAACACGATCTCCAAGGAGACGTGTGGTCAAATCGCGGGAAACTGCCCGTGTCAGGTGGACACGGTCAACAACACGGCCGTGTCCCCTGGCCGTGTGGTCAACCCTGGAGGACACGGTCAAGAACACGGGTTGGTGGAAACCTGTGTACTTCTCTGACTCGAAAAAATTAAATTCGTCGTTTTGACACGGGTACGCACCTGGCTGGGTGGACAGCCGTGTATATGACACACGGCTATGTACACGGCTTGGTGGGCAGCCGTGTATATTACACACGGCTATGTACACGGCTTGGTGGAAACCCGTGTACTTCTCTGACTTGAAACAATTAAATTCGTCGTATCGACACGGGTGATCACATGGCTGGGTGGATAGGGCGTGTGCTAGACACGGCCAGGCACACGGCTGTGTGCATGGCCGTTTACACTTCTTAATTAGTTGATTTCTCCTGATTACGAAATTTATTTATTTTTAATTAAAATTTCATTAAAATTTTAATTTTCCTATATAGACAAGATACTATACTATACTATTCTATATATTCCCTTAGTCTAGGTGAAGGCATGATTCTAGTCGAATAAGTTCTTGGGGAAGTGCACTGTTATAAAGCTTTAATCGGTGCCCATTGACTTTAAAATCTCCCTTTTCAGGGTGAGTTAGTTCGACTGTGCCATAGGGAAAAACTTCTTTAACTTGGAACGGTCCGGACCACTTAGACCTAAGCTTCCCGGGAAATAAACGCAGTCTAGAATTAAAAAGGAGGACCTGATCACCCTTTTTGAATGTTTTGGTTTTCCGGAGGTGACGGTCATGAAATAGTTTGGTTTTCTCCTTATAAATTCTGGAGTTCTCATACGCCATAGTCCTCCATTCATCTAGTTCATTAAGTTGAAGTTTACGTTTGTCCCCTATAGAATTTGTATCATAATTTAGAGAGCGTATTGCCCAATATGACTTGTGCTCTAATTCTATAGGTAAGTGACAAGATTTACCATAGACTAATCTAAAGGGAGTGGTACCTATAGGTGTTTTAAATGCGGTCCTATAAGCCCATAAACAATCGTTCAGTTTCCTAGACCATTGTTTTCTATTCCCCTCTATAGATTTTTCTAGGATGCGCTTAAGTTCTCTATTGGATACTTCAACTTGGCCACTAGTTTGGGGATGATATGGTGTAGCTATCCTATGTGTGACTCCATATTTCTGCAATACCTTATCTAACTGTAGATTATAGAAGTGAGAACCCCTATCGCTAATAAGTGTTCGTGGTGTTCCAAATCGCGCAAATAGAGATTTCAGGAATTGGATTACTACTCTACTATCATTAGTAGGTAAAGCTTGCGCCTCAACCCACTTTGATACGTAATCTACGGCCACCAAGATATACTTATTCCCGAATGAAACTGGAAATGGACCCATAAAGTCTATCCCCCACACATCAAATACTTCACATTCAAGGATAAAATTTTGCGGCATTTCATGTAATTTAGAAATATTACCTGATTTTTGACAAGAATCACATGAAAGCACATACCTTTGGGCATCCCTGAATAGAAGGGGCCAATAAAAACCCGAATCAAGAACCTTTTTCGCAGAGCGATTTGCTCCATAGTGACCACCAGTAGGACCAGAATGACACTGCTCCAGGATTCTCCACCCTTCCTCGGCGGATACACACCTTCGGATCACGGAATCTGCACATATCCGAAAAAGAAAAGGGTCCTCCCAAAAGTAATATTTCAAGTCGGAGAAAAATTTCTTTTTCTGCTGATATGAAAAATCCTTTGGGAGGACCTTAGCCACAAGATAGTTTGCAAAATCTGCAAACCATGGATAATCATTATTAATTTTCGAAGATAAGGCAAATAACGATTCCTCAGGGAACGTATCTGAAATCTCAGACTCATCTAACGTTGCACGTAACGGATTTTCTAAACGTGAAAGATGGTCTGCCGCTAAGTTTTCTGCTCCTCGTTTATCCCTAATTTCCAAATCAAATTCTTGCAATAGAACTACCCAACGGATTAAACGAGGCTTAGCTTCCGCCTTGGCTAGCAAATATTTAAGTGCAGAGTGGTCCGTATAAACTACCACCTTGGACAATGTTAAATAGGATCTAAATTTATCAAACGCAAAGACTACTGCTAGAAGTTCTTTTTCAGTAGTAGTATAATTCTCTTGTGCATTATTAAGTGTTTTACTAGCATAAAATATAGGATGAAAATGTTTGTTTCGGCGTTGTCCTAAAACAGCTCCTACCGCAAAACTGCTAGCGTCACACATAATTTCAAATGGCTGAGTAAAATCAGGCGCTATCATAATAGGAGAATTAACTAATCTCTCTTTTAAGAACTCAAAAGCATGTAGACACGCTTGATCAAAGAGAAACGGTGTATCCTTTTCTAATAGTCTCGTAAGTGGTTTAGCAATTTTCGAAAAGTCTTTAATAAACCGGCGGTAAAATCCGGCGTGGCCTAAAAAACTTCTCACTGCCTTAACGGATGTGGGTGGTGGTAACTTTTCTATCGTTTCAATCTTCGCTCTATCTACTTGAATTCCCTGATTGGAGATTTTATGACCTAATACTAACCCTTCTTGCACCATAAAATGGCACTTCTCCCAGCTAAGTACTAAGTTCGTCTCCTCACACCTCCTTAGAACCTTCTCTAAATTATTCAAACATAAATCAAATGCATCTCCAAAGACGGAGAAGTCATCCATAAACACTTCCATGATATCTTCAACATACTCGTTGAAGATAGCTAACATGCATCTTTGGAAGGTAGCGGGGCATTACACAGACCGAAAGGCATACGCCTATAGGCAAAGGTACCAAATGGGCATGTGAACGTGGTTTTCTCTTGGTCTTCTGGGGCTATTGGGATTTGGAAATACCCAGAAAGTCCATCTAGAAAACAATAATATGAATGTCCTGACAAGCGTTCTAATATTTGGTCAATAAAGGGTAAAGGAAAATGGTCCTTCCTAGTGGCATCGTTTAACTTCCTATAGTCTATACAGACACGCCAACCTGTTACTGTTCGCGTCAGAATTAATTCATTTTTATCGTTTGCTACCACAGTTAAACCACCCTTCTTAGGAACCACTTGGACAGGACTAACCCATGGACTATCAGAAATAGGGTATATCATACCAGCGTCTAATAATTTAACAATTTCAGCCTTAACTACCTCTTTCATATTAGGATTAAGCCTACGTTGCGGTTGAATAGAAGACTTATAGTTTTCTTCCAAAAGGATTTTATGAGTGCAAAAACTAGGATTAATACCTTTTATATCAGAGATTTGCCATGCTATTGCACCTTTACATTTCTTTAACACAGTTATTAATTTAGCTTTTTCAATTTCAGAAAGATTAGAAGAAATAATAACTGGGTAAGAAGAGTTAGTTCCTAAGAATGCATACTCAAGATGATCCGGTAAATTTTTTAATTCAACTACAGGTGGATCCTTAGTATTATTCTTAGGAACTTCATCATCTCCTTTTGTAAGTAAGCTATATTCAGTATTTCCATTCATCGAAACAGAGTTATCTAGAAAAAGTAAATGATCAACAATATCTTTACTAGTTTCTTCTTCTAGAAAACAATTAGTAATGCAAATATCTAAAGGATCTTTATAATAAAAATTAGAATCAATAGAAGACAATAAGTTGTCAACACCATGCGAAAAATAGCAACAATCATCACTATCTAAAGATTGTTTCATAGTATTGCCAATTTGAAAAGTGACTTCATCCTCCCCTACTCTCAAAACTAATTTACCATCAAAAACATCAATAAGAGCTCTAGAAGTGGCTAGAAATGGGCGACCAAGTATAAGTGGTACTTCGATATTTTCGTCCATATCTAAAATAACAAAATCGGCAGGAAATATAAATTTGTCTACCTTAACCAATACATCCTCCACTATACCTCTTGGGTACTTAACCGACCGATCTGCTAATTGAATACTCATCCTAGTCGGGCTAAGTTCTCCAAGGCCTAGTTTCAAATATAATGTATAAGGCATCAAATTTATACTAGCTCCTAAATCCGCTAAAGCTTTATTAACTTGCAAATCACCGATTAAACATGGAATTGAAAAAGAACCGGGATCCTTAAGCTTTTGTGGTAATTTATTTTGTAAAATAGCAGAGCATTCTTCACTTAGTGTGACTAACGATAATTCTTCTATTTTCTTTTTATTAGAAATTAAATCCTTCAAAAATTTAGCATACTTAGGCATTTGAATAATATCAGAAAAAGGTAAATTAACATGCAATTATTTAATCATAGAAATAAATTTACCGTATTGCGCATCCATGCGCTCCTTGTTCATCTTTGCTGGATATGGTATGGCTGGTTGATATTCCATCGGTGTCACGTTCGGTGCTTCTCCACTAGACTCCTCTTGAGGTGCATCCGGTGCAAGCCTTGGGTCTTGTAACTCCTTCCCGCTCCTCAACTGAATTGCTCTTGCATGTTCCTTTGGGTTTGTCTCAGTATTTCCTGGAAGTGTTCCTGGTTGTCTCTCTGATACCATCCTTGCCAACTGCCCAATCTGATTCTCCAAATTTCGAATAGAACCCTCTTGATTACGGAAGGCAACATCGGTAGTTTGCATGAACTTTGCAAGGACATCTTCCAATGTTGGCTTCCTTGGCTCCAATTGTTGTTGTTGTTGTTGTTGTTGTCCAAACATGGGTGGTTTACCTTGGTTGCCTTGCCCTCCCCAAGAGAAATTGGGGTGGTTCCTCCATCCTTGATTGTATGTAAAACTATATGGGTTGTTTCCTGGATTAAAAGGTGGTCTAGGATTATTACCCATGTAGTCTACATGTTCTTGCACTTGAGGTTCACCACTAGGGATTCTAACAAGGGAGGGGTCCCATTGTTGAGGTACCATTGGGGGTGGCGCTAAAGAAAGGTTGTCCATCTTTTGATGGAGCTTTTCCACTTGTATTGCTAAGGCTGTAACGGCATCCACTTCATACATTCCGGCGGGCTTGGTAGACTTCGGCCGCACGGTAGTCCATTGGTAGCTATTCATTGCCATTTCTTCTATCAACTGCTGGGCTGCGTCAGGTGTCTTATTGTTCAAGGTGCCTCCACTAGCCGCATCAATCATCTGTCTGGTGGCTGGATTTAGACCATTGTAGAAAGTCTGAATCTGAAGCCAAGAAGGTAAGGCATGATGGGGGCATCTCCTTAATAATTCTTTGAATCGTTCCCAAGTATCGTACAATGATTCAGCCTCCACTTGAACATACGTAGAGATGTCGTTCCTTAACTTTGCGGTCTTTGCCGGTGGAAAATACTTCATCAAAAACTTCTCAACCATCATGTCCCAAGTAGTAATGGATCCTTTAGGTAACGAATTGAGCCACTGCATTGCCTTATGCCTCAATGAGAATGGGAACAATCTCAATCTAATGGCATCGTTGGAGACACCATTAATCTTGAAAGTATCACATATCTCTAGGAATCCGGCCAAGTGTGTATTGGGATCCTCGTCTTGTAAGCCATCATATTGAACATATTGTTGGACCATTTGTATCACGCTCGGTTTCAGTTCGAAATTATTGGTTGGAATAGGAGGTCGAACAATGCTTGATCCAGTTCCTTGGAGATTGGGTCTAGCAAAGTCAGACATGGTTTGCTCATTTTAGTTGGCCATGGTATCTAGATCTTCAGGATGGTGTTCTCCTTGATTCACTGTGTCTTCTTCTCTCAGATCGTCTACAATTTCTGTGGTGTTAACACCCACGTCTCTGTGATTGGTGTTGTGAATAATTCGTTCTGGTTCAGAATGAAATGGTTCTAACCCAGAATTTTTTGCCCTGGTCATAGACTAACAGACTACAAAACAGAGATTAAATAATATAATTTTACTTTAAACTAATCTACAAAGATTTATTAGTAAACAATAATGGTAGATTAATAAAGTTAAATCTTTCAAAATATTGAAAAGAGTTCCCCGGCAACGGCGCCAAAAACTTGATGAATATTTTCGCTAAGTCTAAACTTGATGCGGATTTATTCTACATTTTATCATAACTATGTAGATGGGCATAAGCTAGATTGAATTATCTTTCAGGCAAGTGCACCTATCAATCATAGTATAAGAGAAACCTACATCTCGTATCGTATTCCACAGGGTCATTTCAACTATTCGTACTCACTCTCACTCTATTATCATACCTAAACTTAAAATTGCGTTCTAACATAGATTAATCCTAACTATGACTATTTGGATAAAAATTGTATTGGAGAGTTACAAAAATAATTTCAAGACGAAAGTTAAGAGCATTAAATGAACATAATCACTTTGTGTAATCATGAAATAACAAGACTATCAAATTCATTGTATTGTAAAGGGTTAAATTAATTATTAAATTCTCTCTCGAGCAATTTAAAATCTAAGTTAAGGTAAGTAAATTTTCTCTCGAACAATTTACAATACTCAATAGTTTATTGAATGAAATACCCTATCTAATACATGGATTCATGAAACTTTATCTCTAAAACACCATAATTCCATTCATTCGTATTCTAATTTTCCAAGAAACATATCTCTCGATCATGAGTTTTGAATTACAAAGAGAAATAACACATAAATATGAAGATTTATCCATCATCCAAACAATCCAATTTCTCAATCTAGACATTTGGAATTCATGTAAAAATAAATAATCATACATAACAAGGATAATTCTCAATGTTTGCAAGCCCATATACGAATAAAATACAACGAAATTGACTAAAACAAAACGATACATGATTACTAACTTGTTCCAAACACATTGTTCATGAAAATTAAAAGATAAATAAAGTTGGATTACCAAGAAAGATACAAGATTAAATGAGATAAATTAAAGAATAAATGCATACAAATATCTCCTTCAAGCTTTCCTTCTCTTGGATACTCCACTTTCGTTCTCCAGAAAATCTCCAAGCAAAATAATCCAAAAGTGCAGAATAAAATTTTCTCCAGGTTTTTATAGTCCAATAGCAAACATGGTCGAACACGGGTTCCGACACGGCCGTGTTGCTGGCCGTGTCGGCAGTTCCAGGGCAGTTCTACACGAAAAGACGTGTGTGATCATGGGCCGTGTTAGATCACACGGGTACTGACACGGCCGTGTTATGGAACACGGCCGTGTTGTACTTCATGTTCTTCAGACACGTGGGCTGGATCATTGGCCGTGTTGGATCACACGGGTACTGACACGGCCGTGTTGTAGAACACGGCCGTGTTGTTCTTCATGTTCTTCAGACACGGGGGCTGGATCATTGCTTCAGCTGGGATGGAACACGGGTAGGCACACGGCCGTGTTCCTACCCGTGTTTGAGCAATTCTTCTCCTGTGATCAGTCCTGTTGGCCCCGTAAACTCCCCTGTTTGCTCCAAGACTTTTAGTTCCACTGGCTAGTCGTACCTGCATTAGAAAAAATGACATAGTAAGGGAGAAGTTCAATACATTAAATAGTAACAACTTTAAACTATGCTCTACTATTCATGACAATACCAATTCTCAATTATTTAGTGCAATTACTTGAATAAAGAGGTAGAAAACAGCGGATATGATTACAATTATTACAATAAAAATCTATCATAATTGTAATCATCAAGAATTCAATAGCAGAAATAAAACATTCAGCACAGCAATCACAGAAATTGAAACATCACAGATTGCACAATGTTTTATAGTGGTTCCCCAAGGTTTGGGTACATCCACTTTCCCCCTTCACCTATCTAGCAGTATGCTAGATTCGGCCAAACTTCCACTATTCTCAGATCTGCAGATCCTACAGCTCAGAACCTGGATGGTTCCTACAACTCAGGCTCAACAGCCCTACCTCAGCCTTGCCTCAAGGCCTACCACTCAGAGAAGAACCTTCTCCTACACTCAGGCAAATAGCCCTACCACTCAGAGATCACCTCTCCTACACTCAGCCTTTATAACACAGGCTTACAACTCAGATCTGTGTAAACAGATCCTACAGAAATTTAGAAGAGATATTTTGATGTCTTGCCTTTGTTGAGAGAGAAGAGGATAAGACACTTCTTGATCAGCTGATGAAATCAACTGAATCTGAGCTTTCTTCAAAGCTTCTTGAATTTGAACTTAGCTGAGTTGATTTTCAAACAGCTTCTTGAGAAACCACTGATGGCTTCCTTCTTCTTCTTCAAGATGACTGGATCCCTCTCTATCCAACACCTTTTCTGATACTTCAGACTTCTTCTTCTTAGATCTTCTGATGAAGATCTTCTTTAGAGCTTAGCACTTTCTTGAATTGAAACTTCAATAGGATCGTAATCCTTTTTTTTCTTCTTTGATCTTCTACTGTTGTTCTTCTATTTCCTTCTGAATATGTCTATTTATAGACTTGCTTTATGGTAACCGGCTGATCCGGTTTCTAACTGTTTTCTGACAGGTCTGACAGCTTCAGTTAAACGGTGGCAACCCACAGCTGTCAAGTCTTCAAACAGTTCCTGTACCTTAGCCTTGGACAGCAAAATGTCGAGACAGTCTGTCATAAAGTGTCGAGACCAATCTGTCTATCTGTGTCGACACAAGTGACTTTGGTGTCGACACAGTCTTTGATGATGTCGACTAAGTTGCCTTTAAGTCGACATAGCTACTTCAGAAAATAACTTGGTCTTGGCTCTACAATGTGTCAACAAAAGTCCTGTGTGT
Source organism: Platanthera zijinensis (assembly GCA_039513925.1). Taxonomy (NCBI): domain Eukaryota; kingdom Viridiplantae; phylum Streptophyta; class Magnoliopsida; order Asparagales; family Orchidaceae; genus Platanthera; species Platanthera zijinensis. Next base: position 214,024,994 of record CM077079.1, read on the forward strand.
CGACATAGTTGTTGTAGATTCAGAACTCAGTATGTGTCGACTCAGCCTTCAGGTGTCGACACAGCAATCTTCAATTCTGCCAAAATGTGTCGACTCAGTCTTCTGGTGTTGACACAAACATAGTCGACTTCTGCCAATATGTGTCGACTCAATCTCAAGGTGTCGACACATCCTCCCAGTGTCGACACAGTTGAGGTCGACTATCTTCTTCTGTGAGTCGACTATCTTTCTCTGGTCGACTATCTTTCACTAGTCGACTATCTTTCACTAGTCGACTATCTTTCACTGGTCGACTAACTTTCACTGGTCGACTAACTTTCTCTGGGTGTCGACTATCTTTCACTGTGTCGACACTGCTTCCCAGTGCTGAGGTCGACGATCTTCTTTATGTGTCGACACTGCTTCCTAGTGTCGACATAAATGTGATCGACTATCTTTCTCTGTGTCGACACTGATATTCTGAAGTGTCGACACAAATATTCTGAAGTGTCGACACAAATATTCTGAAGTGTCGACACAATTTCTTCAGGTGTCGACACGTGGACTTAGAATATTTTTTTGCATTCTTTAATACTTCTTCACCTGCACATGTCAACTCAAAACAACATCAAATACACCTTGATGTATATTATTGAGCTAAGTTGGGCTTCTTCAAATCAGGTATACATTTTCCAATGTACCCAACAATCTCCCCCTATTTGGAGAAGTCATAACCCTTATAGCCAATGATATACACCATTTATAAAAAGTAAAATATGATGATTATGACATAACAAGAATACTTAATATAAACAAAATATAAACAATTCATCACAGAATGAACATTATATGATACCAAACAACATTTTGTTTATAACTTGGTAATGATTGATTACAGAGTTTTACATTTAATGATCAAAACATAACAAAACACTTTGAAAGAACTAAAAATTAAGACTGATCAGGCTCTTTTATGACAATCCCTTTGCCAGATTGAATTTGAGCCTTCACAGGAGCTTCAGAATCTTCAGCTGGTTTCTTGCCTTTTAGCTCAGCTTTCTTCAGAGCTTCTTCCTTGAGCCTTTGCCTTTCAAAATAATGAAAGGGCTTTGGAAAGTACTTGCTCGGCTCCTGAGCATCTGGAGGCAGCCTACCCAGCTTGGCTTTTCTTCTAAACTGTACTATTGCCTCTTGCCTGGCTTCATACTTCTGCCATTCCATCTCATTGAACCACTTGCCTCTTTCATGTTGTTGGTCTTTAACAGCCTTCCATGCAGTGAGTATAATATTTCTTGAAGTAGGACTCCACTGCTCAAAGTCTGGCTTAAGTTCAGCCTGCTCTCTAAATCTTTTCTTAGATAGTAGAGCATTTTGCTGTTCATTCAAAGTAGCCTCTGGCTTATCTACTTTCCCAATAACAACCCTGTGAACCTCCTTTGGAGGACTATGCATTCCTTGAACTTGCTGATCAATCATATCATAATCTGGAGGAGGGTAAATGACTTGGGCAACCTCAGGTTGATTGCCTTCAAGTAGACCTGTTTGTATTCCTGACTCAGCCACCATAGCATCATCACACAAAGGTGGATATCCCAATGTGGCTCGAATACTATTGGTCACCCACTTGGTGTGCTCTGAGCCTGCATGAACTAACAACCTCTCCCCCTTTATGGCTTCTCTAGTAATATGATCTCTTAGATCCTCCTTCTGAAATCTGATTTGTCCATCCAGATAATTCACACCCTCTTTAAAAAATGGTTTTAACTTTAGAAGCTTGTCAGATATGTCCTTTTGAGAGGTAGTGATAGCAGTTTTAACAGAATCAATAGCAGCTTGAAATTTCTTATCAAATTCTTCCATTTCCTTTGCTCTAGCTGCAGGCAGATCTGGAATAGTCATTTTCATTTCATTAATGATCTCATGATGAGATTCAGTTAAATTGTCATTCATCCTTATCTGATTTTCCAAAACATAGCTTTGCTTTAAAGCAATATCATCCACTTTAGGAATGATGGACTGCTGTTGTTTTGCCAAATATACCACAGCATTACCTCCCTTATGGAATCAATCTGTCATCTCCTTCTTATGCATATTGACTTCAAATCAAATAGACTTTATATCCTGAGCCAAGTCAAATTGCAGGGACTTGTTGTTCTCATCAACATATTTTTCAATAGTCACTCTATGTTCATCCAATTTCACTTGTAAATCGACCATAAACTTGTTATAATCAAATTCAGAAGGAGTGTGATGTGTTGTAGGCTGTAGAGCCTGCTTATAGCTCTTGCTCCTTCTCTTGAAGACCATAAGTTTTCTCTTCTTAGCCATCCTAGCTTCTTCATTCTTAGAATCAGAAGTACTATCAATTTGAACTCTCTCTTTGGGAGGAGGAGGAACATCTTCTTCAGTGCCATGTTGTTCAGCCTCAACATGCACAGGCTCCCCCTCAATTGCTTGCTCCACTTCCATTCTATCAGTAACTATTTCATCATTTGGAAATAACTCATCAAGTGTATATTCCTTCTGGGCTGGAACATCTGCAGTATTCAAATCTTGAGTTAAATCAATTTGAGCTTCCTCTTGCACTTGCTCAGACAGCTTCTCCCCCTGTACTTGTTCAGTATTGGTGATGTCCTGGGCAGGTGAGGACACTTGCTTCCCCTGGACCTGTGCAGAAATAGAAATATTAGAAACGTCTTTTGTAGGAAAATACACCAGCTCCCCCTGCACCTGTACCTGGTCATGAGTAGATACAGCCTGTGTAGGTGAATAAACTTGCTGAGCTGGTATTCTTACTTCTTCTCCTTGAATTGCAGGTACAGTGGCATCCTGAACTTGTGTAGAAGCAGGCTGTTCTTCAATCTCTTGTCTTACTTGCTCTTCTTGTGGGTGCTCAGTACTGGTAGCATGACCTGGGGATTTCTCAGGTGAATCCTGCCTTTCCACTTCAGGCATCTCTTTGGTCAGGACCCTATCCCATCTGGAAAACAATCTCATGTCCATCCTTCTCATGTGATTAATTTTTGTTCCAGGTAGTTGTTGCATAACATCAGGAATCTCCTTAGTTAGGTATATACTCATTATTCTAGCCAGATTTGGCTTCTTGATTCCTTCCTTAATCTTTTCAAAGATTACAGTTGACCAATCTGTTGGAATTGTAAACACAATCCTGGTCATGAGGCTGAACATATAGGCGGAAATCCTATCATGTCCACCTGGCTTGCACAGAATTACTTTGCCAACCACCTCAGACAGAAACTTGCCCTGTTGATTCATTCCTTTCCTGTTGAATACAGCTCCAATTTTCATGGTGGAATCCAATCCACACCATTGAAGAGCCTCCCTTGATTTAGAAGCAGGGACGTCCTCTTCATTCTCAATTATAGGTAATTGTAGAATTGTTCTTAACTTACTTGGAGTAATTTCCACTGTTGACCCATGAACTGTGGATTTTATCTCGTGACTTTCAGAATCTACAGATGCAGAAGTAAAGAACTCATGCACCTCCTTCTTCCATATCTTAGATGGTTCTAAGACCATAAATTCTAATCCCGAGTCGGAGAGGAGAGAGATAACCCTGTGAACATCTGGTAGGGCATCAGCAAAGGCCTGGCGCACCAACTCATATCCTTCATTTACGTTATCTTCAATCTTTGACGCCATAGATCAGCCGAGAAAGCTTGAAAGATGAGAGAAAGAGAGAGAGAGGGAGAATGTCGACACAAGGATTCAGTCTCGAAAACCTTGTAAGCGTGTCGATAGAATGAGTTTTTGACCTATTTATACCTTCTGTTTAAAGAAGATCAAAAGTCGCCAAAACAGACTATAAGTGTCGACACAGATGGAATGTGTCGACACAAGCTTCTATTGTCTCGACTTCAAGTCCGTCTATTATGTGTCGACACCAATTTGTGGATAAGTCGACACCTGAGATATATAGTAGAGCATCAGAAATTCTGTGTCGACTCTTAGTATAAGTGTCGACACAAAATCTATAAGTGTCGACACCACTATCCTGGTGAAGTCGACACTACATTCCTGGATAAGTCGACAATAAGATTCTTAAGTGTCGACACATATTTTCTGTGTCGACACAATATCTCTGACTTGTCGACATTACTACCCT